>CM048819.1:33141570-33739070 GCA_026586065.1 Dioscorea zingiberensis | reverse complement strand
CTCATTGATGCCCTATAGTGAACAGAAATGCTTTCATGCATGCAAGCAGAAGTCAAAAATCTTATTCAGAACTTAGGATTTTCATGGCAGCTTTAGTTAATCTGTTGAAGAACTACATAGATCTACTTTAACCCTTTCAATTGTTTATAACTTATCATGAACATTAAAGGACTTTCAAACATGCAAATAGCACTTAAAAACCTTCATTCATAACTAGAAAACCTCAAGTTCTAAAAGTAAAAACTTGAAATGTTAGTACCTGACTAAGAGCCTGAATTTCCCTTCTCAACCATGCTTTAAGCCAGATATTTTTCCGCAGATATCTATGACATTTCCAATATTGTTGAACATTGAATAAACCATTCTTCATCCTGCCTATTGGAATGATATCTTTCTATCAAAAGCCAAAATTTAATAATTTTTTTTAATATTGACTGAATAATAATATGATACCTACTGCAAGTGTTATAGAATTTCAATCTAAACTGATGGGTGTCTGAAAGATAACTGCAAAAAGTAAACATTATATTAGTGGAAAAGCCATTGTTGATATAGAAATAGGCTTGTAAAAGGAAAGCACTAAAATCAAGAAGGAGCTAATACCACAAACCTCTGTTTGTTGTGCTTGTTTACATAATCTTGCTGAAAGGAATATCCAGTGTAGCCATGAATTATAGAAAAATTTTCAGTCTGCGAGTTATGAAACAACTAAAGCATGAATATAAAAATGTATTTGGTCCTGATATATTATGCTAAAAACAAAGGCCGGTTAGATGAAATTATCAAGCTTTCCCATAGAATAGGGTGATGCTGAAAATGGACAAGGCCATCTAACCTGAGTGGATTGACCTTAGATCATCAAATCTCCGACTTCAGATTATAATGGAAATATATAGAATTATAAACTATCTCAATTGGAAGGTTCAGCTACTAGAACTCTCAAACCATGCAGACCAGCTGGTTTTATTTGAAGTTTGAACCAACCAGGTCTAATATAATAAATCAAAACAAGGCTCCAAAATTCTCTACCCTATAGAAAATATCCTGAATCTAAGCTAGTAATCATCTATTCTTCAAATTGAAGTGGTGCCGAGAAAAAATATTATATGTAAGGTTATATCTTAAATTTAACAGTTTAACAGCAAGAGAATGGAATTAAATGTGTAAAACAGAATGAAAGAGAATTTGCAGCAAGTCCAAGCTCAGGTAAGGCTCACTCGACTTAGTTCCAATGCAGTTCCAGGCCTATTTCTAACTGCCACATCTATTTGCCATCAAGAATGAATCAAAAGATGAAATCAAAGTTAAAATGTCACAAGCTAAAAGACATAAAAGGATTAAGATAACAAATACAAAGAAATTATTGAATGTGTGCATAAGTCATCAAGTCTCATTTTCCACTTCATAATCTAATTATAGTTACAGTAATAGAAAAACTATTTTTTAATTTCTTTAGTAGAACAGATATTTATTTGCTTATTATCAAACATCAGACACTAACTCCAGGCCACTAACAAACTGCTTTTAGTGGTCGATTAAAATGAAGCACTAGTGCCATTTACATGATTCAACTCATACAGGACAAAGAAAAAGAAAGCTGGCATCATGTGCAAACCTTGCAAAGGGGACATTTAAATGAGGACAGTAATTGCTTTCCCATAACCAATCTGGACCAATAACTGATGCAGGAATAGCAAAACACATCTGTGAAGAGTCAACATAATGAGGAAATGTTTTCAGTTATATGTACAAGTGACCTAATAAAATTTAAGGAAAGGTAGCTACGTCATATTTCAATAAACATAATTTTCTGACCAATTAGAAACTAAATTCACACAGCAAGGGCAGCAAGAACAACAAAAAAATTCAAAACTTCTGAAAATCAATAGAACAGATTAACTTTTTGAAGAACAACATAGTTGGTCTTGGAGCAAGAGATCAATTCACTTAGCAATTTAACATCAGTGACATTTAAAGCGTCATAATTAACAAAGCCAAGAAAGATATGCAGTTTAGTCATTAGGAAGGTACATCCATCAAGTAAAAGAAAAGGCACCATAATAGAAGAACTTCAACGAATAAAGACAATGATGAGCATGACAGAGACACCTCTGTTGATAGCAATGCTAAAGGTGAAGCTTATGGGGTTTCGTTGACTCAACCAAACAAAAGAACACAACTTTTCTTCTTGTTTTCTTTTTTCTATCCTCCCAACATCTTCCCTCAATATTTATAATAAGCCCTAAGGCATGCAAAATCGGCCTCATTGCTACCACAAAACAATAATCACTTATCCTCTACCACAATCAAATACAAACCATGAAGAATAAAAATTCAATTTAGATAAAAAAAAAAACTCAAGAAGTCACAACACAGTTGATCAAAAGAAAAGAGTCAATTATTCATCGAATTGCAAAGTAAAATCTACCAAAAATCATAGGAAAGAAGTTGTAGGATTATCTGAGTGGAGGGGGAAGGCTCACGGAAACAGCGATCGAGATAGGCTACTTGCTCGACTGGATTGAGGCATATGGGACATGGATCGAGCTCGCTCTTCGTCGTTGAAGAACACGCCATCCTTCCTCCTGTTGACTTGGGGTCTTCCCTGATGCCTCATTAGCTACGATGTAAATAGGCCACCGCCTTACTGTCATAATTGTATATTTGCATATAATTATAAACACTCCTAAAAAAAATCAAATACCCAATTTAGTCCCTCTATTATTACGATTTGTCCCTTTGGGTCCCTCTAATATAAAACGTGCCTTTTTTGTCCCTTTAATTTTATGTTTGTGCCTTTTAAATCCCTCCCTTCGAAGTTTATAGGGACCAAAAAGGCCTGAAAAACATAAATAAAGGGACCAAAAAGGCCTGTGGAAGGATTTAGAAGACACAAACGTAAAATTAAAGGGACCAAAAAGGCATGTTTTATATTAGAGGGACCCAAAGGGACAAATCGTAATAATAGAGGGACTAAATTGGATATTTGACCAAAAAAAACCAACAGCCCGTTTGGATGGGGGGATTCATTCCTTTACAAAGAGGAATGAATCCCCCATGATGGATACCCAAGTATTCAACCCCCCAGATAGAATTATGAATCCCCTATGGGGGGGATTCGTCATTCCTCCCAAATCGGGCGGAATGGATGAATCCCCCCATAGAAAATTACCTTTATACCCTTCTATTACCCTCACCCCACGATGTCTTCTTCCGCGATGGACTCCTCAGCCTGAGCGTGAACTCCTCGCGATCACTTCAACCGCCTCTTCCGGCCACTCTTTCGACGGCAAGCTTCCTCTGGTCGCCTCCTTCGCCGCCTTTCAACTCCTTTGGTAAGCCACCTTGAAGCCCTTCTCCGTCTCCTTCCGGGAGGTTCTAGAAAAACCCTAATCTGCCTCCCATCATCGATTACAGGTGAGTCGTTTTCCATGGAATTCATCTTTTCTCCATGATTGGAGTGCGAGTTTAGATTGAGTGGCTTTGTTTGTTTTCTGGCTCAGAAATTAGCTGGGGATACGCATTTTTTTTCCTGTTATTTTCTGGTTTGTATGCAAGAAAATGCATTAAAGTTGGTCTGGATTTGAATCAGAAGAATGGTATGAGTTTGTTGAGGTTGTTTTGTTGAAAATTCAAGAGTTTTTGAGTGATTTATGCTTTATTTTGGAAGTTAATTTAAGGTTTGAGATGTTATGAAAAGCCGTTAATGTCTAAATTGGATCTTGGTTTGATGGAGAAATATGAGCATTGTGTTACTAAACAAGAAGGCAAAGAGGGAAATATGGTTTCTAAAGTGGAACAAATGACTTGGAAACGAAGTTACAGAATATCTAATGAAAAATATTATGCTTAAACTGATATATCTATAAATGCCATCAAATTTATGCATAAAAATGGGTGATTGTTGAATTGCAAGTCCACCAGGCTCTGGAAAAGGTACACAGTCACCTATTATTACAAAATTAGACTGATTCTTGTCCTACCACCATTGAAATATCTTGTCCAAATTAGAGATACAACCAAGATGAAAGAACAGTGGTGGCTAAAGCCATGCTTGAGACTCCCACAAGGAAAGCCATGATTTTGGATATGGTCTCGATCACATAATTAAGCATACATGTATATATCTGCAGATAGATACTGAAGACAAGGAGAACAACTTGATAGCACTGTGGACTGAGTATGAAATTTAGGAAACCCCATTGAAACAAACAAACATATTTATGTCCTCTAGCTTGCATTAGAACCTTATGGATTGCATTATAGAGAACAAAAATATATTATTCAATTTGGTGGAGATTGGATAGGGATGGCAATGGGGCGGGGCAGGGGCGGGGGAGGCCTCTACCACCACCGCCCCCCCTAAATAGTGTATGGGGTAGGGTAGGGAGAGTCATGGGCACCAATATGTACACACTCGAATAAAATATTACATTTAGACCATAGAATGAAGAGAAATTTACCGATTAAACTTGAATAAAATAAACTTAACGGCAATGTAAAAGCACTTTGATATACAAGCTCGAGAGAAGAGTGGGAAAGAAGCCGCCAAAGTCCAAAAACTCCAAACAAAGCTTCATTGTAAACCCTAAAACTATATAATTTAATATATATATATATAAGGGTATTTTTTGTATGTTTTTAGCGGGGCGGGGCGGGGCGGATTTTAAAGGATCTTTACCATACCCGCCCCGCCCCGCATTTCTTCGGGGCGGATCGGGTCGGATCGGGTCGGTAACTACGGATCGGCTCGGGTATTGCCATCCCTAGATTGGATAAGTCCAACTCACTAATCATTAGCATGTACATGTGTTTAAAGTTTAAAATATAGGGAATCCTTCTCTTACATAGGATTCCCTCTACTGTGTTATTGTGGGTATCAGGGTTGGTACTAATCATAGGACTTTTCTAATGCCTAAAAGGAAAATTCTCAAGGATTTGATACGAAATCTAACCAAAGAGGACATGTAATTCATTCATTAATAGAACAATGCATTAACAAGATTCTGCATTTCGTTCTGCCTAGTTTTGTCTGGTATTTTTGCCATGTTTTGTTCTTTTTTTGATGAGATTTGGTACAAGTGTTGATTCTTTATATTGGTACCATTTATGTTAATTATCATTTAGGATTAATGTGGAGAGCACCTACTAATGTAAGATCACAGCTAATGTGTGTAATTGTTTTGTAAAATCCATGAATTTTATATGGAAATAAATATTTAGAAGAAAAGAAAAAAAAAATTTAAATTATTTTTTTTTCCGTGATTAGTGATATTGTGGGATTAAATGGTTTATTTAAATTAAACAGGAATTAAATTATTATGGGGACTGAAAGGACTGAATAATAATTTTCGCAAGGTTGAGGACCTTAAAGAAGTTTCTTCTCTCACAGCTGCGAGGACTTCATGGTAAATAAAATAATTTGGGGGGACCTCTGGAGAATTTTCCTTCAAAGTTTTAGTTAAACGGCTGAGATCAAGCCATCTCTAAGTGTGCTGATCTTAAGGTAATGTGCAAGGCTCTCACTGAGCCACGTGTCGATCAGAGATGAAATCCATCTCATCATTACCTGATACGAGGCATGTAAAGAAGGACAAGGAGGGGAAGGACTCACCGTGCGGGCAATCTCTAACCGTTCATCTTTGGTGTTGCTAGATACGGTGCATGAGATAA
Source organism: Dioscorea zingiberensis (assembly GCA_026586065.1). Lineage (NCBI taxonomy): Eukaryota > Viridiplantae > Streptophyta > Magnoliopsida > Dioscoreales > Dioscoreaceae > Dioscorea > Dioscorea zingiberensis. The sequence continues at coordinate 33,733,397 of CM048819.1, read as the reverse complement.
AATCTCGACCGTTAAAATCCCACAAAATCCTAGCCTTTGATCGCAGGGTTGATGAATTCAGGCGTGCCGAGGGGACCGTCGGTGGCCATCGTAAGCATCTACACCGTAGATCGCTGGAAGTTGATCCCGAGGCAACGCCACCCCTCTCCCCCAGCCGCCAAAGCCTGCGCGAGCCTCGCCGTCTACCTCACCGGTTACGCATGAACGCCGGCCTCTTGAAGACGAGGTTGTTCGCATGGGCTGCCCCTTCGGCCTAGCCGCCCAGTTCCCTATAAAGGAGCACTCCACCCCTTTGTCTTGACACATTGGGTCACGAGCTTTTCCCTTCTCCCGGTGAGGTGCCGTAAAGGCTGGAAGAGAAGGAGCTCTCGTGGAAGTTGCTCCTCGCGATTCCAAAGGGAGTGGAAGCTTTCAAGGCCCAAGCTTCCCAAGCAGCGAGAACCGGAACCGCGTACGTACAGGAGAGAAGGAGCTCACGGGAAAGCGGAACCAAGCTTACCCCGACAAAGACCGCCGACGGAAAACACGTAAGCACTCTAAACCTCTTTAGAATCGCTTTTAGAGTATCACCATGTGGGTTTGGACGCCGGTGAGCTCGTCGAGGGAAGCCGCTCGTGGTGGCCGAGAATCTTGAGAACTCTGGCGGGGATGGTGAAGGCCGACGCCGCTACTTTGAGGAGCCGTAGGAGTCGTGAGACCTTCTCCGACGGGTCAGAGCGGCAGTGGTGCGGAGCTGAGGAGAAGAAGATCGCTGTAGGACCTTACCGCCGCATAGAGGAGAAGAGAGGTTGAAGAAGAAGGAAATGTTTTTTTTTTAAAAAAAAAAAAAAACAACAAAGTAATATGTTAATGCTTTAATTAAAAGGCAAACTTAGGGGTTGTGACATATTTACCGTTATTATTACTATTATTATTCCTCTTTAGAAACTATGGTTTATGACATATAATTGGTGATAAATTAGTTGTTAAAATGAAATTTAGATAGTGTGACACATGCATAATTATTTAACTATGGGTATAGTTTTAAATGATTTTGAAACTATAGAGTGTGACAAATTATTAGCATGATTAATAATTTGAAAACTATAGTGAGACATAGTTGAAAAGTTAATCAATTAATGAAATTGATTAAAGTAAAAAAAAACCTTAGGGTGTGACACATGTTCAATTAACCAATCAAAGGTTATAAATCTTTGAAAGTAGAATCTAGGTTTTGCGATGATTATTAGGTTATGAAATCTTTATTCATAATTTAATAATTAAGAAACATAAGGTTTTGATAAGAGATTAAAACCTTAGTTCGACAATTAAATTAGAATTGTCACCATAATAGTGTTGAAACTATTAATCAAATAGTTGTAAAGAAATTTGGCAACTATGTGGAACTATGAGTATATAGTTAATTAATAATTATCATGAAATGTTGGAATGAGATAAATAGAAGTTAATCAATTAATTTCTTAGATTTGGACAACGGGCTAAATAATGGAAAATATTTAGTAAGGAAGCTAAATAAATTTGAAAAGGACTATTAAGCCCTAAACAAGGTTGAACCTTAAACTTTAGGGTCAAAAGTTGCCAAATGACCAAAATGCCCTTCTAGGGTAAAAAGGGGTTAAGATCAATTTGAATAGGCCCAACTCAACTGAAATGACTGAACAAGAGTCAGACTAAACAAATAGACCAGAGTTGACTAGGTTTGATCAAGGTGGGACCAAAAGTCAACTAAGGGACATTGAAACGGGAATAAGGGCCGCAGAATTCCAGAGACGGGTCCCTAGGACCCGTTAGTGGGCCTAAGCCCAACAAGGACGTTAGGCATGCATGGACATTTAGAGAGATGGAAATTATTGGAACAATAATTTAATAAACCGCTATATGCCGATACTCGGGAGACGAAAGGCATTTCAAAGGAGACCAGGGAAGACATTTAGTCTCTAGAGGTAAGTTCGCTTGCTAGTTTCCACCCTGAAGTGGATTATTTCTTGGACTTGCTATGTATTCTTATTACATGCACCGTTGATGCCATACATGCTTTGTTCATATCATTTCTTGAATCTCGTTAAGCATGTATGCTTGTTTACGGACGCTGGTGTCCCTAATTGCTATGTTCTCCGCTCGGACTCTGAGCTAGAAGGCTCCAATTTAGGAATGTTCGTGGTTAGACCCCCACCTTCCCTGATGCCCCTCACCAGAGAAGCAAATCTCTGGAGGTCTTACCGTAAGTGCATGGTACACCTAATCGTTAACTAAGTAGAAGAGGTAGTTCTACCCGACCTGATCGGGAGGGTCAAGCGACCAACTAGGTCGTATTTATATCCAAAAAGTGGACATATACCGCCGGAGTAAACCTTGAGTTCTCTTAGGACTCACAACAGAGCTCGAGGGCTTCTGTAACAGGGGTCGTACCTTTGACTTGCTTGTGGTAGACTCCTAGGACTTTATTGTTGATACTATGATCCCTGCTTGGCTGCCATTTTTCCTATTGATGACACCGTGACCAAGTAGGGTACTTAAGCTTTCCTTCAAAGCTCATGTGTTTTCTCTTTCCTCTTCTGATTCCGAGGTATAGGAGGGGAGAGAGCTGGGAGAGGACTCACCGAGGAGGTTATAGTGAGTCTCCTTTATCTTTATCTTTGTGAGCATTATTGTTGTTGTAGGACCCGTGATAGTACTAGGGCCTAAGGACCCTAATGACTCTATGTTCTTATGAACTCGAGTTTATATTTTGTTTATGGATTGTTATCTGCTTATCACATTATTAGGCCTTGTATTCGAGTTGAGTATATCTCTTCTTTAATACGACGCTACTGGCGTGCGTACCGAGGTCCCTGGGATCCGCCTGGCGCTTACATGTTTTTTTAGATATGGACGACATTGACGTACTTCGGCTATATTTTGTAATATACATGACGTACTTTTACGTACTAAACTTCATGGTCGTTGCATGTGCAAAAAAACAACACAACAACAAAATTAGAATGATTCGATGTGATATTGAGTCAACATCCACTAGGCGTAGCAAACAAGTTGAATTTTTGAACCGGGTGGTTTACGAAAGCGACATTAAGTGCATTGATAGACTACGCATGGATCATCGTTGTTTTCACACTTTGTGCAAGTTACTAACAACATCCGGCGGGTTAAGAGGCACGAGAAATGTGATGGTTGAGGAAATGGTCGCAATGTTTTTGAACATTGTAGGTGCCATACAAAAAATAGGGTAATTAAATTTGACTTTGTGCGATCTGCCGAAACAGTAAGTCGGCATTTTCACGCAACCTTGAAGTCAATTATTCGTTGTCACAGTTTTCTACTAAAAAAACTAGAACCCGTCCCAAAGGACTCAAATGACCCCATATGGAAGTGGTTTGAGGTAAGACCTCAATTTTGTAGGTTTCCATATTTTTTTTCACAACATAATTGGCCAAGTATTAATTTGTTTTTTTTGTTTTTGTTTTTTTTTTGTTTTTTTGTTTTTTTTTTGTGTGCTTATCATAGAATTGTCTTGGAGCATTAGATGGGACACATATTAGAGTGAATGTGCCTAAAGTTGATCGACCAAGATATAGAACAAGAAAAGCCGAAATCACAACCAATGTACTCGACGTATGTAGTAAAGATATGCAATTTATATATGTCTTGTCAGGCTGGGAGGGGTCAGCACATGATGGACGGGTTCTTAGGGACGCTGTTACGAAGCCTAACGTATTAAAGGTTCCAACTGGTAAGAATATTAATCTTGGCCTTCTTTTGAAATTTTTCGTGCAAATAAAAAGGTACCTAATACTTAACATTTGTCTGCCTACTAGGTTTTTATTATTTGGTCGATTCAGGATATACGAATTGTCCCGGCTTTCTTGCACCATTTCGAGGCCAACAATATCACTTGAATTCTTAGCCTGATGGACATCGGCCAGTAACACCTGAAGAGTGGTTTAACATGAAACATGCTAGTGCTAGAAATGTGATCGAGAGGACATTTGGACTTTTAAAAATCCGTTGGAAAATCTTGTCAAGTCCATGTTTCTACAACCTAACCACACAACGACGTATTATTAATGCTTGTTGCTTGTTACACAATTTCATTCGAAGGGAGATGACAGAAGATCCTACAAAGGACGAGGTTGATACTTTGCCTTTGGAGGAAAACACACAAGATGAGATCGATAACATCATAGCCGTTGAACCAACTAATGAGTGGAATCAGTTTAGGCAAGACAAGGCCGTAGACATGTTTAGCATGTGGCAAGCACATTGACTTTTATATTTTTAAACATCCATGTACGAGATGGTTTTTGCTATTTGGGGGTTGAAATATGTACTTTGAATATTTTTGGATTGTGGTATGAATGTTGAACGTTTGTTTGTATTTTCTTTAACATGAAGTGAATCAATTTGAAGTATTCAGCTTTGTTTGTATTATGTTTTTCATGTATGATTGTTAGGGAATTATAAAAATCAAAGCTTTTGAACTGTATCATGTGCATATCTGATTATCAGTTTTCCTTTGCATTTTGTTAAAACTTATGTAAACATTCAATCTATTATAAAAATCAGAGCTTTTGATCTGTATCATATCTACCTGCAAATACATGCTACAAAAGACCTTGCATATCCATGTAATATGGACCAATTGCATTCCTTTTTGTTGAATTTTTGTGTGTAGTGATTGAGAAAGGAAATAGAATAATTAAAGAACAACAGAGAAAACAATCAATTATCATCAGAACAGTTTATAATAGTGTCCTGGACTTAATTTATCTACAAAACAATACTGTTTACATTGCCAATAAATTCTTAAATGCTTACAAGATGATCAACAAATTTGACATACTCGCTTGTAAATCCTATAAATTATTGAAAATCTTGAAATCAACACTGAAACAATGTTATTACATAGGAAGAATAGGTTTAAGAGACTTGTGAACATTGCTTGTATCATAAATTTATTGTTTAGCATATTTGTCATTGTCTCATACCATACACTTTTTTTCTTTTCAAGATATCTGTTTAGTGGTAGCAGAGTTTAGGCCTTAAGTATTAATCCTTTTTCATTATTGGATAGAAAAAATTTGGCACATAAGGAAAGAAGAAAAAAGAAGGAAGGTTCATAATTCAGAAGGACTCAGTATCAACACAATAGAAGAGGAAAACATAAATATTATACACAAAAGGGATAATTCAGAGTATTCTTATATCTCAGATTTGGAAAATCCATAAGTGAAAATTTAGTTACTTGCACACTCAATTGCTAAAATTACAAGATAGAATTTAAAGTCAGAAAAACAATAAGTGGAGATTTATCACTGTTTGAGATCAATGTTGGGGAGCAGTAAGGTCGAACAAAAACAGGGCAGAAATGAAAACTTTGCTGAAGAAGAGGCATTAAAGGTTTACTTATCCATGTTTCAGCATAAATCTATTATTAATGCAGTGCAAGATGACAATTTGGACTAGAAGATAAGTTAATAAAACTAATGAAAAAACAAGATAATAGCCCATTAATACCAAATTGATCTAGTTTTCAGTTTCCATCAAGCTATATTAAACTTCAACTAGTTGCAAATTATATAAAGATCATGCATAGTATCACTTGTATGTTTAAAAACACAATCTTCTAATGCTCTGTTACAGGAGCAAGAGGAAATCACACTTATAATGGGTAAAGAAAAAGAGGCTGATTCAGTGTTTACAAAGAACCAAATAAACAAGTCTAAGCACTTTATTTCTCAAAGGCCTCTCAGAGATAAGCAACTTACAAATGAAAACCTCAATGAGGAAATTACATGAAGGAATTACAGTTCTAAAACATGTTAATGTTTTAGTTTATTACAAAAAAATGATTAATGAATAACAATAGTCCTGTACTTTATTTTGACAATAGTCCTGTACTTGTTAAAGTTGTTATGACCTTATGAGTTAAAGTTGCCTTTCCAAAAGAAAAGATGAGTTTGATTGCAAAGATTGTTAGCACTTATCTTTATTTTGACAATAGTCCTGTACTTGTTCCCTGTTGTGTTGTAACCTTTGTGTGGCATCTTCAAATCAAACACAAAGCTGTCTTCTTGCAATTGTGTGCCATTTGCCGCTGCAGTAAATTTCTGTTTATTTTTTTTTGTTTATGTTCCACCTGATTGCTTATTTGTGTCATGTTTCATGTTCTCTTTTTGTTATTGTTTTCACCATTATTGTTTTTTTTTATCTTATATCCTTCAGTATGGACTCAAACACACAATATAAGGGTAGGGGACAGAACAAACGTTTTTGGACCCCGGAAGAAGATAAAGCCCTAGTTGATGCACTGGTTGAGTTGTCTATTGACCCCATGTGGCGGGCTGAAAATGGTTTTAGAGGTGGGTTTCTTATTCAGTTGGAAAATGCGAAGATTCCACAAACCCAACTGAAGGCCACTCCAAATATCGAATCGCGCGTGAAGCATTTGAGGCAGAAAACCAATGCTATAGGAGATATGCTGCGCCTGAGTGGGTTCGATTGGAATTATGTTGACAGCACTATCATGTGTGAGAAAAGCGCATATGATGAGTACGTCAAGGTATACATAACTTCACTTGGTAATTTGTTCATTAATCAAACAAGTTGTTTTAATTTTATTAATTTTTCTCCCGTCCAATGCAGACTCATAAGGAAGCAGCTGGTCTATATGGCAAATCGTGGCAATTTTATAATCATCTTGCCCAGGTGTTCACCAAGGACAGGGCATTGGGTAATAATAGGGGTGATATCGGTGATGATACAGCACAAGTTGAACAAGAAGTTAATGTTGCAATGGAGGATGACACTTCTGATTTCTTTATGTCAACACAAGAACCAAATGAAGTCCCATCACCAATGCCATCTGACAGCAGTGCCTCTAAAATATCTGTACGTCAAAAGAGAAAAGGACATGATAGGGACCCGATGATGGAGCAAATGTCCGAAAATTTTCAGAATTTTGTAGATATGGTTGGTCCCAAATTTAAATCATTATGCAAGTGCGTACCGCATAATGAATCGGCATAGCAATGCCGAAGTCCATTGCCGAAATGTTGAAATCACATCCCGGAATGAAGCAGCCTGACAAGAAGTTGAAGAAAAGAGGAGATTATTAGGTCAAGTACTTTTTGATATTGAAGGGTTGACCGATGATGAAGCAATATTCATGTTGCAAGGCTTGGTAAAAGATGAAGATCAACTCAAAGTTTTTTGGGATCTTCCAAATGATAAAAAGCTCCGATTTTGTCGGGTTTTTTTAAGGAGAATGTCCTATTACCCTCCTAGTATCTAGATCACATCGGTAAGAATTTTAAATGGATGTGCTTTGATCTCTTATGCTTTCTTTCTTCTTGATAATGATATTTATAATCTCTTTTTAGCAGGCTGCAGGACTTGATGCTGACCAGATTTTTCGTGCACTCTTCAGAGGGCTGGACCTTTTGTTTCTAACTATCGTTTAAGTGTTGAATTATGTACTTTCATGGATTATGAATTGTGTTAAAAATGTTGGGTTTTTCTTTATTTGGATCATGTAATTTGAAAATGCTGGTAATGTATTTGCAAATAGGTTACTGTTAATGTATTTGCAAACAGGCTGCTGGTAAACATATTATAAAACAGGCTGCTGGTAATGTATTTGCAAACAGGCTGCTGGTAAACATATTTGCAAACAGGCTGCTGGTAATGTTATATTTGCAAACCTGGTAATGTATTGTTAGTTGGGATAAAGAGCTTTGTTGTTATATTTGCAAACAGTTGATATATTGTTAGTTATTAATGATAAAGGATAAAATGTTTTGTTGTTATATTTGCAAAGGCTATTTATGTCATAAATATAATTTAAAAAAAAGAAGAAAAAGAAAGAGAAATTCAACTATAATGATAAGTGTAAAAATATTAATCATACAACTCAATTAGATTATAAAAATATTAATCATACAACTAAATTGGATTATAAAAATATTAATCATAACAACCAAATCGGATTATAATCAAAGCAATAGGATAAGTGTAAAAAGTAATCATTTTATATGTAAGGGTATAAGAGTAATTGTAACACAATCCCCCTTTTTACTTTTCTCATTCCCAATACATTACCTTCCTATTACCTCCTATCCAAACAAGGTAATCATTACCCTTCCTATTCCTTTCCTTTCCATTCCCTTCACCTTTCCATTCCCTTGCTCACTCCTTTCCTTTCCATTCCCCTTGTCCAAACGCACCCTAATATACGTAAACGAAAGATGATATCAAAACATGAAGGTGAATTAAGGGTTAATTACATAAATTGTCCCTCAACTTTCACCGGATTTCACTTTCGTTCATCAATTTCATTTTATAACAAAATCGTCAGCTAACTTTCAAAACGTAACAAAATGGTCCCACCAGCCGGTTGCCAGTTTTATATAGTCTGACGTGGCGGTTACATATTGACTCACCATGCCACCCTGGACCGCCGAAGTGATAGCAAAAAGTTGATTTTTCATCCTCAAGCTTAAGATTTTTCACGGCAGGTCCCCCAACTTTAAGTTATTGCATGAAAGGTCCCCATTTTTAAGTCACCCCTTTTCCTCCCTAAAGGTCTGACATGGTTTATTTTGAATGGACGGTTGTGATTTACTGGATACTCTTTGGAACCCTAGCTGCTCCCAAGCGCCGCCAGCACACCAACGACATCCCTTCTCTCCGCCTCCTCCTCCTCTACCGGCGGTCACATCAGGCTCTCACCTCCTCTGTGATGGGAGAACAACGCCAACAAGATCAAGAAAGAAGAGAAGAAGTGGAAGACGGAACCTGTGGCGATTGTGGTGGAATCCTCTCCGGTGTTGTAGCCCTATCGTGAGGTTGAAGACCATTAGATTTAATTGGCTTGGTCGGACGGCGACGGTGATGGCCGTGGTTGGATGTAAGGAGAGGAGTTGGGATTAATTATTAATTTGTCTTCTTTTCCTCCACCACCTCCAATGTATCTATTTATCTTTCTCAAATTGCTCACCATTTTCCCCAATTTCTCATTCGATCATAAGATCTTTTCTTCTTTATGATCTTTTGTTCATCTCCATGCATTCAAGATCTCAACTTTTTTCAGAAATTTTCAGATCTGTTCGTTTCCCCCAATTTCTCATTCCACCATGGCTGGATCAAGATCTCAAATTTTTTCAGAAATTTTCAGATCTGTTCGTCTTCATGCGTAAAGAACTGATCTCCTCACTTTAGTTTGCAAGCTTCAAATCCTTCTCTAGCTCCCAATTTCATCAAATTCTGTTTTAAAAAACCCTAACCATTTCATTCTTGAATTAAAGCTAGCTTTTTGTTTTTTTTAACTTGATTAAGTCTATCTCTCCCACAAATCTCTTAGATTTCTGTTATTCTCCCCCAGGTTTTTCCAAGATTTTTCCCGAACTTTCAATTTATTAAATTGCCCAAAAAAGTTGCAATCTTGACAAAGATGAAGCTGAGATCTTGAAGCCCACCTCATCTTCTACTGCTCCTTTTCCTGCACCTCCAACATTGCTGATTGTTGGGAGACATCGGTCAACTTCGGCGAGGCAGCGAATCCCGTAACGGGAGGGACTTGTTTAGGGTTAGGGCTAAATTTAGTTTATTAATTTGATTGGATTGTTAATTTGATTTGATTAGATTAGAGAGTTTTGTTTGGTAATTTTATTGTAATTAGTTTAGTCATGTTATTTTATAATTTGATTTTATTAGTTGTAATTGTTGTATTAATGGTAATTATTTATTTTAAAATTAATGTCACATCAGGATGCTATGTTTATGTTAGTATGTTTGAATTCTCATTTAAAATTATATTATTATTATTATTTTTAAAAAAAATTGCCATGTCAGCATGTAACAAAAGAGCTGACTCAAAGATGCGGGACCTTTCATGCAATAACTTAAAGTTGGGGGACCGGCCGTGAAAAATCTTAAGCTTGAGGATGAAAAATTGATTTTTTGCTGCCACGTCGGCGGTCGAGGGTGGCATGGTGAGTCAGCATGTAACCACCACGTCAGACCATGTAAAATCGGCAACCGGCTGGTGAGACCATTTTGTTACGTTTTGAAAGTTGGGGGACTATTTTGTTACAAAATGAAGTTAAGGGATGAAAGTGAAATCCGGAGAAAGTTGAGGGACGATTTATGTAATTAACCCGGTGAATTAATAGATATAGGGTCCATATAATCTAGATGAGTTTAGGTTATAGACGTAGATATTGATGGCCTTATATCTATTAAAGAATTTATGGAAGTTTATGGAAGAAGGCAACTCTAGCACTGATAGGGTGGAACTTGGGAGGACATATGGCCTTGATCCGAGCTCCCATGTGCATCATATCGAGTACCTGTATCAAAATGATTCCAACCCTGAGTCATCAACCCAAATAAGACAAGATAGCTACCCGGCTCAATAACGGGAAACAGATCGTGGCGAGGACTATGGCGAGATCACCGGTTGTAACAACGGGGCGTGGATCGTGGGATTGCGAGTCCGATGATTACTTGATGGGCTAGAATAAGAAAAGGGTAGACGAGAGGCAAAGATAGGCCATCACTAAGAGATCCAATTCCACCATAGTCCCCTCCCCTGAATCTCACCATCCCCGCTAACTTGAGCGTTGGAGCGTCCTCGAGCGACGAGGTGCCCCAAGCTCATTGTCCTCTGTTCTAGTATTGGTTACGAACGTCTTCCTGGGTAGCTGTCGCGGTCCCAATTTAAACAAATTTAACCTTTAGTCGAGAAGCCAGGCCCGATCTCGAGGGAGAACCAGTTTCAACGTCAAGAGTTTGGTGCCGTCTGTAGGGACCTGAACAAGAAGCTAGATGGCTACTATGAGGAAGTCAAAATATAATCGAAATCTGGAGCAAGAGAATGGAGGCTTAGGCAACATCCCAATAACCGAAGAGGCTTCCCTAGTCCTTAGAAGAGCTCACACAGTCCCTAAGGGGGCATCGCTGGACCTACCTCACACAAAAATCCTTCGGATGATCGTTACAGAGCATTAGAGCGAAAGATCGAGGAGTTGGCCTAGACGATGCACGTGGTGGAGTGTCACGTCTCGCAGGCGACTCCTTTGGATGTGATAAGTGTTTTAATTACCATATTCTTGTGTCACTTTGGTACATATATAGCTTTCCGATATTTAATTCATGTTTATTTTACTCATCAGAATACAACGAAGGCGATTTGAGGACATTTACAAAATTTGAAGCAATTTCAAGCAAGTTCAAAGCAAACAAGTTGAATTATACTAGAAAACAATTTCGTTTGAACTTCAGATGGAACCACTTAGTAAAGGAAAAGCTTGAACCCTCTTCTTCAAATCGCCAGAAAAGCAGACGGCCACATAGACAATCGTAAGGGGTCTCGCAAACCATGATTTCTATATCAGACGGCCCCGTGTGGTATGAGAAACGGAACCCTCTGCCTTTGAAGAATCACCAGGATGCGAGCAGGCGGAACCGTATGCTACTTATGTAGCAACCCAGGTTTTGATAGCACATATAATTGACTTTTTATTAAAGTCATACAGTACTGATTATGAAATTACACATACCACAGGATCTTTAGTTTAGATGTTCAGAGATTAGGTACATTCCCATACTTAAAGCTGAAAATGAAATAACTTTATTCATCAATTTTATAGTCCACATCTATTCCAAGCCAACTATACACTTAGCGGTCACGTCAATCTCCTGATCCATACCAGTCCAAGTCAATTAGGTCGGCTACCCTGATCTGTTCCTGTACACTGAAATGGTGGGAGTTGTGAGCTAAAAATAGCCCAGTGAGTGACTAACATCGCACCAGGGTTCATTATAAAAACATAACAAAATTCATTCTGGTCATACGTGTATAAATCTTAACATAATCATGTAACTCGTGTAAATCATAAATATATCAACCGCACTTAGTCCGTATGCACCCAATCTCAGTAGCACTACCCGTGCTCATACTTTCATTCACATAACCAGCCTCCCCAGCTGCATACATTAAACATGGTGGTCCCACAGACCTAAGCCCCGACATAGGCATGTTTCAACCTGTGCACACGTGACATAGACACAGATTAATATACGAAACATAAAACATTGGCTCTACTAGGAGCAAATACACGTACATATCAAAAATACAACTTTTCATATTTCATTGATAAAAACAGCGATAAAACACCCGGCAAACATGTCAAAATACTGGAGTTCATCTGTAGTCAACTCACCCACTTTTGAGAATCCATAAATAAAAACATCGAGAAAAATATCGATAAAACATCCGGAAATCAACTGGATTTCATCTGCCGTCAACTCACCCACTTTTGAGAATCCATAAATAAAAACATCGAGAAAAGTATCGGTAAAACATCCGATAATCAACTGGAGTTCATTGGCCGTCAACTCACCCACTTTTCAGAATCCATCAATAAAAACATCGAGAAAAGTATCGGTAAAACATCCTATAATCAACTAGAGTTCATTTGTCGTCAACTCACCCACTTTTCAGAATCCATCAATAAAAACATCGAGAAAAGTATCGGTAAAACATCCGATTATTAACTGGAGTTCATTTGCTGTCAACTCACCTGATAATCCCTCCTACTTTGGTTGGATTTTTCCGACTATTGTAGGTGCTACAGTTAAACGGGCAAAATTCCCTCTAAATTAATTGCTAAAAACATCATAAAAATTTTAAAAACCCACTTTCTCTCTTCTCTCTCTTTTCCTTCTCTTTCTCTTTTTTCTTTTTCTTCTTCTTTCTCTTTCTTCCTCTTTTCCTTCGCTTCTTCTCTTTCCCTTCTCTTCTTTTTCTCTCTCTCTCTTTCTTTTCTTTTTTTCTCTCCTCTCCCTGACCGTTTCCCTCCACTTCTTCTTTTCCTCTCTTTTCTTCCTTCTATCTCTCTATTTCCTCCCTCTCTCTTTTCTCTCAATTACCTCTCTCTTTCTCTCTTTCTATTCCTTCTTCCTCTCTTTCCCTCTGGCTTGCCGTTTTATAAAGAAAAATAATTTTTTTTGTTTTTTTTTCTTAATGTGAAGGTGCCACTAAGGAGCCTTGAGGCGGTGATAATTTTTATTTTATTTTATTTTATTTCTTTTTATTATCTTTTCAAGAAGCTTCTATGAAGCATGATAATTATTTATTTTATTTTTTTCAAAATTAAGAAACTTCCATGAAACATCACATTTATTTTATTATTTAATTTTATTTTCTTCCCCCCCCCCCCCTTTTTTTTTTCTTTTATACCTTTTCGATTTAACCCCCAAGCTTTTCCCATTTTACTAAATCCAACATTAATTTTTATTTTCATTTATTTCACTAATTCAAAAAAATCCGGGCATCACAACTTAGGCGGAATGGTTTGCCTTTGGGAGAGTATCAAGAAGCTACCACACAAGACCTTCTGCTACCCAGACGAAACCGTCTGGCATAAACCCAACTGAAAGGTTTAGTTATTTCCAAAATGAGTCGAGATCTCTCTAGAATCGGGGGGACATATAAATAGACTGACCTCGGGTTTGGCAAGTTATCTTTGGTTCTAGAGACACCCTTGGGGACTCTCCCATTGATCTACCATTATCTTCCACATCTAGGGCATCATCAGGAGCTTGGAGGAGAGCGCGAAGACACCGTTCCCAATAGCAGAACTTGGAAATGGCCAGATCTACAATTATCTCACTGTAGCGATAGTAGAGGAAGCTTTTACTATCTTTATGAATACTTTTGTCTCCATTGTTGTTTTGTATGTCTTCTTTTTCTTCAATGGAAGGCTGACTTCTTAGGTATTCGGGCATATGGACCCTTTGACAAATGTTTTAATGTTTGATGATTGAATATTAATGTTAGTAGTTGCATCCTTCATTGAGATCTATTGAGTGGTATTCTTTGCATTGGTAATCTACGTTGCGGCAGCTAGGATTGTCCAATCCAACGTACCGGGGGAAGAAGCGAATGTCTCCCTGTGTGTGGGCATACCTCAACAGAGGGGATTATGTATACGCCGAGAGATTGGGCATTTAGGAACTGGAATCCCTAGTTATTCTTTCCCATAATCTTTCCAAGAAGTAGACTCCCTAGAACATCTGCAGAGAGGGTACTGAGTTATAAAGACCACCCTTATAGGGAACAGTGGAAATTTAAACTTTTGAGATAATTAATATTAACATTTATCATCAGATGAGATTAAGAACTAAACCATGGGTTTATTTACAAATGAGAGAGGGGAGATGTGGAATTAAGAAATTAGGGAGCGCTAAACTGCAAAATCACTATTAAGATTGATTAATGACTAAAAATTTAGTAAGTTGGTTAAACTATCTAAGTGTTAATCAACTAATTAATTAAGGGACTAAGGATTGAGATGTGGTTTAGTTTAATGAAAACTGATTAAATGATAATTGGGTGATTAATTAAACTAACGACCATTATTGGTGCACAAAGGAGCTGAGAAAGATGGTCTCGGTCGGGCCCAATTTGAATCCCGTGATTCTACAATTAGGCATGTGAGGCTATAGTGGTAGTAACATTTTAATTTAAAATATTATGGTATAATATTTTATTATTAAATATTATATAATAAATAAAAAAGAGAGAATTGATAAATCTCTCTCTCCTCCTTGTTCATTCACCGAGCCCGAGCCCTCTTCTCAATCTCATCTCCATCTCCGCCGAGCGCCGACGAGAAGAACCGGCGAGCCCTGCCTGCCCTCAAGAAGCCCGTTGGCAACCCCGACCTCTCCTCCCTCCCTCCTCTTTCTCCCCTCCGGCGGTTCCCTCTCGCTCGCCCGGCAACGCGGTGGCATCTCGATCCGACGCCCCCATCTCCTACCTCTCTTCTCTCCGGTGGACCCCTGCCCTCCGGCCGGCGAGACCTCGACGTGATGAGATCTGACACCTATGCCAGATGAGCTCCAGCCGCCCAGCCCTAGCCGCGCATCGACATTTTCCCTCCACCCAGACGCAACCGACATCTCCTTCCTTCCCCGGCAAGCTGCGGAGTAGATCCAAGCTCTTCTCTCCGGCATTCCCCTCCCTCCGGTGAGCATTTTGAGGACTCGTTGTATAAATTGTAGAATGGATTAAAGCTTTAAACCAACCGGGGGGGTTAGTTTATGAAATTTGGATTAGTCGATTTCGGGCTTGTATAATGAGTTGATTAATGGTTGTAGAAGTGAAATTTTGTTGAATGAATGAATGATTATACAATTTGGATACTTAAGAAATAAGACTATCATGTTGTTGTTTTAGAAATTGGAATGCCTACAAGGTGTTTGTTAAAATGTCGTCATGAGATTTGTGGGATGAAATGGATGTTATGGAAGTCATAATGTACTAAGAATAGTATAATAAGTATATTGGTTGTTGTTAAGGTTCAATGGAAGTTAGGATGCTTGCAATCCCTCTCTTAGTAATTGATGTTGTTCAAAGGAATGACATGTTCCTACTAAGTTGGTGGTTGGCCAATTAGTGGCATGCCTATAGAGTGCTTAGTAAAATGCCACAATGAAAGCAAGTAAGACATTGGGTAGCTAGAAGCATGAATTGTAAATCTCCATGTTAATGGCCCTTTCATTGAGTATCTAATTTATATGAAATGAGAAATTAGTATAGATCGTAGTTGCTACATATCTAGGACCTTGACATTAAGGGGGCGTTTGGTTCGAGATATGAGATATGATCACAGTAATGTGATATGTCTGGGAATGGAGTCCTGAATGCTATATGCCTGGAAATGTTGTGGTAATGTGATATGACCATGTTTGGTTCATGTTTGGTTGGTCAAGGTAATCAACTTAGTAATGTTCCAAATTTTCAAAAATACCCTTCTACATAAAATTTTGAGTAAATTTAAATTTAAATTAAAATAAAGTTTTAATTAAAATTGATTAAATTTTAATACCAAAAATTAATTATGACACATTTTTCTGAAATAAACTTGCATCTAAAATTTTGATCAAATATCAAATAATAATAATAATAATTATTATTATTATATTAATTAGTAATAATAAATAATAATTAATAATAATAGTAATTAGTAATAAATAATAATAATAATAATAATAATAATAATAATAATAATAATAATAATAATAATAATAATATGGTAAAAGGATGGAGGGCAAAATGGGGATCCACATTACCATCAACTTTGTAATGTGGATAGACATATATTTTGGTGGTAATCCATATTACCATCAATGTGGTAATGTGGAGTAAGTTGGTAATGTGGATTACCAACTTATTCCCACCACCACCTTTGCCAAACGTGGTAATGTTTTCACATTACCGCCTCATTCCTAGCAATGTGAAAACATTACCCCCAACCAAACGCCACCTAAGGGTTAAGTGGGTATGATTGGGGAAATTGATGTAATTGCACTTGTTAATGATACTTTGAGAATTTCTCGTGTAGGGCTCGAAGGAATGCCCAAGAGACCCAAACTAGTGCTTAACTTAGCTTCCAATTAGAAGTTAACCTTGTTAATTAGTATTATAATAATATTAGCCACTTGGAAATGATTCATTAATTCCCAAATTATATAATTCAATCCTTAAGTGGACCTTAATGAGTATTTTCTACCATAGCCCAAGATGAGAGTTCTTCAACATTTATGTAGCATGTGAAACTGTGTAATTCTGATAGTCAGATTGTAAGGCATTTTAGTCATTTATTCACCTCTGATCGGGATTAATAATATATTGTTGGAAAGGTTATGAAAATAGCTTTCAAACGAATACTGGATCAATGAGATCCAACTTGCGAATTGAGATATATGGGCAGTTCTTTCGCACTACGCACAATATACTGCAGAAGTTATAGTTTCCCAGGCTGCCACTTTCGAGTAGCAGTTTATCAGTAATTTTACCCTGATCGGGATGTTTAGCATATCATTAGAAAGTTTATGAAGATATCTTTCTAATAAATCCTGGATCAATAAAATCTAACTGGCGGATTAAGAGTTATGAGCAGTTCGTTGGGATTGCGCACTTAATCCAAGTTTGCGATCATATAGACCAATATATTCTTATAATCGTGATTAGGATAATTAAATGGGTATAGTACATTCTATTTAATTATGAATGTATTGGTGATGGGTAGTTTCCATGTCTTAGGACGTGGTAACGCGGTTGAGGACCCGACTGAATAGCTTGGACCCGAGTAGGTCCCAAACGCGAGTATAGATGGGTAATCATACGAAAAAACGCACGGTATGTGCTTTTTATAAACCTTGCATGAAAACTCTTTCATAGTAAAGGTATAATTATTTTCATGTGTGCATATATAGAAATGTATTTTCATTGTACGGGTTTTATGTGTATATTCGTGTTTGAGACTCAACTCGATACAGGGAGTGGATCTGTAGTTGTATAGACTAGTTCCACCCGGGATCGGGATTTCAGGGTTGACTCGATTCATAGCGAGAGCAAGTAGTTGGATAGATTCTGCCTCCTACGGGATTTGAGTTAGGACGTGTGACGGTACAGGCCTGTATGCTCCACCTGACGAGGTGATTTATCGGGGGCCGCACGGGGGCTTAAGCAGGCTTCGCAGGGGCCGGAAAGGGCCGTGAACCGAGTGGCCACTCGGGGATCGGCAGTGTTTTATGATTTGGTCCGGGGGCCACGTGCCTTATGTTCATATTTTTAGTTTACTTACTGCATTTATATTTCTTGTATGCACATGTTTTGTATGTGGTGCCCACTGAGTCTAGTTAGTGTGCTCAGTGCCCCTTTATGTTTGATTTCTCGCCACAAGTGACGAGGAGTAGAGGAGAGCCAGGTGCGGACTAGGAGAGAGTCACGTGCGGGCCTTGGGACTTTGTTGATACTCCAGCGAGGTTGGTAACGCCGTAGGGGGTTATGTTTATTTGTTATTGTGTGTGAGGTTATGAACCTTGTAGTATTGTCCCGTATTTGAGGTTGTATTTGAGACACGATATGTATCGTGGTTTGTTGTAGGGTTATGTAGAACCCTTTTATGTTTCTGCTTATTATGTGATTAGTTTTCAATATTATTGTTATACTGTGTGAATTATAATTAGGTTGATATAACTTTTAGGCCTTGCATTCGGGTCAGGGCTTGTCCTTGGTCCTGGTGCGGCCGATCTGTCACGTGCTCAAGGGCCTGGGATCGGGTTCGTGGCGTGACACAGTGGTATCAGAGAAAATGATTATGCTAGAGTCACCCTAATTGCCTTATGACTTAGTGAACTTAGCTGCTTGAGAGTATGGGTATGGGTAGTATTACCTTTGTACAATTTGACTAAACAATCGATTGTTTTGTATTGTGCTATAACAACAAGAAATGCCAAGGAGACGCGAACACTCTCGCAGGAGGCCGGTGGACCCATCTCCCATCCAAGAGAGCCACAGAAGGGTGTTAGACTTCCTAAGGATGGGACTACCACATTTTGAGTGGACTACTGATCCACATCCCGCAGAATACTGGATTCAGATGATGGAAGAGATGTTCGAGGCGATGAGGACCGAGGATGCAGACAGAGTACGGATTGCTACTTTCCTACTTGAGGGAAGTGCCAAAGACTGACTAAATTATGAAATACACCTCAGGGGCGGTGCAATATTTGAGAGTTGGGAATAATTCAAGTCGGCGTTCTACACCAGATATCCCTCCCGGAGAAGGCTGACACTACAAGAAAGTCAGTTTATTCAAATGATCCGGGACACGAGTCGACAAAAGGAGCAGGCGTCGTCATCCGATGCAGGACCCGATGAAGGACCCGATAAGGGATCCGACGAGACCGAGTTATAGCAATCATCTGAAGTTGAAGATAAGATAGTTGTGTCACGGATTATGAGTATTAATATGCTATCTGTAATAATCCGGAACCTTGGTTGGACTTTACTTTATATTGTGTTGTACGAACTATTCCCTCCGGGTGTGTGATGAGGGTTATAAGTAGAGTATTTGTATTGAGTACTATGGTTATCGACTTTGATGGTAGTAAATACACGGTCCCGTGCTTGTACTCTAGATCATGTATTCATTTGGATTATGAATTTTTATGGAACCCCTTGATTGTATATCGATTATCAGGAACTTTCTTGGACTGTCTAGCTATTGTAGAAGACTCGTAGAGGGGTTTTCGCGGCTGGCGATACCCCTGACCAGGCGCACTCGGAAGAGAACTTCATTCACTTGGACCGAGGGTTGTGAGCGAAGTTCTTGGGGTTGAAGCAGATGCTAGTAACAAGGCTTGTTCTTGTTTTGCCAGAAGTAAATGCGGGTGCACCGTTTACAATGATACTTGCGAGACAGGTCTGGGAAGCATACGAGGCTCTGTATGAGAGAAAATGTCGATCTCTTATCTGTTAAGATAAACTGAGATTGTACAACATACTGTGGATATAGTGAAACTGAAGAGTGCTATGAGATTCGGGAAGCGTGAAAGGCTCAATCCACGTTAAGTTAGACCCTTGGAGATACTAGAATGAGTTGGAACTATGGCATACAAATTGCCCTACCCCCAGGCTTAGCTCAGATTCATATGGTTTTCCGTGCTTTCGTCAGAGTAGCGCAGTAGAAGCATGGTGGGTACACAACCCAACATAACCCAAGTATATTGAGGATGTATGAAACAATCTGATGAATTAGTTATACCCTCCATCTGTTCGTGATGATGTGAACGAAAATTTCGAGGACGAAATTTCTATAAGGAGGGGAGATTGTAAAGACCACCCCTACTGGGAACAGCGGACCACCTGCTGGTGCCTCTCCCTCCACATTGTGGGCAATACAGCCACTAGTGGCTGCCAAACTCTAGTGAAAGATGCCTAGCTTCGATGTTTACAGGCCAGTTCATGGAAGGAGAAAGAGAAGGTGGAAAAAAGGAAGAAGGCAAGGGAACTGTTGGATCTCTTCGATGCACAGCGAGGAGTTGCAGATCCGCTCGAGTTTGGGCTACTCAATCGCGATGGAGATCAGATGGAGGTAGTAAGGGTGGTTGGGATCCTTGCATTTCAGGGTGCTCTTATAGGCTCATCTTAGTAGAAAGGAAACAAAATGGGAGAGGTCAGTTGCTCACCGGCGGCTCATCCCCATCCTTTCCTTTTACCCCCTTTTTCCCTTTCTCCAGCGACTAGATCCATGTTTTCAGGGACTCCAGACTTTGGACGCTTCCTTTCTTTCTCTATTTTCTTTTGACCTATCCTCACGAGGGTGCTAATGTTTGGATTAAGGTTAAGCCCGATTAATTAAAATCAAGTGAGGCTTAACTTCCTCTCATACTTCTAACCAATATATTTAAGCAATTTCGCACATCAGCCCCTCTCTTTCTTAAGTATCAAGAGTTCTCTATTATTTGCAGTCAAACCCCTGTTATGTAAACTATATATTAAACCATCACACTCAATATAGTCAAATTATTCTTGATTTCACATATAGACCCCCGCTCTTACTCCATTTTATTATTTAGCACTTCAATCCTTGATTTAACTTAATTTCACATCTCCCCTTTCTCATTTGTAAATAAACCCTTGGTTTATTTCTTAGTCTCATCTGATGACACATATTAATATTAATAATCTAAAAAATTTAAATTTTCACTGTTCTCGGTAGGGGTGGTCTTTACAATCTCCCCTCCTTATAGAAATTTCGTCTTTGAAATTTTCGTTCACATCATCACGAACAGATGGAGGGTATAACTAATTCATCAGATTGTTTTATACATCCTTAATATACTTGGGTTATGAACCCACCATGTTTTCGCTGCGCTACTCTGATAAAAGCACAGAAAACCATATGAATCTGAGCGAAGTCTAGGGGTAGGGAAAATCTGTATGCCATAACTCCAACTCATTCCAGAATCTCCAGGGGTCCAATATAACGTGGATTGAACCTTTTACTCTTCTCGAATCTCATAGAACCCTTCAATTTCACCGTGTCCACAATAACTTACACGATCTCACTTCATCTTAACAGATAAGAGGTCGACATTTTCTCTTACACAGCCTCATACGCTTCCCAGACCCATTTCGTAGGTATCATTGTAAATGGTGCATCCGCATTTACTCTCTAGCAAAACCAAATCAGGCCCTGTTACTAGCATCTGCTTCAACCCCAGGAACTCCGCTCACAATCCTCGGTCCAGGTGAATGAAGTTCTCTTCCGAGTCAGCTTGGTCAGTAGTGCCGCCAGCTGGGAAAACCCCTCTATGAGTTTCTTGTAGTAGTCAGACAATCTAAGAAAGCTCCTAGTAGTTGATACACAATCTAGGGGATTCATAAAAATTCATAATCCAAATGAATACATGATCTAGAGTACAAGTACGAGTCCATCGTGTATTTACTACCATCAAAGTCAATAACCATAGTACTCAATACAAATACTCTACTTATGACCCTCATCACACACCAGGAGGGAATAGTTCGTACAACACAATATAAGGTAAGGACCAATCAAGGTTCCAGAGTATTATAGATAACATATTAATACTCATAATCCATGACACAACTATCTTATCTTCGACTTCGTATGATTTCTATAACTCGGGCTCGTCGGGTCCCTCATAGGGTCCCACATCGGATGACGATGTCTGCTCCTCTTGTCGACTCGTGTCCCGGATCATCTGAATAAACTGACGTTCCTACGGTGTTGGCCTTCTCCGAGAGGGGTATCTGGCGTACAACGCCGCATTGAATTGTTCTCAACTCTCAAATATTGCACCACCTCTGAGATGCATTTCATAATTCAACCAGTCTTCGGCACTACCCTCAAGTAGGAAAGCAGCGATCTATACTCTGTTTACATCCTCGGTCCTCATTACCTCGAACATCTCTTCCATTCTCTGAATCCAGTGTTCTGCTAGATATGGATTAGTAGTCTCCTCAAAATGGGGCGGTTTCATCCTTAGGAAGTCTAACCTCTTATGTGGCTCTCCTGTATGGGAGATGGGTCCACCAACCTCCTACGAGAGTGTTAGCATCTCCCTGACATTTCTTGCTATTATAGCACAATACAAAACATCCGATTGTTTAGTCAACTGTGAAAAGATAACACTACCCATACCTATACTCTTAGGCTGCTAAGTCCCCTAAGTCATAAGGGAACTAGGGTGACTCTAGTGTAATCATCTCTCTGATACCACTTTAATCTGTCAAGCCCCAAACCCGATCCCGGGACCCTCGAGCACGTAACAGACTGGCTGCATCCGGACCAAGGATAAGCCCTGGCCTGAATGCAAGCCCTAAAAGTTATATTAACTTGATTGCAAAGTCAATATAATAAAAATCCAACAACAATAATACATAAGTGTAGCAAAAATACAAAGGGTTCTACACAACCCTACAATAACCACGACACTTATCGTATCTTAAATACAAATACACATAAAATGTCTCACTACAAACCCTACAGGGTTCAAACATCTCACACACAAATGAAAGATATACATTAACCCCCTACGGTGCTACCAACCTCATCAGGGTATCAGCAATGTCCCAAGCCAGCATGCGAATCCCTCCTAGTTTGCGCTTGGCACTCCTCTACTTCTCCTGATCTTCAAGGACTAACAACCGGGTATCTGAGCCAACCAACTATGGCTCAGTATGCACCACATATAAATGATATGCATACAAGAAACATAAATGCAGAAAGCAACCTGCAAATATGAACCTAGGGCTCACAACCCAAAACATCAACAATATAGATATATATCAACTGGCTAACGGCCCAAAATTTCTATAAGTATCGGAGCCATTGTCCAAAATATCAAAACTGTGCCAACAAGCACCCGGTGCCACCAAGTACCCACACTGCCGATCACTGAGTGGCCACTCGGTTCACGGTCCTTACCAGCCCCCGTGAAGCTTGCTCAAGCCACTAGTGTGGCCCCCGGTTAATCACCTGTCGGGTGAAGCTCACTGTCCCGTGTTGTCACACGTCCTAACCCCGGACCTACAGTAGGCCGAGTCTATACGACTCTCAACTCTCAA
Organism: Dioscorea zingiberensis; assembly: GCA_026586065.1. Classification (NCBI taxonomy): domain Eukaryota; kingdom Viridiplantae; phylum Streptophyta; class Magnoliopsida; order Dioscoreales; family Dioscoreaceae; genus Dioscorea; species Dioscorea zingiberensis. The sequence continues at coordinate 33,710,449 of CM048819.1, read as the reverse complement.
TATGGATCGAGTTTGTCTGATACCCGAATCCCGTATCAGCTATGTCGGATACGACCACCAATCCCACACGTAACGGGGCGATTTCAAAACACGAATATGATAGCCACGTATAATGAAAATACATTTGCATACATTCACACATGAACATAATCATATATTTTGAGAAATATCTTTACATGTAAGTTTATGTAAAGCACATACCGTGTGTTTTCTTCGTATGATTAACCACCTTATACATAGCAATCCAAAAGTCCTCGTCACGCCTTAACGCTCTTTGTGGTATCTAGAATATTACAATATCATCTTAGCATACCTCATATATACATATATACCTACTTGTATTAATTGGAATCTCAAACACAAATCAGAATTTCTGTTTGTTATGCCCACTCGGAAAGAACTGTCCATAACTTCTAATCCGGACATTGGATTTCATTGATTTAGAATTTGTTAGAAAGTAATTTTCATAATCTTTCTAACGACATATTATATATCCCGATCAGGCTAATATAATTAATCAAACTGCCCCTCGAAAGTGGCAGCCTAGAAAACTATAACTCTGCAGTACAATATGCGCAGTCCAAAAGAACTACTCATATCTCTTAATCCACTAGCCGGATTTTATTGATCTAGGATACGTTGGAAAGTCCTCTTCATAGCCTTTCTAATGGCATATTATACATCTTGATCAAAATAATATAAGGGACCAAAATATCTCCTGCAATCTAAGGTCCTTGACTTCATTATTATACACACACTAAACAGCAGCAGCCTCTACAAAATTCATGCCATCAAACTGCAGTCATTTACACCCATCCTTGCACTTTTAGTTGCAGCACATTACACCAATTTATAATCTTTATTATATGGCTATTAGTCTTGCATTTTTAACTCATGATCTAATATAGGTTTAACCTATTTCTATTAGCCCAGAGATGATAATAAAACATCTTTATTACTGCAGAAAACATGCAGTGTTTATTATAGTTGGATCTTACAATTCTCTAGAATTAAACAAAATTCTCTCATGTTTCTAAAGAAAGCATGTAACTACTAAGGAGGTCAAAACTGTAGCCCTGTTTAACATTTATCCATGCTCTATAACTGCTGCAATACATGATCATTCATCATAAAATCTGCATCTCCATAAATAATTATTCCCATACAAAGATCTGTAGTTCTGTACATGATCATGCCCACAAAAATCTGCAGTTTATAAATTCAGTATTCTTATTACTTTACTTAACAATGAGCTTTAGGTTACCTTCTGCCATTTTAACATATCCATCTACTAGTAAGAGCATTAGTAGTCTAGTTCACATAAATGCAATATAAGATGACTTCAGCCCAATAATCAATTAAGTAGACTACAACAAGGACAACAATTCACACCGTTATGTCATTCCTTCAATAGAATGCTCCCAACACAAATAGATGTAAAACTACTTAATCACCATCTTTACTATAAGATCAGAAAATCAGGGATCATGTCATTTGTGATTTATTTACTCCCACATCACATTCTAGTACAATATTTCTCATGGCCATTTCCTTAAATAATTCGAGTGCAGCTCATAAGAGCATTTCAATCACCAAAAATGCAAGCAAGCATGCATAACATACAAGCTCTTGAAGAATCCTTAAATAAACCAATAGTTTCATACCCCATTTACCACTATTCATAGCTTGAAGTTCATGAATAGCTTGATCCATATGTAGTTCTACTTACTTGATGATATTCAACGCCTTCAAGTTTTATTTGCTGAATTTCATAATGAACGGAAAAATATATAGACTTTATCCCTTCATTAGCCATTCTGTAGAGTATACTTTGCTAAAACTCTCACTACAGGACGACCATGCTTGTGTCAATAATACATGCAATCAAGAATAAGCATTCAAATCTAACTCTAGTCCATACAAACTATAGGATCTTTAGCATAAATCCATGCTCAACCGTATACCAATTAGCCTTTGCTTTTCCTTAAGTTCTCAAGACTAATTTTATAATTATTCCAAATATTATGATAATGACAAAGCTTACAAGAAAGGACAGTGTGCTCGCTTTTGGCATGCTAGTGCCTCTCCCTCCACCTTGCGCGCAATGCAATGCCAAACTCCAGTGAAAGTTGCCTAGCTTCAGTGTTTACAGGCCGGTTCATGGAAGGAGAAGGAGAAGGTGGGGAAGAGTAAGAAGGCAAAGGAACCGCTAGATCTCTTCGACGTACGGCGAGGAGTTGCAGATCCTATCGAGTTTGGGCTACTTAATCGCAATGGAAATCAGAGTGAGGTAGTAAGCGTGGCCAGGATCCTTGCATTTCAGGGTGCTCTTATAGGCACATCTCAGTGGAAAGGAAACAAAATGGGAGGGGTTGGTTGCTCACGGGCGGCTCATCCCCATCCTTTCCTTTTACCCCCTTTTTCCCTCTCTCCAGCGACTAGATCCATGTTTTTAGGGACTCCAGACTTTGGACGCTTCCTCTCTTTCTCTATTTTCTTTTGACCTATCCTCATGAGGGTGCTAATGTTTGGATTAAGGTTAAGCCAGATTAATTAAAATCAAGTGAGGCTTAACTTCCTCCTATACTTCTAACCAATATATTTAAGCAATTTCTCACATCAACCCCTCTCTTTCTTAAGTATCAAGAGTCCTCTTTTATTTGCGGTCAAACCCCTATTATGTAAACTATTAAACCATCACACTCAATATGGTCAAATTATTCTTGATTTCTCATATAGACCCCCGCTTTTTCTCCATTTTATTATTTAGTACTTCAGTCCCCAATTTTACTTAATTTCACAGCTTCCCTATCTCATTAGTAAATAAGCCCTTGGTTTATTTCTTAATCTCATCTGATGACACATATTAATATTAATTATCTAAAAAATTTAAATTTCCACTGTTCCTATAGGGATGGTCTTCACAAAGGAACGTACAATAGACCCAAGTGGTTCGACTCTTCTCCGGACCCTGCACAATACGGGAGCTTTGTAGCACCGGGTTCCCCTACTATTTGAAAATATGCAAGTTCCACTTGAGTTTATGGGAGTTCTTGATGATATAGTTGTTGCAGCCTCATCTCATCCATCATTCATGTAAAGCTTTGTTGCACTGTTTTCTCTGGGCTCAGTTCTAATGCTTCTTTATTCAATTTGTTCAATTGCTTTTGTTGGAATTCCGCTTCTTTGGAATTTTGACACATATTCTACTTTTTAGAAGCTGCTCTTACATTACGCACATTGGTTAAAGTTGATCCTACTTGTGCTGGTGGTCTGATCTCATATTGTATAACAACATTACATGCATTAAGGGAAACCATGTCACCTAAAAAGGTACAAGAATAGGAACTCTATATGATATGCCATCCTTTCTCCATTCTTTTGTTTTAAATAGGTTTTTCTTGATTTTTAAATTTGTTTTTTTCACATATAATCCCTCATCTTATACATTTATGGTGATTTTAGACCCATCTTATAATTATTTCATAAAAACACCTCCCATTATCCACCTATGTTGCAAATGACCCTTTCCTCCATTTTCCCATTACCATCAAAGGAATGTGCTGCGGATATTTTTTTGATTTTTTATTAATTTATAAGTTATTATTACATTCTAAATACCCAAACTACCTGGTGTTTAGCTAAAGTTAAGAGATAGATTGAGATGATACATACTCAAAAATACGATGGATTTGGTTTTTTTTACAAAAAATTAGGGTCAGTAATATCAACTTATGTAATCATCCAAGCACCAAAGAGAGAGTGAATAATCAGATACGGATTTAGAAATAGAGTTATGAGGGTTTTAGCAAATGAGGGAATGGTTCAAGTGGAAAGGATGGTGCTATTTCCAATCAATTCACACATTCATGTTGGTCAAGTTGACGGAAGGGTGTTTTTATTAAATATTAAAAAGATAGATCTAGAATTGTAATAAACAAACAACAAAGCAGGATAGACTATGAAAAACCCTTTTACTTTTTTAATTCCATGATATAGACATGTTTGATATCATTTTTCTTACGATGAATCTATTATTTTAGAAAATAGTATAAATCCACAAAAAACATAAATACGTTGGTAAAGATTTGCTAAGTCATATTTGTTTTGCATGCATGATAAGTGTTCAAATTGCTATATTTGACTATCATAATTATTTGTACCTAGCATGAAATTCTGATGATTTGTATGCCTCTAGTACTTAAAATGCTTTATTATTGTGAATTAGAACAAACTAAGAAGACTCGATGAGGAAGTTAAGAATTTGAACAGGATTCAGGAGAAGAAGGCTGAATAACCGAGCTGAACGGACCTGTCTGTGAGCAGACGACCCGGTCTCTAGCGCAAGAACGCTAGATAACTCCGTCTACTCACAAATAGGACCATCTGACCACGATGAGAAGTCAGGGTTCAGACCCAGCTTAGTAAACAACCCCATACAAAGCGTATACAAGGTCAGTAATGGGGTCATCCGAATGATATACAGGTCATTCATCCACATTGAATAGAAATCAGAAGACCTGGTCGGGGTCGTCTTCTAGTAGACTAGACCGTTTAAGTATCAGGATGCAGACCTAATACCTAAACGACCCCGTGCAAATCACGCACGAAGCTAGTAACGGGACAGTTGGATTCATATATGGGTCATTCACTTGAAGAGAAGCAAATTCGGAATACTCAAACGACCCCGTCTTCCTCCAGACAGCCCCGTCTATAACGGGTTTCAGAGCAGTAATGTGATCTACTTACTCTAAGTGCCTCGTAAAGTATATTTCGATCCTGATGGCGCTAGGAGCTAAAAATACCAAAGATTAGGGTTATGGGGGCAGCTTTCAATCCCATCAACCATCCTTGGAGGCTCTCAAGAGTGATCACCACCACCCACGAGTAGGAAGGAAGCCAACCAGTCTTGAAAGGACACAATAGAGCCAAAGCACTACCAGATCACCACTAAGCATCGGGGGAGTATATGCATTACTCCTCGCCAATAGAGTATCAATGTCCCATGTCTTTATCAGTAGTTATTCTTGTATTTGCTATGTGTTTCTCCTTAATGAGGAACTAACTCTTTAGGAACTCGGGTTAGGATAAACTCTTGGGTTGATATTAATGTATGACAATATCTTTTAATTGCTTGATTAGTTACTTGATTGAGATCTTTTGAGCGTATTCTATTCATTGTATGCTTACGTTGCGACAACCCTAGTATGTCAATAGGTTCATACGAGGGAAAGAAGTGAACGCCTCCTTGTATTAGAACTACCTCAATAGAGAGGACTATGAATGTATAGAGAACTCGAGCATTTAGGATCGTTGTTCTTATTCCCGCAGGCCTTTTAAGAGACAGGTTCCATAGAGCTCCACTTGATGTCAATAACCTAGCCGCGACAGCAGGGGCAAAAGTGATATAGGAATCCTTAGTCCAATCCATGTTAATCGTCAATTAGGAGGTATTGTCTACATCCTTTGTTTAGAACCTAAGAGGGATTCCTACCCGAGTATCCTCTCTCCTAACTGATCTTCCCCTGGTTTCATATCATCTTTCACTCCATAGTGATTCCCACAGCTTTTTCTTAATTTTAGTAATTAAATTAGCAATCTCTCCATCAGCCTGTTAGGTTAGATAGTAGACAAATAACTAATACTAGTACTTCTACAGTCCTTGAGGATTCGATACCCGATTTTTGATAGTCCATTATATTACTTGTACGACCCGTGCACTTGTGGAATTAAGTATGAGCATTGGCTCACATCAAGGTTTTGGCACCGTTGCCAGGAACCAGTTAGTCTACTAGGAAAATTAGGAGTTTACTACTTTAACCATTAGCTTAGATTTCATTTTATTATTCTTTTCTTTTCATTCTTACATCTTCATTCTATATCTCTATCTGTTGCGATCATTTACCTTTTCTTTCTTGTGCTCATCAATGGTTATATCTGTATTGCAAGAGAATTGTGCATGCCTCGCGTCTGACCAACAGGTCTTGTAGTAGAAGACCAAGAGATAGAAAGGACACTACATAGAAGGCTTAGGGAAACTTAAGAGCCTATAGTAGAAGGATCTTTAGGAGCAGAGAATTCAGTACCAATTGAGATAGCAGAAGAACTTCGGAACACATCTGTCATGGTAGATAAAAGAAGAAGATTATCTGAGTATGAGAGGCTAGATTATACTGGAGAAGAATTTTGAAATTTTGAAATTTATTCCGGTGCGATGAACATAGTCCAAAATCACCAGTTTGAAGGAAGGATAGATGAAGAGCCCCATGTGCATCTGGCGCAATTTATATAGATCTGCAATATGTTTAGAATAAATGGGGCATTTGATGATGCGATACGGCTCCCGTTTAGTTTGAGGGATATGGCCTATGAATGGCTCATATCACTACCCTTAGGAAGCATCAAAACTTGGAAAGATATGCTGGACAAATTCCTTAGAAAATATTTCCCTCCCAGCAGAGTAGCACAAATACGAGCAAAGATAGCTTCGTTCAAGCAAGAACAATGTGAATCAACGGGCGAGGCTTATCACAGATTTAAGGCCTTGATCCGTCACTGCCCGCATCATGGACTTGAGCCAGGTTCCAAAGTACATTCATTTTATAATGGCCTAGATAACCATACACGGCAATTAGTAAATGCTGCGGCCGGAGGATCTCTCGACAGCAAATATCCTGAGGAGGCAGAGAAGATCTCGGCATCAAATAGCCTGCTAGTATCAGCACTGTTGCTAAGACCAATGAACAAGATCTTGTGGCCCAATTGGCTAAGCTTTCTAAGAAATTTGATCGATTAGCATCTGGGAGTAGCACAAGGTTAGTGGCATCAAATTGTTATGGGACTTGTGGGGGAGGGCATAACTCGTCTCAATGTCCTATTGTTGCTGTGGAATTAAGCCAAATAGAGGAAGTACAGTACATGGGGAACTCATCAAGGTCTGAAGGAACACAATTTAAACCATACATACCTAACTGGAATCACCAGGGCTTATCATATGGGAACACCTAGGAACTGCCACACCCCCAGGATTCACTCAGCAACCATTCAGACCACAGGCACCGAAATTCAATGTCGAGGAGGCCCTGTCAAAGCACATAGTTTCCACTGATGCAAAAATCGAGCATATTAATACCAATATAAGGAACCTGCAAGAGAGCATGTTGAATCTAGAAAACCAGGTGGGACAACTAGCTAGACTTATTTCTGAAAGACCTCAAGGCAGTCTCCCTAGTAATACTGAACCAAACCCCCAAGAACAATTGAGGGTTGTAACATTGAGGAATGGGAAGGAGGTTGAGTTGTTGGTGAGGCCTCCTCCAAAGAAAATGTCTCGGATGGAAACTATGTGAAGGTTCTGGTGTTGAAAAATCTGTCTTTGGAAATTATGCTGCTAAACAATCTGTTTTCAGAAAATCTGCTATTGAGGATGATGAAAGTATAGGGAAGGAGAAAGAGGTAGAACAACCACCCCTCCCTAAATATCAACCAAAAGTCCCGTATCCTGGGCAATTGAAGAAGGACAAGGAAAGTGCTTAGTTTAAGAGATTCTTGGAGACAATCAAGCAGTTGCATGTCAGCTTGCCTTTGTTGGAAGTTCTTTCACATATGCCAAAGTATGCTACGTACATAAAGGACTTGCTCACCAATAAAAGAAAGTTAGAAGAAATTATAGTTGTGAATCTGAATGAGCAATGTTCTGCAGTAATTAAGTCTAGGTTACCGAAAAAGTTGAAGGGCAACATGATAATTTCCTCCACAATTGGGGATGGGATTGAGGAGAGTGCTTTGGCTGACTCAGGAGCTAGCATTAATGTCATGCCCTACATGATTTTTATGAAGCTCAGGCTAGGAGAGCCACAGGAAACCAGGATGACCCTGCAACTTGCTGACAGATCTGTAAAATGACCCATAGGGGTAGCACAGGATATATTAGTCAAATATGAAAAATTTGTATTCCCTGTAGACTTTGTGCTCCTGGATATAAACGATAACGTAGAAGTGCCTATCATCCTTGGTAGGCCATTCCTAAGAACTGCATGAGCCCTCTAGGATTATGATACATGGAGATTTACTCTGAGAGTAGGAGATAGTGAAGCATCCTTTGCACTTCCATCAGCTATGCGCCAGACAATGAGTCACGATGACACATCTTACTACCTAGACGATGTTGATCTACTCACTGCTAATTGTGTGCAAGAGCTATTGGCCGTGGACCCTCTGGAAGAAATACTCGGTCCACTGGATAAAGAGACAAAAGAAGTGACCAATGAGCAACTTGTCGAGAAGAGGAAGAGTGTAGTTGCCGGTTCGCCTTACTTCCGGAAGAAAAAAGGGCAGAGGGAAGCAAAAGAAGAAAACTCCTAATCAAGACTAGGTAGAGCACTGTGCAAGTGCTCATCATGGTGAGCCCCTTGTTTATTCTAATTTGGGATTTTCGTTATTTAAAAGTTGTTTCAGAGGAGGACTTGGAGAAGGAATTCAAACCTTCAACACACCATGAGCTGTGAACAAGTAATGTCAATCTAATGACATTAAACGAGCACTGCTTGGGAGGCAACCCAAGGTCTAAAACTTCTCTTTGATTTTTCTTTATTGCCATTTAGTTAAGTATAGAAGGCAGTAAGTAGTGACATGTATGATCCTTTACCTCAGACCCCTTTGGTGTTTCTCACAATATTTGGGTCATTTCCATTCCATTTAGGTTATAAGTGTGTGCCCTAGGTTAGAACATCTCCAGAATCCCTGAATTTTAGATAAGATCCTGAGTATGAGCCGAATTAATAGTGCAAACAGCTCCGTCATCCCAATAGACAGCTCCGTCTATCACTCGGACAATCCGTCTGATGAGCCAAATGGAGCGCACTTATAGATAGACCCGCCTGTCCCATAGACAAAGCCGTCTATAACGACAAGGTCGCTATTGTTCAAGACCGAACCGTTTCTTCCTATTTAAATAACCCCGGTCGCGCGCCTCTCCCTATTCCGATTTCGTCACTCCCTTAGAGCACCCGCAATCTTCTCGCAGGGCTGCAACCCATCTTCCACACCTTGTAGGTAAAAGAGATCAACAGGTACATCTCTTCTCCTTGTTTTAGAGTCCTGAACCCTAAATTTTTACATTTTATCGATTCCTAGGGCATCAATAGGGGGTTTTAGGATAAATGCACACACGGCGAAGCGAATAGGATCAATGCTGGTCCAATCGCCCTTAGAATTATTGTTTACAATCATCCTTAGAATCTTCAGGGTTCACACGCCTCTGCCTCGCAGTGATAGACGGCCCGGTCTTACTGACAGACGGGCTAGTTTGTAATTACTGAAAATCGGAGAATGAGGCTGTTGTTAATTTTCTTTGTCCTATTTATTAACCCTTGTTTTGGAGATGGCCCCGAAACAAGTCAAGCACAAGCGTCAGCATGTAGAGACCTCACTTCCCGCACCCACATTCCTTGAGGACAAATTCAAGGCGCGGTATACGCACCTAGTGAAGAAGGATTTCTGTCGCTCTGTCATTATCAACTGGGATGTCCTTGGGGAGTTGGGAGTAGCAGACAAGGTTAGCGAGATACTTTCTTTCGGTGGGTGGGACGGTGTCCTCGCCATAGATTCTCCAGTGTATGTGGAGCTTGTTTTGAAGGTATTGAGCAACTTCAATGTGGACACTTCCCACTTTACTGAAAACGAGCAAGCAACCATCACTTTTCAGCTCAGAGGCACTAAGCACGCCGTGAGCTACACTGAGTTCACGATCACCCTAGGTATTTATAACAAAACATTCACAGAAACACCAGAGTATCGGGAGTTAGCTATCGAGTACCCCACGATACCAACAATCGAGGATTTCTGGGATTCAATTACACATGGGGCAGCCGAAGGAGTGAAGAAGACCTCATATCTCCGTGATTTCGTCCACTGTTATGCAAATTGCTCTTTTCGACGCTGAAGCTAAGCAGGCGGAGGTTCAGGCAGAGAAAGACAAGGCTTTGGTCAATTTGTCATCCGGCCAAACTGAACTTGGGCGATGTGTAAAGAGGGTTACTGAATTGGAAGCCCAAGTTAAAGGCTCGGAAGAATCGGCTAAGGGGGCAGGGAAGAAATCTGAGGATGAACTGCAAAACCTCGGAGAGGATATTTATAAGGTGTTTAGTGACCTCGAATTTCTATTATCTTCAGGAACTTTAGTTATGCGGATGCCGTAGAGGAGTACTTGAAGAAGTGTCGAGGGAAATTGCCTTCCCTTCTTTCGGAGGAGGAGAAGAACTAGATCTTGAAGCTATGTTGTCTTGTGTCCCCATTTTATTTCATCATCGTTGTGAGGTCCTTTGATTTCTCTATTTTGGGTTTTATGTGATCAAGCGACCCCATTCTTGCTAAGGATGAGCCAGTCATAGATGAAGCGGCCGTTGATAGGGTTGTCGGTGAGTTAGCCTCGATCGTTGCTTCCGATGAATCTCTCAAGCCCATGGGAGATGGAGCTATTGACAGATTGGATGTTATTGCCAAAGGGTTGGTCTCCACGGTTGCTGTCAAGGACTCCGGTTCATCGGATGCGGTTGTTGAGGCGGGCCCTTCCGTTGTTAACGAAATGGTTGGCTCATCGGGGGGTTTAAGAGGGTCAGAAATTATATCTGATGAACAGTTGAAAGAAACTGAGGCTGTTGCTGGTCAGAATTCGTCTTTCTAGTTCCCTCCAATGTTCATTCTTCAAATGGTGTCTTATTTCTCTTGTTTTGTTCTTAATCGTGGCAGTAGCAGTCGCTCCTTTGACTGATGAGATTTCTGCCGATCTAATCGAGAAAGATGCTTCTGATGTCAAAGTGGACGGAGAATCTTCAAAGCTTGAGCTGAGGATGGGTTAGTGTTGTCTTCATCTTCATTTTTGGTTTCCTTTTTGCTCATCGGGAGGATGGTTTACTCACAAATGTGGACGTTGTTGAACTAGTTTCCGCTGATTTTAGAGATGTAGGATTTCAATCCTTCCTTCGAATCTTGCGGGCTAGACGTCCTCGCAGAGGTAATGAATGTGCTTTTCTCGTTTCAATTTCTTCATATCAATCGTCAATTTCTTTCCTCAATGATGTAGGTGGAGTTAAGGCGGAGGCTCTTCGCAAGGAAATTGAAGCTCTAAAAATCAAATTAATAAAGTAGGTTAAAAGGATGCTGGGAGGTTGCAGGGCCACGGTGGGATCCATGCCTGCTTTAGGACCTTGCAGTAAACCTTACGCCTCACTTATCAAAAAAGCTTGGGAAGAGCTTGTTCCGGATTGGAAGACCTATGTGGACTTTGTTTCTGCATCTGATGAGCCTTTGAAAAACTGGGATGCTTTTCCTTAATAGTGTTATGGAACTATTCTTGTGATGTGATTTCTTCTGGGCATACAACCCGATATGATGGAATGATAGTATCATTTGTGTTTTTGCAACTGTGTTTTCGATTACTGCTCCGTTAATTTGTATGCGCAAATTCTAATTTCCTTTTGTCAACTGTCCATAAGATTATTCCTTCTGCGATGTTCGGTTGTTCGGACGTTGTACGTTTTGGATCGAACTATCTTCCTTAGAGTTTCTTTGATTGACCACTGTTTGGAAATCGATCCCAAGACGTTTGAGTATGTCTTTTACATTGGACGATGGAAGTCTATCAGCGCCTTGGAACCGTACCATCTTTTTGGCGTCGTTTCAAAAGCGCGGCTCGAGGGATTCGAATCATCCTCATAAATCATGGTTCCAATCGAGGAGTCTCCATGAATTAGGATGGTTGAGTTCGCCTAGGCATTAACTGCTTTTCCTTGACCTTTTTTAATGAGGTAGTATAAAAAGGAGGATTTCATGATCGATCATCAGCTGACTGAAGGGGACCTTCTCGTGTTTGTCCTCCAGGAGTATGAATGTTTTGAGGTCCACATTCTTTGGTGGAATGGTTAGCAGTAGATGACGGCGCTCACAGCTATTCCTGGTGGGATCCCGGTTTTCACTTCTGATTCCGATTCCACCAACTCCCTTTATTTTTTATGCTTTTCTTGTAATCGCGTATATTTCATTAATAAAATCTCTGTTTCTTTTGAAATGCCCCCCCCCCCCCCTTTTTTTATATGGCTCTTTTGAGAAGGCGCGTGTGTCCGGTTGCTTGAGTAATGGAGAGTTGGAATAATTTTTCATGGTTGGGAAGTTGCGATGATTTCCATTGTGGTCCTTCTGAAGTAGAAAACTGATATGTGTATCCATCAGCGGTAGACCAATATGATTTGTCGATGTATTAGACCTGTTTGGTCATTTGTCGTTGAAGATTGGTATGCTCTTTTTGATGTAGGGGACCGGTATCGTCCCTTTGATGTAGAGGACCGGTATGATCTACCGTCGTCGTGGACCGTTATGGTCTTTTGATGTAGAGAACCGATATGGTTCTTTTGTAGGGGACGGGTATGGTCCCTTTGTTGTGGACCGTTATGGTCTTTTGATGTAGATAACCGATATTGTTCTTTTGTAGGGGACCGGTATGGTCCTTTCAATAAAGCGAACTGATATTGTTCTTTTGGATGTAGAAGACCGGTATGGCCTTTTTTGATGAACCGATATGGTTCTTGTAGAAGACCGGTATGGTCTCTTTTTTTTTTTGATAAACCGGTATAATCCTTGTTTTTGACTTTGATGGGATTGAAGTTGTTTGTCTTCGCGCATAGGAGGAGGATTTTGTTAGATATTTTGACGACCTTCATGTACGCCGTTGATTCATCAAAAAAGGTTATAAAAAGTGATAAAGGAAATAATAGATTGGAGAGAAGTAATCAAATTTATTGATAATACTTCCGTATGTGCTCGGTATGGTATGGACGTTTAAGACTTCGCCCATCCATTATGGTAAGCCAATATGTTCCTGGTCTTACAATCTTCTTGATGATATATGGGCCTTCCCAATTAGTGTTCAGCTTTCCTGTTCGGCTTTTGTTACCTTGAAACTTGTTCTCTCAGAGAACTAAATCGGCAACTTGGAAGGTTACTTCTTTCACCTTAGCATTGTAGAATTTCTTGACTTTTTGACGGTATGGTGAAGCTCGGATATTGGCACAATCCCTTCTTTCTTCTAAAAGGTCAAGTTCAGCTCTAAGTCGCTCTTCGTTACTCATCGGATCAAAGAATTGTATCCTTGGAGTAGGGATTGATGTCTTTGTAGGCAGGACGGCTTCGACTCCAAAAGCTAACGCAAATGGAGTTTCTTCGGTGGGGGTTCTTGTAGTAGTCTGATATGCCTATAAGACCCTGGTACTTCATCGACCCAGTTGGACTCGTTTCGGAGAACTCGTGTCTTCAGGATGTGTAGCAAAGTTTTGTAAGTTACCTCAACTTGCCCATTTGCTTGAGGGTGTGTGACAAAAGTGAGCTTTGACTCTATTCCAAGATCGGTACAGAACTTTTTGAATAATGGGTTGTCGAATTGGCACCTGATAAGCGTTCAAATGAGCATATTTACATACCATATATATACTTATTTTCATGTCAAATGCAATGATTTGTAGCCCGTCGGTACTTAAAATGCTTCATATTTTGTAAACAAGGCATAAATAGGCCACCCCGACGAAAAGGAAGCATTTCTCAACAAAATGAAGAACAAACGAAGATATTTTGAAGTAAATAGGGGGTGAACGGCCTTGTGAATGGTCGTTCACACCTGGGCACAAAGGCAGGCACAAAGAGAGTGTGAACGGCCTTGTGAATGGCCGTTCATCTGCCGGTTCAGAGCAAGCTGTGAGGTGAACTGGCTGATGATCACCTGCCGGTTCAGAGCAAGCTGTGAGGTGAACAGGGTGATGAACGGCCGGTTGACCTGCCGGTTCAGGCGGTGTGAGTCGAATCTGACCGATGAATGTGCCGTTCACGAGGCCGTTCATCGTAACTTTTGCAGTTTCATGAGCCCAATCAAGGGCAATGTTGTAATTTTTTTTAGTGGAGCCCTAATTCATGGGTATAAATAGGTAAGTATGAGAGTTTAGAGAGGAGGTTGGCTTGGGAGAGAGGCTAGAGGAGAGATTAGGACTTGGGGGTCATCACTCCCAAATCTTGAGAAGAGAGAACCATTGGAGTTGCAAGCATTGGAGGTAATGGTGTCCTCTATTACCTTTTCTTTGGTTTGTAAGCTTTCCTATTTTGGTTTGAGTTCCCCATTTATGGGGAACTAATCTATTGGTACTTGGGTATGTTGAACTTTTGGATTGAGCATTAATAGCATTGAATGTTTATGATGATTTGTTGGTACCTTCTTGAATGTCTAATGAATGTTATGTATTGATTGTAATTTCATCACTAGAAATTACTTGTGTGCAATACAAGGGTAGAGCTAGCGCCTCCTTGTATTAGGAACTTGCTTCATTAGAGAGTTTCATGAGTATACCGAGGAATCGGGTACTAGAAGGGCTTAACGACTCTTTCATACCTAATTCACCCCCATGATTCTTCCAATATACATAAAATTCCTTGAGCCTCATATCAAGTCCTAGGAGACTAGTCATCCAACCACCTTGGAAGAGGGGTTGGGTGTAATTTAGGAATGACCCCTTGAGCTTCATATCAAGTCCTAGGAGACTAGTTATCCAATCACATTGGAAGAGGGATTGGATATAATTTTGGGACTATTGGCACAAGAAATACCAACTTTGATTCATAAACATCTTTGCTCATCTTTAGAATTGAAATCCAAAAGGGATACATACCCAAGTATCCTCTCTTGCCATTGATTCACCCCAATCAACTCTCAATTTTCAGTTCTTATTCGCAATCCTTTGTAGCTCTTTAGTTTTGAAAACCAAAACTCCCCCCAAATTGCCATTTAGACTAGGTTATTAAAGCTTGGTTTACACTTAGCAATCTCTATTCCCTGTGGTTCGACATCCGACTTCCCATAGTCCACTTTATTATTTGATCACGACCCGTATACTTGCGGAACACACCCATCAGCAACCATTATCAGCAATGAATGCTACTGGTATGCCGAATCTACAGATTAATAATTTCCATAAGAAACTTTGGCAAGATTTTTCTGTAATGGAGGCCAATGGCTCTGCTTCTACCCGTTTAGTAAAGTAATAGATTGCTACAATCAGGAACTTCAATTGTCGAATAGATGTTGGGAAAGGGCCAAGTATATCTACTCCCCATAAAGCAAAAGGTCTCGTGCTCACAATGGTTGTTAATGGAGCCGCCGGATGTCTCTCAATATTCGAGTGGCGTTGGCATGCATCGCATTTTTTGACAAAGTCCATTGAATCTTTGACAAGGGGAGGCCAATAATATCCTTGTCGTAGGACCTTATGGCTGAGGGCTTTTCCTCCCAAATGATCTCCAGCGATCCCTTTATGGATTTCTTGAAGGACATAGGTTGATTCAGAAGGGCGGAGACATTTTAGAAGCATGAGGGTGTATGATTTTTTGTAGAGTTGCCCATCTACCACACTATATTGGGAGGATCTGGTGGTGATTCTTCGGGCCTCTTTTGGATCTTGGGGGAGAGTAGCGTTCCAGAGATAGTTCAGAATTGGATCAATCCAGCACGGGGTGTATCGATTTCCATTATTTCTTCCATTAGGCGGCATTCAATGGTTTTTGCCGTCAGATATTGAACATTGATCGGTTTCTTAATGTCAGCATCCGATAAGGCAAGCTTCGAGAGGAAATCGACATCTTGATTTTCAGCTCTGGGGATTTTAGAAATGTGGTACCTTTGGAAGCTGAAGGTCAGTTTTTGCACCAAAGTGTTTTATATTTCATCATGTTTTCTTCCCTTATTTCAAACTCTTCGTTTTGGTGTTTGACTACTAGCTGTGAATCCGTATTGGCTTGTAGATTCTGTACCCCAAGTCCACGAGCTAATTGTAAACTTGCAATAATAGCTTCGTATTCGGCCTCATTGTTTGTTGCCTTGAAGTTGAACTTCAAAGCTGTAGATGTACTCCATCCTGATGGTGATTTTAGGATTAGGCTTGCTCCTGAACTATCACTGGTCTATGAACCATCAGTGTGTAGGACCCATTGAATAGAAGGGGTTTCCCTTTCTTCGGATAACTTTGGATCTGTTGTTTCATCTTTATTTGTTGTAGTGAGTTCTGCAATAAAGTCAGTGAGTATTTGGGCCTTTATGGCCGTTCTTGGTTCATAGCTGATATCATACTCCCCCAACTCAATCACCCACCGGGCTAACCGGCCAGACGTATCGGGTCGATGAAGGATCTGTCTCAATAACTGATCGGTCAACACCCGGATTTTATGAGACTGAAAGTACGGACAGAGCCGTTGAGCGAAGATTATCCGGGCGAAAGCCAATTTTTCCAAGGGAAGGTACCTAGATTCGGTATCAGAAAGGACTTTGCTTGTGTAGTAGACAGGTTTTTACAAGTTCTCTTCTATTTTCACCAGTACCGAACTGACAACTGCGTCAGTGGCGAAGAGAGAAATATAAAGCTCTTTCCCCTGTCAGGGCTTGGCTAATAAAGCGGGTGATTGTAGGTATTCTTTTAACTGTGTCAATGCCCTTTCACATTTTTTGGTCCATTCAACCTTGGGTGCCTTCCTTAAAGCTCAGAAGAATGGAAGGTTTTTCTCCCGGATCTTGAAATGAATCTCCCAAGAGCTGCTAGTCGGCCATTGAGCCTCTGTATCTCCTTGATAGTCTTTGGGGACCTCATTTCTAGGATAGCTTGGATTTTCTCTGGATTCGCTTCGATACTCCATTGAGTGAGCATAAATCCGAGAAACTTTCCTGATCGAACACCGAATGAACATTTGTTGGGGTTGAGACTCATTTCGTGCATTCGAAGGGTGTTGAAAGTTTCCTGAAGACCAAGTGCATGTTGTTCGGCATTATCACTTTTCACCAATATGTCATCTACATAGGCTTCCATGTTTCTGTCGATTTGGTTTTTAAAGCACCAATCTTTGGAATGTGGTACCTGCATTCTTCAAGCCGAAAGGCATGACTTTGTAACAATAAGTTCCCCTTCCAATGATGAAGGAAGTTTTTTATTCATCGGATTCAGCCATGCGGATTTGATTGTATCCTGAGAAGGCATCTAGGAAGCTGAGTATCTGATATCCTGATGTAGAATCAACTAAATTATTGATGTGAGGCAAGGGGTAGCAATCTTTGGGACAAGCTTTATTAAGGTCAATGAAATCTACACACATGCGCCACTTCTCAGTGGACTTTTTTACAAGTACCACATTTGATAACCACTTAGGATACTTCACTTCCCTAATGAAATTTGCTTTCATCAATTTATAACCTTCCTCTTCCGCGGCCTGTAAGCGGTCTGGAGAAAAGCTTCTATGCTTCTGCACGACCGGTTTATGTTCAGGGTTCACATTGAGATGATGCTCGATAACTTCCTGTGGGACCCCAGGTATCTCTTCAGCCATCCAGGTAAACACATTGGAATTATGTTTCAGTAGATCTAAGATTTCATCTTGTTGATCGGGCTTCAATTCCGCTCCCAGTTGTACAGTTCGCTCTGGTTGTTCTTCCTTTAGGGGAAATGCTATTAGTTCTTCAACAGGGGTTGGCCTGCATTTCTCTTTTTCTTTATCTTCTCCCATCATTCCTTCAACAATCAGTGCTTCTTTTGCTCTGTTATTTCCTTCCCCCAAATTTTTGAGCATAGTGGTGTAGCATTGTCGAGAAGCCAGCTAGTTGCCTTTCACTTCTCTACAGCCGTTTAGGGTTGGAAATTTTATCATCATATGGTATGTTGATGGGACTGCTCCCATCGAGTTGATGGATGGCCTCCCTATTATGACATTGTAACTCAACGGATAATGAATAACAAGAAAGTTAATGTTCGTGGTAGTTATCCGCGGAGGAGTGCCAAGAGATAAAGGCAGGGAGATCATACCGTCGGGTTGAAGAAGACTGCCATTGAACTTGATCAGAGGGGACTTCACCGACTTTAAATTCTCGACCGGTATCCTCATTCGATCGAAAGCGCAAGAGAAGATGATATCTACAGAACTTCCAGTATCCACCAGGACCCGCTTAACCGTGAAGACTCCGATCTTGGCGGTGATTACCAGGGCATCATCATGAGGGTGGTGAACATCTTCCAAATCTTCATCCGAGAAACAGATCTCCATAGATGAACAAGACCTTTTAAGTGGTAGGGTGTTTTGTACTGTGCCCACCATTCTAGCATAATTCTTTCTAGATGTGGAGCTTTCTCCCCTACATCCTGGGCCACCTGAGATCATGGAGAGGTGGGTGTCGCTTAGAGGGGCCGATGGTGCAGAAAAGGAGCCTTCAATTTTCGACTCCTTCTGTAGAAATCGATCGAGCGTCCCTTCTCTGATGAGGCCTTCTATTGCGTCCTTCAGATTGATGCATTCATCGGTGGAACGTCCCCTGTCCTTGTGGTATTTACAAAATTTCTTGCTTTTTTTTCTCTTAGGGTTGTCCCTCATCGGCTGTGGTGGTTTTAGGATCTTTTGGTCATGAATTTGTTGCAAGATATCCTCCCTAGAGGTGTTGAGGATAGAATAGTTATGATACCTTGCCATTCTCTCTAGATCCGATGAGGGGGTCTTTTATCATCAGACCAGAACAGTTCACTCTGGTTTTGAGGGCCTTATCTGCGAGGCATGTTTTCTTTCAAAATCCCTTGTTTAGGATCTTTATACTGTTTCCTCGGGGGTTCTCTGTTGCGGAACTCCTCTATCTTGATAAGATCTTCTTTTTCCCATCTGGCTTTCATTTCCTCTGAGGCCACATATTTCTCTGCTATTGCAAAGAATTCAAAAATATTTCTTGGGACATTTTTGGTGAGGGAGTCTTTGAACGGACCTTCGTTTAATCTTTTGATCACAGTCCCCACAACCATGACAGAGCTGAGGTCCGTCATTCTGGTGATGTCTTTATTAAAGCGACGGATATAGTCGCGCAAGCTCTCCGTCGGTTTCTGCTTGTAACCCAGGAGGATGATGGGGGTTTTTCTTCAATCGCTTATTACTAGCAAAGCGTTGAAGGAATAGGTCTGAGAGTTGTTGAAAGCTATATATAGTCCCAGGCGGTATGCTTCGGAACCAATCATGGGCGATGTCCGTTAGTGTTCGCGGGAAGGTATGACACATAATGGCTTCTGTGGTTCTATTTATCATCATTTCATCTGAATACCGTTCAAGTTGCTCGAGTGGATCCGATGAACCATCATATTTCTGAATATTTGGTGATTTGAATTGTTCTGGGAATGGGGCTTCCCAGATTTCTCTGATGAATGGGGAAGTGGGTTGTGGCACCAACTGGAGAACCCTATCTCTTTCATAGATATATCGCCGCGGCGAGCGATAATGACGATAGGGTGAATGTCGTCGGGGAGATCGATATTTAGGTGAGTATCGATGTGGCGAGCAATCAGGGGACAGTAAGTGTCGATCTGAGGTTGATCAGATATTTGGTCGGACGGTTCATCGGTGAAATGACTTTTCTCCTTAATTGTGGAGGAACAGTACGTCGAGCCGTAGGCATAGAGACTTTTCTTTCCCTTCTGTCTCTTCTTTCAGCTTGGACGTTATGAACCCGATGAGGGTGGGGCGGATCGGAACTTCCAGTAGAGGATCCAACACTTCTATTTCTCTCTGGAGAATGTATTGCCTGATATCTGGGAGGGTGAGTAGCTGATCCCTCCCTATCTACCATCAAAGGTTGGGCATCATGCGGTACGGTAGTTTGGGAGACACGATGTTGCGCATTGTGGAGGGTGCGCTTCAGTTCCTCAATCTCTCGTGCCATAGCCCTGATCTAGACGTTATCATCAATGGCTCCCTTGCTCATTGGGGGTACCTCTACCCCTTCTGGAGCTACTGGAGCATCTCCGGGTATATGAGTGTTATCGAGTGGGGAAACCACTGGAGCTTCGCCCTTATCCTCTTGGGGTTGAAATCTCTTTGACTTTCTCACTATAGTCGCCATGAACTTTTTGCTTAAAGTCCCCACGGACGACGATAAACTGTTAACGACTAAATTGGATTTGCAATGAGATCAAACCCAATCCTGAATCAATGGTTGAATTTGTTTGATTATTGGACTTAGAACAGTGAGAAGATAGAAGGGAAATCAATCAACCAAGAGATGAAGGCAATGATTTAACGTGGAAAACCCTCAATAGGGAAAAACCATGGGATCAAAAGATCAAATCCACTATCGTCGAAAAATTCAAAGACATTTTTACAAGTGGAGAAGAAATCATCTCAAACTTGGAGAAGAAACATAGAAGAACTCAATCTCTAGAGAGACAGGGTTCGCTGTCTGTAATTTCTCCTTCCCCTAAATGAGTTGAGGTTCTTGCCTTTTATAGGCTTTGGAAGTTTGGGGAAGAAGTTAGGTTTTTTGACATGTGTCGTAAAGAATTTGGCCACATGTTTTGCCAGCTAAGCATCCAGCTAGGTTCCAGCTAAGCAGTCGGTGGAGTGCAGTACATGTAAACAAGCTGTAAAGTTTTCTAGAAGGCCACCACAATGACTAGGTTCTTTCCAGAAGGTCGTTTCCGATAAATGGAATTGTTTCGAAGAAGTATCCCATGTTGTCGAGGCGGTGAATATTTTTGGACCAATGAGGAGATATTACGTATCGGTTGGCTTGGAACTGGTGATTTGTTACAGCATATCTGGTGGATTCGATCTGACTTGTCATTGTATTATATCGGATTTTGGGTATTTGGGATTCTCAATCCGATGAGGTGTTACAGGTTATCACCATGAATGAGACCGGTTATTCTGGATCTAGTTAAGTGAGGGGTGTTCTGATATAGACACGTGGGTGTCTCCGATAGGCTCCAAGTGTCTTACCACTTTTCCTCCTATCAATATATATATACGGGGCTGATACTATAAGGCCGGCCGAATTACTGTGCAAGTAAGGTTGCCTCTCATTTAGCTACTTGCACAGTGTTTTGAGGATTTCCAACCATATGGATGGAAAGAACATCGAAAAATAAGCTAGCATGTCAATTGTCATACAATTTGGGAACTTGTAGGGTCTTTATCTTAACGGGTGAAAATTTATAGAAATCTTACCGGTTCAAAATTTCACCATTTAAGATGAAGTCTCTATAAGTTCTCAAGTTATATGAAAATTGATATGCTAGCTTATTTTTCGATGTTCTTTCCATCCATACGGTTGGATTTCCTCGAAACACTGTGCAAGTGGGCCAAATGGCGACCATTACTTGTGATGATAAAACGACCGCACCATATCATGACCCTATATATATATATATATATATATATATATATATAGGGTCATGATATGGTGCGACCGGCCTTATCACTGTGGAAGTGCGGTCGCCTCTTTTTGACCCTATATATATATATAGGGTCATGATATGGTGCCGCCGGCCTTATCACTGTGCAACTGCGGTCGCCTCTTTTTGGCCCACTTGCACAGTATTTTGAGGAAATCCAACCATATGGATGGAAAGAACATCGAAAAATAAGCTAGCATGTCAATTTATATACAATTTGGGAACTTGTAGGGTTTTCATCGTAATGGGTGAAATTTTTGAACCGGTAATATTTCTATAAATTTTCACCCGTTTAGATGAAGACCCTACAAGTTCCCAAATTGTATGAAAATTGATATGCTAGCTTATTTTACGATGTTCTTTCCATCCATATGGTTGGAAATCTTTCAAACATGCTCTAGGTGGCCAAATGGGAGGCGACCGCAAATGAATAGTATTTCCGGCCAACCTTACCTTATATATATATATATAGATCGATATAGATTATAAGAATATTTTATATTATTCAATTCTATTAAACTAACTTATCTTTAATGCTTTAAATTAATTTAAATTATTTTTTTGGCTTTATATCATATCGTCCTTTTAATAAATATTATCTCTTCAATGATTCACTGACCTAGATCCGGAAATCTCAGATCAATGATTCTAGTCATCACGGGCACAGTGTAACATCATGGGGTCTGTCTCTTGTCAGACCAGATCCTTGAATATGGGCTTTTGACTCGCTCGATCTACTTTATTGGAACTCTAACATTTGTCTTGTTCTCCTACTTAATTAATCTTGATTAATTAACACTTATTAATCCTCGATTTTCCTTTAATTGAGCTTTAAAATAATTTATTTATTTTACGTGCTAATTAATCTCATTAATCTTCGAAAATTTTCTGATTTATTTACTTAAAAAATTCAGGATGTTACAGTTCAACTACTAGTCCATGGCTTTTATTATTTTGCATTTCCTTCAATTTATAGCTAGGGAATTATCGACTTGATCTTTAAGAAACCTTTAACAAGAATAACTCCACTAGACCTGCTATATTGTTTATATATATGTTGCTTGAATTCCTCATTGCATCAACATCTTTTAAGAAGCATTGAATTCTCTGGGGTTCCCTTTTGCAACCACTCCACTTGGCTCCTCACTCCATGCAAGTTGATAGATATATAATTCCTGCAGTACTTTCAGATCACCCAGTCTTTGGACTACATAGGAAAGAGAAGCCTGAACCATGAATGTTTTTGTGTATATCTCTTAAAGCTTATATTTAGCAATGGACATGTATCAGAAGTAAAATGGCCAATTTAATATTTATAACCTTCTCAAGCTTAGTTAACAAAGATACTTTGCTTGCAGTATTAATTGCAGCAAATTAAAGCACATGAAGGAGAATGAATGAAGAGAAAAATGATGCCATGGCGGCAACAGAAGAAAAGAATTAATGATACCAAAATGAAAGCAGATCCTCACTAATAATATATGTACTGTTTCTTGATGAAGGATTATAAACACTATAAAAAGGAATGTTTATATAACATTTGAAGACCCTCATTGGCTTATTAGTTAATAGCAGTATAATTAACCTCCTATAAAACACTGAAAAGAAAACAAAATATTTGATAAATGGATGTGATGAGTAAAAAAACACAAGAATCATCCAAATCCTGACTATAATATGGATGCCCTAGCATTTCAAACAAGAAGATGGATGCCCATTAAAAGAATAAAAGAATTGATCAATCACCAACAACACATTTAATACCTAAAACTGAATTCAACAAGAATAAAACCTAAAACTGAATACCTAATCAGCAAGAATACACATTAAATACCTATAACATGAAAACATGAAAACCACAACTGATGTAACACATGAAAACCACATGGATTACAAACAAGAAAATATTCATCAAAGCAACATAACAACCGAGACATCACCAACAACTGATGGAACACATGAAAACCACATGGATTACATGGCTTTAAACCCTAAAAACAAACTAAAATAAGTATCATCAAAACCTCACTTAGAAAATAAACAAAAAAAAAAAAAAACAAGGATGCCCTTGCATGATAAAACTAAAAAATATAACATCAACATACAAGAATATTAAACAATCAAACAACATAAAAAAAATCATAAAACTATAAAACATAAGTATCATCAAATCCCCACTTAGAAATCACTTTATCAAGAATTCAATAATAGAGTCAAAAATATTCAGAACGAAGAAAATATTAAATTTGCAAATCTAGAAAGGCTATTACCTGACGGCGGAATTCCTTCATGAAGAAAATATGATTTTCAGGGCACTTCAACACATCGACCACAGCACATGCCTCCTCACCACCAACGCCCGGCATGGACAATAACTTATCCATGCAAGCATCGAAAGAGAAACTGTCTGTATCGTCGCGGCGTCGTTCCGTGATCTTGCACCTGTGATCAGTCATCGTTACTAATCGATCAAGCACTTCCATATTTGTTTCATAACTTTTCCTCTTTGAGACTCTGGGGCTTGGGTCCCGATCTTGTGTCCTCTTAGACCCGACCGCGTAAGAACCTTTATTGCTTCTTTGTTGTGCTTGGACAGTGTCCTTTTCAACCTCTTGTATAGCCTTCTCAAACGAATCAGTGCTATCGGTACTCTCCGCCATGTCAACATACAGATTGCCTCCGTGCACGCCCCCACCTGTGTGGGTGGCATATTCCCCAGTTGCGGTGGAGGAAGACACAAGATCATGGATCTTCGTTAACAATGGGAAAGGATATCTCGACAAACCTTGTACTCTTTATTAAGTTTCATTAAATTTTAAATGATAATTAGAATTCAGATAACAACGTGTAAATGCTAGTGGCGCTCACCTTAATTATCTCCTTCCACATGGTCACATCACCAAGGGTTGGTCGGTGATTGTCATGATCCCGCGACCATCCACTCTTGTTCAACAATGATGAATATAGCTTGTACAACTTCTTTAAAGTCTTCAACCTATCCTTCAACTAGAGCAACGTGACGTCCTCGTTTGTATTCTTCTGGTACGCATTCCATATTCGGACCCATGCTTCTAGTCTAAAGGAACTTGAACACGTATAGAAGGTCCAGTTATTCCTTCGCGGCATCCTCCGCATATCTTGCTGGGACTGCATTTCTTCAGGCTGCCCTCCAATCATTGTCCGACTACCCTGTCCTCTTTCCCCCATTGAAATGGGTTCCACAAGATGCACTGTTAGGATAAAAAGGAATGGATGAGAGCCGAGGAAAACAATGAGAGCTAGTTTAAGAAACAATATGAAAAGGTCATAGAAAAGGTAATTTGAACTGGTATTCCAAAAAAAAAACCAAACTAGTATATCAGAAAACAAAAGCATGGGGTTTAAGATACTCCATAAAATTGATAATGAAATCAGAAAAGACAATAAAAACCCATTATCAATGAAAAATCTTGGTATTTTTTCAGACTAATTGAATGATTTCCTTTTTTTTTTCAAAATATATCCATCCAAGTTCAATCACAGGCCATGGTTGTTCAAAATAGGAAGCATGAGCTTCTTAGGTACTCCTATAAGGATGGCTATAAACATACCTCGTCTTTGGCCTTGCCGATTGACGTCGTCCTTCCAGTCCACGGATCAGCCGCGGGGAGCAAGCTAGGCCGCTGTGCTTCGGGAGATGGAGAAGAGGGGAGGCCGGTCTTCACGCAAATCAGGGAGATGGAGAAGAGGGGGCTCGGGATGCGGCGCGGACGTGCATAGCTTGGGGCGATTCAGAAAAGGGAAAGAAGATGAAGGTTAGGTTAGTTGGATTGATGGTAGCAGTTGGATAATACCTGCGTTTAATCTTTCACAGAAAATACTTTTTAGTTAGTTAGGTTAGCTTGAAATAAAAATATTTAATACATATTTAGAAATATGTTATATAGAAATATTTTAAAATATAATACTTATAACATATATATATATATTGTTACGGATATATTTGGTGAAGACAGGTGTCGTTAAGTTAAAGAACCACTTGTTCCTTTGGCTACGCGGCAGTATCACCATCCTTGCACAATTCCGCTCGGAATTATAGCGTAAGGATTCAATCCTGCAAACAAGTCCGTCGGAATTGTAACGACCCTCTCATAAAGGGCGTAAGGTAGAAAGAAAGAGATAGAGAAACATCTAACGCCTCTACAGTGAGTGGGCCTTATCCACCCGCTACAGTAGGCAGATATTTTCCTACCACCTTCCTACCGCCTTTCCTACCGCCTTAAGAGATATTTACTTAATTCATCGCCTTACTCCCACCGCCTTACCCCACCGCCTTTCCTGAACCGCCTCTAAGGTGCTATAAAAGGAGAGCACTAATAGAAGAAAAGGGATCCAGAAATAAAAGCTCATCACACAAAAACTGCCTAACATTAAACTTCTCTCTTCAAGTTTTCTGACTTAAGCATCGGAGCTGAATCCGGGCAGAAAGGCCCAATTCCGATCACCATCCTCTCCCTTTTTTACAGGCTCGCTGATGAGTCACTCCAGTAATTCCGAGCGGAGTTTCTATACACTCCCTGTTCATAGGCAGAAGTAAGCGTCCACATCAACTATAAATTCTAACCGTTGGTCGAAAGTCGAGACGGATCCACGAGGCAACCTTGATGGCCCGGCGTGACGTGAACCAGTTTTTGGCATCAACAGTTTGGCGCCGTCTGTGGGGACCCTTACGAAAAGCCACATGACCACTACCAGAAGATCAAAACGAATTCAAGAACAGGGAGCCCCAAATAATCCCGAAGGATCTGGCGAGGTCCGAAGGCATGAAGAAATCCGGTCAGATAGTCCGCCCATCGTACCGCCATCAGATAGTCCTTACGTTCAACCTCAAGAATCTGTTCCAGAGTTTTACCTTAACCTACAGCGACAATTGGAGCGATTGACTTCGGTACATTCATGCTTTGACTCATCCTCCTCCTCCTCCTACACAAGTTCCAACGCCAAACATACCAACCAATCGGATAATTCTGAAAGCAGAGGGAGAACGAGAACACGCACTCATAAAGAGAAGACAGAAAGGACCGCCTTTTCCGCTAGTTCAGAACCTCCCTCCGTTCGCCGCAAGGAGCAGGCCACCGCAAGAACCGAACGGACAAGGACAGAACGGAATAGTCCATCTGTTCAAACAGTTGATAGAAGGACTCAACGACAGAACCTCTCTCGAGAAAACGGAAAGTCCGAGCGACACGTTCTCAGTATGTGTTCGCCCTTTGTCAAAAAAATATTGGGAGAGCAAGTTCCGGATAACTTCGGACCGCCAGTTATGACTGCATATGAAGGCAAAACCGATCCATCCCGACACCTAAAATCTTTTCGGTCGAAGATGCTCCTCACTGGAATCACAGACGCTCGCATGTGCCGAGCTTTTCCCGCCACTTTAGAGGGAAAAGCGCAAGACTGGTTTGTCGATCTCCCATCTAGTACAATTACTTCTTTTCAGATTTTAGCAGATCGATTCTTAGCCTATTTTGCCAATTACTCAAAGCAAAAGAAAACCCCGTCTACCCTCCTGCGCATTAAGCAAATGAGGGGAGAAACGCCTGTGCCTATTTAAGCCGTTACATAGGCAAATGACTAATGTCGCGGACCTCCCGCCACGGACGGCCGTGACTTTTCTGATGGAAGGGTTATTACACTCCCCTTCCGATTTTCCACGACACTAGATCCACCAAAAACCATACCTGCCCTTATGATCCACGCCCAAAAGTATATCAATTCCGAAGAAATTTATATGGGTTGGGAAGAAGAGGCTAGACGCGGACCTGTGGACACCCAGAAGGAAAAAACCCGCCATAGCGTCAGCAGAAGGCCCCCGGATACACGAAAGGAAAAAGGATCGCACAGGGAAGACAAAGGCATAAGCAGAGGCCTGGAAACCTCCGCACGACCCCAACGACATACGCCATGTTTCGTGAGAACCTTCTAAAGAAGGAAAAATTGTCAGATATGATCACCATACCCCACTGAATCAAACCAGAAGCCATATTCTTATGCAAATCAAAGAACAAAAACTTCTGACGTGGCCGGAGCCTGCAAGAAACGCCGAACGGCAAAAGAACAGTAAGAAGTATTGCCAGTTCCATCAATCCAGAGGACATGACACAGAAAAGTGTACCCACTTGATGAACGCAATAGAAGATGTCGTTCGAAAAGGACAATTGGAAAAATACATCAACCTTGAGATTCAAGGGGAACCTGAAGTTTCGCAACCTGAAGAAGAAAAAGGAGAAATGGTGGGATTTATCAGTGGTGGTCCTGGCTGCGGTGGTGAAAGTTCCGCCTCTCGGAAAAGTTACGCCCGAATGGTGAGAACCACGCAGGAGATCGAAACGCCACGAAGACGATCCCGACCTACGGCCCCAATCATCTTTTATGACAATGACGTCAGCGGAGTTCGCCACCCACATGATGACGCGTTGGTTGTCGCTATCAAAGTGTCTAGTCTCCAGATGAAAAGAGTTACGATAGGCGGTGGAAGTTCGGTTTGATATTCTATTTTGGAGTGCTTTGAGAGGATGAGGTATGACGCAGATGACTTGCTTCGGTAAAATCATCCTTAGTAGGGTTCTCCTGAGGGGTGGTACGGCCGGAAGGAATGATCTCCTTGCCCGATTCACGATAGGGAACTTCGCCAAGGTCATCAATGATGACAAAGAACTTCTTGGTTGTATGCGTTGTGCTTCAAGTTACAACGTAATCCTTGGCATTCAACCCTCAACGCCTTTAAAAGCCGTAATCTCCACTTATCACCTTCTCCTCAAATTCCCGTGAGAGTGGCGGTGGAGAGATAAGAGGAGATCAACCCACAGCACGGCAATGCTATGTCTCAACCCTCAAAGGGAAAACTCTCAACAAAGCAAGACAAAAGTTTGAAGCTATGTTAGTCAAAGAATGGCGAACGCGAAAACGAGGAGCTTCGACCTACACCTGTCGAAGAATTGCTAACAGTCCCCCTAGACACAACCAGAGCGGACCGCACGGTACGGATTGGGGCAGATTTGACAGCAGAACAGCGGGAAGATCTCATGGGAGTATTGAGAGCAAATTTCGATCTCTTCGCTTGGTCTTCGTGAGGATATGCGGGTGTGAAGCGTAATATCATCGAGCATCGCCTCAACATCGATCAAGCGTTTAAACCCACAAAGCGTAAAAGGAGAAATTCTACACATGAGAAGGCGTATAGGCTGGAAGAAGAAGTATCTAACCTCCTAAAAGCTAAGTTTATCCGAGAGGTATACTACCTGCATTGGTTAGCCAATGTGGTCCCGGTCAAAAGCCGTCCGGAAAATGGAGAATGTGTGTTGACTTCACATACTTAAACAAAGCCTGCCCGAAAGATTCGTTTCCCTTACCGTCAATTGATAGTTTGGTTGATTCAACAACGGGGCATGAGATGTTGAGCTTCCTGGATGCTTTCTCAAAGTTACAACCAAATCCGAATGGCCAAAGGCGACGTAAGAAAAAGCGTCTTTCATTATGAGCACGCGAACGTCTTTGCTATAAGGTAATGCCGCTCGGTCTAAAATGCCTGAGCCACCTTCCGGAGGCTCATAACTTCTGATTTTGAGAGAGCAAATTGGCAGGAATGTCGAAGCCTATGTGGACGATATCTTAGTAAAGAGCCGAAGGCCAATGAACACCTGTCAGACTTACAAGAAGCTTTTCAGTCTCTTCGAATTTATACTATGCGGCTAAACCCAAACAAATGTTCTTTCGGCGTTCGATCAGGAAAATTCCTGGGATTTATTTTGACACAAAGAGGGATAGAAGCGAATCCGCATAAAAATTAGAGCCATTCTTGACATGGGATCGCCCAAAAGTCTTCAAGAAATTCAGCGGCTTAACGGACGCCTCGGGCTGCTAAGTATTCATCTCCAAAGGCGGAGAGAAAAATCTCCCACTCTTCCAAGCCCTAAGAAAAGCACCCAAAATGGAGTGGAGCGGAAGAATGCGAAAAAGCCTTCGTGGGCTTAAGGACTATCTCCGGTCCCCTCAGTTACTAGCTAAGCCACAGGTGGGAGAAGAACTCTACGTTTACCTGGCGGTCGCCCCACACGCGGTCAGCGCCGTTCTTCTGAGGGAAGATAACGGAGTTCAAAAACCTGTCTACTACACAAGTAAAATCCTTAACGATGCAGAATCGAGATATCTACCACTTGAAAAGTTGGCCTTTGCTCTTATCACGCCCGCACGGAGGAGGTTGAGGCCGTACTTTCAAGCCCACAAGATCATAGTATTGACCGATCGCCCCTAAAGTGATTCTCCATAAACCTGAAAACTCCGGACGCTTAGCCAAGTGGGTGATAGAATTGGGCGAGTTCGATCTCACCTACAAACCCCGAACGGCAATAAAGGCTCAAGTACTGGCAGATTTCGTCGCGGAATTAACTTTCCCAGCAAACAGGGATGAACCCCCGTCACAGAGTCCAGAAGAAAGCTCTAACATCCCTTGGACCTTATATGTTGACGGATCAGCAACGGAAGAAAAGGCAGGGGCAGGTTTCGTCCTCTACTCTCCTTCCAAGTGGAAAATCGCGACAGTACTGAAGTTCCAATTCCGAGCAACCAACAATGAGGCCGAATATGAAGCCCTCATCGCAGGATTACATCTGGCCCGAGGGCTCGGAATTCAAAGACTGCATGTATATTCGACTCACTGACTAATAGTAAGCCATACCTTGGGCGCCTTTGAAGCGAAGGAAGAAAACATGGTCAAGTACCAAGCGGTGGTAAAGAAAATAGTTCCACACTTCGGCTTCCAAATCGAAAAAGTAATGAACACAAAGCGAAGAGGCTGGACGCCTCTGTCCAAAAAGGCCACAAAGACGCAATCTAAGACACAGAGCCTCCCTTCAACCTGCAATACCTTCCCACAAAAACCATCGACGGATTAGAGGAGGAAGTACAAAGTGCAGCCGAAGAGCCAAGCTGGATAGACCCCATCAGAAATTATCTACAAGGTGGATCGGCACCACCCAACAAAGCAGAGGCCAGACGGATTTCTTACAAATCCGCTCAGTACACCATCATCAATGAGAACCTATACAAAAGATCTTATACGCAACCCTTCTTACGATGCTTGCGTCCAACCGAAGCTAGTTATGTTCTTCAAGAAATTCACGAAGGCATTGGAGGAGGTCACATAGGGGGCAAAGCCTTAAGTTACAAAGTCCTACGACAAGGTTACATCGGCCAACACTAACTCAAGACGCAATAGCATTCGCGAAATGAGACGCCGCCACCGCATTCCAAGATCCAGAGGCTAATCACGCAAATTTTACACCCACCATTAGCCCTCGTCCATTCGCCATCTGGGGAGTTGATCTCCTAGGGCCGTTCCCCACTTCAGTTAGGCAAATGAAGTTTCTAATAGTCGCCATTGACTACTTCATCAAATGGGTGGAAGTTGAACCCTTGGCCAAAATCACGGAGAAAGCCTGTCAGGGATTCTTATGGCGAGCGATTATCTGTCGATTCGGCATTCCAAATACTTCATTTCGACGATAATGGACGACAGTTTGACAACAAAACCTTCAAAAGCTTTTGCTCAGAGCTCGGAATTGAATCCAGATTAACATCTGTGACACATCCCCAAGCCAACGGCCAAGTAGAAGTGACAAACCACACCCTGCTTCAAACACTGAAAACACGGGTATTCAGAAACGGTACTAACTGGGTAGAAGAAATTCCGAGCGCCCTTTGGGCCTACAGGACAACAACAAGAACCCCCACCGGAGAGACCCCATTCTCCCTCACTTATGGGGCAGAGGCTGTCATCCCTGCAGAAATAGGGATGCCTACCTTGCGGACACAGCAAACGTTCTCCTCAGAAGAGAATGAGGAAAAACTCCGAGCGGAACTTGACCTACTTGAAGAACGGAGAGAAGCTATGGAAACAAGAGCAGCCATCTATCGCCAGAAGGTAAAAAGGTTCTATGACACAAGGGTAAAAAGAGTCTTCTTCCAAATCGGCGATCTAGTCCTACGGGAAAATGAGTTCCGTGGAAATAAAAGCCGAACGGGGAAGCTAACTCCTAACTGGGAAGGCCCTTACGTCATACAAAGAATCGTCCGAACGAGCACCTATTATCTAGTAAATATGGATGGAAAGACACTCAAGCGTCCATTCCATGCTGGCATCTAAGACGCTACTATCAAGAATTTTGTAGCCGTTCCTTAAAAATCACGGAATAAAGCTCAAGTCTTTTCTTTTCTATTAAGATGCTTGAGAAATTCCCATCCTACTAAGATGCGGTGAAATTCCCATCCTACTAAGATGCGGTGAAATTCCCATCCTACAAAAATGCGGTGTAATTCCCATTCTTGGAAAAAGAGTCGGAATTATCACGGGGATAGAACGACAACTCTTATCCAAAAAGCAAGGCAAAAATCCCGATCGAAATATGAGGCAACAATCTCATTTATGAAGGCGAGTATCTCATTCAACAACTTAAGTCCCGCGATTGGACTAAGGACTCGTTACAAAGCACCTTACAAAGTCAAAGAAAGAAGGAAGAAAGAAGTTTACCAAAGACTTCGGCAACTACCTCTCGAATGAATTTCTTATATGATTAAAGATAACCATCTCTCGGAAATAAAACGTCATCAAAATAAAGGTTTGCGTTTCATTCATATGAATAGAAATTACATTCCAAGTGATTGAACATTTACAAGAACATTCATAAAAGAAAAAACATCCTAAGAGCTAGGGCCCTCAGGGCGACTGCCTACTTCTGAAGGAGCTTGGGTAGAAGGTTCCGAAGGAGCAGCTGAAGGAGCTTGGGTAGAAGGTTCCGAAAGAGCGGGGACAGCCGACGGAACAGAAACAGGAACCTCCGGGGTCTTGATAACTTGTTGCTCTTTGAGCTCCGTAAATTTCTTCAAGACTCCAGCCAGCCCCATAGACAAAACCTCCTTAGGAGGAATATGATGGCCCACTTGTTACACCACAGAATATATACGAGTGGCCCCATCTTTAACTTTCGCCCTAAGCCGGGCAACCTCCTTCTCTAAATTTTCCGCTCGTTCTAATAAATCCTTAATTTCTTGCGAGTCGGACTTCGGAGCTTTCAAACGGGAAGCCAAATCTGTCCTAAGTGTATCACGCTCCCCCTTATTTCCGCCAACTTCGGCTTGAGGGCGGTAAGCTCAGCCTCAAATTGACTTTAAATCCCATCGAGCAATGGCTCGCTCCTCTTGAGTAGATTGGAGTTCCTTCTTCAAGCTACTGGATTCATCTTTGTAGCCCTTTGATATCCTCCTCGCCAAATGTAAGAGAACCTTTGGAAATAGATAACCGAGCCGCTAGATCGTTCTTCTCTCTTTCTCTAGAGGCGGATAGTTATTGCGGCGCTCGGCTTTGTCTCGCCAAGGGCCCGGATAGCGATAAATGCTTTTTTCTTCTCCTTCTCTTCCAAGGCCGCCACCCTAGAGCTCAACTGGCGATACCGCCTATTCATTTCCATCTTAGCCAAATCTTCTTGGCAAAGAGCACCAACCCGATCCGCCCATTGTGCGGTCTATGAAATAACAAAACATCCCTTCATGAAAATATACCAAGCTTAGAAACAAAGAGAAATATGAAAACAACCCTTACCAGCATGGCCGAACGGAATAATTGGTAAGTGGCCTCTTCCCCTACCAAAATTGAAGTTTTGTAGAAACGCCGGGCCGCATGGCCATTAAAACATCCTTTACGGATGTGGCATCACGAAAAGGAGTATCCTCAGAAGGTAACTCCTTCTGCCTAGTAACAGATCCCTTTAAAACGGAATCCGCCACTCGTAATTTATCCACGAAGGCCGCTTCTCCTAGCTCCGCCTGCAAAATAAAACCTAAGTTAAAGGTTATAAGTGAAATATACTTATAGAAAATAGACATTCTCACCTCTGCGAGAAGGATGTCCTCCGGTCGGCTGGAAGAAGGGCCCTCGGAAATTGGGGACAGCGTCGGGCGGATCTCTTCCGCACAAACCTCTTCCTGAGGCGCCCCACTAGTTCTTCTACAATTAGGGACCTCGACACGCCCCTCGAATTCTTTCTCTTGGTCCTCCTCTCCCGTGAGGACCCCTGACCGGGTCATTCTTAACCCCTCTTTGGAAGAGCCTGTTTCTTTTCTCTTCCTCTTCTTTCTTTCCTCCTTGGAGGTATCAGCCCCTTGGCCAAGTACCACCTCTTTCTTCTTCCGTCCGCGAGGCAAGGACGGGTGAACTTCACCCTCGAAAGAGGCCAAAAGACCCTTAACATAGCTCAGGTCCTCGTCCTCCATCGGATTTCCTACAAAACAAATATCAAAAAAATTATTATTAGATACTGTAGTTAAAAAATCAGACTAGTAAAGTAAACAAATAATTCCTACCGGCGGACACTATCAAACGACATTTAACAAGATTTTCCTTTGTCAAAAACTCATCCATGTACACTTTGGATAACCCTGTCATTGACTTAAGAAGACCCATCTCCTCACCCGTCATTTCCTCACAAGCGATGTCCGCCGGGAACCTCCCATTTTGTTCGGACATCCCACTCGGACTTACTTTTGACAAAGAAAAATTTGCTCTTCCATCGCTTAATGGAAGAAGGAACCTTCCCTAAAAATTTCCTCCTGTATGCAGCCGAGAAGTAATACCAATCGGCGTTAGACTCTAGACATAAACTAAAAAGCATACGGAACCAACGGACGGTCGGATTTATTCCGTAATGCTTGAAAACAATAACAAAGCCGTTCAGTAGCCTCCAAGAATTCGGGGCCAACTGTGAAGGACACAGATGATACTCCTCTAGTACTGCCTTAGCAAAATCAGAAAAAGGGAGTCTAAGGCCACCTAATAGCGCATCTTGATAGATGGCTATCTCCCCTTCCCTGGGAGAACTTGCCCTCTCCCCAGAACAGGGAACCCTAACCTCAAACAATGAGAGATTTATCTCATATTTAGTTACCAGGCTATCTACCTCCGACTGTCCAAGAAGACTTATGAATGTATCGCACTTCTACCCGTTGCCCTAGAGGCAGGATGAACCCGCGAACCCTGAACTGGAACGCCTCCAAGTTCACCCGGGATCGCCGGAATTACAACAGAAACCGTAGGGTTGGACGAAAAGGGAATCAAGGGTTCATGAGAAGAACTAGAGGAAGAAGAAGTAGCGCTAGCCATTACCTTAGAGAAAGAAAAAGATAAGAGAAAAAGCACTAAACCAGAGCTCGCCGGAGAAGAAGAAATCTGGAGAAGAAGACTCGATTTTCGTGGAGAAGAAGACTCGATTTTCGACACAACCTTTTGCTGCCTGTACGGTTCCCCTTATATATAAAGGCAATGAACCCGTGGCCGTTAGATCCTAGGGTTATGTTCCGATCTGGACCCTTGAACCAAAGGCCCACAAATCTAAACCGTTCAAACAACCATCATACACCTCCTCGAAACAATTCAAAATTTTGTACACGCCGCTAGTACCAAGCGCCGCCGCACATACATGGAAAGTCACGCCCCATCGCCTTCATCATCACGTTGACAAAACGCACACGCCGCACATATCGCGCCACTATCCCCCTTTCAATGCTGAATAGTAGAGGAGACACGTGTCGTTTTAGGGAACAAGAAGCGTTACATGGAAGGTAGAGCCGGTACGCATGGAAGACAGAGCCTGTACCGCACAAAGACAAAGCGCACACTCCAACATAGGATCATCAACAAAAGCCAAAGGATTTAAAAACAAAACGACAAAACGTCATTTATTCAAGTTACACATGACGAATGTAAATAAAGCGATATAACAAACCCTAAAACATATTTCCGAACGGATTATCCTAACTATATTTCCGAACGGATTATCCTAATTAAACGTCTGCGGACCCATCCGAAGCAACGCTCGGATAAGACTCGGAGGAGATACACGGGCTTCTGCAGCCGTCGCTATCCTCGTTGCCACTAGGGGAGCTTGGTTCTAAGACGGACGGAGGTGGGGACCCACCTCTCTACGGCAGGAGTCGTCTCCGAACATTTCAACCTCGCGCTGCACTCGCTGCAGTAAAAAACTAAAAAGGTCTCCCCGCCTCCACATCATGGTCAACATGAAAAGCTTCCCACCCTCAAGGCTTAGGCTCATTTCGCCTACCCCCTCACAATCAAGAAAATAGATGGCCAAACACGTACCGCTTGGACTTACCAGTGGATTACCCCACCTTAGTTCCGGCAGTGCTCATGAAAAGAACTCGGGAATTCGTAAAACTAAGAGCATTGAGAAAAAGTGAAAAACTTGTAAAAGACAAGCTACCGAGCCATGATACAAAAATAGAAGGGTGCAAAAGTTTTAAAGTTAAAACACCCTATCCATCCAAAGCCCTTAAATAGAAGAGCCCATCGACACTATAGGCTTAGAATTCGAACCAAAATCTATCTCGATACTTGTGAGAAGATAACACAAGAACGCCGGTCGCCTATTAAAACATGTGTCCCTTAGGTACAAGCCGACCGCATACGAGCCTACGCCACATAGACATGCCAACTAAGAATAATACTTGTTCTCGAACCAAGCTTAAACGTCGTTTAGCTCACCCTCACTTAGATTTTTCGAACAAGTACACTAAGGGAGGGACTAGTGTTACGGATATATTTGGTGAAGACAGTGTCGTTAAGTTAAAGAACCACTTGTTCCTTTATTACGCTACTGGCAAGATCACCATCCTTGCACAATTCCGAATTATAGCGTAAGGATTCAATCCCGCAAAACAAACTGGCCTAATTGTAGAACGACCCTCTCATAAAGGGCGTAAGGTAGAAAGAAAGAGATAGAGAAACATCTAACGCCTCTACATGAGCTGGCCTTATCCACCCGCCACAAGAGAGGCGATATTTTCCTACCACCTTCCTACCGCCTTCCTACCGCTTTAAGAGATATTTACTTAATTCATCAGCCTTACTCCCACCGCCTAACCCCACCGCCTTTCCTGAACCGCCTCTAAGGTGCTATAAAAGGAGAACACTAATAGAAGAAAAGTGATCCAGAAATAAAAGCACATCACACAAAACCGCCTAACATTAAACTTCTCTCTTCAAGTTTTCTCGACTTAAGCATCTGAGTCAATCCGCAGAAAGGCCCAATTCGATCACCATCCTCTCCCTTTTTACGTGCTCACTGATGAGTCACTCCAAAGAATTCGAAATGGAGTTTCTATACACCTCGCTCATAAAGGCGTAAGTAAGCGCCCACATCAACTATATAAATTCTAACCGTTGGTCGAAAGTCAGGACCGTGATCACGAGCAAATGCAAGCGTGACGTGAACCAGTTTTTGGCATCAACATATATATATATATATATATAAATATATTTATAGCATATTTATAAATATTTATAAACCAATATATTAGAATAAACATATTTATAAATATTTATAAATAAATATATTAGAATAAAAATATGTAAATCATATTTGTAAATATAACCTAAATCAATATTTTAGAATAAACATATTTAAAATATATTTATAAATATGTTATAGATAAATATGTTACATGAAAACATATTTAAAACATATTTAAATATTTTTTAAATATGTATTTTAGAAAAAAAAAACATATTTATAAATATTTAAGTATAAATATCTTAGAATAAACATATTTATAACAAATTTATAAATAAGTTATTAATAAATATTTTAGAAAACATATTTATATATTTGTAGAATAAACCAATATTTTAGAATAAATGTATTTAAAATATTTTTATAAATATTTATAAATCCAAATTTTAGAATAAAAATATTAACATCAATATTTAATGGAAACTAATCTTCAAAAAGGCCCTCATTCATCCATCTAATAAATGAACCGATTAATGAGTCAATGACACCAATCCACATACAAACATAATACAATATTATTAAAAGTTGCTGATGTGGCCACTCAAATTAAAAGCAAAAACAAGGACAAATAATCAATTATAAAAATGGGTACATGCCATCAATAGCCATTAATATATACATAAGCATGACTGGTGATGGCATTAAACACTCAATAATTGATTTTGCTTTTCCCGCTCTTTTTTGTGCTTTGAAAACTATGCCAAGGGATTATCCTCAAGATATCCCCCAACCACCAACCAAACATGACCAGTACATGTTTCTAATAGGAAAACGACCATTGATTTAAATATGTATTCACTTCTCCCGAAAATTCATTACTCAATTGCAAATGAAAAAACTCTTTAAGATAACAAAGTCCATTGGAAATGGAAATTGTAATTTGCTGGTGTATCATCTCTAAAAATCAACAATTGGCACCAAATTTTTCTCGAATCAGAGTTGGAATAAGGCTTGTGCTCATTCCATTAAGAGGGATTCTTACACATTCACCGTTTTTTGATAGATCCATGCATAAACAATTTAGTAAATATGAAGCCCTAATGGCTAGTTTGGAGTTAACAATCAAAATGGTTATTGGTTCTAAATAAGCTTCCATCTGCAAGTGACCGCGTTCTGGATATGTTAGCATTTCGTATTTCTGAGAGAGTCTGTCGGGCAATAATGCTGTAATTTTCATAGTTCATATGAAAATTGAAGGGTGAACTCTGATGCAGTAAAATAGCTTGTAACTTATGGCACACAGACTTGGGCCTACATGCATCACATGAGTTGCTGGGACCTGACGATGTTATAATCCAAAAGATCTCATTGAAAATTCAGTAAATTTGTGAAACTTGAAGGCAATACTTTCTCATTAAATACAGGATCATTGTAGTGAAACTGATCCATGGTACATGAGCTTCAATTGTTTCAGTTCTGCAACAGGAGTGAAGAAATAAATCAGGCAAATGTGCGCAATGAAACTGGTTAGCTATGATCATTGTTTCTGGTTGTAAACATATAACGATCTCTACTATGAAACAATAACATACTTTGGCCCCAATAATACCTAGGAAAGCATTCCTTTCACCAGATAAAACAGGCCTTGCTGGCAGACTTATTAGCTAGCCAGTCTGAAAACAGTAAATGCTTTAGAAGTTTGACATTGGTTTAATATTACAGGCACTATTGTTTTTAACTAGAGGGGGCTGTATATGATGCTCACATCTACTAATTATCCTACATAAACCAAATTCTCAACAATCAGGTTTCTTTATAACTATTAACTCTATGCTTATGACATTCTCCATCAAGGCTATGAAGAGATGGCATTTTGAAGAAAATGGTTAAGACACAAAACAAGTTGTGTGCAGTAATCTTAATAATTAACATTCCGTAATAATTTTTATTCAAGCAAATGATATAATAATACCATTTTTGCTCGAAATCCATCTCAGATAAGTAGAAACTAGGTCGCTAGCTTTCTTCTGTGGGTATAGTCCTTGAGGAATCAGTGCACAAACTACAACAAGGCCTGGTTCCAGTTTTAAAAAGAGAACATAAGACTAAAAATTTTGGCTGTTCAATCTAAACATTTGAGTGCAAGAGTTTAGAACCAGGGGTTTGCCACCTGCATCTGCAAGAGGTAGCTACCTGGTTCTGTGAGTGAGGGTGATAGAAAGATCAGAGTCAATTTTAGAATGAGTAAAACAATAATATAACTACAGAATTTAATGTGTGCAATCTTTTGTGCCAAGAAGTTTATCCAGAAAAAAAAAAAAACATTAAAATTTCATATGATAAATAATACCTCACTTTCACATAAGTGCACTTCACCCTTAGACACCGTATCTCCTTAGAACCTTGCTTAAATTTGGCATTACATTGTATGCTTGATATGATCTTCTCAGCTCAATTATTGAACCCACCTGAACATGCTCAGAACTTCAATTAAATAGTAGTACTCAAAGTACTGATGCATAGGGAGCATAAAAATATTGCGATATAATGCAAATAAAAACACCAATACTAACAAATTGAACAGAAATAGTCGAAAAAACATAACAAGTAAAGGCAGACACCACACAATGGAAGTGTTGTGTCCAATATTGATTTGGTTTGAAATACTGAAGATAACAGCTTACACTAGATAAGAAAAATGCCATCACATAAAAAAGTGGACTTTATACAGAAATAATTCCATATATTAAAATTCCATAACAGAATGTAGGTGAGTTCTAAGTAGTTGCAATGTGCAATATTTTTTCAATACATTAGTGTCTAGTGATAACAATCTACACATCAATGTGGCTAAACATAACAGCTAGGGAGGATCAATTGATCATTTTTTTATTTATTTCAGAAAGATCAATTATGCTTGAAAAATGCAACGTTAGGTATATCACTTATGACCAACTGCGTACGCAAGGGAACTGATCATAATTTTGAAGTGCACTTACAATGATTAGAACTGATGTGAACCCCAATGCGAACCCTTCATTGATGCTTCGTAAATAGTGATCAAGCCAAGTAGAGGAAGTAGCCAAGATACTTAGCAATAATCCTCCTGCATTATTGCAAAATAATAAATATAACAAGTTTTCAACAGAGCAAATGTATACAACAAAAGACAAGCAATACAAAGGATGAGGCAGCATGAGACATATACAATGCTTGCATAAGAGGATACCCCAAAAGCGTGTAGAAGCCTGAATCTTAGTTAAATACTCCACAGTTGCTTTCCCGGGCTTTATATTTGGTATTCTAGCACCCATTTTGGTCATGTAATCAGAAATTTCCTTTGGTAAGTTTGCCTGCAATAAAATTCTTCATAAAAAAAGAACCCTTAAAGTTTAAACTCAATAAGTTGAACAAACGAGATACAAAGTCTATCATGCTAAAAACAACAAGTTCAAGAAAGATCACTGATCAAATAGTCTGAAGAGTAAATCCAACAAAGTTCAAGTGTTAAATGTATTATTTTCAAATTGAGCATGTCAATGCTATGCTTCTCTAGTTACCATCATTAGTTGACAGGTAAAGCCAACAATCTTATCTGACAGAAAAATGTCAAGAGTAACATAAATGGAAAAAGAAACCTGAGTGAAAAAAACCTGTTTTGGACTCATCCAATAATTACACAGATAGGTACTTATAATATCAAAAGTATTTTCAAGAAAAAACACCATTTAAGGAAAAAAGGCTATTGTGTTGCTACCACAGGTAGAGAATCGAGTTGAGTGGACACTTACTATGTCAAAAATATTGAATAGAAACACAAAAAATGCATATATCGTGTAGAACACCCATGGATCCGCACCCATAGAAGAATTGGGGTTCAATATCTCCTTGATGTTTTCCCAAAATGATGAACCAAAGATACTGTCATTAAACCATGCATTAGTAAACTGGAAAGTGAACCCAAGGGAAAATACCAATGTACAATATAAATATCAAATGCATTTTTCCATTACGGGGAACCAAGTTCTCAAGGCACAAAGTAGTGTGAGATCTAGGAATGTTTCCACCATTACCCTACATTGGACTGCTTCGTTGACCAAAACCTGTACTGTACATGGATGCATATTGCTATTAAAAGCAAAATAAGAAGATCAGGCATTCACCTTGACATAATACTAGGAAAAGCCAATAAGTATGAGGTTGTGAGGACAGGCTGCATCCCTGTGGGATTAATGTTGAAGGGAATGTATGGCTCCACTTCAGTTACTGGGGAAGTACTATTTCTGCAAGAATTATTATTCGGAGTACAACATACAAAACATCGAAGAATCAAACATTATGAAAGGAAAAAAAGAATGAAAACACTAATATAAATTGCCTTCAAGTAGTAGTCACAGATGGAAAATAGTGAACATTATATATAATAAGAGGAATGCTGAATGGGCTTCTGTTTATACCAACTTTTATAAACTACCTACACTTCCAACAACAATCAACGATATTAGATATTATTTATAAAAATATTACTAGAATCCACACATAGGAAGAAAATTGGAAAATAGATACATAGCTACAAGATGATTCATGTGATTAAATTGTCATCATTCACAGAGGAAGTAGAAGGATCCCTCTAGTGTAAAAGTTATTCACCAAAGTTATTTCTTCTATGTGAATAAGTACATCCGGTGTTAAGCTCAAAAATGAAATTGATGCTGACCGGAATAAATTAACTTTCAAATAAACCATTATTTTAATGATTTCCATATGATGGAAAAGAAGTAAAAGTAATTTGTTATATGAAGGGACAAAAGCATAATATGACCTTGCAGCAGATGCCAATTTAAAAGCATAGTATTGTAGTTTGATCTTTCGACAACCTTCAGTAACTAGCACAGCCCACATAGTAACCACAGTGAAAATTCCTAATACTCCGAATAAGTAGGGCCACCAATTAACTGTATTTCCTGTAATTACAACAGGAATAAGGTTAATCTAGAAAGAGGAAACAAAAAGTTCAAAAAACTAAGCAGTTTAGCATTCATGAAAAACTTGAGCAACAATTTTGGGGAAAAATGATGCTTGAGTTAGCAAAGACATGACAAACAGTAGGAACTCCCACTCTTCTTTCTCAGCGATATTATACTATAGTAAGTTTTGAGTTTATGTAGATGCATATAGAACAAACCCTCTTTCCATATTAGAATGCTTCAACTTAGCAAACCCTCTTCTGTCATTTTCTGCAAGCCAATACATGAGCTGAGGCTTGGAAAGCACACCCTTCATTTTGTTTCACATTCAGCTTCTAGGTGAGATACTTTAGATCATATCAAGAAAAATGAAGAAACTTAACAGGTTAAAACTAGGAAGGAGATTCTACTTGAATGAAGTATACAGATAAAGAATTATTCTTTGTTTGTTCGAGCCAGACAACTTTAAAACAAGTGAGAGCTCAAAATATGCAGTTTCGAAGTAGGCATGCTTTCTATTGTTGAATTTTAAGAAAGAGGCTTTAACTATTCAATATGAGAACAATGAGACCTGAAGTTTCATACAGAAAATGTAACAATATGTAAATAACTAAATTAATATAGTCATACAAAATCTTTTCAAAATCAAATTTTTTATATTTTGAGCAGGAAAAACCAAAAATAAAATAAAATAATAAAATAATAATGGCAAAAAGAAGGAGAATCATTAGCTCGTTATTTAGTACGAAAAAATATAGCAAGAAATGCAACAACAGAAAATTCAAACTTGAGTATGGGTGACCTTGCAATAGTACACATGCAGGCAAATCTAAGATGTAAGGAAAGACAACTGAAGTGAGATTTTCACCATTTATCTAAGATGACAAAAAAAACCAAAGAATGAAGTCTCATAATCAGCATAGATCTATTGACTTCTTGATATCATGGAGATCTAGGGGTAGTTAAGGGTTGATAAAATAAAATAATAAAATAAAAATGGCAAAAAGGAGATTCATTAGCTCGTTAATTGGTATGAAAAATTATTGCAAGAAATACAACAGAACATTCGAAGTTGAGTGTGGGTGACCTTGCGATAGTACACACATGCAGACAAATCTAAGATGTAAGGAAAGGCAATGTTAGGCCCAAGAGTAATAAGATATGTTAGGCTTAATAAGGGATAAGGGTAGTTTCGTAATTTTGGATTATTAGGGTTTTACTAAATATGTGATTAGGGGTTAGACTATGGGACGACCGAGTTTTTGGATTAATTTAGCTTTAATTTAGTTCTTGGGAGACATTGGCTTACCTCTCGAACTGTAAGCCTTCCATTATCAATAATAATTAATTCGATTGTCAACTCTTTCTTGTTTGGTGTCTATCAGACAACTGATTTAAGATTTTCACCATTTATCTAAGATGACAAAAAAACCAAAGAATGAAGTCACATAATCAGCATAGACCTATTGACCCCTTGATATCTAGGAGATCTGGGGGCAGCTAAGGGTTGATTTGGTAAAACCTATTTTTTACAGACTAAAATCAGGGCCTTATTATTTTTAATTATTTGTTTCCTCATTTGTTGTTGATTTGTTTCCTAGTTGGTAGGGATCGTTTCTAACCAAAATATGGCTATAAATTCTAGGTCTTTTCTTGTATGTTATAATTGATTCAAATAAGAAATTTTGAGCAATGTTTTATGATTTTTTTCTCTGGTATCTTTTCTCACATGGTATCAAAGTTGGGATACTGTTAAGAGGAAACGACATAGCCAACCGCTTTAAGTAGGCCCTTAATAGGTTACGCAAGGACAAAAAAGATGGAGCTTTTGCTAAATCCCCTCTTGCACTGAGCATCACAATTAACTCCATTGTTTCTTTTGATAACTCAACCCTTCAAATTACTCCCTATAAACTAAATGGGAAAAAATTTCATCACCAGAGGGTTGGTTCAGCAATACAGATCAAGTGTAGCGCATTCCGAAAGTCAAGAAGCAAATCGGGCAAGGCGAGCAAGTGCAAGTTCGATATGCAAGATATGAGATACGCAAGTCAAGTCAGCGCGCTTCGTGGATTTGACCACCAAATCATCAACGTAGCACTCGACCAGCGAGTGCTACTGGCATGGGCCTCCACCCCTAACGTTAGCAGCGGAGACCCACCTCGGACAACTAAGTGAACGGGACAGCCAGAACGGGAGACAACTCCTTCCTTAAATGATTATACAAGGG
This sequence comes from Dioscorea zingiberensis, assembly GCA_026586065.1. Classification (NCBI taxonomy): domain Eukaryota; kingdom Viridiplantae; phylum Streptophyta; class Magnoliopsida; order Dioscoreales; family Dioscoreaceae; genus Dioscorea; species Dioscorea zingiberensis. Next base: position 33,666,642 of record CM048819.1, on the reverse strand, counting down.
AGATGAAAAATTGGGCTTCGTGATAGCTCCACAAAGAAACCAGACTCAACCGATCCTGCACACAAGTCGTAGGACACTCAAAATGCTTTGGTGATGTCCTAGTTCATCAACTCTATGGAAGAACATATTGGGTTATTATACCTTATTCACTCAACGGCCAAAGTCATTTGGGATAAGGTGAAATTTGCCTATTCTGATATGGAGAATCCAGCACAATTGTGTGAATTATGAAACCAAACTAGGGATCTCAAACAAGGAAGTATGGACGTCACAGAGTACTACACTATCCTTACCAAGTTATGGCTTGAACCGGATCTTTTGAGCAAAATGATTGGTGTGGTGAGTGTTTAGAAAAATATGTGAAACTTGTAAAAAAATTCATACCTATGACTTCCTTGCAAGGCTGAATAAGGATCTAAATGAGGTTCATGGTAGAATGATTGGAATCCGACCTCTACTTCAAATTGAAGAAGCCTTTGTTGAAGCTCGAAGGGAGAAGAATGAGCGCAAGATTATGCTTAGTGATTCTAGAGGTACTGTCCAAACAAAGGCATTTGAACTGGTCTCCAAAGCCATGAACAGAACAAAAAACATGACTTTTCTAATGAACCGTGGCGTGCTAGAAGAGGGAATCTTTGGTGTGATTATCGTCAAAGAACCAACAACTAAGCCTTAAACTCATACTAGATGGGGTCAGCTATATGGATTATCTGTCTCCGTATCGCTATGTCAAAGGTAAGATCCAGCTCAATATCTAATATAGCAAGTCCTTAGATACTATCTCTCTCCACGTAATCCTAAGTCTACTACTACCTTTCTTCTTACCTTCGATTACTAAACTATCACATTTTCAAACAGGGGCACCTACCGATCTACGAAGCATGTGTCCAAATCATCTTAAATGATCTTCTGTTATTTTATCTTTAATTGGTGCAATATAAGTCTTGTGTCAGATATGTTCATTTATAATCTTACCCAATCTTGTATAAGCACTCATCCACCTTAACATCCTAAATTCTACCACACTCATCTTAAGAATATGTTGAACTTTAGTTGTCCAATACTCATTCCAGTATAACATGGGTGGTCCAATTGCCATTCTATAGAACTTTCCCTCCACTTTGTTAGGCATCATCTTATCACATAACACACCCATAATACTTCTCCATTTCAACCATCTTGTTTTGATTTTATGGATTACATCTTCATTTATCATCTCATCATCCTAAAAAACAAAACCTAGATACTTAAAATGGTAACACTCACCCTACATCTCTCCTACTTAGACTAAAATTACAATGTATATATTTTGTCTTACTTCTACTTAGCTTGAAACCTCTACTTTCAAGAGTGTTTTCCACAGCTCTAAATTCTGATTAACTCCATCTCTAGTCTCATCAACTAAGGCAATATCATCTGCGAACAACATACACCATGGGATATTATCCGGATACAACTAGTTAACTCATCCATTACTAGAGTAAGAAAGTACGGGCTCAAAGTCGATCCCTCATGTAGACCCACTTTTATAGGAAACTCCTCTGTATATCCTCCTATTATTCTGACACTCGTAACTTCACATTCGTATACATCCTTAATAAAATTTATATATTTAACATAAATGTCTTTTTTTTCCAATGCCTACTAAAGAACTTGCCATGATACTCTATCATACGTTTTCTCTAGGTTAATAAAAACCGTATGGAGATCCTTCTTTTCAAAGTAGATCTTCATCAAGCTCCTTAACAAACACAAAAAAAAGGCTTCCGTTGTAGATCTACTTGGCATAAAGCCAAATTGGTTCTTTGACACCTTTATAGTATCCCTGAGTCAATGCTATATTACTCTTTCCCAGAGTTTCATCGTGTAACTTATTAACTTTATACTACGGTAGTTAGTGCAATTTTGAATTATATATAAGAACCAAAATGCTCTTTCTCCAATCATTTGGCATCTTTCCCCCATTTATGATAGAGTTGAAAAGCTTGGTTAATAATGATACACCTCTACTTCTCCAAGACACTTCCAAACTTCAATCGGGATACAATCCAGGCTACAGACTTCCCCACCCTTCATCTTTCTCAGTGCCTCCTTAAACTCACTAGACCTGATTCTACGTGTGTAGCTAAGGTTCTTCTCTATCACTAATGCATAAAGTTCTGTAAAGTTATTCCTGTGACTTGCTTTGAATAGATGATTAAAGTAGCTTCTCCATCACTCCTTGATTTCCTAATCTCCTATCAAGACCTGTTGAGACTCATCCATAATACACTTAACTTGGTTCAGGTCCTTCTCTTTTTCATCTCTTAATCGTGTTATCTTGTACATTTCTTTTTCCCCTACTCGCGTTCTTAACTTTTGGTACAAATCAACTAAAGATTTACCTCGAGCCTCGTTAACCATTTTCTTGGCCTCTTTTTTTGCTCTCTTATATTTTTCAAAGGTTTCCTCTTCCTCAATTGTGGGTAACTTCTTATACCACTATCTTTTTTCTTTAATAACCTTTTACATCTCCTCATTCCATCACTATGATTCTTGTGGTCGAGGTCCTAATCCATTAGAAACTCCTAGGACCTCGCTCCTTACCTTCTCAATACGATTCGTCATCTCTTTCCATAAGGTGTTTGCATCACCATCCTACTTTACCTAATCCTCCTTTTTTTTTTCATAATACCCTTTTTTTTCACATGCTTGCCAATTTCCCAATCAGAACCAATCAAACTAAAAAAACTTGCTGGAAATTATATAGGAAACCTCCAGATCAGAACAACTGTAAACATCAAAGGCAACCTAGACAGTTTGAAAAAGAAACTCGTGCCTACCAATCCAATGCAGAACGGATTAAACAAAAACTTGGCAAAAAGTTGGGCAGTATCAACCTCAGTAAGAAGTAACTTGAGCGTCTCTACAAGTAACTCACTCCAAAGAAATTAACTGTTACTTATTTAATTGCCCAAAAAGGTAATTAATTACCTTTCAGTCCTCAATTACACAAAAGAAGTCAAAAATTCCTGGATTATTAACTCTGGGTCCTCAAATCATATGATAAGTTGTGCTTAATTATTTTTCTCATATATTCGGAATTATGGTCACTACAGTGTGAATTGCAAATGGAACCTTATCTCCAATTGTTGGAATTGGAACTGTTAAAATTAATTCAACTCTCGGTCTTAAGTTCTTATTATATATTCCAAATTTATCATGTAAATACTGTCAATGAGCAAAATTTCTAAAGATTGTGATTGTAAAGTGATTTTACAGAATTATTGTGAATTTCAGGACCAGAGTTTGAGGAAGAGGATTAGGAATGCTAGTGAGCATGTGGGGTTGTATTATTTTGATGAGGGCACCGACAAGATCAAACAAGTTCAGATGGTTAGTTGGGAACCTTCTTCAAGGAAAAATCAAGGTTGTGGCATCTTAGGTTAAGGCATCCTAGTTTCGCGTATTTACAACATTTGTTTCTTTACTTATTTAAGAATAAAGACATTTTTCAATGTGAAATATATCAATTGGCTAAACACCAAAGATTTGTGTTTAAACCAAAGACCTTATAAAGCATCTAGACATTTGGCCATGATTCATAGTGATATTTGGGATCCTCACGGTCTCACGATATTTATTCAAAGCGTTGGTTTATATCATTAATCGATGCTCATACTCATGTATGTTGGTTATACTTGCTCAAAGAAAAATTTGATGTTGAACGAACTTTCATAAATTTCAACTACATGGTTGAAACTTAATACTCCACAGATATCCAAATCTTACACACTACTAATGATAGAGTATTTTAACCAAATTTTTGGAGGATATTTTAATACAAATGGGACTGTTCATCAAAGTTCTTGTACCAAGACAACCCAACAAAATGGCATAGTTGAAAGAAAAAACAACCACCTTTTGAAAGTTGCTAGGTCCATCATGTTTACAACCAATACTCTTAAACAATTATGGGGAGATATTGTTCTCACTACTCGCTATCTTATAAATAAAATGCCCATAAATGTTCTTCAATTTCAAGCTCCACAAAACCTCTTCTCCGAGCATTTTCCTGAGAACCGAATCTTTAGTAATCTTCCCCTAAAAGTGATTGGTTGTACTTTGGTCATAACCATGAACCAAATCGAAATAAACTTGATCCAAAAGCCTTTAGATGCATTTTTCTTGGATATGATGCAAACCAAAAAGTGTACAAATATTATTTCCCAAAGAAAAAATCATTGTGACCATGGAGCTCACCTTTTTTGAAAATACTCCTTTCTTTCCCACAAATTCCCTTAAGAAAGAAAAAACCAATGAAGAAAATTTCTGGCATTTTCTTCTGAAATCCTCAATTCTACCTATTTTGAAATTCCCTATTCTACAACTTCACCAAGTATGCCTATTTGAAAACCTAATCCCTTATACTCCAAGAATCTACGTTTACCAAGAGTAGAAAATTTTGACATGGTCCATGAAAGTAATAAACAAGGAGAGAATCTTAATGTGGAAAATAATCAAGAGGAAAACAAGGTACCTGATCTAGATGTCCAGCAACAGAAATCCTAACCAAATATAGTATTTTGTGTTTACTCTCGTCGGATGAATCAAGAAGACCCTCTTACTCTCAAGGATTGTTATGAATCTAATCCAGACACAAGTAATTTCTTGCCCTTCCTCCTATGGTTAATACTAATGGTCAACCTATTACTCTAAGGAAAGATGTTTGTTCCTATACTTAACATTCTATAGCTCAGTTTACAGTGTGACTATTTGTCCTCTTCTATGAAAGTACTAGTTTCCAATCTTGAAGACACAGATTCCCAAATCTATTGAAGACAACGAACTGAGTGGAAAAAGGCACTAGCGGAAGAAATGCAAGCTCTAAAGAAAAATGGGACTAGGGAAGTGGTTAAAAATCCTAGAGATGTTTACTTGTAGTCTGTAAATAGGTATTCACAGTGAATCATAAATCTGATGAATCCATTGAAAGGGACAAAGCGTGTATGGTTGCTAAGGGGTTTACTCAGACATACGGGATGAATTATTAGGAGACATTTGCCCCCGTTGCCAACCTCAATACAATCCATATCTTGCCCTCTCTTGCAGTAAATCTAGATTGATCGCTCCACCAACTTGACATAAAGAATGCATTTCTCAATGAAAACTTGACTGAAGAAGGCTATATGGAACTTCCTCCGGGTTTTAAGAGTGCTGGACAAACAAGATAGGTGTGTAAATTGAAAAATCTCTCTATAGACTGAAACAATCACCTAGAGCATGGTTTGAAAGGTTCATGAAAATAGTTCACTAACAAGGATATAGACAGGCTCACACTGATCACACGTTATTCTATAAACACGAAGATAGTAAGTCAACTATACTTATTGTATATGTTGATGAGATCATCTTAACATGTGATAATGTTCCAGAAATGAGTTATTTAAAGAAGAAGCTTGCAAATGAATTCGAGATCAAAGATTTGGATATGCTAAGGTATTTTTTGGGTATGAAGATTACTCGAAATAGATCAAGTATCTGTGTTTCTCAAAGAAAATATATCTTAGGTCTTTTGAAGGAAACTGGGTTACTTGGATGCAAACCTATTAACACTCCAGCTGATCCAAACGTTAAACTTGGAGATTAAAATACAAGTACACTAGTGGACAAAGGTAGATATCAGCGGCTTGTTGGAAAGCTTATTTATTTACCTCACGCAAGATCAAATATAGCTTTCCCTATTAGCTTGATAAGTCAGTTTACGCATGCTCCTTATGAAGAACACCTAAATGCAGTCATCCAGATAATGAAGTGTCTAAAAGGAAGCCCGAGGAAAAGATTGTTCTTTACGAAGGGAAAGTCTCGTGAAGTTGAAGCCTATATTGATGTTGATTGGCCTGGCTTAGTAACAGATAGGAGATCTACATCCGATTATTGTTCCTATGTTTGGGGAAACTTGGTAACATGAAAAAGCAAAAAACAGAACATAGTGGCTAGACGCAGCGTAAAGACTGAACTTAGATCCTTCGCAAATGGAGTTAATGAATTAATTTGACTAAGGCTACTCCTTGAAGAACTTCAAGTTGCAACAAAAAGTCCTATGAGATTGTATTGTTATGACAACAAAGTTGCCATCAACATAGCCCATAATCTTATGCATCATAATCGTACTAAACATGTAGAGGTAGATCGACACTTTATCAAAGAGAAGATTGAAGACAGACTATTTGCATTCCTTATGTAGCTTCAACCGAGCAGACGACAGACATTCTAACTAAAGGATTGCCAAGACAACATTTTGAGAAGATGATTTGCAAGCTAGGATTGTTTGATGTATACAATACAACTTGAGGGAGAGTGTTGAAGATCAGCCCATCTCCAGTATCTCTGATATCCGAGAGATTTGGGGCCAATTAAAGGTTGATTTAGTCAATCCTATTTTTCAGGATAAAATCAAGGCCTTATTATTTTTGGTTATTTGTTTCTTGATTTTTTGTTAATTTTCCTAGTTTGTTGGGATAGTTTCTTACCACAATATGGCCATAAATTATAGGTCTTTTCCTATATGTTATTATTGATTCTAATAAGAAATTCTGAGCAGTGTTTGATGATTTTCTTCTTCAGTATCTTTTCGCACAACTACAAACATTAAATCAATCTCACAACAACAAACATCAAAATGTTCAGAAGATTTTTGCATTCAAGGAATTGCAATTTTAATCAAGTTTTAAATTCCCAAGATATAATTCATGATCACATTTCTTATGTTTCTGTTACTGGTTCCTCCTGATACAAATGTAGTGATTTCCATTAGTCTCCAATTTCCAAAGAAAAAAATGATATATGGGCTTAAACTTTAAACTTCTCATCTCAATCTAATTGAGTGGTTCACAACAAATCAAGCATATTTAGCATTTTCTAAGAAGTGCTTGCTTGCATAATTATGACTGCTTTTTTCACATTCTTCATAATTCATATAAGAATTGCTACTAAAGTATTGAACCCACTACAGAATAACTGACCAGGCTACTTATCAATATTTGCCTGTCAACTTATGAGTATTATAACTCTACCAAAAGAAGCCTGTTTTCAGAAACACTGTATTCTGACAAATATAAAACCATTACCTATTTATCAAAAAAATAAAACCCCATTACCTTGCAATGGACAAGTAAAAATGGTGCTTCAAGAAAATTTTCAAATATAATTTGCATATCTTAATAATTGCTTTTCTGAACTTTGGTCTGGATGGGGCACCAGTGAGAACATCTCTACTAACACACAATTAAGGTAGCCTTCAACTTTAATTTGAAGTCTTAATGCACCTTGGGTGATAAACTTTCACACATTTATTTCAACATTTTTGAGGAGCTTTCTGAGCCAGGAGGATATTTCCTCTATTCATGTTCGTACTAACATGAAGAAAGCACATTCAAAACATTTCATAACAGCATATTTTCTAATAAATCAAAGTTACCTCCAGAAACTGTCTAATAGATGTGCAGAAGAATAGCACAAATTGAAAAGGGAAAAGCATAGACAATATGATCTTACGTGATAAGTGAGTCAACATTTTGTGTAAGGTATCTGTATAACCAGTCAAGATTCCCGCACAAATGATCAAAGATGAACCATGGCCTGAAATATAGAGTTAGAAATAAGAACAGAACCCTTGCAAATGAATATGGCTTTAAATTAAATTGATGGCTCTCCATCTTAAAACATCATGTGATGCATTTATAACCTGGGCATACAAAATGATTTACAAGAAAAGGGAACAGTGTAGACAAACCATATCAAAAACATTAATTCTGATGGTTTATGAGATAACAGTTCAAGCACTCTTAGCCTTAGGTATAACATATGTCTGTGTTTCCGCGCACAAGTGCATGTGTGTGTGGCATGTAGAAATTTTTTTAAAAAAATCATTATAATCTAAAAATAAAATTTTTTTGAAGAAAACATTTGGTAAGTTTAGTTATCAAATTAGCCATTGAAGATACAACAATAGTCAATTTACCCCCAATAAATCACAAGATATGGGTTAAGAATATTAAAGCTAAAGATCCAGAAGTAGAATTCCTAGAAAACAAGCTTCAATCTAAAAAAAGTACTGTGAAAATAACTCTTTCCCAAATGAAACCAAGCAAACCAGCCATCAAGCTGATGTGAGAGTAAGCAGTAAATATAGAAGGTTGTGCACTTTCTAATGGTAGATAATAAGAAAAGCTAAAATAGAATGTTCTGTCAGAATTTAACACGTAAATCTAGACTTAGCGGACAAAAAGAACTTTATATGACAGATGCAGGAGATAACACAAAATCAATTCAATTCTTCTCTAGCATTTCAAGGAAGTTATAAGATATTAAAGTATTTGCATTATTTAATGAGAGAAAAAATAGAAGAAATGAAAAGCAGCAAATTAACAAAGAATAAGATTTGAAAGAAATTAACTTCAGTTAGTACCAAATCCAGATTCTGATATTGTATCACAGATCCATGTCATCGACATTGCACCAAGAACCAACAAAAGACTTGTCACAGCGACGTGCTTGAACCTGAAATGAGTGCACAGTTCAAAAGCAACAAGGTTTACAGAAGCACCCCGAGGAGATCACAGCTACATTCAAGTCAAACAAACTTACATCATAAAAGAACATGGAAAAATGCACACTGCCAAATGGAAGTCATGTTAAGGGCATTACCTCTCAAGTTTACGAAAAAATACATGTGCTATCATCTTGTTAACATAGAGTAATTTAGTATACCAATGGGTGGACAGGTTGAGGAAGACTCTTAGCAGCAAATTGTTGAAACAAATTAATTTAGATAATATCCTTTTGCTTAGTGTTTCTATGCACTATTGAACTTGCACTTGCTCTTTATGCATTTGGAATGTATGTTAATTCAGATAGGCCAATGGACTCATTTAGGAAGGATTAAAGAGGAGATTGCATGCATTCACACCTAGAACAAAGCTTTAGATATTAACATACTTTGGAACTCACTTTTAGGCGGAACTTTTCTTTAGAACAATTCAACATAAAGACATCTATTGAAAGATATTGTGTCATAGATCAAAAGAATTTCAACCTTGATCCACTCATGTCCAATCTAAGCCATTAGAATGAAAAAATATGATCAAAGTTTATGCCCACAACTAAAGTTGCATAGAGAATGACCTTACATTAAAGGGAAGAAAAGAAACTTATATTAACATGCATATTTCATACATCACAATAGAGTGTAAATCAAAGCAAAGGTTTACAAGGGAGCTCTCTATCTAGCCAACCCATACATGTCCAATAATGAAGGTTTCCACATCCATTTCAATCTACAGTAAAACCAAACATCAGGGGGCCAAAATAAAAGATTCACTAACCTATGGCTGGTAGCATATATCGAATATTGTAATGAGAAACAAGAGACAATAATAGCTTCCAGCATTGCAAAACCAAGTGAAGTCCACCATCTGTAATAGCCAAAACACACACAAATAAGTTCACAATGCCATGTTCTAAAAAGATAGATCTAATAAATTATTGAAAAGAATTCATCTCACTGCTTAGTGAATAACTAGACACACATATAACCCTTAATCTTCTCATGACCATCTAAGCCTTCCTTCCTTAGCTTCACTAGTGATGGAACAATGTGGCAGAGTACCTGTCACAAGAATTAAGATCTGCACAAGTTACAACAAAGGGAATATCAAAGGAATTCTTGCAAAGTGTAGAATATTTCATGTCATCTTATTAAGATTTTAAAGCGTGATGAATGGAGGAAAAATGGATGATGATATGGAAATATAATAAGACAATGAGCAACTTTGACCCTCCAAGTGGGTAACAATAATAGGGAAAAGCCAAAGAACTATATAACAGATCCAAAAATTGGCAAAGCAAGTCACTTGGAGCAGTCAATGCAGCAGGATAGACTTAACTTAAGTTAAACCCCAAACAGTCTGAAAAATGAAAATTGGTGCGTACCTATTATTAATTCAAAACACCTAAATGCCAACGAGACAAAGTCAAGAGTGGAACAAATACATCAGATTAGATGATGCACTAGAAAAAAAAAAGAGAAAAAAAAAAATTTTTGAATTCCTGGTTGAGGTAGGAGATAATGTCAACCAAGCTAGGTTAGATATGAATATTTGAGTTTAAGGGATCGTCAAATAAGATGATGCACTATAAAACATACAGAAACCAATTAGGATGCCCGGTTAAGATAGGAGATAATGTTAACCAAGCATAGGTTAGGGACGAATATCGTTAGCTCTCCAAAGAGAGCTATTTTATAGGACTTGTATTACATGCAATAAAGCCAAAAATGATGCTTTAAGATCAAATTGTGTATGTTTTGGTTCTGTTATTTGAATGAAGTCTAACTTGGATTGCTCTGCTTATTTTAGTGCATTTTCATCATGAATTGTACATTTTCAAGCACTAATTCAAGTGTAGTTTACTGTATAAAGTGGGAAGAACTTTAGAGCAAAGTACCGATTCGGAAGATCAAACCCTCACCACTTGAAGAGCAATCTAAAAGTTGGTGTCGCGAGGCCAACCGTCAATGCGAGGCTAAGACTTCATGTCATAACGGCGATCCCTTGGCATCGCGACACCATGTCGTTGCTCTATAAAAAAACTGCGATTTCAAGGTTTGGCATCTTGGCTTAGGGGCAAAGTCCAGCCCTAGGGTTTTGATCAGGAAAGTCTGTCGACGATCCAATGCAGGGAAAGAGCTCAACAAAAAAGGAAAAGGTTTGCAATAACTTCTTAGATCTTTAGTTTCATTCTCTTTTATAAACATTGATACTTTGTTAACTCCATGATGTGCGGCCAAACTTTTATTCTAGGATTTGTATGGCCTTATTGACATGTAAATCTATAAAGCCTTTGGTTCATATTGATTGTTTGTTATGTGGATGTGCTTATGACATGATCTTTATTAAATCATGAGCAGAAAGCTATGATAAATCTTTAGCTATACTTTTATGCAAATGAATGTATGGACAGGTCATGTATCACAAGGTGAAAGTTTGGTTCGGCTGGAGACATGTGGTATAGGCATCTATCGTAGTAACCCTATGGTCAAGATATTGCATCTAAGGTTCTAAAACGCCAACCTCTATCCATAGGAATGCAGTGTTAGAGACCATGGGTGTATTTGTAGAGGAATCGGGAATCTTAATCACTGTCATGCATTGAATCCCCTGGACATACCACTGAATAGCTCTTGTTCGCTAGCATAGCAATCACATATAAATCCCCGTACTCTTCGTTACTTATTTATGCTTTCTAGGATTAGTTTAACTTAGACAAAAACTCCCAAAATCATTCGATTAAATGAATAAGGTTTTAGAGTAGGCTAATAATAGTCAACTAGGTCACTTCATCACTCTGTGGAATACGACACTTGGACTCATCATTTTTATTACTTTGACAACATACACGCTTGCGTGCAGACGTTTATTGAATATATCGACCAATCAAATATCTAAGTTTAAGGGATTCCTTTTGTAACTTTTTGGTTTGCAGTGTTTAATTCCAAAACCATTCTATGGTCTCTGTTCATAGGTTTTTTCTTACATTTGTTTAGGATTTTATAGTTAGGTTCCCTTCCAACCAGTCTATCTCTTTGTTTCTCTGAGACTAGGGAAGTGTTGCCTTAGTCCTAATGAGGAATTTTCTAGGAACAATTAAAATTAAAATTGTTCCATTTCCCCTCTATTTATATCTTTATTGTCTTTATCTTTGTTTGTTTCTCTTAGGGTATGAAGATTCACCTTCCAAGGATTGCCTCTATGTCCTAACGTAGAAGCCATAAATTTTCTAAAACAATTTGAGTTAATTTTAGTTTCCACCTTTTTCTCTGACTCTTGTCGAATCAATCCTACATAGGGGAGGGAACACCTGTGCTTGCATATTACATATTATTAGGAAAGCATGAAACTTGTGTTTATTTCAAAATTCAAATGAATAGGGGGAAAGGAAAACCTAAATGGTATCAATGAAAATTTAGAGGAAAGAATAGTAAATGTGAGTGATAGAAGGTTAAAATGACCCCGCAAAGGTTCAAATAAAGCTCATCCAAATAATTGAAACAAGCATTGTGTATATAATTAATCAACAGTAAGTTGCAAAATATTATCCTACATAAAAAGATAATACAGCAACCATCAGGTTTCTCCAATAATTCAACCTGAGGTTGAGGCATAAGAACATGTGAGAGTGAACCAAGTGAAATAGTAGAATCTTGCATCATACTATGGTATCAAAAGAAATTCATGCTGATTGTATTTGTGAAAGGAATATAATTTTATACAAATAAATGAAAATTTGTGAAAAGATCGCATGCCAAACCTGCATCAAAATGGAAGCTGCAATTTGAGGACTAATTCCAAGCTGGAAAAGGGACATCTTAAGTTCAGCTGTAAAGTCTCCAAGATCATCTGTGCGAAGTAAAAGGCTGATCATAATAAACCAGGTAAATATATGGTGATTTTCTCCTGATTTACTCAATAAGGCATGATGATCAGGAAAAAGATTGCTGATAAGAAGGTTCAACAAGCAGTAATTATGAATCCCTATATTTAACATGAAACCCCAGTCTTCCAAGTTTCTCAAACACTAATGGGCACACAGAAGACAGGCTTTAGTCTTCAGATTTCAAAATTGTCTAGAAATGGAAACAGAGTATAATTCTTAACATGATAGAAGTGACGTTGTAGATTGTTGCTCCCAATCTAGATCTTCTATAGCTAGAAGTCTTTTTAGATATGGAACCCATCAAAAATATACATTATGCTATATAATCAGCAAACTAAAATTGAACCCTTTGAATTGATAAATCAGTTTTAGAAGAACCCTTTGAATTGATAAATCAGTTTTAGAAGATACACGACTCCCACTAGAAATAAAAGAAATCAGCTGGAAACAGACATTTAAATTGCTGGAAGGACACATGCAGCAGGCAAATAGCAACAAAAATAAATGACTTGCAGTTATTGAATGCATATTGATATTATAGAAGACTTAGCAAGGCTGGAACTACTACCAAAAAATTTGAGGTACTGAAAGAACACCAAGCCTAAGCTGCCTATTCAAGTATTTATTGCTCAACATAAGGACATCAAAACACAAACACACTATGGAATAGGAATTATCAACTATAGATCTGGCACACGTGTCACTATCACTTCTCCTTATTAATACAACGGAAGTCCAATAAGGCGCCACCATACCTCCGTAGGGTAAGGCAAAGCCACCCTAGGAAAGGCGATGGCGTATGAAGATCCTCATGATGGAGGAGATAAAGGGGACACGAATTTCGAGGCACGGGGTTGAGGTACATAAGGAATAAAAGCCAGGGAAGGAGGTAAGCAAACATAAGCCAAACTTGAACTCCCTCTTCTTCTTCTCCGGCCAAACCACTAACTTAAACATCGGAGCGAGCACGGGTATCAGAGTTCTACCCCCTCTCTCACAGATTTCCTCTTCTTTGTTCCCATTACAGGTGAACTCGAGGAGAGAACGTCTATAACCTAATCTTTCATTCAAGAAGATATCATCAGTTTGCTGGAGATCTTGACGGTCCACGTGGCACGACATTTTTCAGTTAACAGATTGGCGCCGTCACGATTTAGAGCAAAGAGCTGCGTGCAATGAAGAAAACAACCCATAGCCAAGCCCAGGGACAGGAAGCTGGTGAAGATCAAGGCAACCAACAGTGTTGCCCCAAAACCCATATACTCAAGATCAGCAGCAATTTACTGACCCCCAAGAGGCACGATATCTTACTTTCGAAGCCAGGACAGAGGCCCGGATGGCAGCGCAGATGGAGGTTATGACACAAGCTCTTCTCAGGATAGAAAACCAGGTGTCCCAGACCTCAGTACCGTGACCTCAGTCCCTGGGAATCTCAGCAGGGAGACAGAGGTCTGACACCCGCACAGAAAGATCTGGCCGAAAGTTGGACAAGGGCAAGCACAGGCCCAACCCGGAAACGAGCAGTTCTGGCTCTCCGCCTCCTCGACAACCATCCAAGGACTGATTTCGCAGCGTGACTCCTCGCAGAGAAAGCGGGAAGATCTCAGGAGGGCAAGCCCATATAGAGAAAGCCTCCGCAGCACCCGCCATCCGGCATCGCCCTTTACCAGAGAAATCATGGAGACCCAACTCCCTTAAGGACTCGGGCCCCCTGCTATGGAGACGTTTAACGGCACTACAGACCCAAATGACCATGTAGGAACCTACAAAACTCTAATGCTTATGGACGCCTCTTCCGACGTAATAATGTGCCGATTTTTTCTAACAACGTTGCGAGGAGAAGCGTTAGTCTAGTTCAAGGGTCTTCCTCCCAACTCGGTGGCCTCATTTGAAGTGTTGTCCGACCTCTTCCTCACCCATTTCGTAGGTGGTAAAAGGCGAAAGAAGACGTCGGCCACTCTCATGAGTGTACAACAGCAAGAGTGCCCTTATGTCAATCGCTTCGCAGAGGAGACACGCACCATCTCTCGACTCAACCAATCTATTGCCGCGGTAGCACTAATGGAAGGCCTCTGTGATTTACCCTTTATGTTCGACCTGTCTCTAAACCAACCAGAGGAATTCTCCGAGCTTCTGGCCCGAGCTGAGAAGTACATCAACGAGGAAGAAATCTAGCTCGGATAGAAGGGGAAGTAAAAGATAACCCGGCTTGAAATGAAGGCAACCCTACCAAATGTAAGGCTATCGGTGGAACTCCCTCGACCAGTATCCACGCCCTTAAGGGGCCGCCCCCTTCCCGAACTTAAGACAATCCTAGGGGAGATGAACAGCTAAAATACCAGGAATTTGCTCCGCCCAACGACACTAGGGCCAACATTCTTATGCAAATACAAAGCCAGAAGATCTTAAAGATGCCCGCCAAGTTAAGAAACCCCTCCAATCGGAAGGACAAATATTGCGCCTCCTATGGCCATGACACAGAAGAATGCTAAAATCTTAAGGACAAAATTGAACATTGAGTTCGGAAAGGCTAACTAAATCAGTTCATCAAGTACGATTCTCAAGACGAAGGCCCCTCGAGAGACCCCTCCACCGCAGCACCGATCCTAATCATTGTCCGAACGGTAGGCTGAGCCTCGAAGTACTAGACTCCCAGCCGAGGAATGGAACTAGGGAGGAGTGCGCCGGCCCCGATTTCAACCCGCCTAAATGGTAAGGTTGATGAAATTCCCATTTTCCCTTATGCACTAATCAAACTTTCGCTTTCCACCTTGCATCTTTTTACTAAAATCAGAAAGCATACATGATAAAAACACAAGAAATAGTAATAAGGAAAACGTCGAGCTCTTAAGCTCATCCTCATATATCTAAAAAAGTGTCGGGCTCTCAAGCCCATCCTTATATCTAAAAACGTCGGGCTCTTAAGCCCATCTTTATCTAGAAGCGTCGGGCTCTTAAGCTCATCTTCATCGAAAGAGCTGAGTTTTTAAGCTCACCCTCATATATCTAAGAGCGTCGGGCGCTCAAGCCCATCCTTAAATCTAAAGGCGTTGAGCTCCCTAGCTCCTTTTCACGTCCAAAGTCCCTATACTAAAAGGGCCAAATTTTTAAAACTCGTTCTTATAGACACACCGGTGTAATCGCTTCTCTAAAAAGGAATGCGATACCTAAGAGTGTGTCCGATAACGCATCACCCAGGAACGTGACCGCTATTGTGGTACCCAAGAGTGCGACGTTGCAACACCCGGGAGCGTGACCAACATTACGGTACCTAGGAGCGTGTCCGACAACGCGTCACCCAGTCGCGTGATCGCTATTACGGCACCCAGGAGCATGACTAACGTTGAGACACCTAGGAGCGTGACCAACATTACGATATCCAGAAGCGTGTCCGACAACACATCACCCAAGCTGCGGACCGCTTATCGGCAAAGACTCCAAGAGCGCGTGACTAATATCAAGGCGACACCTGTGAGCGCGGACCGCCTACTCAAGCACTCTACGAAGCGGTCCAATAACGTGTCACCCAAAAGCGTGACCGCTTATCAAGCATTCAAGGAGCCGTGAACTAACGCTATGATACCTGTGAGCGCGTGACCGACATTATGGCACCCAAGAGCGTGTCCGACAACGCGTCATCCAGAAGTGTGACAACTATTGGTGGCCCCCAGGAGACACGCAGGAGCGTGACCGCTCTATTGCACCCAGGAGCATGTTTGACAACGCGTCACCTAAGAGCATGACCGCAATCGCGGCACCCGGAATTGTAACTAATGTTACAACACCCAGGAATATGACCTACATTGCAACCCTTAGAAGTATGAGCGTCGAGGTGACACTCATTCCAGCCCTTGCGCTCTATAAAGACCTATACAAGCTTATCAATTGGATACAAGTATACAACCACCCACAATAAAGAAAAAAAAAGACAAAAGTCGCCCTCGGTGGTCTCGCATTATTCAAGACATAAATACATGATTATGATATCTCAATACGACAAACTATAAACCTTGGCATACGCGCATCGCGCAGTACATGGACAAGAGGTTATGCGATAATTTATTCGGAAGCGACATGTGATCCCAAAACAGCACTCAATGACGTTTCTTCCGCCTCTGTGTCAATAGGACGAGTAGTGAAGGCCCAGCCGATCTCGCAAGACGTCGCCCCAAAAATTTTCACCTTAAACGAGATTCCCCTGAGTAGCGTGAAGACTAAGAAGTCCCCCATAACCAAGCGGTGATCCGCCACGAACCTTTGGCACCCATCTTCAAACCCCATCTCCCCGACGGCATCGTCTCTCACTAGGGCAACACTCCAGATGTGTCCACTGGCACCCTCCAAGCTCGCGAGACCCCGGGGAGTTTGAGCCAAATGTCTATGAAACGCATGAGGAATACACAAATAACAAGCGAAATCCGGAGAGAATAACACTTTGAAAAATGAGGGCTGATGGACAGGAGATATTTTCAATAGTTACCCAACACAGCTCCGGCTCATATCGATTTATATATAGATGACCATGGGTAGCTTCGTAACCTGTGGCGTAACGTCCTCCTTTATTACGTTTACAGTTACAAAAAAGTCAAAACCCACCTAAACATCTTGAAATCAACAGCCGCCTAAGAGCACCAATTAAAGCCTGGGTACTCTTATAACGACTAATTAGGAATTAATAATTCATTAAATGACATTTGAATTACGACACCGGGCGTTATTCCCAGCATAACCAAATCCCTTAGTGTCGACCGGATGACCCCGGCTGTACATATCGAGCAACTCCAACCTTAATCTCGGACCATCTAGCCGGCTTCTACCAAAGTCAACTAAAGCATGAAGGATAGGCTTTGGCCTGCATCACGCAAATCCAATTCCCAACAATAGACGCTCGAGGATCTCGTCGACCTCGGGACACGGCGGGGGATAGTACACCCCGGTTACCCAAAACAAGTAAAGAATCTAAGGAGAACAGAAGACCAATAAGACAACTGTTAGAGAAAATATTTTCTTTTCATTTCATATCAAATCAAAAGTAAAGGCAAGGAATTTACCTTGCTTATAAAAGTTAAAGGTTATAAAGGAGTAGAAAGAAGAAAGAAAATCCCTAGGTCGGGGGTATGACGACAACAGATCCGCAAGCCAAGGACTCCCTAAACGATGCCCGTGCCGCCTCTTCGACAGTTGTTTTTCCCACAACCGAGACCTCAGCCAAATCTTTCTCGGGATATTCCACAACCTCAGCATATTCCACATCACCAAAGTAGAGCTCGGGTTGGGCACGGGCTACCATTTGGAAAACCAAGAAAGAATCTCTGGTAGACTTGAGCAAGGCCCCTTTATACTCAAGGCCAGCCATAAAATCCATTATTGTATTCTCAATAGCCTTCTGTTTGTCGGCGAGCAAGGAGGCTTGAAACTTGGAAGACTCAAAATGACACTTAACCGCGTCCTCTAACTCCTGAGCCCACTCTGGAGAATTGCGGAAGTTTTCCTTCAATAACGCCACGCCAGCGTTAACACCCTCCTCTATCGCCACTGCCCGCAGGCTCTTCTCAACATCAAAAGCCTTTTGGAGAGGCTTCTAGAGACTGGCGACATTCCGAGAGCTCATTTTCCGCTCTAACCTTCTCATTAAAAGTGCCGCTTTGGCACGGAGCTCCGCCTCTAATCGACGATAAGCCTCCAACTCTTGCAGTTGAAGCTCCTTCACCGCCTGAGCCTTCTTGTAGAAACGCCTAAAGGTATGGTCCAAGAAATAACAGGCCTAAAACAATCAATAATGAAAAAGGTGATAACGGAATACGTGAACTCCGAACATAAGATTGTCGGGTGGTGCAAAGAGGCGTACCGATAAAGCCAAAGAGGAGAGATGGTCGCCTAGTGCATCATCGTCAAGGGTCGTAAGTTAAGCTTTGAAGGAAAGGGAGCACACCGTCTTGAATGCGCACGAGGTGTGTTCGGGGGTAACCGAGATCTCAAAGGCGCGCCTCGAGGACTCCTGAGGGCATAGAATCCCCCTCTCTGCAAAAACCACACCCTCAATACCACAAGGGTTTCCCCTCTCCCCCCGGCTGTAAAGCTCGGGGAAAGATTAACCCCGGGAGATGCAGAAGAAGAACCCCGAGCTTTCTTCCTGGAGCGGCTCGACTCCCCAGTCTCTTTCCTTTTTGACGCCCCTCCTTCGACTTTTTCTACTTCTTCATCTTCGAGGGTTTATGACCGAGAGAGACGGGAACGATTTCATCTGAGATAGCCGCAGGAGAATCAATCTCTATAGGCAAGTCCTCGAGGGGAATATCTATATCCTCGATTACTATTGCCGCCCCACCGGCTTCATAGGCTTGAACTTCATCAGCAAGAGAATCCATCAATTCATCTATGTCTATGTTGTTACCTGCACAAAGATGAATAAGTCAGCCGGCTGGCAAATCCCCGACTTCGGGATGAAACCTATGACTTTCTACCTTTCGCTAGAAAAAGTCCGTGATCTCAGAGATTCTTTGGGATAAGAAGCCTGTCTAGAAGAATCCTATCCTAGGAAAACCCCGAAGAATCTTCCGTTGTTCCTTCTCTTCCGCCGTCTCTTTAAACTGAGAACTGGCTTTTATGTTCGGGATACCGCAGGAAGTCGAGAATCCCCAGGGTTGGTTGTAAGCGGTGAAAAAGAACTTATCCTTCCAACCATGAATGGAAGACCAACCCGAACCTAAAAAGGATTTGCCATGACGAGAGATAAAGTAATACCAACCGCGGCTAAGGTGAGACCTAAGTGAGAAGAAAAGACAAAACGACCTAAGGGTCAGCTCGATTCTGAAGTGATGGAGGACTATAACAAAACCACCCAACATTCGCAATGAGTTAGGAGTTAGTTAGAAGGGACTACGTCGGAAAAATGCTAAGATTTCCTCAAGTATCCGAGCAAAGAGAAGCTGGAGGCCGGTGAGTAAAGAGTCAAAGTAAATAGCAACTTCACCCTTACGGGGAGTGTTCGCTCTCTCACTAGGCTTGGGGACTCTACAGGCAAACTCAGGAGATTTGATAAGAAAGCGCTTACGGATCCGACATAGTGCATCGGGCGAAAAGGAACTTATCCTCTATGGCGATATCATCCACCGCCACGGAGGAAGGCCCGGCTTCACCCCCTCCGTCCTAACAGTTTGAGAGGAACAGGCCATTACTTAAAAGAACTTTGAACGTGGGATGGTGGGGAATGACAATCTCGAAGGCAATACAACAAAAGCGTATGAAAAGAAAACGAAGAAACGCCGAATTAAACCTACTCCCAAATTGAATCAATAGCCAGAACCCACTCTCATGGCGCGTATCGACGGTTGGGGCACGCCCATGGAAGCGCCCTAGGGAGATGAGGCGTCGCCAATCAAAAGCGTTTCATCATTGACTCAACTTTCGTATCCACCATAAATGAAATATTCCATAAAGCGAAGAGGCATGACGACCCATGATGATTGCACCATCCTCGGTACAGGCACCCACTGTATCTGCATCATCAAAAGTACCCCATCGTTTCCTCTGCCTCCCTAGAGATAAACCCCCCTTGCTAAGGTTTCCAAAGATGAATCACTCTTGAGGAGGACCCCCGAGATGAATCACTCTTGTGAAGATATGAGAAAGTTCCGTTCACCCTCGAAATACAACTCGGGAGGCACGCAACCTAGGGGCCTCGGGACTATATAGTCGCCATCAAACTTAACGATGCCCCTCCTTGTGACCCAAAGAAAGTCTTGTGCCCACACTAGCATGGCCCGCCTTCGGGGAGACCAAGTCCCGCACAGCCCGCATTAACTTTTCTGTATACGCCCAGATCCCCACTCTACCAGCTTAACCCGAGGTCACAAAGACCTCGGGGTCTGGGGAGGCTAGTGATACGCTTGAGATCTAGCACACCACGTATCACGATTACTTCTCCTTATTAATGTACCGGAAGTTCAACAAGGCGCTACCATACCTCTGTAGGGTAAGACAAAGCCATCCTAGAAGAGGAGATGGTGTACGAAGATCCTCATAATGGAGGAGATAAAGGGGATACAAATTCTGAAGCACGGAGTTAGGTACATAAGGAAAAAAAGCCAGGGAAGGAGGTAAGCAAACATAAGCCAAACTTGAACTCCCTCTTCTTCTTCTCCGGCCAAACCACTGACTTAACCATCAGAGCGGGCATGGACATCAGAGCCCTACCCCCTTCTCACAGGTTTCCTCTTCTTTATCCCATTACAGGTGAACTCAATGAGAGAGCGCCTATAACCTAATCTTCCATTCAAGAAGATATCATCAGTTTGCTGGAGAACTTGACGGTCCACATGGTACGACGAGTTTTCCGGTTAACATCAACCTTTTAAAATGTACGGTGCTTCTAGCAAGAGATTAGCATATAGCAAAAGCACCCTAAGAGCAAGTTGTCTATTCAAGTAAATATTGCTTAATATAAGAACCTCAAAACTCAAAAAGCTAGTAAAGCTGGTGTGTAACTCTCAATGATGATAATTTGCCTTCATTGGGTTATGAATCCATGAAATGCATTCTCACCTCAAAGGTTAGCCTGTCAAAACTAAGTTTCCAAAAAAAAAAAACAAACAAGAAAGGGCATGTCCATTATAATCACTTGATATGACCCATCGTTGCTTCATATTCTGATTGCGACGATCAATCAGGGCAGCCTAAGCATTTTCATCCGAGCCACTTCTCTGGGAAAGAAGCACTTGACCCATAAAAAACATTCTAGAGGTACTTGAGGAATCAAAAGGAAACATTATTTACCTCTACAGTCAGTAGTGAATAAACCATTACATCTACCTTATCAAGAAAACTACTGTCATGGATGCTTCATATGTGAAACTCATATCAAGTTACACAGAAAGAATTATATCAGCTTCTAATCTAACATTTAAAATCTAGACAAGAACATACCCATGGAACCAGAAGCAAAGCTAAGATAATCCTCAGGCATCAGCCTCCTGTCAAACCCCGGCAGCGGAATGAAATACCCAATACGGCTAACAAGAATAAGCACCGCTGTCACAAATAACCGCCTTCGTATCTCGCTCTTGAAAAACGACTCCGCCGCATCGTTCATCATGGACCCCAGCCGGACGAGATTCAAAAATCGATTCATGAACCTCTTGGCCCTGATTTCTTGGGCATGGAATTCATCCCCATCATGATTGTCGATTCCCATCGTTCCACCACCCGAGCTCCCTGAAGAATCGAAGAGAACGGCAACACCATCTGAATGTCTAATTGAGGAGCGACTCGAGCAGCGGACAGAGAAGTTCGGCAGTGGAAGGAAGCGAGTGCTCAGCAATGGAAGGGAAGAAATCCCACAAAAGCCTAGCCCTGAAAACCGAGAGGTCGCAGCAAAGATCGAGAAGAAAAGAGAAAGGGGAAGCAAGGTAGGCATGGAGGGGATGAACATGAGAAGGCTAACCTCGGTTTCTGAAGGATTTGAGGTGGAAGCTGTGGGAAAAGAGGAGCTTAGGTGAGTTGAGCCTGAGAGCCGGTGCCGCCATTGCTGGAGGTGGAGAGTACGGACACCCCAGCAAAGATAATGAGGAACCAAAATATGGTCCGTTTTGCGCCCGATCTGGACCCGAGTAGAAGACTGCAGATAGCTACATGCCTGAAATGGGTCGGTTAGGTTTCAAAATATATATGACCAAAAGATTTGGATCATGTAACCTTTAAAATTGAACCCACCATGTGAGTAAAAATCTTGAAAGATCACCAAATTATATTCATATTTACTTTAGTTATCAAATTTTGATTTGTATCTTTTTGGTCACCCTATTTCTATTTGATTTCAGCGGGAAGGTACCCAAGAGAAATCGACAAAAATTATATATGTGGCCGCTGGATTAGCAATATGGAGGGGATTGAAATCCTAATTTACAGAAATCCTAACTAATTGAACAACATTTGAAAAAAAAAACAACATTTGAACCTTGATTTCGACAAAGTCAAAACGAACAACATTCGAAATCAAAGTTCAAATGTTGTAAATTAGTTAGGATTTTTTTGTAAATTAGGATTTCAATACTCTCTACGTGGCTAATCCGGCAGCCACATCAAAAGTAAGGTACTCTCTCGCTGAAATCAAATAGAAGTAGGGTAACCAAAAAGATACAAATTGAAGTTTGGTACCCAAAGTGAAATATGGGCATAGTTTGGTAACATCTTAATATTTTTACCCCCACCTATTTAGATAATCAAAAGATTTGAATCATGTAAAATTTTAAAGGAAAATTATTAAAAAAAAGGTCTAATACCCAATTTAGTCTTCTATTATACCGAACCGACCTTTTTAGTCTCTTTATTATAAATTGAGCCTTTTTGGCCCTATACTTTCACGATTGTGAAATGTCAGTCCCTCCCATAAGCCTTTTTAATCCCTATATATATGCTTTTCAGGCCTTTTTGGTCCCTGTATATATGCCTTTAGGGAATGTATTTTTACAATCGTAAAAGTAGAGGGACTAAAAAGGCTTAATTTGTAATGGAGGGACTAAAGGGACGGTTCGGTATAATAAAGGGACTAAATTGGGTATTAGAACAAAAAAAACCTTATGGTTTCCCAGTTTTGCAAAATAGTGACAGAGGATTTTTTTTTTCATTTTTAAACTATGTGGTTTCTCCGACAAAAAAAAACGGGAAAATCTGTCAATGGTGTTAACCCATGCTTAGTTGAAAGGGGCAATTTCGTCAAATCATATAAAAACCCGACATGCATAAAAAAAAGTAAGCTGAGATTTCCTTCTCCACAAATTCTCATTCCTCTCGTCATCTCCACCCTAACCTTTGTCGTTGGCGATCTCGCGAGCCGCCCCCTTCCCCATATCGCCGAAAAGCACAATCCTCTCATGCACCTCCAACTCGGTCGCATACCCGCTATCGTCGTCTCCTCTCCGGACATCGCCTCTGAGATCTTCAAAACCCTCGATCTCCCCTTCTCCAGTAGACCAACCTCATCATCCACCGCGACGAAGTTCTGGTACGGCGGCCGATTGGCCAAATACGGTGAGCACTAAAGGCAAATTAACAAGCTCTGCACGCTGGAAATCTTCAGCATGAAGTGGGTGCAGTCCTTTCCGAGAGTAAGAGAGGATGAGGTTGACGTCTTGATCTAAACCACATGCTGGAGTTCATCCTCTCTAGTGAATTTGAGCAAGTTGTTTGTGTTCATGACTAACAACATCACCAGCCGGGAAGCGCTCGGGAAAAGGTTTTTGGATGATGGAGAGTGTAATTGGAGCTTGGACCATTATCTTTTTAAGGAGATCATCTAGTTTCTCAATAAGTTCTCGATCAGATGATCATTGCCGTCTTTGGAATGGTTGCGCAAGAGCTCTGATTTTAATGAAAAGCTTGAGAAAAACTTCGAGAGAATGGATCAATTGTTTGAGAGAGATATTAAGGGACATGGCTTTAATGGTGATGGTAATGGTGAAAGGGATTTGTTTTCTGTGCTTCTGAAAGACCAGGTTGATTCCAATCTCGGCTTCTCATTCATCAGATATTGCTGACTCACCGGATGTCGATACACCAGAGAGAGGAGATGTGACTACACCGGAAGATCGCCTGCCATGAAGGTTAGGACGGAGATGAAAAGGAGAACGAGAATTTGAGGAGAAGGAAATCTCAACTTATTTTTTTTTATGCCACGTCAGGTCTTTACGTGATTTGATGAAATTGCCCTTGCTTAGTTAACGTCGTTGACAGATTTTCTCTTTTTTTTTAGCTTGAGAAAACACATAGTTTAAAAAAAAAAAAAAATCCTATGTCCCTATTTCGCAAAACTAGGAAACAACAAGTTTTTTTTTTTATAATTTTCCCAATTTTAAATGGAACCGATAGAACTATCCTTCAGCTGAAAGAATTTCTACCGGTAAATTTCTTGGTTGGATACCACTCTTGTTTCAAATTGATCATAAAATTTCAATTTGTATCAAAATGAATATTAAGTTTTGATTTGATTGTATCTGCAGGGTACTTGGGGCATTCTGGTGATAATTTGGTGTCGTGGACGTCGGAATGCACGCATTAACGCTTACGGTCCACATCATCTTCGCATGTGAACAGTGCCATATCATCTGCGTTAGAATTCACACAATGAAATCTTGCCCATTAGGCTCATCTTTTCATGACTTAATTGAATCCATGAAAGCTACATGCACAGATGATGTGGACCATTAGCATCCACACATACATTCTGGCGTCCACGTCATCAAAATCTCACTAGAATGCCCCAAGTACCCTATCGGTGCAATCAAATCAAAACTTAATATCCATTTTGATACAAATTGAAATTTAGTGCTTAATTTTAACTAGAGCAAAGTACGGTACCACTCAAGAAATCTACCTGAATTTTCACTATTTATTTGGTTAGTTTATTAATATGAAGAAAAAGTATTTACCTCTGTTAGATGTAGGATTTATGGGACCACAAATAGCAGAGCAACCAACTTTTTCACCCTAAGATATTTATTTGTTAGAAATGTATTATGGTGTTATTTGTTGACTATACATTTTTTTTTAGGTTCAAATTGTGGAAAGAAACTTCCCCTATACAAGCCTATGCGAGTGTAGTCGGTTACAAGTCTGATAAAGGAGGAGGATTGCAGTAGGTTGACAACTAGTGTAAAATCGAGTCATACATATGATATAAATTCGTTGGTAAATTATAACGTTGGGACTTGCTCACCTAGGAACACGCTACATCGGTACCCAGATATAGTGCTAAATGAACAAGAGGTTCCCTCGCATTACCGCCGGGTGTGAGGGAGTATAGGCGAGGGTTACCATATCATAGACTAGTATAGGTAAAGAAGTTAGTCCCACCACATCGACGCTCTGATGTGGTAATAGATAGGAAAGGGTTCTCGCATCTTAATAGACGAATGTGAGTAAAGAAGTTCGTCCATAAGAGTAAAATTAGGACCAATAGTTGGAATATAAGGTCTTTGACAAGAAAGTCTATGGAGTTGGTAAATACTCTAAAAAAGAGGAGGATAGATATAGTGTGTTTCCATGAGACTAGGTGAATAGGAAGCAAGACTAGAGAGATTGGTAACACATGCTATAAATTATGGTACTGTGGAGGAGATAAATACAGGAATGATGCGTGAATTATTGTGAAACCAAGATTTAAGGATAAAGTGGTTGAAGTGAAAAGAGTAGGAGATAGGATTATACATTTGAGGCTAGTGTTGGGAAAAGAGACGATGAACATAGTGAATGCGTATGCTCCTTAAGTAGGCTTAGGGGAAGAAGCTAAGGTTAAGTTCTTGCAAGATTTGTATGTGATAGTTCTAGGGATCTCAAGTGAGCAAGAACTTTTTATTAGAGATCTTAATGGGTCTATAGGTAGACTTAGTGATGGCTACGAGCAAGTCCATTATGGTTATGAATATTGCAATAGGAATGAGGAAGAAAAAGTTATATTAGATTTTGTTTTGGCTCATGATTTGGTATTGACCAACACTTGCTTTAAGAAAAGGGAATCACACTTGATTACCTTTAAAAGCGGGGGTAGTTATAGCCAGATAGACTTCCTTGTTATAAGAAGAAGGGATAAGTCTATATGTAAAGATCGCAAGGTTATACGTGGTGAAGCACTAACTACCCAACATAGGTTAGTAGTGTTGGATATGAAGCAAAAGGGTATAGTGAAAAAATAAGTGAGGATTATGAAACGTAGGATTAGATAGTGGGCTTTAAAATGGACCAACCAATTAGCGTTTAAGAATAAAATATAGGAAGAGGGAATTAGAGATATAGAAGCTAATACAAACACCTTATGGAAGGAGATGGTCAATCATATTAAGAAGGTCGAGAGCAAGGTCCTAGGGGCTCTAAGGGACTAGGACCTCGACCACAAGAATCTTGGTGGTGGAATGAGGAGGTATAAAAAGTTATTAAAGAGAAAAGATATTGGTATCAGAAGTTACCCACAGATGAGCATGAGGAAGTGATGTAGGAGGATCCTAGCCAGATGATGTAATTCAGTTAATTGGCCCGTTTTCGATGCAAAATTCCAATATTTTCCCTTCAAAACTTTGTTTTTGGATATTCCTTTTATCATTTTTGGTAATTATTAGTTTGTTAAATTATGATAGGATTTAAATCTGATTTTATCTAGGATTTCGAGTAACTATTTAGTTTGTTTTAAATTTTAAGTTTGGATAAGTTAGGTTTTTACCTACTTAACCCAGCTTGTGGGTTAGTTTTCAATAAGCCTTGATTTTTATGAAATTGTTTTAAATTTAAGAGACGTTTCTCTCTTGTGTGGATGACTTCTCGCGTTCTTCCTTGCGATCTTTGTGTTCTACCCCGCCCAACGTCAGTTGGTATCAAAGCTCAACAAATTCCTGGGACGAGATCACATCGGCATCAATGGCTAGTGGAGGTCGAGGTCAAGGTCGCGCTCGTCGTGGGCGGGTACCGAATGAGGAGGTCCATGACTGTGATCGAGACGTCAAGGATGTGATGAGCGAGGATCTACAGAGGCAGGTCGCAGAATTATCCCGGCGTCTGACGACGCGCAATTTCGACCGTGGTCGTTATGGGTAGGTTCCGAAGGAGGAAGTCCAATGCCATTATCGCAACATTAAGAAGGTGATGATTGAGGATTTGCAAAGGCAAGTCACGAGGTTATCTCGACGTCTATCGGTACGTGATTTCAATCGTGGTCATGGTGTGCAGGTTTCAAATGAGGAAGTCCAACACCATGATTATTTCATGGATTTTGAAGACGTTGTTGTGAACTCGAGGGTGAGTTCTTTCTAACCATGGGTGACTAATGTAGGAGGATCTGAGCCAGATGATGTAATTCAGTTATTTGGCCTGTTTTTGATGCAAAATTCCAATGTTTTCCCTTCAAAACTTTGTTTTTGGATATTTTTTTATTATATTTGGTAATTATTAGTTTGTCAATTATGATAGGATTTAAATCCAATTTTATCTAGGATTTAGGTTAACTATTTACTTTGTTTTAAATTTTATGTTTGGATAAGTTTAGTTTTTTGGCTATTTAACCCAGCTTGTGGGTTAGTTTTCAGTAAGCCTTGATTTTTATGAAATTGTTTTAAATTTGAGAGACATTTCTCTCTTGTGTGGATGACTTCTCGTGTTCTTCCTTGCGATCTTTAGGTTACAGCTAGCCAGCGGGATAATCGCTACCCCGCCCGGTGTCAGGAAGTCTTTGAAAAATATAAAAGGGCATAAAAAGAGGTAAAGAAAGCGGTTAGCAAGGCTCGAGGTAAATCTTTAGCCAATTTGTAGCAAAAGTTAGGAATGCTAGAAGGGAAAAAAAGAAATGTATAAGATAGCATGGCTAAGAGATAAAAAAAGAGAAGGACTTGAATCAAGTCAAGTGCATTAAGAATGAGTTTCAACAGGTATTGACAGGAGAAAAGAAAATTAAGGAGAGATGGAGAAGTAACTTTGATCACCTATTCAATACAAGTCATGGGGATAACTTTACAGATCTTTATGCATCAGTAATAAAAAGGAACCTAGCTAAACACGTAGAATAATGACTAGTGAGATAAAGGAGGTATTGAAAAAGATGAAGGCTAGGAAAGCATATGGCCTGAATGGTATCCCGATTGAAGTTTGGAAGTGTCTTGGAGAAGTAAGGGTATCATGGTTAACCAAACTTTTCAACTCTATCCTAAGAGGGGGAAAGATGTTAAACGATTGAAAAAAAACATTTTGGTTCCTATATATATAAATAAGAGAGATATTCAAAATTGTACCAATTATCGCAACATTAAGTTAATGCGTCACATGATGATACTTTAGGCAAGGGTAATAGAGCATCGACTAAGGGATATTACGAAGGTTTCAAAGAACCAATTTAGCTTCATGGCAGGTATATCTAAAATAGAAGCCATTTTTTTCAAGGAACTTGATGGGGATACAAAGAGAAGAAGAAGGATCTCCATATGGTTTTCATTGACCTAGAGAAAACATATGATAGAATATCGAGACAAGACCTTTGGTGGGCATTGGAGAAGAAAGACATTCATATTAAATTTATAAATATTATTACGGATATGTACAAAAGAGCAGTTATAAGTGTGAGAATAGTGGGAGGAGATACGGAGGAGTTTTCTATAATAGGGATCGGTCTTGAGCCTATACTTGTTTACTCTAGTAATGGATGAGTTAACTAATTGTGTCCAAGATGACATCCCATGGTGTCTATTGTCCGTAGATCATATTGTGCTAGTTGATGAGACTAGGGATTGAGTTAATCAGAAGTTAGGATTATGGAGAAACACTCTTGAAAGTAGAGGCTTTAGGCAAAGTAGAAGTAAGATAAAATATATGTACTGTAATTTTAGTCTAAGTATTAGAGATGGAGCGAAAGTGAAACTAGGTGGGTGGTACTGCCTAAGTGTAACTATTTTAAGTATATAGGTTCTATTTTCCAATATGATGAGATGATAGATGAAGATGTAACCCATAGAATCAAAACATGATGGTTAAAATGGAGAAGTGCCACGGGTGTGTTATGTAATAAGAAGATGTATAAGAAAGTGAAGATAAAGTTCTATAGAACGGCAGTTAGACCAACCATGTTATATAGGAACGAGTGTTGGGCAACTAAAGTTCAATATATTCAAAAGATGAGTGTGGCAGAAATGAGAATGTTAAGTTGGATGAGTGGTCATACAAGATTGTCTAAGATTAGAAATGAACACATTGGATAGAAGGTGCATGTTACACCAATTGAAGATAAAATAAGAGAAAGGCATTTAAGATAGTTTGGGCACATGCTTCATAGAACGCGAGGTACTCTGATTAAAAAATATGATAGTTTAGTAATAGCATATAAGAAGAAGGGTAGAGGTAAGCCTAAGAGTACGTAGAAAGAAACAGTGTCTAAGGACCTACTTAGATTAGATATTGTGCTAGATCTTACCTTTGACATAGCAACATGTTGTCAGAGAATTCATATAGTCGACCCCAGCTAGTATTGGAAAGATCCAATACTATTTTTTATATGTATAAAAAATTTTAAAGTTCTCAAATCTCTTTTCTTGAAGCTACCCAACACTTAGCAAATTCAACTTATTTATTGAATGTGTATGTGTGTAATCACTTTTCCAATTTAAGGATTTATTTTTCCAATTTCATTTTTTACATTATAGTGTTCAATTTTCTAATTTCAATTGGCAACTTCTGTTTTTTTTTTTTTGGGTATTAATAGTTGCATTTGCAGATAACTACTACAAAATTTCCTTAGAGATCTATATATACTTGCAGCTACTTGAGTATTTATTGTTCCTCAGTAAACAAGCATTCCTGTTCTTCATGCCTTTCCAACCTTGCTAACCAATCAGCCACTGCATTATCTTCTCTTGGTATTTTCTCCAATCTCCAATGAGTTAGCTTGCTCAACCCTTGCCTGCATTGCTTAATTATCTGCCCTTCCAAGTACTCTACCTGCTGCATCTGACTTTTCATTATCTTTACTGCATCTTGATTATCTATGAATATCATTGC
Source organism: Dioscorea zingiberensis (assembly GCA_026586065.1). Classification (NCBI taxonomy): domain Eukaryota; kingdom Viridiplantae; phylum Streptophyta; class Magnoliopsida; order Dioscoreales; family Dioscoreaceae; genus Dioscorea; species Dioscorea zingiberensis. Next base: position 33,636,645 of record CM048819.1, on the reverse strand, counting down.
ATCCTTGCCTCTAGCTTTTTGCAGCATCTCTATCCATTCTTTCACTGCCTCAAGCTCTACCTTCAAAGCTGAGTTTGCTTGACTTTTCCTATTCCCTAGAATAAAAAAATTCCCATTATTAGTCAATATAATAAAACCAACTCATTTTCTATGTTCTTCCTCTTTGCATGACTCATCCACAAAGATATGGAAGCTACAATTCTATATGCTCCACCTATTCACTTCTCTTTCTTCAATTCCTCCTATATCATGTTGCTTGTGATAGTATTTAGATGTTGCTGTTAGAGTAATGATATATAGCATGACTAGACTTCCCGACTAGACTTCATGAAATGATCTCAACCATTCATGTCATCTTGGGATCATCAATACCACCATCTCGAGATGACATGGATGGTCGAGATCATTTCATGAAATCTAGTTGGGAAGTCTAGTCATGCTATAAATCATTACTCTTGCTGTTATAGCTTTTGTTGCAACCCATTTTGGATCAAACTGGTTATTTTTGAAAATTCTATAACAACTGCCCTTCCATATTTGCCACAAAGCAAGCCATATAATTCGTTCCTCTTTTTTCATCTTATGACTACCTAGAGTGTCCTCTATCAGCTACTTCCCTTCCCGTGGGTTCTCTTGATTGATCTCCCATCTAGTCAAGAACCCTTTCTCCTTGATAGCATGTCATATCTTTTGCACCTACATGCACATATAAAATAGATGGTTACTAAATTCAATTTCTAGGTTATAGAGAGGACAGGGCTCATCTTGCTTGATAAAGGCATAATTATACATAAATTACCCTTATATTTACATACACTTATACCGTTTCCTAGCATCAATACTCTATTCTTGTGTTGCTCTGGTACTTCTGTGTGACTAGACAGGTAAATAGGTACCCGGGAACAAAAGGAATAGGAATCAGACATTTCAAAGCAAAAAGGGCAAAATTGTGCACATGCAGAGAAGAGCATGGTTGTGCTCTTACGTAACATGAGTGTGCTGATGAAGCACGGGCGTGTTAAACCCCGTGTAACTCTCTGTTGATTGAAAACACGTTAACCAAATCGCCAAACCAAGAGCATGGGCATGTTCAATGTCAACACGACCGTGCTTCAGATCAACATGGTCTTGCTTCGCAAATTTGGAAAATTATAAATGGCTGTCTACATAACCCTAATGAGTAACTTTTGGCGGAGCAGTCTTGGGGCGATTTCCGTATCGATGGCTGGGGTTTCATGAGAGGAATTGAAGGTAGAGGAGGCGTTGTCAAGGAAAGATTTAAATGTCTGATTGTATAACCTCCTCTTGTATCTTAGCTATGATAGATCATAGCATGAGAGGCTAAAGTTTTTATGGTGCCTCGGACACCTGAACCCTAGGATGAACTTGTTACTGATTTCCTATTTTTATTTGGTTTTTGCTTATTAAATAATTCCTGTGTCGCATCATGATTGTTTGTGCTTGCAATTCTTTTTGGTTGTCTTGTGCATGGGCCCAATCATCCGTCCCCTCAGGGGGTAGCATCAACACGTTAGTTTCCATGCTGGATGGTTGTGGAGTTTGTATTACATTAAGCCTAGAGTTGTTATCTGTCTAGATATCTTTATGTGGCTTTCTCTTACGCGGGCCTCAAGTCATCACCTCAGTAGGTTAGAGTACCTAGCATCACGAGTGGTTGTGTGATGACTAGAGTATCACATTACCATGGGATTCTTCTAGATAGGTTTTTAGTTAGACAAGGGTGCTAGGATGTGCATGAGCATCATGAGAGATTGGTTGTTTTGTTGAGAAAAGCATTGTTATATCCTCCGGGAGTCATTAGTAATTAGCCAGTAATAGGGAATCGATTGTTAGCAAGGGAATCCTAGGGGATTGTGATCCGAGGTGCCATCTTTCATCTTTGATTTCCCTCAATCCACAAATTATTCACATTAGTTTTTAGTTAGGATATTCAACTAACTTGATCACACAATTCTTCTTATAGTTAGGCTAGGTAATAGAGGACAACTAGTACTAGTGGCTGGATTCGACTATCCTACCTTTGAATACTTTACTACTTGATCGACCCCGTATACTTGCGGGAGAAGTTTCGCCTATACTTTTGCGGCTAGGAACATTAGAATCTGTTATTTTAGTTATATTTTCCTATCTTATCTTATCTTTTATCTTAAAAATCCAAAAAGAAATTTCTTACTTTTAATTTGATTTCTCTCTTTCTTCTTTTTAGGTGCTAGTGCATAACTTGAAGCATAGTTCTATATCCAGAGGAAGTACTTGACCTAGATTTCGAGCGTTACCTTCATCGTTAAATAAGAGAAGCTCTTCTCTCAAAGATGGAAAAAACAGAATCTAGTTCGGAGGTTAACCAACTAAGACCAATGGCGGCACCAACTCGATCCATATCAGATTATGCAAGACCAAACCTAGATAGCATTGGTTCAAGTATCATCCCACTACTAGTCACAGGCCATACTTTTGAACTAAAGCCCCCATGTCATCTAGATGGTAAAGCAATCATGCCAATTCGATAGTTTCGAAGATGAAGACCCATATACATACATACACAGCTTCTTGGAGATCAGCGACACGATTTCAGTGAACGGGGTGCCGACAAACACCATCCATCTTAAGTTGTTCCCCTTCTTAGTTAAAGGACGGGCAAAGCAGTGGTTGAACTCATTATCTCACTGATCAATCACATCATGGGCCTAGCTGACTGAGAGGTTCCTAATGAGGTATTTTCCACCGGCCAAGATAACGAAGTTGCGGAGTGACATCTCTTCCTTCAGACAGATGGAGACAGAAATACTTTATGACACATTGGAGAGGTACAAGGAGATGCTTAGGAAATGCCCTTAGCATGGTATAGAGGACTCGATGCAAGTTCAAACATTCTACAATGGACTAAACATAGCCAACTAAGCAGATGTTTGATGTAGCAGCAAATGGCTCACTTTGTAGCAAGGATCCTGACACAACTAGAGAACTAATTGATGAGATGACCAGTAATGGATATCAGAGGAGTTCTGAGAGAACCAAACAGAACAAGGTGGTCGGGATACATGAGTTGGACGTATTAACTAAATTTGCAGCCATGATTGAAGAGATAAGCCATAAATTGGAGAACATCTATCATCAGCAACCGGTACTAGTAATGATGTGCAATTCATGTGGGAATAAGACATAAGAGAGATACCTCGAACAAGTAGAAGGGGTCGATTACATCGGAAGATCTCAGAACAACCCATACAGCTCTACATACAACCCCGGATGGAGGAACCATCCCAACTTCTCCTACAACATTCTGGTATAGCATCCGTGGCAACCGAGAGCAACCACACCTCAAGGAAACCCACTACCACAGCCGAGTAGTCACCCAAATCAACAAGAGAAGGCTTGCATAGTACTTTTAAGCAAACGAGATGCAACTCACCAAGCATGAAGAAATGATGAAAAATCAGCAAGTATCACTTTAGAACCTCAAACATTAAGTGGCCCAGATAGCTAAGTCACTGGCAGAATGACCAAAGGGCACACTACCAAGCAACAAAGAAGTCAACCCGAGGGAATATGTCAAAGCCATCACACTTAGAAGCAGAAGGAAGGTGACTCCATCACAAAACAAGGCAGCAAGGGATATATCCATCAAATAGCCCGAGAAACGCCAGTCTGAAGATGAAGAAGATAAGAGAATAGATAAAACAAGGAAGGACCCATGGTGTCAGAATACAAGCCAAAGTTACCTTACCCAGCCAAGCTAAAGAAGGACCAACAAGATGAGCAATTCAAGAAATTTCTGGAAATGTACAAGACGCTATACATCAGCGTTCTATTTGAAGTTCTTGCTCAAATGCCGTGATATGCCAAGTTTTTAAAAGAGTTACTTACTAACAAAAGGAAGCTGGAGGAAGTGTCTATGGCAACACTGAACAAACAATGCTCAGCAATCCTTACTAATAGCCTCCAAGAAAAAGGAAAAGGACCCAAGGAGTTACATAATTCCCTGCACCATTTGAGGATTGGTGGACGAAAAGGCCTTGGCAGATATTGGAGCAAGTATCAACCTCATGCCCTATAAGATACTCCAAAAGCTGGGGATAGGAGAGCCGAAACCCACAATAGTGACACTTCAAATGGCAGATGGATCCATCCGGCATTCTCGAGGGATTGTTGAAGACATATTAGTGAAGATTGACAAGTTCATATTCCTTGTAGATTTCTACATTTTGGACCGGGATGATCAAGTAGAGGTGCCTCTCATCCTTGGAAAGCCTTTCCTGAAGACTATAAAGGCTTTATTCTACATCAAGGACGGTCAGATGACCCTGAGAGTTGGAGAAGAAATAATAGTTTTTAAGCTCAAAGACGCGATGCGATATCCCATGGAGATTGACGGCTGTTGCTATTCTATTAACCTTATTGATGACTGTGTTTCTGACCATGTGCAGGATGAGCTATTAAAGGATCAGCTAGAAGACTTATTGAAGGACGAACCACTCCAGGAAGAACTGATCGAAGGAACAAAGAATCATGAGCAAACCCCACCAATGACACGCAAACAAAGAAGGAGAATGTGGTGGAGAAATATGATAAATAGAAGGAGTCAATTCCCCGCACTTGCAGTAACTAATTCAACACCACTCAGCAACAACTTCTGTAAGTATGAATTTATATCTTTCCTAAGTGAACAATTTGCAGGACGCATCACGCAAGGCGAGGAAGTCGGGGAGACCCGATTCTATGAACCTTTTTGAGCTTCGAGGTACGTCAAGCTAGTGACGTAAAATAAGCTCTTCTTTGGAGGGAACCCAAGCTTGGTTAGTTTTTAGTACTTTTAGGTTTGTTTAGGGATTCTTCTAGATAGGTTTTTAGTCAGACAAGGGTGCTAGGGTATGCATAAGCATAACGAGAGATTGGTTGCTTTGCAGAGAAGCGCATTGTTACATCCCCCAGGAATCATTAACAATTAGCCTGTAATAGAGAATCTATTTTTAGCAAGGGAATCCTAAAGGGATTAATATCTGAAGTGCCATCTTTCATCTTTGATTTCCCTCAATCCACCAATTGTTCACATTAGTTTTTAGTTAGGATATTCAACTAACTTGATTACACAATTCTGTATAGTTAGGCTAGGTAATAGAGGACAACTAGTATTAGTGGGCAGTTTCCAATGTTTTGACTACCCTATCTTTGTGTACTTTACTACTTGATCAACCCCATATACTTGTGAGAGAAGTGTCACGTATACTTTTGCATGCATTATTGCCCAATTCTCAGCATATACAGTTGATTCCTTGTTTGTAATCTTCCATGAAATAGTTTCTAGAGGAAAATTTTTACTTTGGGAGTCACCCTCAGTCTCTACAGTCTGTCACCCTTCCCATACAGGTAGTTGGTTCGTCCCTCGAAGTACTTCATATAACTTTGATATCTAACTTCCCCCACTTCACCCTGGCTCCACCTTGTTTATTAGAGTGTCAACTATCAATTGGGGAAATATCTCCTGTATGGCTTCCCAGTTTCAATGATTCTTTATCTGAAGTTAGTATACCTGCATATCTATTAGTGTAGCATTCATGTCACTCCCTGAACCCAATTTGGAATGTGAGTAGATCGACCACACATGTCTGGGGATGGGTCATATGGTGTGTGCAAGTCTTATGTTGGTATATAGAATAGAGTAGTGTACCAAAACATCTATATATATATATATATGTGTGTGTGTGTGTGTGTGTGTGTGTATGTGTGTGTGTTAGGATGAGGTCGGTCGGATCACTGTGCAGATCCGGTCGCCTCTCATTTGGGAACTTGGAGAGTGTTTCAAGAATTTCCAACTTTACGGATGGAAAGATCATCGAAAAATAAGCTAGCATATCCATTTTCATACAATTTGGTGACAATTTGGTCCTCTCACTTAACGGTTCTTATTTTATAGAAATCTTAAAGGTTCATAATTTCAACAGTTTAGTCGGAGGACCAAACGGTCACCAAATTGTATGAAAATGGACATGTTATCTTATTTTTCGATGATCTTTCCATCCATATAGTTGAAAATCCTTGAAACACTCTCTAAGTGCCCAAATGGGAGGCGACCGGATCTGCACAGTGATCCGGTCGGCTGAACCTAATATGACTATATATATATAAAAGTGCGGCCGACCCACTCTAACACCCAAACACATGGGTGGGGGGTTTTGGGCTTTTAATTTTTAATTTTTTTGGGTGTTAGAGTGGGTCGGCTGCAAGTGCGGTCGGCCGCACCTCTAACACCTCTGTATATATATATATATATAAATATACACGGGAATATTAGTATAAGGTTGGCCATAACATTGTTCATTTCAGTTCGCCTCCCATTTGGCCACTTGCACAGTATTTTAAGGATTTCCAACCATATTGATGGAAAGAACATCGAAAAATAAGCTAACATGTCAATTTTTATACAATTTGGGAAGGTGTAGGGTCTTCATTTTGACAGGTGAAAATTTATAGAAATCTTACCTGTTGGAAATTTCACCCTTTAAGATGAAGACCCTACACCTTCCCAAATTGTATGAAAATTGACATGCTAGCTTATTTTTCGATGTTCTTTCCATCCATATGGTTGGATTTCCTTAAAATACTGTGCAAGCGGGCTTAAATGGGGCGATCGTGACTTACGTTATGTTATGGTACATATAATATATATATATATATATATATATATATATATATATATATATATATATATATAGGCGTACAACGGAAGCCTATAAACAAAAACATACATACATATAGACATGGGAGTCTACAGGGTGCTTTTGGGCTTATAGCCAAGTACATCCTATAACACTACTATTAGAACAAAAGCCTAGTCCTGGCTATGCTCGGATTTATCTTATATTTCCCTTAGCGGTCTCTAGTCATCTACTGGTCCTGCTTTGAAAAAAAGCAAGAATACCAACATCATGAGCTCGAGAGCCTAGTGAGTCTCCAATAAAAATATAATGGAATCATGAACGATTAACAAAGTATTTGACGTCGAGCGGGGTAGCGATTAACTCGCGGGCTAGCTGAATCCAAAGGGGGATCGCAAGGAAGACGACAAAGAGAAAGTTAAACAGAGAGAAATCTTTGAAAATCCAAAAGTAAAATTATTATTCAGAACTTAATAATGAAAAACTAACCCACAATCCGGGTTAAATAGCCTTAAAATATTAACCTAGAAACCTTATCATCTAATCTAAATTTGCTAAAATTGACAAATTATTATTTAAAATAAAACTTATTTAAATTTAAAACTCTAAAAAAATCAGATAACTCCTAAAAATATGAGATCAAATCGGATTCAAATCCTATCCTAATTTGGCATATAAAATATTTCTAAAAATAGAAAAAAATAACTAAAATTCTCTCAAATATGACGCCCCATGTCGTGCGCACCGTAAAGAGCTTTCAGACTTGTGGTCAAATGCGCGATTCTGATATCGGTAGCCAAAGTTATGGCCAAAATACCGAACCACACCCAAAACTGACCCAATCTTGGTATTGACTCGATAACTTCCCGTTTTTACGTTGACCCTCCAACCCGGCAACATTTGACTCGAGCCTGCTGCATCAGTATTTCACATAAAACATGTGATGCGTAAATAAAGAAATAATCTTAGAGAGCACCAGTATGTCCCGAAATCCCTAATCATAATATAATCACAATCAATGCAACTCCCCTAGTATGGCTGATACAGAAAAGTCACATGAAAACTGGTATTCAACTGTAAGCTCGGCCACATAAATAATGGTATTCAACAACTAGCTGGCCATATATATACTGGTATTCAACCGCTAGCTCACCCACATAAATACTGGTATTCAACCACTAGCTCGGCCACATAAATACTGGTATTCAACCTCCTGCTCGGCTATATAAATGATTGTATTCAACCAATAACTTAGCCACAAATATGTGTCGACATGGCTAATGCCTACTTCCATTAGCTAAGGTTATACTAGGGAGCACTTGAGTCATCAATACATCAATGAATGTACAACTCCGTGAAGCCAAGTATATATACCACCACATCCGAAATTCAGTGAAAACCAAGTATCATGCAAGTTTCATGATTCCTTATTTTAAGAAAATTAACCATTTAAATCATCCTTTCCACAGCAAAATATATGTTTCACAATAAACATTAGTAAACATAATTTGTCAATGAAAACAATAATTTATAGTTGAAGGACTAACCTTCCTCGCTCCTAAGACCTACTCATGTTCGAGCATTTTAATCGGGTCCTAGACCGCTTTATCAAGTCCTAAACATGATAAATACTCATTACACAATAATCTATAGCAATTGAAATGGATTACACGTGTTATGTGTCCCTACTTAAGTTTAAACAAAAAGTCGACTTTTCCACTTCAGATTTAAGTTCTTTTCTAATCCCCTGAGCATCATCTTCCTAAGGATTTCTAAGGTCAAATAAATTCCTCAATGTGTTTAAATGGTAAAAATTCGGGTTAATTACATAAATGGTCCCTCAACTTTCGTTAGATTTCACTTTCATCCCTCAACTTCATTTTATAACAAAATTATCCCCAACTTTCCAAATGTAACAAAACGGTCCCACCAGCCACTTGTCGGTTTTACAAAGCTAAAATGACGGTTGCCTGCTGACTTTGCATGCCACCCTGGATGCCGACGTGGTAGCAAATAGTGGATGTTTCATATAATGGTCCCTCAACTTTTACGTTATTTTACGGATAGTCCCACAACTTTCAGTTATTACATGAATGGTCCCTCATCTTTATATATGTTTAAAAAAACTGTAGTTAACAAATTTACAATATTGTTATCACATTCTAATCAAAATAATGATGTAGTGAACAAATTAAACAACTGTAAACAAGTACATTTACAAATTCTTCTTATCATGATTTGGCCAAAATATTTAAAATTAAGACATTTATTTAATAAAAATTCATATTCACATTTAACATTACACATTTATAACATAATGAAAATTAACATTACACATTTCACATTCATATTTCACATAACTTTGAATAAATGAAATTTCACATTAGACATAAATTCACATTTACATTTTACATTAAACATAATGAAAATTCACATTTCAATAAAACCTAATCTTGCTTTGTGCTATGGATTACATTCACATTACAAAATAACTTAAAAAACTAATAGGGCCTTTCTAAAAATAAAATAAGTTCAAATTCTGATAAAAAACCTAATCTTGCCTTGCAAACAAAAACTTTTTTTTATAATATGTTGATGCCAAAAACTGGTCCACGTCACGCTTTGGCTACTGTTGCCTCGTGATCCGGCCTCAGCTTTCGACCAACGGTTAAAATTTATAGTTGGTGTGGACGCTTACTTCTGCTTACGAACAGGGAGCGCAGAGAACATCTTGAAACTCCGATCGGAATTACCCATAGACGAACCTGTAAAAAGGAGAGGGCAGTGATCGGAATTGGGCCTCTCTGCCCGGATTCAGCTCTGATGCTTAAGTCAGAAAACTTGAGTAAAGAGTCTTAGATTTAGACAGTTCTTTGTGTGATGAGTTTTTCGGATCCCCTTTCTTCTATTACCGCTCTCCTTTTATAGCACCTTAGAGGCGGTTCAGGAAAGGCGGTGGAATAAAACGGTAAATGAGAACACATGAGGTGGCAAGAAAATATCTTGAAAGGCGGTGGGGTAAGGCGGTGAGTTAGGTAAATATCTCCTAAGGCAGTAGGAAAATATCTGCTGCCTAACGTGTAGATGCCACGTAGGTAAAATAGAATAAATATCTGCCCACTGTAGCAAGTGGATAAGGCCTACTCACTGTAGATGTAGCAAGTGGATAAGGCCTACTCACTGTAGAGGTGTTAGATATTTATCTCTCTTTCCCCACCTCACGCCCTGTATAAGAGGGTTGCTACAATTCCGACGGACTTGTTCGTAGGATTGAATCCTCACGTTATTTGCCGAACAGAATTGTGCAAAGGTGGTGATATTGCCATGTGGTCAAAGGAACATGTGGTCCTTTAGGTCAATGACACCTGTCTTCACCAAATATATCCGTAACACTAGTCCCCCCCAAAGTGTACTTGTTCGAAAAATCTGAGCGAGGGGTGAGCTAACCGCACGTTTCGCTTGGTTCGAGAACAAGTATTGTTCTTAGTTGGCATGTCTACGTAAGCGTAGGCTTCATGTACGTCTACTACGTCTAAAGTACATGTGTTTTAATAGGCGACCGACGTTTACTGTGTTATCCTTTCGCTGTTATCGAGGTAGATTTTTGTTCCAGAATTCTCATCTATAGTGTCGATAGGTTCTCCTATTTAAGGGCTTGTATGGATGGCGAGTTTGGGCAGAAATCTTTTGTACTCTTGTATCTTTGTATCATGGCTCAGCGCTTGTCTTTTTATAAGTTTTTTACTTTTTCTCAATGTTCTTGACACTTACGAATTCCCAGCTCTTTTTACGAGCATCTATCGGAACTAAGGACTAGAGTGATCCATTTGGTAAGTCCGAACGGATGTGTATGGCCGTCTATTCTGTTGATTGACAGGGGGGTAGGTGAGATGAGCATCGACGCAGGGTGGGAAGCTTTTCATGTCGATCACGACGTGGAAGCAGGGGACCTCTTAATTTTTACTTATGCAGGGGGTATGTGTTTCGAAGTTGAGATGTTCGAAGACGACTCCTGCCGCAGAGAGGTGGGCCCCCACCTTCGCCCCCGTGCCGAACCCAGTTCCCCTAGTAATAATGAGGACAATGACGGTTGCGGAAGTTCGTGTGTCTCTTCTGAGTCTTATCCGAGCGTGTCCTCGGACGAGTCTGCGGATATTTAGCTTTAATCCGTCGAAAAATATGTTTTTGTTATGTTTGTTTTGTTTGCGTTCGTCATGCAACCTGAATAAATGACGTTTGTCGTTTTGCTTCTAAATCCTTTGGCATTTTTATGAGGCCTTCACTGGCGATCCTATGTTGGAGTGTGTGCTTTGCCTCATACGGTACAGGCTCTACCTTCCACGTAACGCTCATTGCTCCTTAAGATGACACGTGTCCCTTCTACTATTTAGCATTAAATTGGGATAGTGGCGCGACGTGCGCGGCGTGCGCGTTTGTCAACGTCATGATGGGTGATGAGCGTGGTTTTCTATGTGTCGGTAGGCGCTTGGTATTCTTGGCGACGGGCGTAATTTTGAACTGTTTTGAGGAGGTGTAATGATGGTTATTTGAACGGTCCAGATTTGTGGACCCTTGGTTCAACGGTTTTGATCGGAATATAACCCTGAGATCTAATGGCCACGGATTCGTTGCCTTTGTATATAAGCGAAATCGTACAGGCAGAAAAAGGTTGTTTTGAAAATCGAATCGCGTCTTCTTCTTCAGATTTCCTCTTCTCCGGCGAGCCCTGGTTTTGAGCTTTCTGCGTTTTTCTTGTCTTTTTCTTTTCCTAAGGTTAATGGCTAGTGTTGCATCTTCCTCCTCTAGTTCTTCTCATGAGTCCTTGATTCCTTCTCCGTCCAACCCTACGGTTTCTGTCGCGATTCCGGGCGAACTTGGAGGAGTTCCAGTTTAGGGTTCGCGGGTTCACCCTGCCTCTAGGGCAATGGGTAGAGTGTCGGATACGTTCATAAGTCTTCTAGGGCAGAAGGATGTAGATGACCTAGTAGAGAGATATGAGATAGACCTCTCTCTATTCGAGGTTAGGGTTCCTTGCTCAGGGGAGAGGGCGAGTGCTCCCAGGGAGGGGGAGATAGCTGTCTATGAGGATGCGTTGCTAGGCGGACTTAGGCTTCCTTTTCCTGATTTTACCAAGGCGATCCTAGAGGAATATCGTTTGTGTCCTTCGCAGTTAACTCCGAACTCTTGGAGGCTGCTCAACGGATTTGTCATGGTTTTTAAGAATTACGGGGTAAATCCGACTGTCCGCTGGTTCCGCCTGTTGTTTAGTCTTTGTTTGGAGTCTAATGCCGATTGGTATTATTTCTCGGCTCGCACTTGAGAAAGTTTCTAGGGAAAGTTCCTTCTTCCATTAAGCGGTGGAAGAGCAAGTTTTTCTTTGTTAGATGTAAATCCGAGTGGGATATCGAACAAGGTAGGAGGTTCCCGTCATGGACATTACTTGTGAGGAGATGCTCAAGAAGAGGGAAATCTTCTTAAGTCAATGACGGGCTATCCAAAGTTTATATGGATAGGTTTTTGACCAAGGAAAACCTCATTAAGTGTCATTTAATAGTGTCTACTTGGTAGGACTCGTTCAAGGCATTACCTAATTTGGTTTGATTTTGGCTTGTGATGTCTAACCTTATTCGAATTTGTTTTGCGTAAAATGTGGAAGATAAAGACTTGAGCTATGTTAAGGGTCTTACGGCTTCTTTGAAGGTGAAGTTCATCCGCCCTTGGCTCGTGAGGAAAAAGAAAAAGTGGTATCTAGCCAAGGTCTTTGATACCTCCAAAGAGGAGAAGAAGAAAAGGAAGAGAAAAGAGACTGACTCTTCCAAGAAAGGGGTTAAAAGTGACCCGGTGCGTGGGTCCTCACGGAGAGGAGGACAAAGAGAAAGAATTCGAGGACGCATCGGTTCGGAATTGCGTAAGAACAAGCGGAGGTGCCTCGGGGAAGAGGATCGCAGCGGAAGAAGTCCGCCCGGCTTTGTCCCCAATTCCGAGGGTCCTTCTTTCATTACGGAGGATATCCTTCTTATAGAGGTGAGAAATTTCTACACACATATTTTCTATGGGTGCTTAGGTGCTTCGCTCGTAACCTTTAACTTAGGTTATATTTTATAGGCGGAGGCAGGAGAAGCGGCTCTCCTGGATAAACTGCGGGTGGCGGACTCGGTCTTAAGGGGACCGGCTCCTCAAGAGAAGGGGGTGCCCTCCGAAGACGTCCCTTTTCGAGATGCCGCTTCCGTAAAGACTGTTTTGATGACAATGAGGCCTGAACAGCTCTCTTCCAAACTTCATAGAGCTGGAAGGGAAGAGGCCATTTCTCAACTATTCCGTTCGGCCATGCTGGTGAGGATTATCCTCGTATTAGTTTTACTTTTTGGCTCGATATTAATGCTACTAACTTATTTGTTTGTTATTTCGTAGACTGCGCACTGGGCGGACCGAGTCGGCAATCTTTGCCAAGAGGATTCGGCAAAGATGGAAGCGTGTAGGGCGGAAATCGCCCAATTGAACTCTAGGGTGGCGGCCCTGGAGGGGAAAAACAAAGAGCAGCTCGCCATTATCCACACTTTTGAGAAGGATAAAGCTGAGCGGCTTCAACAACTGGCTGTTGTGGGAAAGGAGAAGGACGATTTGGCGGCCAAGTTGTCTATTTCTGAGGGTTCCCTTCTTACTGCTGAGGAGAATGTTAAAAAGTTGCAGGAAAACTCTAGCAGTTTGGAGAAGGAACTCAAATCTACTCAAGAGGGGTAAGCTGAAGCCCGATGGGAGTTGAAAATTTGAAAACGCGAACTTCTGCTTTGCTCAGCGGAGTTGGAAGAGCTAAAGGGGGAGCGCGACACACTTAAAGAAGACTTAGCTTCCTGACTGGCAACTCCTAAATCCGACTCGCAAGAAATCAAGGATTTAGTAGAGTGAGCGGATAAATTAGAGAAGGAGGTTGCCCGGCTTAGGGCGAAAGCTAAAGAAGGGGCCACTCGCATTTATTCGGTGATACAACAGGTGGGCCGTCATATCCCTCCTACGGAGGTTTTGTCCATGGGGCTGGCAGGAGTTTTGAAGAAGTTCCCGGAGTTAAAAGAGCGACAAACTATTAAGACCCCAGAGGCTTCTGCCCCCGCCCCCTCGGAGCCTTCAACCCAAGTTCCTCCGTATGTACCGGTCAGCCGAGGGTCCTAGTTTTTAGGATGTTTTTAGCATTTTTGAGAAATGTTCTTGTAAATTCTCAATCATCTGGAATGTAATTTCTATTCGTATGAATGAAAAAGCAAACCTTTATTTTGGTGAAGATTTATTTCCGAGTGATGGTTATCCTTAACCATGAGAAGTATTTTCTGAAGTCCTTCATCAACTTCTTCCTTCTTCACTTGGCTTGTAAGATAAGCTTCGTAACGAGTCCTTAGTCCAATCATGGGACTTTAAGCTGTTGAGTGAGGTACTCGTCTTCATAAATGAGATTGTTGCCTCATATTTCGATCGGGATTTTTGCCCCTTGTTTTTTGGATAAGAGTTGTCGTTTATCCTCACAGGATAATTCCGACTCATCTTCCAAGAATGGGAATTTCACCGCATTTTTGTAGAATGGGAATTTCACCGCATTTTTGTAGGATGGGAATTTCACCCATTTTTGTAGAATGGGAATTTCACCACATTTTTGTAGGATGGGAAAGGCTTGAGCTTTATTCCATGAAATTTAAGAGACAGCTACAGAATTTACTGGTAGTAGCGTCGTATGTGTTCAGCATGGAATGGATGCTTGAGCGTTTTTCCGTCCATATTTACTAGATAATAGGTGCCTGCTCGAACGATTCTTTGTATGACGTAAGGGCCTTCCCAGTTAGGAGTTAGCTTCCCCGTTCGGCTTTTATTTCCATGAAACTCATTTTCCCGTAGGACTAGATCGCCTATTTGGAAGAAGACTCTTTTTACCCTTGTGTTATAGAACCTTTTTACTCTCTGACGATAGATGGCTGCCTTTGTTTCCACAGCTTCTCTCCGTTCTTCGAGTAGATCAAGTTCTGCTCGGAGTTTTTTCTCATTCTCTTCTGATGAGAAAGTTTCTTTGTGTCCGCAAGGTAGGCATTCCTATTTCTAGGATGGATGACCTACGCCCCATAAGTGAGAGAGAATGGGGTTTCTCCTGTAGGAGTTCTTGTTGTTGTCCTGTAGGCCCAAAGGGCGCTCGGGATTTCTTTTACCCAGTTAGTCCCATTTCTGGATACCCGAGTTTTCAGTGTTTGAAGCAGGGTGCGGTTCGTCACTTCTACTTGGCCGTTGGCTTGGGGATGTGTCACAGACGTTAATCTGGATTCAATTCCGAGCTCTGAACAAAAGCTTTTGAAAGCCTTGTTATCAAATTGTAGCCCATTATCAGAAATGAAAGCGACCGGAATTCTGAATCGATAGATAACCGTTCGCCATAAGAATCCCTGACAAGCTTTCTCCGTGATTTTGGCCAAGGGTTCAACTTCCACCCATTTGGTGAAGTAGTCAATAGCGACTATCAGAAACTTCATTTGCCGAACTGAAGTAGGGAATGGTCCTAGAAGATCAACTCCCCAGATGGCAAATGGTCGAGGGCTAATAATTGGTGTAAGCTGTGCCGGTGGTCTCCTCTGAATTTTGGAATGCCGCTGGCAGGCATCACATTTCCGAGCGAACGCCATTGCATCTTGAGTTAGTGTTGGCCAGTAATAACCTTGTCATAGGACTTTGTAACTCAAGGCTTTGCCCCCTATGTGTCCTCCTCCGATGCTTTCGTGAATCTCTTGAAGGATGTAGCTAGCTTCTGTAGGACGTAAGCATCGCAAGAAAGGTTGCGTATAAGACCTTTTGTATAGGTTCTCATTGATGATGGTGTACTGAGAGGATTTGTAAGAAATCCGTCTGGCCTCTGCTTTGTTGGGTGGTGCAGGTCCACCTTGTAGATAATTTCTGATGGGGTCCATCCAACTTGACTCTTCGGCTGCACTTTGTACTTCTCCCTCCAATCTGTCGATGGTCTTTGCGGGAAGGTACTGTAGATTAAAGGAAGACTCTGTATCTCCGTTCGGTGCTGTGGCCTTTTTAGACAAGGCGTCCGCCTCTTTGTTTTGTGCTCGACAGATTTTTTCAATTTGGAAGTAAGCGAAGTATGGAACTATTTTCTTCACCACTGCTTGGTATCTGACCATGTTCTCTTCCTTCGCTTCACTGCTGCCCAAGGTGTGGCTCACAACTAGTCATGAGTCGGAATATACGTCTGAGATGTTGAATTCGAGCCCCGGGCAAGATGTAATCTGCGATGAGGGCTTCGTGATTCGCCTCATTGTTGGTTGCTCGAATTGGAACCGATCGCCGCAATTTTTCACTTAGAAGGAGAATAAAGGGCCGAAACACATACGACTTTTCTTCCGTTGCTGATCCGTCAACATATAAGGACCATAGGATGCTAGGGCTTTCTTCTGGACTCTGTGACCGGGGTTCGTCCCTATTTGCGGGAAAAGTTAACTCCGCGATGAAATCTGCCAGTACTTGAGCCTTGATTGCCGTTCGGGGTTTATAGGTGAGATCGAACTCGCCTAATTCTATCACCCACTTGGCTAGGCATCCGGAGTTTTCTGGCTTATGAAGAATTTGCTTTAACGGCTGATCAGTCAACACTGTGATCTTGTGGGCTTGAAAATACGGCCTCAATCTCCGTGCGGATGTGACAAGAGCGAAAGCCAACTTTTTAAGCGGCAGATATCTTAACTCCGCTTCGTTAAGGATTTTACTTGTGTAGTAGACTGGTTTTTGAATTCCGTTATCTTCCCTCAAAAGGACTGTGCTGACTGCATGCGGGGCGACCGCCAAGTAGATGTAGAGTTCTTCTCCCACTTGTGGCTTAGCTAGTAGCTGAGGCGATCGGAGATAATCTTTAAGCCCCTGAAAGGCTTTTTCACATTCTTCTGTCCACTCCATTTTGATTGCTTTTCGTAGGGCTCGAAAAGAGTGGGAGATTTTTCTCTCGGCTTTGGAGATAAATCGCCAAGTCTTGTGGCGTCCGTTAAGCCATTTGAATTTCTTGAAGACTCTTGTGCGACCCCATGTCAAGAATAGCTCTGATTTTTTCTGGATTTGCTTCTATCCCTCTTTGTGTCAAGATAAATCCCAGGAATTTTCCCGATCGAACGCCAAAAGAACATTTATTCGGGTTTAACCGCATACTATAAATCCGAAGAGACTGAAAAGCTTCTTGTAAGTCTGACAGGTGTTCATTGGCCTTTCAGCTCTTCACCAAGATATCATCCACATAGGTTTCAACATTTCTGCTAATTTGCTCTCTGAAGACTGTATTTATGAGCCTCTGGAAGGTGGCTCCGGCATTTTTTGTGGCCGAACGACATCACCTTATAGCAGTAAGTTCCCGTGCTCATAATGAAGGACGTTTTTTCTTCGTCGCCTTTGGCCATTCGGATTTGGTTGTAACCTGAGAAGGCATCTAAGAAACTTAGCATCTCATGCCCCGTTGTAGAGTCAACCAAACCATCAATTGATGGTAAGGGAAACGAATCTTTTGGACAAGCTTTGTTCAAGTCCGTGAAATCAACGCACATCCTCCACTTTCCGGAAGGCTTTTTTACTAGAACCACATTAGCCAACCAATCTGGGTAATGCACCTCTCGGATAAACCTAGCCTTTAGGAGGTTTGATACTTCTTCCTCTGCGGCCTTCTGCCTTTCTGGTGTGGAATTTCTCCTTTTCTGTTTCGTAGGCTTAAACGATTGATCGATATTGAGACGGTGCTCGATGATATCGCGTTTTATGCCCGGCATATCTTCTGAAGACCAAGCGAAGAGATCGGAATTTGCTTTCAATACTCTCATGAGATCTTCTCGCTGCTCATTGCCAAATCGCCCCAATCCGCACCGTGCGGTCCGCTCTTGTTGTGTCTAGGGGGACTGTTAGCAATTCTTCAACAGGTGTAGGTCGAAGCTCTTCATTTTCCAGTTCGGCCATTCTGCTGACTAACATGGCTTCTGAAACCTTTGTCTTGCTGCTGTTGAGAGCTTTCCCTTTGAGGGTTGAGACATAACATTGCCGTGCCAGGGGTTGATCTCATCTCACTTCTCCACTACCACTCTCAGTCGGGAATTTGAGGAGAAGATGGTAAGTAGAGATTGCGGCTTTCAAGGCGTTGAGGGTTGGCCTGCCCAGGATCACGTTGTAACTTGAAGCACAAAGCACAACCAAGAAATTTGTTGTCACTGTTGATGATCTTGGCGAGTTTCCTACCAGAATCGGTAAGGAGATCATTCCTTCGGCCGCATACTACCCCTCCGGAGAATCCTACTAAGGATGATTTTACCGGAAGCAAGTCATCCGCGTCATATCTCATTCTTTCGAAAGCACTCCAAAAGAGGATATCAACTGAACTCCCACTGTCTATCAGAACTCTCTTTATTTGGAAACTGGAAACTTTGATAGCAACAACCAGCGCGTCATCATGAGGGTGGCGAACTCCTCTGACGTCATTGTCGTAAAAGATGATTGGAGCCGTAGGTCGAGATCGTCTCCGTGGCGTTTCTGTTTCCTGTGTGGTTCCCACCATTCGGGCGTAACTTTTCCGAGAGGCTGAACTTTCACCACCTCAACCAGGACCTCCACTAATAAACCCCACCATTTCTCCTTGTTCTTCTTCAGGTTGTGAAGCTTCAGGTTCCTCTTGAATCTCAAGGTTGATGTATTGCTCCAATTGACCTCTCCGAACGACATCTTCTATTGTGTTCATCAAGTGGGTACACTTTTCCGTATCCTGTCCTCTAGATTGATGAAACTGGCAATATCTCTTACTATTCTTTTGCCGTTCGGTATTTCTCGTGGGTTCTGGCCATGTCAGAAGTTTTTGTTCTTTGATCTGCATAAGGATATGGCTTCTGGTTTAATTCAGTGGGGTATAGTGATCATATCTGACAATTTTTCCTTCCTTTGAAGGTTCTCTGGGCTGTAGCATATGTCGTTGGGGCCGTGTTGAGGTTTCCGGACCTCTGTTTGCGCCCTTGTTATCACTATGCGATCCTCTTTCCTTTCGTACATCCGGAGGCCTTCTGTTGACATTGTGGTGGGTTTTTCCCTTCTGGGTGTCAACAGGTCCACGCCTAGCCTCCTCTTACCAACCCGTATAAATTTCCTCAGAATTGATATATTTTTGGGCATGGATTATAAGGGCGGGAATGGTTTTTGGTGGATCCAAAGTGAGGGAAAAACGAAAGGGGGATTTTAACAGTCCCTCCATTAAGAAGGTTACGGCCATTCGCGGAAGGAGGTCTGCGACATTTGCTGTTTCGTCTATGTAACGATTTAAATAAGCCTAGAGCGTTTCTCCCTTTCGTTGTTTAACACGCAGAAGGGTAGATGGAGTTTTCTTCTGCTTTGAGTAATTGGCAAAATAGGCTAGAAAGCGATCTGCTAAAATCTGAAAAGAAGTAATTGTGCTAGATGGGAGATCGACAAACCGCCTTGCGCTTTCCCTCTAAGGTGGCGGGAAAAGCTTCGGCACATACGCGAAGCGCCTGTGGATTCTAGTGAGGAGCATCTTCAATCGGAAAGACTTGGTGTGACGACGGATCGGTTTTGCCTTCATAGGCGATCATAACCGGTGGCACGAAGCTATCGTGAACTTGTTCTCCCAATATTTCCTTGACAAAAGGCGAACACATCACGAGAATATGTCGCTTCGGACTTCTGCTTTTCTTGAGAGAGGTCACATGTCGTTGAGTTCTTCTATCAACCGCTTTGGACAGGATGGACTATTCCGCTTTGTCCTTGTCGGCTCGGTTCTTGTAGTGGCTTATGCTGCGTCGAGCAGAGAGGGGGTTACGAACTAGCGGAAAAGGCGGTCCTTTCTTTCCTCTCTTTATGGAGTGCGGGTTCTTGTCCTCCCTCTACTTTTGGAATTATCGATTGAACATTGTTGGTATGTTTGGTGTTGGAACTTGTGTAGGAGGAGGCGGAGGATGGGTCAAAGTATGAGCGACTGAGTCAACCGCTCAATTGTTCTTTGTATGTTAAGATAAAACTTCAGGAGCAATTCTTGGGGTTGGACGGAAGGATTTTCTGATGGAGGTAAGATGGGTGGATTATCTGACCGGATTTCCTCATGTCCTCGGACCTCGCCAGGCCCTTCGGGATTACTTGGGGCTCCCTGTTCTTGGATTCGTTTTGATCTTCTGGTAGTGGTCATTTGGCTTTTCGTAAGGGTCCCCACGGACGGCGCCAAACTGTTGATGCCAAAAACTGGTCCACGTCACGCTTTGGCTACTGTTGCCTCGTGATCTGGCCTCAGCTTTCGACCAACGGTTAAAATTTATAGTTGGTGTGGACGCTTACTTCTGCTTACGAACAGGGAGCGCAGAGAACATCTTGAAACTCCGATCGGAATTACCCATAGGCGAACCTGTAAAAAGGAGAGGGCAGTGATCGGAATTGGGCCTCTCTGCCCGGATTCAGCTCCGATGCTTAAGTCAGAAAACTTGAGTAAAGAGTCTTAGATTTAGACAGTTCTTTGTGTGATGAGTTTTTCGGATCCCCTTTCTTCTATTACCGCTCTCCTTTTATAGCACCTTAGAGGCGGTTCAGGAAAGGCGGTGGAATAAGGCGGTGAATGAGAACACATGAGGTGGCAAGAAAATATCTTGAAAGGTGGTGGGGTAAGGCGGTGAGTTAGGTAAATATCTCCTAAGGCGGTAGGAAAATATCTGCTGCCTAACGTATAGATGCCACGTAGGTAAAATAGAATAAATATCTGCCCACTGTAGCAAGTGGATAAGGCCTACTCACTGTAGATGTAGCAAGTGGATAAGGCCTACTCACTGTAGAGGCGTTAGATATTTATCTCTCTTTCCCCACCTCACGCCTTGTATAAGAGGGTTGCTACAATTCCGACGGACTTGTTCGTAGGATTGAATCCTCCCGTTATTTGCCGAACGGAATTGTGCAAAGGTGGTGATATTGCCATGTGGTCAAAGGAACAGGTGGTCCTTTAGGTCAATGACACCTGTCTTCACCAAATATATCCGTAACATAATACAAAGAGTTATGCAGCTACACAGAAAACCTAATCCCAAAATAAGTTCAAATTCTGATAGGTCTTGCTATATCTTTGCTTCAAATTCTAATAGGGTCTTGCAAAACAAAATAGCTACACAGAACTAGTCATTTTCTTAAAAAACTCAGGTAAGCCTCCTATATCTTCAAATTTCAAACTTGAATCTACCCTTCTTGCCATTGCAACCAATGAATCAGCACAAGTGTTCAATTCTCTTGGGCCTACTTGCTCCTAAAAACAAAATTTTACCAAGTTAGTCAGTATAATAAAATCTAATCCTGCATTGTAAAGATATGAAGAAGTAGCTGCAAATCTCTTGGGGCTACATTACACAAATGCAATTGATGCTCAACTGCTAGGGTAGTGCTATGAAGAAGTAGGTGGAATTAACCCTCTACTAGAGCCTTGAAAAATTAAAACAACAGAACCAGTTGTCACAACATGATTTTTTTTCCATATTAAATTATAAATCTACTAATTTTGGGGAGAGGGGTGCCACGGAGAGACGAGCACAACGAGGGGGTGAGTGCTGTGAGGTCACGGTGACG
This sequence comes from Dioscorea zingiberensis, assembly GCA_026586065.1. Lineage (NCBI taxonomy): Eukaryota > Viridiplantae > Streptophyta > Magnoliopsida > Dioscoreales > Dioscoreaceae > Dioscorea > Dioscorea zingiberensis. Next base: position 33,615,364 of record CM048819.1, on the reverse strand, counting down.
GTGAGATATGTGTACAAAATTTTATTGGACTTTGTCTATATGTTATAAAACAATAATTTGACAAAAGAAATCATAGGTTCGACAATGAAAATAAGTCTGAACATCTGTTTATCAGTTCGGTCGCTTAATAGAAAATAATAAGGTGATTTAGTGACATGGAATGATCGAAATAATTTAGAACCATTGTAGTCAAAAATTTGATCAATGGGTCTAAATTAAACTTGTACTAGAACTAAGTCAGGTTTGCCTAAGCAAATAGGGTAAACATTTTTTTCCCCTAGAACTACATTCTTTTAGTAATTGCATATTTGCATTTTCAAGAAGTCTCTTCAAAGCCAAACCAACAGATAATATGGCGTTATCTCCAAATAATAGGGAACAGAAGTAATCAATCCACATCACTTGAATATATAATTATGTAGATGTGGTTGTCATTCACTCATCCAACACTCTTCTATTTAGACTTAAATACCAAGTTTTGGTATTTAAATGCATGTTATACCTTATACTAAAGACTCAGTGTTTTACATTAGTGATTATTCTTTGCCTAACATATTTCTATAACTACTTTTGGCCTGTATTTTATAATCAATTTTAAAATGTTTTAAAATCTGAATCACTTATGTGATTCAATACCATTTGTGCTATATAGTTCCTTGGTCACTTGCATATGAACAAGCATGCTATAATACTAACATCAAGGAAAATCCAATTGCAATTGCCCTTTCTTCTGAATAAAGTCTTCAGAGCAACATGAATACATTCACAATGAAAAAGTAAAATCTCTTTGTTAATAAACTGGAAGATGAATACTCTTCTGTTTATTATTAACTTGACTTTAATACTTAGCTATAGATCAAAGACTATCAAATAATAAAATGTTTAATTGACATTGCAAAAATGTTTAGAGACTTAAGGTTATGGAACTATCACAAGCATAAATAGTTACTCTAATGGAATAGAATACCAGGCAAGAATACCCTTCACCGGAAATATCAACTAAATATAGTGCACCAAACAATTATCACGATCAAGATAGGGACCTACATTAGTAAGAAACATACAAAAGTTGCAAAGTTAGACCAGTTTAATATTCACCTAACCAATGTCTACCATTCATAAAAAGCCAATACAAATTATGCTGGATTTTTACCAGTTTCATGAACAATCGACAATATTGATTTAGAAATGCAAAAAATTACATAAACAATGAAACAAAAGTAGGCCGAATTATTATTTATATGTGGTCTCCTAATTTTGAGACACTTGGAGAGTATTTTTTCCAAATCCAACAGTATGCATGGAAAGAACATCGAAAAATAAGCTAGCATATCGATTTTTATATAATTTGGTAAACGTATGATCATTCATCTTAAAGGGTGAAATTTTAACCAGTTAAGATTTTTATAAAATTTAATCCTTTAAGATGAATGATCATACGGTTACAAAATTGTATGAAAATCGACATTCTAGCTTATTTTTCGATGTTCTTTCCATCCATATGGTTAGATTTTGAAAAAATATTCTCCAAGTTCCTGAAAATGAGGCGACCTTAAATGAATAGTAATCCGGTCCGCCTTATACTAACATTTTCATACGTATATATATAGGGTTATGTTAGAGTGCGGCCAGCCCACTCTAACACCCAAACCCCAAAAATATAAAAAACCCAACAACACCCACCCCAGTTGTGAGATTGTTAGAGTAGGCCGGTCGCACTCTAACATTCTTATATATATATATATATATAGAAAGCTACAAATATAAAACAAGTAAACAAGTTATATGTTGCTGGTATTTATACAGAGATGACAAGGTATTAAGAAAACACATGGAAAAGGACACTAATTTTTGAATTCGAAGAACCCTAACCCTAATTTTTTCCTTGATACCTTTCTTTGATTGCGGGGACCGGCTCAATAGCGGGGATCGTAATGTACCCCATCTTATGGGGCTTTGCACCTCGTCCTCCTCAAAATCATCGCTAGTGCAGCACTTGGTGAATAGGGTCCAAGCGAGGTAAAGGATGGCGGCCGTCAGAGCGCCGCATTTGATACTGAAAATGAGGTCAAGGATGATGGCCATGATATCACAAGCACGCTCGCGGAGCGTTTCGAAGGGGAAGCCGGTGTCGACGGCGTCTGTGTAGGAGACAAGAGGGTTGTCGAAGATAAGGATGGTGTGGGAGAGGGTGGGTTGTGGATCGATGTAGAAGACACGGTATATAGTGAATGATGAGGTGCAGATCTGGAGAGAGGGGTAATCGGCGGTGGGTAGAGAGAAAGGGGAGTGGGGTGACGCGAAGAGACAAGCATGGCGAGGCGGTGAGTGCGATGAGGCCAAGGTGAGATATACGGGGGTTTTGAGGGGAAAGGCGGTGACTCAATAAAGAGGGGATGAGTGACTCAGCAGGGTGAGTTAGCATGGGTACCGCCACGTCAGACCTTTCCAACCGTCAACCGGCTGGTGGGACTATTTTGTTACTTGTGGAAAGTTGGGGGATGACGTTGTTACAAAATGAAGTTGAGGGATGAAGTGAAATCTGGCAAAAGTTGAGGGACCATTTATGTAATTAAATTTCATGTCTACACTAAATTGCTGCAATGTTACTATAGTGCTGCTACGCTAACCTTTAACATTACGACGCTGGACTATCTATCTTAATTTTCAGCCACTAAGAGAGTTGGTGTCGTGATGCCATTATTTAGCGTCACGACTCTAGTCCGTAGCTTGCCGTTTGAAAATTTCTAAGTGTTGGTATCGCGACACTTTGTGACTGTAAAAATTTTAAACAACCCTTCCTTTCTCTCATTTTCAAGCTCCAAAACCTTTACAATCATAAACATAACTCTCACATCCTCTTTTACTACAATTTCTATGACCTTAAACTCCACAACTTCACCCAATTCGGTAAATGCATCACCAACATCCCAAATTACACATCCAACCCCAAATCATGAACATCACTTGCATCACATTCATTCAAAACATGCATTAGGTTTCGAAGTACTTACTTGGCAATCTAGAACTCTCAATCTTGTATTCCTTGACATCTCTTCACCTCCTCCTTGCTTCCTTGTCTCCAACCCTACAACACATATGCATCTTCAAAACTCTTCTTGATTGAAGCCCTAACTTGATAGAAAGAGGTCTAACCTCTAAATCTCACTTCCATACCTCCAATTGGCATTAACACTTGATGATGATCTAGGGCTTCTCTCCCTCAGCCTCATTGTGGTGCTACAACACTTTGAAGCTTTTCTTGTGCCCTACTCTATCTTCTCTCCTTTTCTTTTCATTCTTTTTAACCCGTTTCATTTGATCACGAGACTTTATGGATTTTTGCATCTTGCCCCTCTTCACTCTAACAATTTAGTTCAACACCCTTCTATTTTCCATTGTACCCCTTTTTGTTAATGAATTTAACATAATAGCCACTATTATATTCCTTTATTGTTTTTCTAATTAGAATATTTAGTCCTTGGTATTACAATAATATTCATAAATGTAGGTTTAAACTAAAGAGGTATTTTAAATACCTGAGGTTCCTGCAATATAGAGGTTGTGTGTGATACACTGTGAGGAAAAATATTCCCCTTTACCTTCACATTTGTAGATAGTAATTCTCTATATACCTATGATGTGTTACTACACTTAACAGGGTTCCAAATATACAGTTTACCATATTTTTTATTAAATAGTTGGGATGATATCTTTTTTGAGTCATTCAACAACTCTATTACATGTTTAGCAAGCAAAGTAGTTTTAATTATTTTTAGATCCGTAATTCCCAAACCTCCCTCAAGTTTTGAGCTAGAGATTATACTCCAACTAATGAGGTAAAGCCCTTTTCCAATGTTGTTCCTTCCCCAGATGAAGTTCTTAGCTAACGTGGAAATCTGGTCAAGTATAGAGTCAGGAATTGCATATATACTTAGGCCATAGATTGTGATTGGCATGATGACAGAGTTGACCAAGGCAATCCTACCAGGCATTCACAATATTAGAGTCTTCTAATGCGCTAATTTTTTTAATCAAATTTTCTCTACTAGTGATTTAAACTTACACATTGGGATTCTAAAGGGGAAACCCAACAGCCTAGGTATTTGAATGGAAACATGCCTTGTTGGAGGCCAAGTGCTTCTCTAATATACCTCTTTCAATATGGAAAATAAACTTATTATTTTTCTAAGTTTGCTCTTTGTCCAGTCAGTTTAGAGTAAAGGTTCATATATATATTAAGTAATCTAACTTCTCTTCTTGTTACACTCTGTAGTAGATCAAAAGATCATCTTCATACAATATATGATTTATGCTCATCGTCTCATCAACCCTAATTCCTTTCATAATACCTAACGTTTCTGCTTTATTTAGCAAGCTTGTAAGGACTTTGTTAGCGCTCTGAGCTAACCATATTTTATAGGTTATATGCTTATTGTTTAGGGCCAAATATGTGAATTTACAGTGAGAATGTGCATGTTTAGCTCACTCGAATTATTTGTATTTTGCATGATTTCGATGAGTATGGGCATTAATTCGAATAATTGGTGTTAAATGCAGGAAGGGCCATTTCTTGTCCTCCAATATGAGCTACACAAGTGGGAGAAAGTCTAGGAGTGAAAGCAAATAGAACCACGACCGCGCAAAGTTGCACCAGGAGTTCACAACAGATAGTGACGTGTCCTTCTCTAAGGAAGGTCGCATACTGATTTCACTGAAAAGGCAACCGAGAATTTGCGACGTATCCTTCCTACGCATCCTAACTGGAGTTTCTAAATCGGCTGCGCACTTAGGGATTTCTCCTTGTTTTTATTCGGTTTCTCTAAAGTAACTACGGTGGCCCAAAGCTGACAACTTGAGGGTATTCAAAGGGCTTCACCAATAGTTTAAGTCGACGATCTGGAGGTCGATATAACTTCGTGAAGAGGGAAGATCTAATGAGGACAAAGATCCACATCCTCTCTTACTATTATTTATCTTCGTCCTTTATTTGTGAACATGGTTATTTTATTGATTGAATGCTTTGAATCTTTGGTTCGAACTCCATGTTTCTAGGCTAGAACTTTCATTCTAGGGTTATATGGTAATGAAGATATGAATATCTATTTTATCTATTGTTTCAATTGTTTATGAGTTGTGCTTGGTGTGATTGTGACGTAGTCTTTTGTAACCATTAGTCGACAGGCAACAATCTTCATGTGTATTAGGTTAATCACAAGACAGAAAGGCGATGATATATCATGACATGTGTAGGTTAGTGTAGAAGACTGCACATCGCAAGGTGGAAGTTGGGGTGATAGCCCGATAAACTCCATTAACATAGGCACATGTAGTGGTCTTCCATGGCCAGGATGGAGACTAGGTCCAATAATGCTTTGCCCTACCACCATAGACATATGGGGAGGAATTGAAGCGTATTCCTTAAATATAAGGAATTTGTAGGCTACGCCCAGAGCGTGCATAAGTACCCAGGCTCATCACTGAATTTCCCTTGCCAAGCCAACGGAGTAAACCATCCTTAATCAATAGAGAAAACCATAATCATGTCCAAACACCATGCAACCCAAGATTATTATCATTGATTGTTTTCCCCATCTTTAGTTTCTCCATTAATCACTCAACTCTTGAGGAATTTTCTATCACCATCTCTTGATTTTTTTTGCGGAATTAGTGTAGTTCCTTAGTAGGCTTTAGTCTAATTAGGCTCCCACTTCCTATGGATTCCACCCGATACTTACCTATTATTTTATTACTTTGATGACACGTGTACTTGTGTGAGTATGTGTATGCACTCAACAAACTTGTGACACTAATATTAACATATATGGAGATATAGGGCCTTATACCAGTCCTAGGTTTAACCCATCTACCAATCCTCCTATTAATCATAAAACCCACAGTAGTAGGCTCTATACATTCCCTTATTCAAGTTATCCACTTCTGTGAAATTTTCATTTTGGTTAGAACAACAGTTTTAGCTTCCCATTTTATTATGTCATAGGCCTTTTCCAAAACCATTTTCAACATCATCATTGGGAGGTCTTGGGTTTCTTTTTCTAAGTAGTGGGCTAGTTCTTAGGCAGTTAAAATATTATCAAAAATATTACTACTAGGTTTAAATGCAATGAGTTCTTTTCCAATTAAATCAGGGAGCACATCTCTAATTCTATTAGCTAAGATTTTGGATATAATTTTATAGTTAACATTTCATAGTATAATAGGTCTTTAACTTGCTATGGATTTCCTATCTTAGGAATTAGGCAAATTAATGTTTGATTCCGGCTAATAAGTAAGTGCCTATAATTAAAAAAAGGACTTACTACCTTAACCAAGTTATCACCTATTGTATTTTGTTAATACCCGGAATTGGCTCCTCCTTGGGATGAGAACCGATCTGGATTAACGAGTACAATTTATAGGTAGGGAGACTTCTGATTGAGACGATCATGATGGAGTTCATCGTCAGCAGAGGCGTCGAGGACACTAATCCTCCTCGGCTAGTGCGTACGGTATCGTCCTCAGCGATGGCCTGCACAAAGGGAGTCCGGGGATCTCATCTTGGACCCTCTAATGATCAAGTTAGACAACCAACTCCGGGAAGAAGGAAGCCATGGAGAACAATGGAGTTTTTATGGTGGTAATAAGAAGAAAGAAAGATCAAAGAGAGTGGAGCCAAAGAAAGGGGGAGAGAGAGAGAGAGACAGACAGACAGAGAGAAAGAGAGAGAGAGAGAGAGAGATTCTACGTCCAGAGCTTCCGAGAAGTCCCCTTTTTTATCACCTCTCCTCCCCTTTTATACCTTTCGGTTCTCCCTTCGTCCCAGATGGCTTACTCCCTAAGATTCCCTTTGCTTGGGCATCAAGTAAGCGCCAACTAGGTGCCAACTCAGACAGAGCTCTCTAGAACCTTCATCGGAGTTCCGAGCATTAGCCAGTGGCTCTTTATCCTCCTCCACTGGTTAGTTGTTACTGATAATTGGTTGGAGCATTCTCATTCATGTGTTTCTTCTCTTTTGGCTATCGGGATGTCACGACGTATCCCTTTCGGTCGAGCTGGCCGGATCTTGTAATGCGTGCAGCAAAATTTTACCCTTAATACTTGTCCCCAACTTTTCATATTGTCGTGCTTTCTGCCCGAGACAACTAGAGAAGTTAGAATACTTCCCCTTCTCGTTAGCAGCTTAACCTGTTTGTTTGACTATTTATACGGACTCAATCCGAACATTTATGGTCCTTGGATCTTTTCCCTATCTTGGAGATCTCCGCCAGATTCAGATAGCTTCCTATTCCCTAGTATCGTTACCTTTTGCTGCATAGGATGGGTACAATTATGAAGGTAGTTCCTAAAGCACCTTACCCGAAGCGTCACGCGAACCCAACGGGCACCCTTTTGTGTCGCTTTGGCACTCCTTAAATAGTCCTTGAAGGGGACATATCTGCTCCATTATTTCTTTTATGGGTTTACAAATTCACTAAGGCTTTTGAGGGAGCTTGCTACGAGATCCTCCTAAATAGTAGTCCTTGAGCCCCTGCTAATAGTGATAGGAACGTGGTTAGGACTAACAAATAGGGCCAAGATAAACTTCAAGTCACAATTGGACAAGTCACACGGGCTCGGGCTAAGAGATTCAAAGAAGCTCTTGAGGATTAAGTCAAACGGTTCAACATAAAGAAGAGTGCAAGCTCACCATCAATGAAGAACCAAAGTTTGTCCACATCATTAAAGCACTCAATAATTACGCTTGAAGGGAGTTGGGACTTCAAGGCATCTCATACTATTTATTAGTCTTGGAAATGAAGCGAGTTTAATTTCGCATACATGATTTGTTGAAAATAGAGGGAGTTTAATTACGCATGAATGATTTGTTGGAAATGGCGACATTTAATATGCCTCTTGGAGTTGGGAGAGAGTTTAATGTGACATTTTAAATTCCCTTGTATTAGCCTATTTATTGGCTAAACTATGTAATTGGAAGTCTAGTTTTGAATAAAAGAGTGAGAGAAATTCTCTTTGGTTCTTCGTTGAACTATCGAACTTATCAGGATTGTCCTGTGGCGTTCACCTCGACTTATCAAATGGTTTTCCATCGCCGTTTGTGGTGCCCTCGCTTATACCAAGGTTCTTGCATCTTTATAAGCAACGGGTCATGGTTCTTACACCCCAAACCTGATTATAGAACGATCGAAGGGCTAATCTTGTTACGGGTTTCATCAGGACTTAGCAGGGTTCGTATCAGTTGGTATCAGAGCTCAATTTCTATTCTCTGGTTTGCTTATCCTAGTTTCTATTTTCGAAGTACCTTGAGGAGAAGAAAAAAAATAAAGGTACAAAAAAAGAGAGTTCAAAACAAAACAAAAAAGAAGAGTAAAAAAAAAGGAACTCCTTATTCAGATTGTTTAAAAAAAAAAAATCAAGAGTCTAGTGATTCTTTGCCTCTTCTTCACATTCCTTTTGTCTAAAAAAAATCCGTTGTCCTTTTCTTCACATTCCTTTTATTTCAAGTGATCCGTTGTCTTCTATTCGCATTCCTTCTTTTTTTTTGTGATCCTTGCCTTTCTTTACTCCCTTTTGATAAGCTTTAGTGTGAACTGTTGATGGAACTTTTGATTTGAATTTGATTAGTTCGATAAGAACTGAAAGAGATTTCTGAGTGCTTCATTATTTGAGTGCCACATAAAAGAGAGAGTGTTGTAAGTCTTCCTTTCAGGAAACTCATGTCTCAAAATAATGAAAAAGGTGCTGCGGATGGCGTTGATCCAAAGTTACTTATGGAGGTTGTCATACCCCGAAAAGATCTCCAGGCCTCGGGCACGTGCACAGACCGACCTTACCCAAGCAAAGGCGCACCTTGCTCGGATACAAGGCCTATATAATAAATCAAATATCATCAATAATAAAAGTTTTACAGCGAAATTAAAATCACAGTTCAAATATCCTATAGTTAAAAATATACAAAATCAGGCCCTATAGGGTTCCTATAAAATATCTCACATACAAAAATCATATGAGGTCCTCGAACCTCAGCAAGCTATCACAATCCCTTGCGCAGCTCCTGAATCCAAGTCAGCTAATCTTTCAAATCTAAAAAAGAGAGGGAAGCAAGTCGAGTGAGTTTTCAAAAGGAAAGCTCAGTAAGTACCCTGCAGAGATCACAATGAAGCCAAATCAGACAATAACAGATAGGTCAAAATAGACATATCAAAAACATCCATCAACCGAAGATAAACATTCGCGGCCACGCCCCCCACAATCCAAACCCTAGGAGTCTACCACAAACAATCACAACGGCAAAGACTTCTAATCCAAATATCAATTCTCAAGCTCGGGAAAAGAATTCCAAACAAATGCTCAACAAACGATCCCTTGGTCAGCAACAACCAGCCTCAAATGATCATTAATCTCAGTCACATCCAGACCCTTGAGTCCGGTAGTGCTTCTACATGTACGTACATGTTCAGCTTATCATCCCACTAATGGGCTGACAACCAGAGTTTCACTACCCCTCTAGCATGGGATGCCAGAACACCGGGGTGTCCTCGTCCCCGGACGTTCTGCAATCGGAGCCCCCACGCTCCATTTATCCGGGCGGAGAACGAAACTCAACCTACACATACCTACCCGACCAACACAGGTACCACATGTCTCCATGGTCAAGTGTCGGACAATAGGAGTCTATGCTCAATGAGTAAGCATACTCCGCTGACGCATACCTACCTAGCCTGCACACAAATACCACGAGTCTCCACAACATCGTCCTGGTCACAAGTGGGTATGTTTAGTGAGTAATCAACAAAGAGATAGTGAAACTAATACACTCGTATCTGGACGGAGCACAGGCTCACATGTTTTTACGACCACGTGCCGATCAACGGATTATCGTGTTTAGTAAACAATACCTCCAACGCATCAACCACACACATACATGGAAAGGAAACCAAATAACAAACAGGTATGTGCATGTAAATAATAAATAGATCATTATGAAAGAACATGCATGCTAACAAATAACAATCATCAAAGTTAAGAAAACCCAAAGATGGATGGGAATAAGGCAAGAGTCACTTACCTCCATTCGCGAAGCCTGGAATCCCACGGAATCTCCTCTTGACGCATCTCTATATCGGTATCTGGTAAAGCCAACTATATCTCAGTACCAATACTATAACCAAAGTGGTTTATTATTATCATTAGTATTAATGCAGAATTCTGGAAATTCTACGCAGTCATAATGAACTGCTCATTACTTCTAATCCGAGAACCCGATCTGGTTGACCTATGATTCATTAGAAAGGGCTTTCCCTCATCTTTCTAATGGCGTCTGCATATTCTGATTGGAGAACTACAGACGACCCAGCTGTCTCTAAAAAAGATAGCTAGACTGTAGGCCACTAACCAACTTCTAACTTGACTAGCCTAACTCATGATCCCAACCCTTTTTAAGTTGGTTCGATCCAACTTGACTTGTTGGAATTTGACTGAACCCAACCCACTCATTTGAAGCAAATTAAACCCAACATCTTTAACTAATTCATCTTCCTTGAAGTTGTTCAACCCCAACCATTTATCTCAAACTAACCCACACCCAACCATCAATCTGATTCATATCTAGATTTGATCAATGAACCACACTAACCATTACCCCACATATACATAATCACCCCCTCCTTAAGGGTACACTAAGCATTCCATCAAGCTTTTCTTGAGAATAACTCTCGGATTTACCCTCACAAAACCATGCAAGGTCTCACATATTTCTAGCTTTTAGTGTGCTTATAACCTAAACTTGGCAGGTCTGCCATACTTAACACCACAACCTCCTAAATCCAAGCAAGCCTCAGAGATCATCCATGAACCCATACAAGCTATTCATATATATGCACCACTAACTACTTCTCTCTCTAAAGTGTGCATGTATATCCATTCAGAACTCCTTGCTGCTCATCATCTAGAGCCGTAAAACTCAACTTATTCATGCAAGTTTATCTATACACCACCATCATACCCAAAGCCATATATTGTAAAGGTCTCAAACCCTCTCTCATCCTATCCTTTTCAAGAGGAACCCACAAGCATGCCTGTACCCATTATCCTCCATCTAAGCCTCTCACAGGTTACAACTAAATAAATTATGATATCCACAACCATGCATCAATAGAGATCTATAACCTATCATCAACCTTTCTCCATGCTGACTACCTGTAAATCATCCATACATGATCCTTCAATCACCAACCCTTAAACACATGCAAACAAGTTCATATTGCTCATGCCTTCCATACTCTAATTACATAGATCCCTACTCATGCCTGAACTCGAGGTTATGGTCCCTTCAAGCCCTCTGAAATCACCAATACCTTCTTCCCCAGACTCAAGCAACATACACACCTCCATTCATCTTCTAATCCCAAAGAACCCCAACATCAATGCAACCCTACCATGCTAGTATTTGAGTATCCAAAACCTTAGTTAACAGGTACACACTAGAACTAGTCCTTTTAACATGGCCTGAGAACCCAACTAGAGTCCTAAACCCATATTCATACTTTCTATCTAGAGTTTAACAAAGAGTTAAGACTATTGACAATGGGTTTAGAGGCGTTTACCAACCTATACTCGCGCACTATGCTATTGGAACGGTGCTCAGGGGGCAGCGTTGGTTCAAACACCCTCTACGCTTGTCCGAAGACGCTCCTCGCAGGCCAAACCTTCTCTGGCCTCTACCGTACGGACAATTGAAGGCTGGTGGTCTTGCGACGCCTCGAGGCTACACTCCGGTGATGGACTATCCCTTCTTTGGGATCTATCTCAAGGAACGAAGACGGTGTTAGGGTTTACACGCTCTCGGTTCTTTTAAGAAGCCGCGGAAAGGCGTAGACGGGATTGTGATCCCATTGACTGCGATGGACAGAGAATCAAATCTTCTATCTATGGCTAGTGCAATGATCGCGCAGACGTTATTTCTTCTCCCTTGATGAAACGACAGCTGGACGTGCACTCAAGTCGCTGGCGGAAGAATAAGTACCTTATCACTTTTTTTTTTTAAAATCACGCGTTTTGTTTCAAAATAAAACATTCAACCATCATTCCTTGCCACTATGCACGTGATTTAAAAAAGAATCCAATTTGAATTCGAGACAAGAGCCACCACAACATCATAATTGAAGGAGAGAAAGACATGAACTAAGGAATGAAGTGGATGATTGGGGTAGTTCTGAAGAGGAGGAATAAACAAGTTTGAAAGCGGGAAGATAACAACTTTAGTAGCATAAAGATGAAGATTCCTTCATTTCAAGGCAAAAGACCCCGAGGCCTACCTTGAATGGGAGAAGAAGGTGGAGTTAGTATTTGATGGCCACAACCACTCCAAGATGAAAAAAGGTAAAACTTGTAGCCATTGAGTTTTCTGATTATGCTATTGTTTGGTGGGATCAATTGTTGTTAAATAGGTGAAGAAATAGAGAACGTCTGATAGAGACGTGGGACGAAATGAAAATTGTTATGAGGAAATGATTTGTTCCTAGTCACTACTACCGCGAGTTGTACCAAAAGTTGCAAAGACTTCAGCAAGGCCATTGAAGTGTTGAAGATTACTACAAGGAGATGGAGATTGCTATGATTGGGGCTGATGTAGAGGAAGATTGAGAAGCTACAATGGCCAGATTTTTTAGTGGACTAAACCAAGAGATTCAAGATAAGGTGGAGATGCAACATTATGTGGATTTGGAAGATATGGTGTACATGGCAATCAAGGTTGAGCAGCTCCTCAAGAGGAGGGGTGGTATGTGAGCAGCCCAAGGTTCAGGTTCATCATTATCATGGAAGCCAAATTATGCAAAGAAGGAGGAGAAACCGACTACCAAGTCTAAACTTGAGTCAAAACAAGAACTCACAAGTCATGGTTCTCAAGGTATATCTAATTCATCTACTTCTCAAACTCGTGATATTAAGTGGTTTAAATGACAAGGAAGGGGTCTTATTGCAAGCCAATACCTGAACAAGTGAGTTATGGTATTGCGTGACAATGGCAAAATTGAAACTAAAGATGAGTCTGACACTACTTCTATTCCCCCATTAGAGGATGTTGATGTGGAAGAATGTGATATTCATGGTGAATTGTTGGTAGCAAGGAGGGCTTTAAGTGTGCAAGCAAAAGAAGAAGATGAGTTGAAACGAGATAATCTTTTCCATACTAGGTGCTTTGTTCAAAACAAGGTGTGTAATGTGATTATATTGATGGTGAAAGTTGCACTAATGTTGCTAGCATGACTTTAGTGGAGAAATTGGGATTGCCAATGCTCAAGCACCTATGGCCATACAAGCTCCAATGGTTAAATGATAGTGACGAAGTGAAAGTAAACAAGAAAGTACTAGTTTCCTTCCAAATCGGTGATTATAAAGATGAAGTGTTGTGTGATGTTGTACGGATGCAAGCTGGACACTTGTTGCTTGGAAGGCCTTGGCAATTTGATAAGCGTGTGAAGCATGATGGCTACATGAACAAGTACTCCTTTGTGTTCAATGAAAGGCCAATCACTCTTGTTCCCATGACACCAAAACAAGTTTACAATGATCAAGTGAGATTTCAAAAAGAGAGTGATGAAAAGAGAGAAAATGAAAGAAAGAAAAAGAGTGAAAAACAGAGAGAGGCTGAGAAAAATGAGAGAGAAAAAGAAAAGAAAAGAAAAGAAAAGTTCGGCTATTGAGAGAAAATTTGAGGGAAAATAAAAGAATTTTTATGCAAGGGCTGAGATAAAATGAGCAATGTTTTCAAGTCGGCCAATAATTATACTTTTGTACAAGGAGGCATATCTGAATACAAACAACCTTACTATGTCTTTGCCTAGTCCTATTGTTGATCTTTTGTAGGTGTTTGATGATCAATTTCCCAGGAAGTTCCACACTGTTTACCACCTATTCGGGGGATTGAGCATCAAATTGACTTTATACCCGGTGCCACCATTCCGAACCGACCAACCTATAGAAGCAATCCTGAGGAGACAAAGTAGATACAAAGGCAGGTTCAAGAGTTGATGGAAAAGGGTTACGTGAGGGACAACATGAGTCCATGTGTCGTTTTGATAATTTTGGCTCCTAAGAAGGATGGGACTTGGAGGAGTGTGTCGATTTCCGTGCCATCAACAACATTACGGTAAAGTATCATCATCCTATTCCTAGCTTAGATGATATGCTAGATGAGCTGCATGAAGCTAGTGTGTTTTCTAAAATTGATTTGAAGAGTGGGTATCATCAAATAAGAATGAAATAAGGTGATTAGTAGAAAACTGTTTTTAAAACAAAATATGGATTATATGAGTGGTTAGTTATATCTTTTAGGTAACTAATGCACCCAATACTTTCATGCGTTTGATGAACCATGTCTTGTGAGCATTTATTGGCAGATTTTTTGTTGTCTATTTTGATGATATTCTTATTTATAGCAAATGTTTGGATGATCATATTAATCACTTAAAACCAGTATTAAATGTACTTAGAAAAGAGAAGTTATTTGCTAACTTGCAGAAGTGCACCTTTTGCACAGATAAGCCCGTGTTTCTCGGTTTTGTTGTAAGTACATTAGGTATAAAAGTTGATGAGGACAAAATTCGTACAATCCAAGAATGGCCGAGTCTTACAAGTGTTGGTGTTGTTTGAAGTTTTCATGGCCTTGCTAGTTTCTATAGAAGGTTCGTGAAAGATTTAAGTAGCTTACTACACCACTGACCGAGGTAATCAAGAAGAACATCGTGTTCAAATGGGGTAAAGAGCAAGAAAAGGCATTTCAGTTGCTCAAGGACAAATTGACCCAAGCTCCCGTACTTGCTTTCCCTGATTTTACTAAAACTTTTTATTGAATGTGATGCTTCGGGTTCTAGAATAGGAGTTATTCTTATGCAAAGAGGAAGGCAATTTGCATATTTTAGCGAGAAGCTAAGTGGGGCCGCCTTAATCTAGCCTAATTATGACAAGAAGTTGTTTGCTTGGTTTGAGCATTAGAGACATGGCAACACTACTTATGGCCGAAGGAATTTGTGATTCACACTGATCATGAGTCATTGAAGTATTTGAAGGGCCAACGTAAGCTAAATAGAAGGCATAAACGATGGGTAGAATTCATGATAACATTCCCCTATGTGATCTGGTACAAAAAAGGGAAGGAGAATGTTGTGGCAGATGTACTATCCCACAGGTACGTTTTGCTTTCCACTCTTAATGCAAAGGTTCTTGGTTTTGAACACATAAAAGAATTATATTCTTATGATCATGATTTTAGTGATGTGTATCAATCTTGTGAGAAATATGCAGTTGGGAAGTATTTTAGGCATGATGATTATCTATTTAAGGAAAACAAATTTTGTTTGCGTAATTGTTCCTTGCGAGATTTGTTAGTGGGAATCCCATGGAGGAGGATTAATGGGGCACTTTGTGGTAGCTAAGACCCTTGGTGTGTTACAAGAGCATTTTTATTGGCTACATATTAAGCTCGATGTTGAGCGATTTTGTGGTAGATGTGTCACTTGTAGGCAAGCTAAGTCAAAAGTGCAACCCCATGGTTTATACACTCCATTGCCAATACCTAGTGAGCCTTGGGTTGATATTTCAATGGATTTTTTCTTAGGATTACCTAGGTCAAAACGAGGTAGGGATTCAATATTTGTGGGCGCGGATCGAATTTCTAAGATGGCACATTTTATTCTATGTCAAAAAACTGATGATGCTGCGAATATAGCTGAATTATTCTTTGGTGAAATTGTGAGATTGCATGGCATGCCTAGAACTATCCTTTTAGATCGGGATGCTAAGTTCTTAAGTTACTTTTGGAAAACCATGCGGGGAAAGATTGGAACTAAGTTGTTGTTTTCTACTACCTATCACCCCAAATTGATGGTCAAACCGAAGTAGTCAATAGAAATTTATCCACCTTATTGTGATCTGTAATTCAGAAAAACATCAAAACTTGGGAGGATTGTTTACCACACGTTGAGTTTGCTTATAATCGTGTTGTTCATTGTGCTATTCAATTTTCACCCTTTGAGATTGTGTATGGTTTTAATCTATTAACTCCTTTGGATTTAACTCCTTTGCCTATTTCTAAGAGTGTAAATCTAGATGGCAAAAGCAAAACTGAATTTGTTAAGCAGATCCATGAGAAAGCAAGGCTTAACATTGAGTGAAGGACGGAGCAATATGCGAAGCAAGTCAATAAAGAGCGACAAAATCTTCTTTTTGAACCTGGGGATTGCGTTTGGTTGCACTTGAGAAAGAAAAGGTTTCTAGAACAGCAGTAGTCCAAGCTCCTTCCATGAGGGGACGGTCCATTTCAAGTTCTATAGAGAACCAATGATAATGCATATAAGCTGGATATACCCGGTGAGTATAATCTTAGTGCTACATTTAATATTTCTGATCTACCCCCTTTTTATGTAGGTAATGTTTTGAGGGAAAATCCTATTCAAGAGGAGGAGAATGAGAGGAACGTGGTTAGGACTAACAAAGATGGCCAAGATCCACTTCAAGTCATAATTAGACTAGTCACACGGGCTCGGGCTAATAGAAGAGGCTCTTGGAGGATTAATTCAAACGGTTCAACATAAAGAAAAGTGCAAGCTAAAAATCAATGAAGAACCAAAGTTTGTCCACATCATTAAAGCACTCAATAATTAGACTTGAAGGGATTTGGGACTTCAAGGCATCTCATACTATTTATTAGTCTTGGAAATGAAGAGAGTTCAATTTTGTAGGCATGATTTGTTGAAAATAGCGGGAGTTTAATTACACATGCATGATTTGTTGGAAATGGAGACATCTAATATGTCACTTGGAGTTGGGAGAGTGTTTAATGTGACTTTTCAAATTTCCTTGTATTAGCCTATATATTGGCTAAACTATGTAATTGGAAGTTTAGTTTTGAATGAAATAGTGAGAGAAATTCTCTTTGGTTCTTCGTATAACTATCGAACTTATCAAGATTGTCCTTTGGCGTTCACCTTGAATTATCAAATAGTTTTCCATCCTCGTTTGTGGCGTCCTCGCTATACCAAGGTTCTTGCTTCTTCATAAGCAATAGGTCGCTGTTCTTCCACCCTAACTTGATTGTAGAAGAATAGAAGGGCTAATCTTGTTACAGGTTTCATCAGGACTTGGCGGGCTTTGTATCTGATAGTGGGGGCCCCTGAGAAGAAGAAGTAACCACCTCTTACTCACCCGACTAACCTCAAGTAGATCAAGGAGGACGCCGTGGCTGCATACAAGCTCGAGGCGCTCTTCTGCGCGAAGACTCGCCGCCCCGTCGAGGATTATTAGACCTCATATGAGAACCTTACCCGTGAGTATGAATTTGCTTTCGTGCTATTACTGAGTTCAAACAATCCAAGGAGTTTCGTGGCCTTGTTTGCGAAGAGGAGCGTAGAGATGTTGAGAAAGGTTTTAAAATCTTCTGTGAAATCTTCCATCGCTATCCTGAGCTAGATCTGAGCGCCCTAGAATTTAAGGACGCGCTTCAATATCTCCTTCCTGGTTCTCTGAGTAGAGAGACTAATTGAATAGATTCTCCTACTGTTGATCATGGTCCCCCTTTGCCTTTTTATTTCTTGTGTTGCTTTTCTGCCATTTTTTTTCGTGCATTATAATCTTTCTCTTCTTAATTTCAGTGAAATGGCTTTCCTTTCCTTTCCTTAAAAGGAATTCCACTTGTACTTTTCTACCTTTCATTTCTTTCATCTGAATAGGTTGCTTGAATCATACTATTCCGCTCTCCCCTTGGGTTGTCAGTGATTTTTGAGTGGCTTTAGTCATAACCTAGGATCTGAGTAGAGCTCAAAGGAACACTCCTGCGACCTTGTTGATGTTTCCTATTACCATTTCACGATTTCTGGCTAACGACCCCCACCTCTGTCTTCAGAATCTTTCTTGGCTCTCGGTCCTATAACGTTTGAGCATTCATTCATGTCCTTAGGGCTTCACTTCGGAGTGATGGGATGGCCATCATTACAAGGATGTTCTCTGGGTGGTTCTATCAAAGAGTCATCCTTTGCCACGTTTCCTATGCTATAACGAACTTCCCTCTTTTATTACTTTGAAAGGAGGGCGCCGCTCAACATTGCTTTCCCTATGAAAACCCTAGGGGGTGGGCTCATTCGTATCCATCTTCCTTCCTAGGGATCGGATAAGGAGTCGACTTGCTTCCTCTTCCATACTATTGGTTTGCTTGGCCTGTTTCCTTAGTTGGGGCTTCAATAGAGTGATTTTCTAATCTAATTACTAAAAGGGAAATTAGCTTAAGAAAACTTGAAGAAAATTATGATGACACACAATTAAAGAAGGGATATAACCGGGCATTGAATCCCCTCCGGATATTTACAAGTTGGGACAAGTATGAATTTCATAATGATGAATACGATGTATGGACCAAGAATTCCTACAACGCTTTCACCCCCTCTTTCAAAGGCGAGTTACTAATCTACGCTCATGAGTAGTTCTAGGGAGCACATAATCTTGGAAGAGTTATGGGAATTGTTACGGAGATATTTGGTAAAGCACGCGTCACCTACCTAAATGGCCACTTGTCACACACAGGGCCACGTCCCTTTGGCCACGTGGCAATATCACCAAATATTCTAGTGAAATTCCGTTCGGCAAATAAGAGTGAGGGTTCAACCCTACAAACAAATCCGTCGGAATTACAGCAACCTTCTTAAAAATCGTCTCATAAGGTGCCTATAGCCACCTAGGGAGGAAAATATCTAACACCTCTACAGTAAGAAGATCTTATCCACTTGCCTCTACAGTGGGCAGATATTCTCTACTTACCTACGTAGCACTTACCTACGTAGTACCTACACAGTAGGCAGATATTTTCTTACCGCCTCTTGAGATATTTACTCACCGCCTTTCCCACCGCCTTTCAGGATATTTTCCTAAACCGCCTTTAATTTGCTATAAAAGAAGAACAATGATAGTAAGAAAGGGATCTGAAAAAAATTACACAGAGCACTATAAAACTTCCTTCTCAAGTTTTCTGACTTAAGTATCGGAGTTAAATCTGGGCAGAAAGGCCCAATTCCGATCATTTCGTTCTCCCTTTTACAGATTCACCCCAAAGTAAAAAGCTGATAATTCCGATCGGTATTCCAGAGTATCTCCTGTTCAGAATCTCAAGTAAGCGTCCACATCAACTATAAATTTCAACCGTTTGTCGAAGGCAGAGACCAGATCACGAGGCAACAGTAACCAAAGCGTGAGGTGGACCAGTTTTTGGCATCAACAGTTTGGCGCCGTCTGTGGGGACCCTTATAAAAAGCTAAATGATTACTACCAGAAGATTGAAATGAATCCAAGAACAAGGAGCGCCTAGTAATACCGAAATACCCGGTGAAATCTGGAGAGATGGGGAGAATCCGTCGAAAAATCCACCCATCTTACCTCCTTCGGAAAGTCCAGCCATCTTACCCCAGGGACCCACCTCGGAATTTTATCTTAACATGCAGCAACAATTAGAGCAGTTGGCCCAAGATGTTCATACTTTGACCCATCCACCACTTCCTTCCACACAAATTCCACCAAATATGCCGATAGCCCCACCAGCTAATTCCGAAAGCAGAGGGAGGACAAGGACTCGCACCCATGGAGAAAGAAGAGAGAGGACCGCCTTCTCTACTAGTTCGGAACCTCCCTTCGTTCGCCGTCGAGAGCAAGCTGCCACAAGAACAGAACGGAATACAAGAACGGAACGGAATAGTCCATCTGTTCCAACTGTCGACAGAAGAACACAACAACAGGGCCCCTCTCGAGGAAACCAGAAATCCGAACGGCATGTTCTCAACATATGCTCGCCTTTCATCAAGGAAATATTGGAGGAGCAAGCTCCTGATAGTTTCCGACCACATGCTATGATTGCATATGAGGGAAAAACCGATCCATCTCGTCACCTGAAGTCTTTCCGATCAAAGATGCTGCTTTCTGGAATCACCGATGCTCGTATGTGTCGAGCTTTTCCCGCCACCTTAGAGGGAAAAGCGCAAGACTGGTTTGTCGATCTTCCATCTAGCACAATTCCTTCGTTTCAAGTTCTAGAAGATCGCTTTCTAGCTTATTTTGCTAATTATTCAAAGCAAAAGAAAACTCCATCTACCCTTCTGCGCGTTAAGCAACGAGGGGGTGAAACACTCCAAGCCTATTTCAGTCGTTTCATAGATGAAGCAGCAAATGTTGCGGACCTTATTCCGCGAATAGCTGTAACCATCCTGATGGAGGATTTGCTAGAATCCCCTTTCCGTTTCTCCCTCACTTTGGATCCACCAAAAACCATCCCTGACCTCATGATCCATGCCCAAAAGTATATCAATTCTGATGAAATCTATACGGGTTGGGAAGAAGAGGCTCGACGTACCCCTATTGAAATCCAGAAAGGAAAAGCCCATCAGAATGTCAACAGAAGGCCCACAGAAATCCGAAAGGAAGGAGGATCGCGTAAGGACAGTAAGGGTGAAAATAGAGGTCGGGAATCTTCAACACGCCCTCAGTGACATATGCTACAGCCTAGAGAATCCTCAAGAGAAGGGAAAATAGTCAGATACGATCACCATACCCCACTAAATCAGACCAGAAGCCATATCCTTATGCAAATTCAGGATCAAAAAATCTTGACATGGCCAGAACCTGCAAAAAATCCTGAACGGCACAAGAATAGCAAAAGATATTGCAAGTTTCATCAAGCTAGAGGACATGACACAGAAAAGTGCACCCATTTGATGAATGCCATAGAAGATGTTGTTAGAAGGGGACAATTGGAGCAGTACATCAACATTGATGTTCAAGAGGAACCTGAAACTTCACAACCTGAAGGAGAAAAAGGAGAGATGGTCGGATTTATTAGTGGTGGTCCTGGGTGTGGTGGTGAAAGTTCCGCCTCTCAGAAAAGCTATCCCCTAATGGTAGGAGTTGCGCAGGAAACAGAAGCACCACAAAGAAGGTCTCGGCCTACGGCTCCCATCATTTTTTATGATAACGATGTCTGCAGGGTTCGCCACCCTCATAACGACGCCTTGGTCTTGCCATCGTGGTTTCTAGCTTCCAAATGAAAAGAGTTTTGGTAGACAGCGGAAGTTCAGTGGATATTCTTTTCTGGAGCGCCTTTGAAAGAATGAGGTATGATGCGGATAACTTACTCCCCATAAAATCATCTTTAGTGGGATTTTTCGGAGGGGTGGTACAACCAGAAGGAATGATCACGTTGCCAGTTACGGTAGGAAATTTGCCAAGATCATCGACGATAACAACAAATTTTCTAGTTGTACGCTGTGCTTCAAGTTACAACGTGATTCTTGGTAGGCCAACCCTCAACGCCTTGAAAGCAATAATTTCTACTTACCATCTTTCTCCTCAAATTTCCGACCGAGAGTGGCAGTGGAGAAGTAAGAGGGGATCAACCCTTGGCACGGCAATGTTATGTCTCAACCATCAAAGGAAAAACTCTAAACAGAGGCAAAACAAGAGTTTCAGAAGCCATGTTGATCAACAGAATAGCAGAACGGGAAGATGAAGAACTCTGACTCACACCAGTTGAAGAATTGCTTATAGTTCCTCTAGACACAACTAGAATGGAGCGTACTGTGCGGATTGGTGCCGATTTGACAACAGCACAGCAAGAAAATCTCATGGTGGTACTAAGGACAAATTCTGATCTATTCGCCTGGTCATCAGAAGACATGCCAGGCGTAAACGTGATGTCATTGAACACCGCCTCAGCATAGATCAGTCGTTCAAACCTGTCAAACAGAAAAGGAGGAATTCCGCCCCGGAAAGGTAGAAAGCTGCAGAAGAAGAAGTATCGACCCTTTTGAAGGCAGGATTTATCCGAGAGGTGAACTATCCAGACTGGTTAGCTAATGTGGTTCTGGTAAAAAGGCCGTCCGAAAAATTGAGAATGTGCATGGATTTTACGGACCTAAATAAAGCTTGTCCAAAAGATTCATTTCCTCTACCTTCAATTGATGGTTTGGTTGACTCTACGGCGGGGCATGAGATGTTGAGTTTCTTAGATGCCTTCTCAGGCTACAATCAAATCCGAATGGCCAAAGACGACGAAGAAAAAACATCCTTCATTACTGGCAAAGGAACTTATTGCTATAAGGTGATGCCGTTCGGTCTAAAGAATGCCGGAGCCACCTTCCAGAGGCTCATAAATACGGCCTTCAAAGAGCAAATTGGCAGAAATGTCGAAGCCTATGTGGATGACATCTTGGTGAAGAGCACAAAAGCCGATGAGCATCTGCCGGATTTACAAGAGACCTTCCAATCGCTTCGGACTTACAATATGCGCCTAAATCTGAACAAGTGTGCCTTCGGTGTCCGATCTGGGAAATTTCTAGTATTTATATTGACTCAAAGAGGAATAGAAGCAAATCCCGAAAAGATCAAAGTCATTCTTGATATGGGATTACCCAAAAGTCTTCAAGAAGTACAACGGCTTAATGGGTGCCTAGCAGCTCTTGGAAGATTTATCTCTAAAGCCGGAGAGAAAAATCTCCCACTCTTCCAAGCCTTACGTAAAGCACCAAAAATGGAGTGGACAGAAGCGTGTGAAAAATCCTTCCAGAGGGTCAAAGATTATCTCCGATTGCCTCAGTTGCTAGCCAAGCCACAAGTAGGTGAAGAACTCTATATCTATTTGGCCGCTGCCCCTCGAGCGGTCAGTGCAGTTCTATTAAGAGAAGATAAGGGAGTTCAGAAGCCTGTCTATTATACAAGTAAGATCCTTAACGACGCGGAGTCAAGGTACCTACCACTTGAAAAGTTAGCCTTCGCCCTTATCACATCCGCACGGAGATTGAGGCCTTATTTTCAAGCTCACAAAGTTACTGTGTTGACTGACCAGCCCTTAAAGCAAGTTCTTCATAAGCCTGAAAATTTTGGGCGTCTAGCCAAGTAGGTAATAGAATTGGGTGAGTTTGATCTCACTTATAAGCCCCGAACGGCAATCAAGGCTCAAGTGCTAGCAGATTTTATCGCGGAGTTAACCATTCCCACAAATAGGGATGACCTCCCGTCACAAGATCCAGAAGAAAGCCCTAGCATCCCATGGTCCTTATATGTCGATGGATCAGCAACCGAAGAAAAGTCAGGGGCAGGTCAGGGGCAGGTTTCGTACTTTATTCTCCCTCTAAATGGAAAATTGCAACAGTGCTTAAGTTCCAATTCCGAGCGACCAACAATGGGCTGAATATGAAGCCCTCATCGCAGGATTGCATTTGGCCCGGAGGCTCGGAATTCAGCATCTACATGCATATTCCGACTCACAGCTAGTCGTTGGCCATACATTAGGCAGTTTTTAAGAAAAGGAGGAGAACATGGTCAAATACCAGGCAGTGGTGAAGAAAATAGTTCCATGCTTCGCTCACTTCCAGATTGAAAAAATCTGTCGAGCACAAAATGAAGAAGCTAACGCTTTATCCAAAAAAGCCACTGCACCCAATGGAGACACAGAATCCTCTTTCAACCTACAGTACCTTCCCACAAAAACTATAGAAGGACTGGTGGAGGAGGTACAAAATGCAGTAGAAGAGTCAAGTTGGATTGATCCCATTAAAAACTACCTGCAAGGTGGACTTACGCCATCCAACAAGACGGACGCCAGACGGATTTCTTACAAAGCCGCTCGGTACGCTATGATTGGCGAAAATCTATACAAAAGGTCCTATACACAACCCTTCTTGCGGTGCTTGCGTCCCACAGAAGCCAACTATATCCTTCAAGAAATTTATGAAGGCATCGGAGTTGGTCATATAGGAGGCAAAGCCTTGAGTTACAAAGTCCCGCGACAAGGCTATTACTGGCCAACACTAACTCAAGATGCAATGGCGTTTGCCCGAAAATGTGATTCCTGCCAATGGCATTCCAAGATTCAAAGACGACCACCAACACTGCTTACACCAATTATTAGCCCTCGACCGTTTGCTATCTGGGGAGTTGATCTTTTAGGGCCATTTCCTACTTCGACCCGACAAATGAAGTTTCTAATAGTTGTTATTGACTATTTCACCAAATGGGTAGAAGTTGAGCCCTTGGCTAAAATCACGGAAAAAGCTTGTCAAGGATTCTTATGGCGAGCGGTTATCTGTCGATTAGGAATTCCGGTCACCTTCATCTCTGATAATGGTCTACAATTTGATAACAAGGCTTTCAGAAGCTTTTGTTCCGAGCTCGGAATCGAATCCAGATTAACGTCTGTAACACATCCTCAAGCCAACGGCCAAGTGGAAGTGACAAATCGCACCTTGCTCCAAGCTCTTAAAACCCGGGTGTCCAAAAATGGAACTAATTGGGTTGAGGAAATTCCGAGGGCTCTTTGGGCTAACAGGACAACTACAAGAACCCCCACAGGAGAAACTCCATTCTCCCTTACTTATGGGGCAGAAGTTGTCATCTCTGCAGAAATAGGAATGCCTACCTTACGTACACAACAAGCTTTCTCATCAGAATAAAATGAGAAGAATCTCCGAGCGGAACTTGATCTACTTGAAGAGCGAAGAGAAGCTGCGGAAACAAAGGCAGCCATCTATCGCCAAAGAGTAAAAAGGTTCTACGACACAAGGGTGAAAAGAGTCTTCTTCCAAATCGGCGATCTGGTCTTAAGAGAAAATGAATTGCAGGGAAACAAAAGCCGAACGGGGAAGCTAATTCCTAACTGGGAAGGCCCTTACGTCATACAGAGAATTGTCCGAACGCACACTTATTATATGGTAAATATGGAAGGAAAAACGCTCAAGCGTCCATTTCATGCTGAACACCTGCGACGCTACTATCAGTGAATTCCGTAGCCATCTCCTAAATGTTTCATGAAATAAAGCTTAAGTTTTTTTTTTCAAACAAAAATGAGGTGAAAATCCCATTCCACAAAAATGAGGTGAAAATCCCATTCCAAAAAGATGAGTCGAAAAAATTATCCTACAAGGATAAAAGACAATTCTCATTCAGAAACAAGGGGCAAAAATCCCAATCGAAATATGAGGCAACAATCTCATTTACAAAGACAAGGATCTTACTCAAACAAATCAAAGTCCCACGATTGGACTAAGAAGCGAAGAACTTGCTATGAAGCTTAACTTACAAGCCAAATGAAGAAAGAAAGACTTTACGAAGGACTGGACTTCTTAAATGGTTAAAAGTAACCACACGACTTGGAAATAAATCTTCACCAACATAAAGGTTTGTGTTTCATTCATATAAGTAGAAATTACATTCAAAATGTTGAATCCAAAAACATTTCATAAAAAATCCCTAAGAACTAGGGCCCTACTGGCATTGAGCTGCTTCTGAGGAAGGTTGGGTCGGAAATTCAGCTGAGACTGAAGCAGGGGCGGGGGCCTCTAGGGTCTTTATAATCTGCTGCTCCTTTAGCTCCGTAAATTTCTTTAAGACTGATAAGTGTTCAAATGAGCATATTTACTTATCACTTATGAACATGTTTTCATATCAAACGCATTGATTATAGCCTGCAGGTACTTAAAATGCTTCATATTTTGTAAACAGGGCATATATAGGCCACCCCGATGAAAAGGAATCATTTATCAACAAAACGAAGGACAAACGAAGACATTTTAAAGAAAACAGGGGTTAAACGGCCTAGTGAACGGCCATTCACACCTGGGCACAGGAGTAGACACCCAAGGAGATGAACTGCCTTGTGAATGGCCGTTCAACTGCCGGTTCAGAGTAACCTGTGAGCTGAACCGGATGATGAACCGCCAGTTCAACTGCCGGTTCAGAACAAGCTGTGAGCTGAACGGGATGATGAACCGCCAGTTCAACTGCCGGTTCAGAACAAGCTGTGAGCTGAACGGACTGATGAACAGGCCGTTCACGAGGCCGTTCATCGTAACCTTTGCAGTTCCACGGGCCCAATCAAGGGCAATGTTGTAATTTCTTAAGTAAAACCCTAATCCATGGGTATAAATAGTTAAGTATGAGAGTTTAGAAGGGAGGTTGGCTTGGGAGAGAGGCTAGAGGAGAGATTAGGGTTGGGGGTCATCTCCCTCAAATCTTGAGAGTAGAAAAACCATTGGAGTTACAATCTTGGAGGTAATGGTGTTCTCTATTACAATCTTGGAGCGATCTCAATACACCGGAGAAGAATTCAGCATCCACGCTCCGAATGTTAATATCAACACCTTTGAGATCAAGGGAAGCACAATGCATATGCTTCAAAATTCGGCTCAATTTGATGGAAGGCCAGATGAAGACCATCGTGCACATATAGCAAAGTTCCTCCAAATCTGCAGCATTTCTAAGCCAGATGGAGTTACCGATGAAGCCATTCGATTGCGACTCTTTCCATGGAGTCTACGAGGAGGGGCCTATAGTTGGCTCACGTCGCTCCCTTCAGGTTCCATCCGTTCTTGGGCTGACATGCTAGAGAAATTCCTGGGCCGCTATTTCCCACCAAGCAAGGCCGCAAAGCTCCGATCTAACATCAATGCCTTCAGGAAGAATGGGGGTGAAACATTTTCTGAAGCTTATGAAAGGTTCAGGGAACTACTTCGTCGTTGCCCTCAGCATGGTTTAGATGCTTGTAGTAAGGTCCGCACCTTCTATAATGGATTAGATAATGCCAATAGAGTCTTGGTGGATTGTGCTGCAGGAGGTTCATTAAGCAACAAGTACCCCGAAGAAGCAGAGAAGATCTTCGAAGACATGGCCGGGAATGAGGCCCATTGGTCCACAAGGGATAAGCAAGTTAAGCTTGTGGGATCGGTAGAAGGCCCTCCTTCTATAGACACTTCCATTGCTGAAAAATTGGACACCCTTTCAAAACAAATTGACCGCCTTACCGCGGGTGGTGCCCCCCATGTTGGTAGTAGCTCAGTTCCGGTGGCCGTTATGTTTTGCACTACTTGTGGAGGAGGCCATGAGCTATCGAATTGTCCGATTTCTTGTGCGAAGACATCACCTATGGAGCAAGTCAAATACATGGGAAACTAACAGAGAATGCCAAACAATCAGTATCGACCACAAAACCCAATGTGGAACAACCCGGCGCTTTCATATGGGAACCCCCAAGCGGGACAATATCCACCCGGTTTTCAGCCGATGCCAAGGCCACCGCAAGAAAAGAAATCCACCTTGGAAGAAACCATGTTTAAGTTCATGCAAGACACTAGTGCCTCAATCAGAAATCTTCAAGCAGCATTTCAGGGATTGGAAAACCAGGTGGGGCAATTGGCAAAGGATGTCTCAACAAGACCACAAGGCACCCTTCCGGGAAACACGGAGGCAAACCCCCGGGAGCATTACAAGGCCATTTCCTTGAGAAGTGGAAAGGAAGTGCAGTCACCCTTACACCACCGCCGATTGAAAATGCTGTGGAGGTTGAGGAAGCTGAGCCCCAACAAAACTCAACAGGGGAACCAGCAGAGAAAGAGAAAGGGGTAGATCAAACACCCCAAAGCACATATCAACCTCAAATTCCATACCCAGAGAGCCTCAGAAAGGACAAGGAAGATGCTCTGTTCACAAAATTTATGAGCACAATCAAACAACTGCACATAAGCCTGCCGTTGGTGGAGGTCCTTTCCCAGATGCCAAAGTATGCTAAATTTATGAAGGAACTAGTTTCCAACAAAAGGAAACTGGAAGATGCAGGTGCTGTCACATTGAATGCTCAATGTTCTGCAATATTGCAACATGAGCTGCCCAAAAAGCTAAAAGATCCAGGGAGCTTTGTAGTCCCTTGCATGCTTGGTGAAGGTGTTGTGAAGAAGGCATTAGCAGACTCCGATGCGAGTATAAATGTAATGCCTTACAAAGTGTACATGCAATTAGGTCTTGCAGCCCCAAAACCAACGGGGATGACACTTCAACTAGCCGATAGATCAGTAAGAAGATGTGCTGATTCATATTAATCAATTTGTATTCCCAGCTGATTTTGTCTTCGTAGATGTTGATGAAAATGTGGATGTCCCGATTATACTCCGTCGCCCCTTTTTGGCCACGGCTCAAGCTTTAGAGGACCATGCTCATGGACGACTGGCACTTCGAGTAGGGGACCAAGAAGTGGTGTTTAAACTGCATGAAGCCATGCGACACACAATGGATCACGATGACACCTCTTATAGTGTCGATGAAGTTGACAAGATTACAACCGACTGCTTGGAGGACTTTTTACATACTGATCCAGCATTTCAATGCTTGGAGGAACTCGACGAACAACATGAAGAACTCATGAATGTTAGCACTACCTCAACTCAACCTCCAAAGTTGTCACGAAAGACAAAGTGGAAGGAGCTAAAACTCATTGCCGGTGGCTATATATGGAGACAAAGAAAAAGGGTACCCCCTACTTCCTCCACTCACCCACTAAATGAGGGTGACCCTGGTATGACTTCTCAAACTTGCTCCATATATGATAATTTGGGAAAGATTCTGTTTGGTAAGTGTTTTTATGGAAATACTGATGGATACCTCTTCACATGTGACCCTCCATAGGTACGATTAAGGTACGTCAAGCTCGTGACGTTAAACAAGCGCTTCTTGGGAGGCAACCCAAGTCAAAAATTTCTTTTCAATCTTGTCTCTTTGTGTTATTTGTTTTATAGTGATAGAACTCATGAGATCTATTGACATTAAATTCCTTTGTCCGCATTTGCATCATTAGACTCATCATGCTAGGTATGCACTAATGTCTTGTTCAAAATCTGGGCCTTATGGAACCAGCAAGATTGATTTAAACCATACCGGTCCTTGTACTGGATAGTGAACGGCCGTTCATTGGCCCGTTCACATGGTGATGGGCAATGCTACAATGTTGTTCTGCAAACAGTCTAAATGATTTTTCTCAAAAGCTATTTTTGCAGGCAAACCTGAAATACCAACCTTTTGTTCAGTACACCATGGCCCATTTCAACTTGCGCATTAGGGTTCCACTACTTCTTCCTCACCAACATTTCCAAGTTGCAGCTCCGTCAACACCACCCCGTGCGGAAGGACCACGCCCATGCATCGAAGATGATGAGGAGGAAGACACAGTTGCTGAGCTCACCCACGCATTCACTCTCTTGACCGTTCACACGGCGACAACCACACAAGCACAAGAAACTATAGCACCAATCTTGAACCCTTCGCCTAAGGCTGCACCAGCATCCGATGAGCAACTACATACGGATCATTGAGATTTATTGTTAACAAAACTCCTTTTTCATTTGTTTATCTCCTGCACTATGTCATCTCCTTTGGAGCTATTCTTCCTCTCTCACTCTATTTTGCAGATACTCATGATGGAACACTCCGGCAAAAGCTTTCACGTCTAAATCAAATTGCAACACCATCTACCAAATATAATCGGGGAAGTTTCAGTTTGCCCTCCTCTTTATTATTATTGCATATTACACACTTTTCAATTTAATTGTGTACATTGAGGACAATGTACGATTTTAAGTGTGGGGATGGATAGCTCTCTTCCATTGATGAATTTATTGCAAAACATTAAGTGTGGGGATAGGGAGCTATTATTTGTGCATGAGCATGTTTGACATGGACCTATGATGGCACTATTAGGGAATGATGCAATGTTTCACTCTACTTCTTGTTCACCATTCTAGTACTCAAAATTTTTTTTAGAATTCTCCTATGACACACTATGGACATCTAGAGATTATATTCATGAAATTCAAAAGCTCTAGTCATAATAGATAACCCACTGCCATGTTTTGTTGACTTTATTTGCTAAGCATTTCCCTCAATGGCTCCAAGAGGATTCATGGCACTAGTTTAGCTTCTAACCCTTCATAATTCAACTTAGTGGACAAGTAAGAGAAAAATAAAATAGTATGTACAAAGTAGTTGAGTCATTAGAGCAATAAAGACAGTGTTTCGCTACTTGTTGTGATGAAGTAGTTTGGGGTCCTGGCCTCTAATCACGGTGTTCCTTAATTCGAAAAGTCACTTCTAAGTATGAGCGCATCTCGGTAGAGTTGTAACCCTCTAAGTACCCGGGTGTTCTGGTGCCTAAACAGCATGTGCATCCTGAAGAAAAGAGGACCTACACTCTACACCGATCTTTAGCACGGGAAAGTCGGATCCATTAGTGATGCCCTACCCGTTTAAAAAACAAAAAAAAAAGACTCTCAAACTTGTCCACCATTTTCTCAATAGAGGGTTGGTTATCATAAAACTTAGGGCCTCAAGGACTCTCTAGAGTCCATTGAGGGAATGCTTGTCTTGCTAAGACTCTAGAACATGACATGTGGAGTGAAAATACTCATCTAGAGCCGCGATGACATTATACAAACTCTAGGTCCCGGTGTGAAAATAGGAGAACACACACACTTCGATGGTGAACTTGAGATAGAGCAGATTCATTATTATTATTGCCGGAGGTTGAACACTTATCATTTCTTTTACTTGTACTTTCATTGTCTTGTTTGCTTGAGGACAAGCAAATGCTTAAGTGTGGACATATTTGATAAGTGTTCAAATGAGCATATTTACTTATCACTTATGAACATGTTTTCATATCAAATGCATTGATAGCCTGTAGGTACTTAAAATGCTTCATATTTTGTAAACAGGGCATATATAGGCCACCCCGATAAAAAGGAAGCATTTATCAACAAAACGAAGGACAAACGAAGACATTTTGAAGAAAACAGGGGTTAAACGGCCTAGTGAACGGCCATTCACACCTGGGCACAGGAGTAGACACCCAAGGAGATGAACTGCCTTGTGAATGGCCGTTCAACTGCCGGTTCAGAGTAACTTGTGAGCTGAACCGGATGATGAACCGCCAGTTCAACTGCCGGTTCAGAACAAGCTGTGAACTGAATGGGATGATGAACCGCCAGTTCAACTGCCGGTTAAGAACAAGCTGTGAGCTGAACAGACTGATGAACAGGCCGTTCACGAGGTCGTTCATCGTAACCTTTGCAGTTCCACGGGCCCAATCAAGGGCAATGTTTTAATTTCTTAAGTAAAACCCTAATCCATGGGTATAAATAGTTAAGTATGAGAGTTTAGAAGAGAGGTTGGCTTGGGAGAGAGGCTAGAGGAGAGATTAGGGCTTGGGGGTCATCTCCCCCAAATCTTGAGAGTAGAAAACCATTGGAGTTACAATCTTGGAGGTAATGGTGTTCTCTATTACCTTTTCATTGGTTTGTAAGCTTTTCCATTTCGGTTTGAGTTCCCCATTTATGGGGAACTAATCTATTGGTACTTGGGTATGTTGAACTTTTGGATTGAGCATTAATAGCATTGAATGTTTATGATGATTTGTTGGTATTCTCTTGAATGTCTAATGAATGTTATGTATTGATTGTAATTTCATTACTAGAAATTACTTGTGTGCAATACAAGGGCTAGAGCTAGCGCCTCCTTGTATTAGGAACTTGCTTCATTAGAGAGTTTCATGAGTACACCAGGGAATCGGGTACTAGAAGGGCGAATGACTCTTTATACGAATTCACCGCCATGATTCTTCCAATATACATAAATTCCCTTGAGCTTCATATCAAGTCCTAGGAGGCTAGTTATCCAATTACCTTGGAAGAGGGGTTGGATATAATTTAGGAATTATCCCTTGAACTTCATATCAAGTCCTAGGAGACTAGTTATCCAATCACCTTGGAAGAGGGTTGGATATAATTTAGGGATTATTGTCATAAGAAATATCAACCTTGATTCATAAACATCTTTGCTCATCTTTAGAATTGAAGTCCAAAAGGGATGCATACCCAAGTATCATCTCTTGCTATTGATTTACCCCAATCAACTCTCGATTTTCAGTTCTTACGTTCAATCCATTTTAGTTCTTTAGTTTTGAAAACCAAACCCCCCAATTTACCATTTAGACTAGGTTATTAAAGCTTGGTTTACACTTAGCAATCTCTATTCCCTGTGGTTCGACATCCGACTTACCATAGTCCACTTTATTACTTGACCACGACCCGTATACTTGCGGAAAACACCCATCAAAGACTCCAGCAAGCCCCATAGACAAAACTTCCGCAAGAGGAACATGGTGACCCACCTGCTGCACCACAGAATATATACGGGTGGCCCCCTCTTTCACTTTCGCCCTAAGCCGAGCAACTTCCTTTTCTAACTTATCCGCTCGTTCTATTAAATCTTTAATTTCTTGCGAGTCGGATTTAGGAGCTTTTTGTCTGGAAGCTAAGTCTTTCTTGAGTGTGTCACGCTCCCCTTTGATTTCCTCCAACTCAGCTTGAACGGCGTCAAGTTCAGCAACCTTCAACTTTAGATTCCATCGGCCTCAGCTCGCTCATCTTGAGCGGATCTAAGTTCCACTTTCAAACTGCTAGAGTCATCCTATAATTTTTTGATATTCTCCTCAGCAGTATGAAGAGAGCCCTCGGAAATAACCAACTTGGCCGCTAGATCATTTTTCTCTTTTTCCGTAGCAGCCAACTGTTGAAGTCGATTAGCCTTATCTAGCTCAAAGGCGTGGATAACGACAAGTTGTTCCTTCTCCTTTTCCTCTAACGCCGCCACCCTAGAGCTTAATTGGGCAATGTCTACCCTACTCGCTTCCATCTTTGCCAAGTCTTCTTGACAAAGATTGCCGACTCGATCCGCCCATTGAGCAGTCTACAAAATAACAAATGAATTATAGGCGATAATACCGAACTAGAAAGTAAAAACAGTACAAGAATAGTCTTTACCAGCATAGCCGAGCGGAAGAGTTGGCAAGTGGCCTCTTCCCTTCCAGCTCTTCGAAGTTTAGTGGAGAGCTGTTCGGGCCTCATAGCCATCAAAACGTTCTTCACGGAAGCAGCATCCCGAAAAGGGATGTCTTCAAAGGGCAACTCCCTCCCTTGAATCGCCGGTCCTTTGAGGACCAAGTCTACCTCCCTTAGTTTGTCCAGGAGAGCTGCTTCTCCTGCCTCCGCCTACAAAATAAACCTAAGTTAAAAATTCTTAGTGAGAAAATAGATAACCTTACGAAGTAAACTCTCACCTCCTTTAAGAGGATATCCTCTGGCCGACTAGAAGAGGGGCCCTCTGAAATTGGCGATAAAGCCGGGCGAACCTCTTCCTGAGGCGAATTCGCCTGTTCTCCCGTAATTTTGGGACCCGATGGGTCCTCGGAATTCTTCCTCTTCGTCCTCTTCTCCTGCGAGGACCCTGCAGCGGGGTCGCCTTTAACCCTTTTCTTGGAAGAGTCAACATCTTTTCTCTTCATTTTCTTCCTTTCTTCCTTGGGAGTATCAGCGCCCTTGCTGGATGATACCTCCTCCTTTTTTCGCCCACGAGGTAAGTGCGGATGAACTTCACCTTTGAAGGAGGCCAGGATGCCCTTAACGTAACTTAAATCTTCGTCCTCCATCGGATTTCCTGCAAGAATAAATTCCGAAGTGAGTTAGATATCACGATTCAAGATTAAACTAAGTTAGACGCACAAACAAGTCCTACCAGTAGCTCCTATTAAACGACACCTAAGGAGATTTTCCTTGGTTAAAAAGGCATCCATGTAAACCTTGGACATCCCCGTCATTGACTTAAGAAAAACCTCCTCTTCATTTGTCATCTCCTCACAAGCAATATCCGTTCCAGGAACCTCCCACTTGGTTCGGACATCCCACCTGGATTTACTTTTGACAAAGAAAAATTTACTCTTCCATCGCTTAATGGAAGAAGGGACTTTCCCTAGAAACTTTCTCCCGGGACGAGCCGAGAAGTAGTACCAATCGGCATTAGACTCTAAACATAGACTAAACAACATACGGAACCAACGTACGGTCGGATTTACCTCGTAGTTCTTAAAAACAATAACAAAACCGTTCAACAACCTCCAAGAATTTGGAGTTAACTGTGAAGGACACAAGCGATATTCTTCCAGAATCGCCTTAGCAAAGTTAGAAAAAGGAATCCTAAGGCTACCCAACAACGCATCCTGATAGATGGTAATCTCCCCCTCCCTAGGAGAACTTGCCCTCTCCCCAGAACATGGAGCCCTAACCTCAAACAGAGACAGATCTATCTCATACTTCTCTACCAAGTCATCGACATCCTTCTGCCCAAGGAGGCTTATGAAGGTGTTAGACCCCCTACCCATCGCCCTAGAAGCGGGATGAATCCGCAAACCCTGGACCGGAACATCCCTAGACCCACCTGGAATCGCGACGGAGGCTATGGGTTCGGACGGAAAAGGGATCGAAAGTGGTTGAGAAGTAGCAGGTTCATGAGATTCATGAGAAGAACCAGAAGAAGAAGACGCACTAGAGTCACTAGCCATACCTTAGAAGAAAAAGAGGTGAAAGAATGCAAGAACTTTAGGACAGAGCTTGCCAGAGAGGAAGACACTATTGCGGTTTTCACAATAAAGCCTTCTCTGCCTTTACGATTTGTTATATGAAAGGGAAACAAATTCCTGGCCGTTAGATCCCAACACTACGCCCCGATCGGACCGTTGAACCAAAGGTCCTCAAATCCAGACCGTTCAGATAGCCATCATTACTTCTCCTTAAACGATTCAAAATCCCATCCACGTCAGCATACCAAACGCTGCCTGACACGCATAGGTAACCGCGCCCATCATGTTGTTGACAAAGCGCACGCTGCGCACGTCGCGCTATCTTCTCCCTTTAATGCGAAATAGTGTAAGAAACACGTGTCTCCCTAGGGAGTAATGGGCGATGTACTATGTAAAAAATAGAGCCAACACCATGAAAGACAAAACGCACACATCCCAACATAAGATCACCAGCGATCATTCCTTGAAGAAATCAAAGACTTTATAACCAAAACGATAAACTTTATTTATTCATGTTACAACGATAGTAGCATTTTTTTTAAAACACAACAAGTCCTCACAAACATTATTCTCCGTCAGAATTCCCTAGTCAACAGTCCACAGATCCATCCGAGGACTCGCTCGGATAAGACTCGGAGGAGATGCACGGACTTCCACAACCGTTGCTGTCCTCATTGTCGCTAGGAAACCCTGGCAAAGCACGTGGGCGAAGATTGGGGTCCACTTTTTGCGGCAGGAATCGCTTCCGAATATTTCAACTTCGAAGCGCATGCCCCCTGCATAAGTAATAACTAGAAGATCCCCCGCCTCGACATCATGACCAACATGAAAAATTTCCCACCCTTCCTCAAAACAGATCTCACCGAAATATGTGTCAACAGCCAGGAGAGACTGCCGTACACAACCGTTCGGACTTACCAAATGAACGACTCCAGTCCTCAGGCCCTCCAGATGTTCATAAAAAGAAGTTGGAATTCGTAAATGACGAGAAGACTGAGTGAAAGTGAAAAATTTGAAGAAGGATAAACGTTGAGTCATTATACAAAGAAATAAAGATAACAACAGAATGAATAAAAACACTATCCATACAAGCTCCTTAAATAGAAAAACCTATTCACACTATAGACGAAAATTGAAGAGAAAGATCTACCTCGATTCAAAACAACGAAAAGATAACACAGCAAGTGTCGGTCACCTATTTATCCTAGAGACAAAATCTACACCCACATAGACATACCAACTAAGGAAGATACTTGTTCTCGAACCAAGCGAAAAGTGCCATCAGCTCACTCCTCGCTCGGATTTTTCGAACAAGTACACTTTGGGGGGGACTAGTGTTACGGAGATATTTGGTAAAACACGCGTCACCTACCTAAATGGCCACCTGTCACACACAGGGCCACGTCCCTTTGGCCACGTGGCAATATCACCAAATATTCTAGCGAAATTCCGTTCGGCAAATAAGAGTGAGGATTCAACCCTACAAACAAATCCGTCGGAATTACAACAACCTTCTTAAAAACCGTCTCATAAGGTGCCTATAGCCACCTAGGGAGGAAAATATCTAACGCCTCTACAGTAAGAAGATCTTATCCACTTGCCTCTACAGTGGGCAGATATTCTCTACTTACCTACGTAGCACTTACCTACGTAGTACCTACACAGTAGGCAGATATTTTCTTACCGCCTCTTGAGATATTTGCTCACCGCCTTTCCCACCGCCTTTCAGGATATTTTCCTAAACCACCTTTAATTTGCTATAAAAGAAGAACAATGATAGTAAGAAAGGGATCTGAAAAAAATTACACAGAGCACTATAAAACTTCCTTCTCAAGTTTTCTGACTTAAGCATCGGAGTTAAATCCGGGCAGAAAGACCCAATTCTGATCATTTCGTTCTCCCTTTTACAGATTCACCCCAAAGTAAAAAGCTCACAATTCCGATCGGTATTCCAGAGTATCTCCTGTTCAGAATCTCAAGTAAGCGTCCACATCAACTATAAATTTCAACCGTTTGTCGAAGGCTGAGACCAGATCACGAGGCAACAGTAACCAAAGCGTAAGGTGGACCGGTTTTTCGCATCAACAGGAATAATCCATTTTACAGAGTCTCTCTCCTAATCCATACAAGCAAGATTAAGCATAAATCTGGAGGTTCATCATGCCCAAATATCTATCAAGTTAGTTCCCCATAGAAGAGGAACACAAATCCAATAGGATCAAAGAGGAGAAGATGAAAGTCATAATGAAAAACACTCTTCCCTCCACCGTTAGCGAAGACCGTTGACTATGTCCCTTCAATGCTTGCCTTTCTCCCTTTGCTCCAAGATCTTCAATGTACCCTAATCTCCAAGATAGAGAGAAGGTAGGGAGCCTCCAAGAGGATGATGATGTTCAAGATCCAAAAGCCCCCTTCTCTAAACCCTAAATCTCCTATTTATAGGGTTCAGCTCAATATAGATTATTAGTAAGCCAATTAGTGAGATTCAGACTCAGATTAGCATAAAACTAGGTTAACTCAAGTTTGGGTGCGCGGCATACGAGCTGTCTCACGGCAGTATGCATGCCGGTATGCTTCATTTTGAGGTCACACGGCTAAGGATACAGTCGTAAATTTGCCTGTGTAGCTCTTTATATCTTGGGGGTTGTGTGCTCAGAACCTCCATACGGGAGCTTACGGCTGTGAGCGCACCCGTATCTTCATCATACGGGCACTTACGACCGTAAGACTACCTGTATGACTTCAGTAATGTTGCTGAAAGCTTCGATTTGATATGTTTTTCTTCCGTTTTGCTCTCGAAGCTCTCTGGTGCCCTGAAAATGAGAATTAACACAAATTAAGTATCAATGGGCAAAAATTACTCAAAAACACATGAATAATGTACAATGAATTGATATAAAAATATGATCATATGAACGCTTATCAATTACCAGGAAATATGAAATTTCAAACTTGTATCCTCTATAAATGAGGTAAGGTAAAATATGACATTTCACGCATTCCGACAATGGAATCAAAATTTCTATAATATATATATATATACGGTGATATTACTGTGCATCTGGCCGGATTACTGTACAAGTCAGGTCACTTCCCATTTGGGCATTAGGAGAGTGTTTTAAGTATTTACAACCGCATGGATAGAAAGATTATCGAAAAATAATCTAGCATGTCAATTTTCATACAATTTGGCAAGGTGATGATCCTCCAACTTAACGGTTCTTATTTTAGGGAAGTTTTAATTGTTCGGAATTTCAATCTTTAAGTGGGAGGATCGTAACCTTACCAAATTGTATGAAAATTGACACGCTAGCTTATTTTTCGATGATCAATCAATCTGTATAGTGGGAAATACTTTAAACACTCTCCAAATGCCCAAATGGGAGGTGACCTGACTTGCACAGTGATCCGGTCGGATGTATAGTAACATCACCGTATATTATGATGTCTCCTACAGACATCGCGATGTCACTGATTTTCCCTTGAACCTCCAATGATTTGGCATCGAGGTTACATTCTTCATCAACTCTAACTTATCTTGTTCTGTCCTACTAGTATCTAACTCTCTCTCTCTTCCTCTGCTTTACTTATTATGCTCTCTTTCTGTTGTTTATCAATAGGCGCCCAACTTGGTTAGTTGATGAGTGTATATTTGTACATATTTTCATACTATATATATTTGCATGCATTTTTATTATATTTTCACATGGATTCCTCTATTTTTGTGTTTTGTTGGGTATTTTGTTGTTATTGGACATAAAAATAGGTTCTCGGAACAAAAGAAGGGAAAATCGAATCAATTCAGAGCTGAAATGAAATGCAAAAGTAAAGAACTTATTTCAAGAGATAAAGAACTCTAAAGCCAATCTCCACTGTTCATATTGAAGAACAAGTAGTCAGGAACACCTAGTTAAAATTTCATGTCAATTCGAGGTGAAATGGTCATCCGACCGAACATTTGATGAAGACTGCGCGGACTTGGAAAAGGACACAGGTTTGTACACGGGCATGTACACGGCTGTGTCACTCTCTGTATCTTAGAAATCACTCAGAATTTATCCAGAACTTATTCAAACATGCACACGGGCATATAAAGATAAACACGGGCCTTTGAATCTCAAACTTATCCAAAACCACGTGAATTCTAATCCAAAGTTATACAGAGACGCACATGGGCTCTACACGCCCCTTACATGCCCATGTTGCTTCACATTAAAGTCTATAAAAGGCCATCGAATCTGATTTGGTGTGGGATCTTTGGTCGAAGGCCCAAGGGAGTTTTGGCGCATCTTCGACCGACAGGTGGGGTTTTAGAGAGAGGCTGAAGACAGAGGAGACATCGGGTCAGGAAGTTTATGATCATTATTATGTTTTCTACTTTTATATGTGTGATGTTTATTATTAACATGAGAGCCTAAACCTTCTTTGGTGCCTTGGGTCCTTGAATCATAGGACGAACTTTGATTATTTTCTATTTTAATACTAGGTTTTTTTTTTTTATTTTTCTTGTGAATTATCTGTATACTGAATTCTTGTGGCTTGTTAGTACGAAAGTGCCGGCCACATAATTTGAGTTGTTTGATGTATGACGAAGGATCGCTGTCATGAGGAGGGGGGAGGCTTTCTTATATATATATATATATATATATATATATATATATATATATATATATCTTGCGGCTGGCCCGACTTGTGAGACAATGGCTCGGGCCGGGCCAGGGGTCGCCCGAGGCCCGACCCGATGTTGCAGTTAAAAGTCGAGCAGGCCACAAGTGCGGCCGGCCTGACTGTAACATGCCTCTCTCTCTCTCTCTCTCTATTATATATATATATATATATATATATATAAATGTTACAATCAGGTCGGTCGGATGTCCGGCCGCTTGATTGTAACATTTTTATTATCTATTATATATATATAAAAGATATATTAGATATTTTTTATAATGTATTTAGATATATATTGATTTATCTATATATTTTAAACAATAGATAGATATGTATATATAATTTTTAAATTTTTATGTATATATATACATGTATTATGAAGATAAGATAATTTAAAAAGTATATATACATATTTATATATTATTTAAAATATATAGATAAATCAATATATATCTAAATACATTATAAAAAATATAATATATATAGTTTTATATATTTTTACTACATTAGAGTAGTGATAGGATCAGGCGGCCAGCCACACTATTTATAGAATACATATATATACATATAAATTTATAATATATATATATATATATATATATATATATATATATATATATATATATATATATATATATAGGTTAGGATCATGGGACACGCTATTTTGACAAACCATTTCACATCCTTCTTTATTCATTGGTTTGCACAGTGTTTTAACCAAATCCAACCGTATGGATGGAAAGAACATCGAAAAATAAACGAGCATGTCAATTTTCATACCATTTAGAAACTTGTAGGGTCTTCATATTAAATGGTGAAATTCCAACCGTATAAAATTTCACCCGTTAAGATAAAAACCCTACAAGTTCCTAAATTGTATGAAAATTGACATGCTTGCTTATTTTTCGATGTTCTCTCCATCCAGACGGTTGGATTTGGTTAAAACACTGTGCAAGCCAATGAATGAAAAAAGGATCTATATAAATATATATATATATATATCTTAATATATAACTTAATAGGATCAGGCAACCGCACATTACGGCCGGCTTGATCCTATCAAGATTATATATATTTAGTGATGTTATTGTGCATCCAGCCGGATTACTGTGCAAGTCATGTCACCTCCCATTTGGGCATTTGGAGAGTGTTTTAAGTATTTCCAACTGTATGGATAGATTGATCATTGAAAAATAAGCTAGCATGTCAATTTTTATACAATTTAGTAATGTGATGATCCTCCCACTTAAAGGTTGAAATTCTGAATCGTTAAAACTTCCCTAAATAAGAACCGTTAAGTGGGGGATCATCACATCACCACATTGTATGAAAATAAAAATACTAGCTTATTTTTCGATAATCTTTCTATCCGTACAGTTGGAAATACTTAAAACGCTCTCCTAATTCCCAAATGGGAGGTGACTTAACTTGCACAGCAATCCGGCCGGATGCACAGTAACATCACCGTGTATATATATATATATATGTAATTATTATAAATATATATGTATATATGTATTCTGTAAACAGAAGTTACTAGTAATTAATTATAAGTGCTTTAAACATTCCCCAAATTGCCTATAGGTCCTGGGGGCGGGGCGGCGCGGGGGGGGGGGTAAGGGATGTAGTGTAATAGTGTTTTGGGTGGGGAATAGTATCAAATAGTGCCAGAGACTAATAGAGATTTGCCCTAGAAGTTATTTATATAATAATTACATACATACATACATATATATATATATATATATATATATATATATATATATATATATATATATATATTGTTGATGCCAAAAACTGGTCCACCTCACACTTTGGCTACTGTGGCCTCGTGATCTGGTCTCAGCCTTTGACAAACGGTTAAAATTTATAGTTGGTGTGGACGCTTACTTACGCCAATCGTGGAAACGCTGGAGGGCACCCTGAATTTCCTTCTGGATTTATCCAATGATGGACCTGTAAAGGTGAGAGAAAAGGGTGTCGGAATTTGGCCTTTCTGCCCGGATTTAACTCCGATGCTTAAGTCAGAAATCAGGGTAAGAAGTCTTAGGCAATTCTTTGTATAATGTGTAGTGAGTGTTTTTCGGATCCTTTCCTTTCTGTCCTTCCTCTCTTTTTATAGCAAGTTAGAGGCGGTTTAAACAAATATCTTGCAGGGCGGTGGGGTATGAAAGGCGGTGGGCTAGGTAAATCTTCTAAGGCGGTAGGAAAATATCTGCCTAGCGTGTAGGTGCCCTGTAGGTAAGTAGAGTAAATATCTGCCCACTGTAGTAAGTGGATAAGGCCTACTTACTGTAGAGGCGTTAGATATTTACTTCTCTTCTTCCACCTCACGCCTTGTATAAGAGGGTCATTATAATTCACGGACTTGTTCGCAGGATTTATTCCTCATGTTATTGCCGAACGGAATTGTGCAAGGTTATTTGGTGACACGCGGTCCTATGTGTGATGGCGGTGTGGTCCCTAGGTCAATGACATCCGCCTTACCAAATATATCCAGAACACTAGTCCCCCTAAAATGTACTTGTTCAAGAATGCGGCTGAGGGGTGAGCTAATCGCGACGCTTCGCTTTGGTTCGAGAACAAGTATTTTTCTTAGTTGGCACATCTATGTAGGAGTGGGCTTAGGCCTATGGCTATGGTACACGTGTTTTAATAGGTGACCTACGCCATCGTGTTCTCTTTCAAGTTATCGAGGTACATTTTTCTCCGAAATTTTCGCCTGCTTTTCTACTTAAGGGCTTGTATGGGTAACGTTCATAGTCAGAAATCTTTTGTATTATGGCTCAACGCTTGTCTTTTTATAAATTCTTCACTTTTAGCCAATGCTCTCGTCACTTGCGAATTCCCAGCTCCTTTCACGAACATCTGTCGGAATTAAGGACTGGATTTATCCACCTAGTAAGTCAGAACGGCTGTGTGTGGCCGGGCGTTCTATTGATTAACGGGGACCTAGGTGAGATATGTATCGATGCAGGGTGGGAGGCTTTTCATGTTGATCACGGCATGGAGGCGGGGGACCTTTTAGTTGTCACTTATACAGGGGGTGTACGTTTCGAATTTGAGATGTTTGGAGATGACTCCTGCCGTAGAGAAGTGGGTCCCTACCTTCGCCCCCGTGCTGATCCAGGTTCTCCTAGTGGGAACGAGGATAGTGACGGTTGCGGGAGTCCGTGCATCTCCTCCGAGTCTCATCCGAGCGTGGCTTCGGATGGATCCTCGGATATTTAACTTTAGTCCGTCTGAAAACATGTTTTCGTTATTTTTGTTTTGTTTGCGTTCGCCATGTAACCTGAATAAATGACGTTTGTCGTTTTGTTTGTAAATTCTTTGGCATTTTTGTGATCCTATGTTGGAGTGTGTGCTTTGTTGTATACGGTACAGGTTCTACCTTCTACGTACGTAACGTTCCTTGCTCCCTAAGACGACACGTGTCTCCTCTACTATTTAGCATTAAAGGAGGATAGTGGCGCGACGTGCGTGGCGTGCGCGTTTGTCAACGTCATGATGGGTGATGGGCGTGGCTTTCCATGTGTGTCAGGCGGCGCTTGGTATCGCTGACGTGGACAGAATTTTGAATTGTTTCAAGGAGGTGTACGATGGTTATTTGAACGGTTCAGATTTGTGGACCTTTGGTTCAATGGTTCTGATCGGAACACAATCTTAAGATCTAACGGCCACGGATTCGTTGCCTTTGTATATAAGGGGAACCGTACAGGCAGCAAAAGGTTGTTTCGAAAATCGAGTCGCGTCTTCTTCTCCAGATTTCCTCTTCTCCGGCGAGCCCTGGTTTTGAGCTTTCTGCGTTTTTATTGTCTTTTTCCTTCCCTAAGGTAATGGCTAGCGTTGTTTCTTCCTCCTCTAGTTCTTCTCATGAGTCCTCGATTCCTTCTCCATCCAACCCTATGGTCTCTGTTGCGATTCCGGTGATTCCGGGTGAACTTGAGGGCGCTCCAGTTCTGGGTTCGCGGGTTCATCCTGCCTCTAGGGCCATGGGTAGAGGGTCGGACACATTCATAAGCCTTCTAAGGCAGGAGGATGTAGATGACCTAGTAGAGAGATACGAGATAGACCTCTCGTTATTTGAGGTTAGGGTTCCTTGTTCAGGGGAGAGGGCGAGTGCCCCCAGGGAGGGGGAGATAGCTGTTTATCAGGACGCGTTGCTAGGTGGGCTTAGGCTTCCTTTCTCTGATTTTGCTAAGGCAATCTTAGAGGAATATTGTTTGTGTCCCTCCCAGTTAACTCCGAACTCTTGGAGACTGCTCAACGGATTTTTCGTGGTTTTTAAGAATTATGGAGTAAATCCGACCTTCCGTTGGTTCCGCCTATTGTTTAGCCTTTGCTTGGAGTCTAATGCCTATTGGTACTATTTCTCGGCTCGCCCTGGGAGGAAGTTTTTAGGGAAAGTCCCTTCTTCCATCAAGCGATGGAAGAGCAAGTTTTTCTTTGTTAGGTGTAAGTCCGAGTGGGATATCCGAACAAGGTGGGAGGTTCCCCGTGCGGATATCATTTGTGAGGAGATGTCAGAAGAAGAGGGAAATCTTCTTAAGTCCATGGCGGGGCTATCCAAAGTCTATATGGATAGGTTTTTGACCAAGGAAAACCTCATTAAGTGTCGTTTAATAGTGTCTAATGGTAGGATTCGCTCGCGTACCTAATTTAGTTTGATTTTGACTTGTGATGTCTAACCTTGTTCGGAATTTGTTTTGCAGAAAGTCCGATGGAAGACGAAGACTTGAGCTATGTGAAGGGTCTTCTGGCTTCTTTCGAAGGCGAAGTTCATCCGCCCTTGGCTCGCGGGCGGAAAAAGAAAGAAGTGATACCTGGCCAAGGAGCTGATACCTCCAAAGCGGAGAGAAAGAAGAGGAAGAGAAAGGAGACTGACTCTTCCACAAAGGGGGTTAA
Source organism: Dioscorea zingiberensis (assembly GCA_026586065.1). NCBI lineage: Eukaryota > Viridiplantae > Streptophyta > Magnoliopsida > Dioscoreales > Dioscoreaceae > Dioscorea > Dioscorea zingiberensis. Next base: position 33,571,533 of record CM048819.1, on the reverse strand, counting down.
AAGTAACCCCAGCGCAGGGTCCTCACGGGAGAGGAGGACCAAGAGAAAGAATTCCGAGGACGTATCGAGTCCCGGAATTGTAGGAGAACAGGCGAAGACGCCTCAAGAGGAAGGCCTTGCGGAAGAAGTCCGTCCGGTTTTATCTCCAATTTCCGAAGGTCCTTCTTCCAGTCGGCCGGAGGATATCCTTCTTATTGAGGTGAGAATCTTTATATAGGCACTTTCTAAGGGTACATTTCAAGAAAGGCTCTATTTTATAGGCGGAGGCAGGAGAAGCGGCCCTTCTAGACAAACTGAGGGTGGCGGACTCAGTCTTAAAGGGATCTGCCACCAAGCAGAAGGAGCTACCTTCTGAGGATACTCCTTTCGCGGCCGGGTCCGTAAAGGATGTTTTGATGGCCATGAGGCCCGGCAGCTCTCCATGAAACTCAAGGGTCGGGAGGGAAGAAGCCACTTATCAATTATTCCGCCGGCCATGTTGGTAAGGGTACATTTCTCATATTTCTCTTTATTTTTAAACTTGGTGTGTTTTTACGAGCGTCTTGTTATTCCGTAGACTGTACAATGGGCGGATCGAGTTGGTGATCTTTGCCAAGAAGATTTGGCAAAGATGGAAACGAATAGGGCAGACATTGCCCAATTAAGCTCTAGGGTGGTGGCTTTAGAGGAAAAGGAGAAAGAACAGCTTAACGCTATCCAGGCCCTTGAGCGAGATAAAGCCGAGCGGCTGCAACAACTATCTGCCATGGAGAAGGAGAAGAACGATCTAGCTGCTCAGCTATCTATTTCCAAAGGTTCTCTTCTGACTGCTGAGGAGAATATCAAAGAGTTACAAAACGAATCTAGCAGTTTGAAGAAGGAACTCAAATCCACTCAGGAGGAGCGAGCTGCCGCTCGGTGGGATCTAAAGTTGAAGGCTGCTGAGCTTACCGCCGTTCAAGCTGAGTTGGCGGAAGTAAAGGAGGAGCGTGACATACCCGTTTGAAAGCTCCTAAATCCGACTCGCAAGAGATTAAGGACTTAATAGAGCGAGCGGATAAACTAGAGAAGGAGGTTGCCCGGCTCAGGGCAAAAGTTAAAGATAGAGCCACACGTATATATTCGGTGGTGCACCAAGTGAGCCAGCATGTTCCTCCAGGAGAAGTGTTATCTATGGGGCTGGCTAGGGTCTTGAAGATTTACATGGAACTAAAAGAGAAACAGATTATTAAGACCCCAGAAGCTTCTGCCCCTAACCCTTTGGAACCTCTAACTCAAGTTCCTCCAGAAGTGGCTGACCAGCCTGAAGGCCCCGGTTCTTAGGGGTTTTTTATGATATGCCTTTGTAAATTTTTTGTTTATTTGAAATGTAACTTCTATTTGATATGAATGAAACGCAAACCTTTCTGGTGGTGAAGATTTTTAAACCATGTAAGAAAACCGCTGAGAAGTATTTTTGAAGTCCTTTGTAAGGTCTTCCCTTCCTCATTCGGTTTGTAAGGCAAGCTTCGTAGTGGGCTCTTCTCTTCTTGGTTCAATCATGGGACTAAACCGTTGAGTAAGGTACTTGCCTTCATAAATGAGATTGTTGCCTCATATTTCGATCGAGATTTTTGCCCCTTGTTTGAGAGTTGTCGTTTATCTGTGTAAGATAATTCCGACTCGTCTTTCAGGAATGGGAATTTCACCACATTTTAGTAGAATGGGAATTTCACCGCATTTTAGTAGAATGAGAATTTCACCGCATTTTAGTAGAATGAGAATTTCACCGCATTTTAGTAGAATGGGAATTTCACCGCATTTTAGTAGAATGGGAAAGACTTGAGCTTTATTCCGTGACATTTAAGAGACAGCTACAGAACTTATTGATAGTAGCGCCGTAAGTGTTCAGCATGGAATGGACGCTTGAGCGTTTTTCCGTCCATATTTACTAGATAATAGGTGTCAGCTCGGACGATCCTTTGCACGACGTAAGGGCCTTCCCAGTTAGGAGTTAGCTTCCCCGTTCGGCTTTTATTTCCTTGGAATTCATTTTCTCTTAGGACCAGATCACCGATTTGGAAGAAGACTCTTTTCACCCTAGTGTCGTAGAACCTTTTGACTCTTTGGCGATAGACAGCGGCCTTTATTTCTGCCATTTCTCTTCGTTCTTCAAGTAGGTCTAGTTCCGCTCGGAGATTTTTCTCATTTTCTTCTGATGAGAACTTCTGTTGTGTTCGCAAAGTAGGCATTCCTATTTCTGCGGGGATGACGGCTTCGGCCCCGTAAGTAAGAGAAAATGGACTTTCCCCTGTGGGAGTTCTGGCAGTTGTCCTGTAGGCCCAAAGGGCGCTCAGAATTTCTTCCACCCAATTGGTTCCATTTTTGGATACCCGGGCTTTCAGGGTCTGGAGCAAGGTACGGTTTGTTACCTCTACCTGGCCATTGGCTTGAGGATGTGTTACAAAAGTCAGCCTGGATTCAATTTCGAGCTCGGAACAGAAACTTTTGAAAGCCTGGTTATCAAACTGTCGCCCATTATCGGAGATGAAGGCGACTGGAATTCCGAATCGGCAGATGACCGTTCGCCATAAGAATCTCTGACAAGCTTTCTCTGTGATCTTGGCTAAGGGCTCAACTTCCACCCATTTGGTGAAGTAGTCGATAGCGACTATTAGGAACTTCAGCTGTCGGATCGAAGTAGGGAATGGCCCTAAAAGATCAACTCCCCAAATAGCAAACGGTGCAGTGACCGATAATTGGCGTAAGTAAGTGGTGCGGTGGGTCGTCTCTGAATCTTGGAATGCATTTGGCGGTGCATCACATTTCCGAGCGAACGCTATTGCATCTTGAGTTAGCGTTGGCCAGTAATAACCTTGTCGTAAGACTTTGTAACTCAAGGCTTTGCCTCCTATGTGACCGCCACCGATGCCTTCGTGAATTTCTTGAAGGATATAGCTAGCTTCTGTAGGATGTAGGCATCGCAAGAAAGGTTGCGTGTAAGACCTTTTGTATAGGCTTTCGTTGATGATGGTGTATTGAGCGGATTTGTAAGCGATTCGTCGGGCCTCTACTTTGTTGGGTGGTGCAGGCCCACCTTGTAGGTAATTTCTTATGGGATCCATCCAACTCGGCTCTTCGGCCACACTTTGTACCTCTCCTTCCAATCTATAGATAGCTTTCGTGGGAAGGTACTGCAGGTTAAAAGAGGACTCTGTATCTCCGTTTGGTGCTGTGGCCTTTTTAGACAGGGCGTCCGCCTCTTCGTTTTGCGCTCGGCCAATTTTTTCAACCCGGAAATAGGCGAAGTATGGTACTATTTTCTTTACTATTGCTTGGTATTTGACCATGTTCTCTTCTTTTGCTTCGAAGCTGCCTAAGGTGTGGCTCACGACTAGCTGTGAATCGGAATACACATGCAATGAGAGCTTCGTATTCGGCCTCATTGTTAGTCGCTCGGAATTGGAACTTGAGCATTGTCGCCATTTTCCATTTAGAAGGAGAATAAAGAACGAAACCTGCTCCTGATCTTTCTTCAGTTGCCGATCCATCAACGTATAAGGACCACGGGATGCTAAGACATTCTTACGGATTACGTGACGGAATTCGCCTCGCTTGCCGGGAAAGTCAATTCCGCTGATGAAATCACCAAAGACTTGAGCCTTGATTGTCGCTCGGGGTTTATAGGTGAGATCGAACTTCGCCTAATTCTATTACCCACTTGGCTAGGCGTCCGAATTCTCCGGTTTATGAAGAACTTGCTTTAATGGCCGATTAGTCAAGATTGTGATCCCGTGGGCTTGAAAATATGGTCTCAATCTTCGCTAGCTTGTAATAAGAGCAAAGGCCAATTTTTCAAGTGGCGGATATCTCGACTCGCATCATTAAGGATCTTACCGGTGTAGTAGCTGGTTTTGAACTCCGTTGTCTTCCCTCAAAAGAACCGCGACCGACCGCCATGGGCAACAGCGGCCAAGTAGATGTAGAGTTCTTCTCCCACTTGTGGCTTAGCTAGTAGCCGAGGCGTCGGAGATAATCTTTAAGCCCACGAAAGGCTTTTCACATTCTTCCGCCCAATCCATTTTGGTGCTTTCCATAGGCTTGAAAGAGTGGGAGATTTTTCTCTCGGCTTTGGAGATGAATCGCCAAGCCGCCAAAGGCCCATTAAGCCGTTGAATTTCTTGAAGACTTTTGGGTGATCCCATGTCAAGAATAGCTTTGATCTTTTCTGGATTTGCTTCTATTCCCCTTTGTGTCAAGATAAATCCCAAGAACTTCCCTGATCGGACACCGAAGGAACATTTATTCGGGTTTAACCGCATAGTGTAACTCCGGAGCGACTGAAAAGCCTCTTGTAAGTCTGATAGGTGTTCAGCGGCTTTTCGGCTCTTTACCAAGATATCATCCACATACGCTTCAACATTCCTACCAATCTGCTCTTTGAAGACTGTATTTATGAGCCTTTGGAAGGTGGCTCCAGCATTTTTTAGGCCGAACGGCATCACCGTATAACAGTAAGTTCCAGTGCTTGTAATGAAGGACGTTTTTTCTTCGTCGTCTTTGGCCATTCGGATTTGGTTGTAGCCTGAAAAGGCGTCTAAGAAACTCAGCATCTCATGCCCCGTTGTAGAGTCAACCAAACCATCAATTGATGGCAGAGGAAATGAATCTTTTGGACAAGCTTTGTTCAAGTCTGTGAAATCAACGCACATTCTCCATTTTCCGGACGGTTTTTTTACTAGAACAACATTGGCCAACCAATCTGGGTAATACACCTCTCGGATAAACTTAGCCTTTAGAAGGTTCGATACTTCTTCCTCTGCGGCCTTCTGCCTTTCTGGAGCGGAATTTCTTCTTTTCTATTTCATAGGTCTAAATGACTGATCTACATTGAAGTGGTGTTCTATGATCTCGCGTTTCACGCCTGGCATATCCTCTGATGACCAAGTGAAGAGATCATAATTTGCCCTTAATACTCTCGTAAGGTCTTCTTGCTGTGCGATTGCCAAATTTGCCCCAATCCATTACTGCGATTCCGCCTTTCTGGTTGCGTCTAGGGGAACTGTTAACAATTCTTCAACTGGTGTAGGTTGAAGCCCTTCATCTTCCCGTTCGGCTATTCTGCTGACTAGCATGGCTTCTGAAACCTTTGTTTTCCTTTTATTTAGAGCTTTCCCTTTGAGGGTTGAGACATAAGATTGCCGAGCCAAGGGTTGATCTCCTCTTACTTCCCCACTACCACTTTCAGTTGGGAATTTGAGGAGAAGATGGTAAGTAGAGATGATGGCTTTCAGGGTGTTGAGGGTTGGTCTGCCAAGGATCACGTTATAACTTGAAGCACAACGTACGACCAAGAATTTTGTTGTCACTGTTGACGATCTTGGTGAGTTTCACTCAGAATCGGTAAGGAGATCATTCCTTCCGGGTCAGACACCCCCTGAGAATCCTACTAAAGATGATTTTACAGGAAGTAAATCATCCGCGTCATATCTCATTCTTTCAAAAGCACTCCAAAAGAGAATGTCAACTGAACTTCCACTATCTATCAGAACCCTCTTCATTTGGAAGCTGGAGACCTTGATAGCAATGACCAGTGCGTCATCATGGGGATGACAAACCTTGCTGATATCATTATCATAAAAAATGATGGGAGCCGTGGGTCGAGACCTTCTTCGTGGTGTTTGTCTCTTGCGTCGTTCCCACCATTCGGGCATAACTTTTTCGAGAGGCGCAGCTTTCACCTCCACAACCAGGGCCACCACTAATAAACCCCACCATCTCTCCTTTTTCTTCTTCAGGTTGTGAAGCTTCAGGTTCCTCCTGAATCTCAAGGTTGATATATTGCTCCAACTGTCCTCTTCAAACGACATCCTCTATCGCATTCATCAAGTGGGTACATTTTTCCGTGTCGTGTCCTTTAGATTGATGAAACTGGCAATATCTATTTCTATTCCTTTGCCGTTCGGTATTTCTTGCAGGCTCTGGCCATGTCAGAAGCTTTTGTTCTTTGATTTGCATAAGGATATGGCTTCTGGTTTGATTTAGTGGGGTATGGTGATCATATTTGACAATTTTTCCTTCCTTTGTAGGTTCTCGGGGCTGCAGCATATGTCGTTGAGGGTGTGTTGAGGTTTCCAGATTTCTGTTTGTGCCCTTATTGTCCCTATATGATCTTCTTTCCTTCCGTATATCCGGGGGCCTTCTGTTGACACTTTGGTAGGTTTTTCCTTTTAGGGTGTCTACAGGCCCACGTCGAGTCTCTTCTTCCCAACTCGTATAAATTTCATCGGAATTGATGTATTTTTGGGCATGGCTCATAAGGGCGGGAATTGTCTTTGGTGGATCCAAAGTGAGGGAGAAACGAAAAGGGGAGTCTAACAGCCCCTCCATTAAGAAGGTTACGGCCATTCGTGGAAGAAGGTCCGCAACATTTCTTTGCTTCGCCTATGTAACGATTTAAATAGGCTTGGAGCGTTTCTCCCTTTCGTTGTTTAACGTGCAAAAGGGTGGATGGAGTTTTCTTTTGCTTTGAGTAATTAGCAAAATGGGCTTGAAAGCGATCTGCTAAAATCTGAAAAGAAGTAATTGTGCTAGATGGAAGATCGACAAACCAGTCTTGCGCTTTTCCCTCTAAGGTGGCGGGAAAAGCTCGGCACATGCGAGCGTCGGTAATTCCAGTGAGGAGCATCTTCGATTGGAAAGACTTCAGGTGACGGGACGGATCGGTTTTGCCTTCATATGCGGTCATAATAGGTGGCCTGAAGTTGTCAGGAACTCGTTCTTCCAATATCTCCTTGACAAAGGGCGAACACATACTGAGGATATGTCGCTCGGATTTCCTGTTTTCTTGGGAAAGGTCCTGCCGCTGGGTCCTTCTATCAACAGTTTGCATAGATGGACTACTCTGTTCTATCCTTGTCCGTTCGGTTCTCGTGGCAGCTTGGTCTCTACGTCGAACGGAGGGGGGTTCTGAACTAGCGGAAAAGGCGGTTCTTTCTCTTTTCTCTTTATGGGTGCGGGTTCTTGTCCTCCCTCTACTTTCGGAATTAGCCAGCGGGACCGTTGATACGTTTGGTGTTGGAGCTTGTGTGGGGAGAGGTGGAGGATGAGTCAACGTATGGACAGCTTGAGCCAACTGTTCTAGCTGCTGCTGCATGTTAAGATAAAATTCCGGAATGGACTCTTGGGGTTGGACGGACGGATTTTCTGATGGAGGTACGATGGGTGGATTGTCCGACCGGATTTCTTCATGTCTTTGGGCTTCGCCAGGTCCTTCAGGGCTAGTAGGTGCTCCTTGTCCTTGGATTCGTTTTGATCTTCTGGTAGTGGTCATTTGGCTTTTCGTAAGGGTCCCCACGGACGGCGCCAAACTGTTGATGCCAAAAACTGGTCCACCTCACACTTTGGCTACTGTGGCCTCGTGATCTGGTCTCAGCCTTTGACAAACGGTTAAAATTTATAGTTGGTGTGGACGCTTACTGCTCACGAACAGGGAAACGCGGAGGGCACCCTGAAATTTCGTCTGGATTTATCCACTAATGGACCTGTAAAGGGGAGAAAAAGGGGTCGGAATTGGGCCTTTCTGCCCGGATTTAACTCCGATGCTTAAGTCAGAAATCAGGGTAAGAAGTCTTAGGCAATTCTTTGTATAATGTGTAGTGAGTGTTTTTCGGATCCTTTCCTTTCTGTCCTTCCTCTCTTTTTATAGCAAGTTAGAGGCGGTTTAAACAAATATCTTGCAGGGCGGTGGGGTATGAAAGGCGGTGGGGTAAGGCGGTGGGCTAGGTAAATCTTCTAAGGCGGTAGGAAAATATCTGCCTAGCGTGTAGGTGCCCTGTAGGTAAGTAGAGTAAATATCTGCCCACTGTAGTAAGTGGATAAGGCCTACTTACTGTAGAGGCGTTAGATATTTACTTCTCTTCTTCCACCTCACGCCTTGTATAAGAGGGCTGTTATAATTCCGACAGATTTGTTCGCAGGATTTATTCCTCATGTTATTGCCGAACGGAATTGTGCAAGGTTATTTGGTGACACGGTCCTGTGTGTGACAGGTGGTCCCTAGGTCAATGACATCTGTCTTACCAAATATATCCGTAACATATATATATATATATATATATATATATATATATATATATACTACAATCAGGCCGGCCGCACATTGTGGTCGCCGGATTGTAACATAAAGAGCGTATCTTTTATATATATAAGAAAGCCTGCTCCCTTCCCTCCCCTAATTCTAGTATCTAGCTTGACAGCGATCTTTCGTCATACATCAACCAACTATAATTATGTGGCCGCCTCCGCTTTCGCACTAACCACCCCCCCTCCCTAATGCTAGGATGTAGGTTGACAACAATTTTTTGTCATACATCAAGCAACTCTAATTATGTGGCCGGCGCTTTCGCACTAACAAACCATAAGAATTCAGTACACACAGATAATTCGCAAGAATAATCAAAAGTAAACCTAGTATTAAAATAAAAAATAATCAAAAGTTCATCCTAAGGTTCAAGGACCCGAGGCACCAAAGAAGGTTTAGGCTTTAATGTTAATAATAAACATCACTAAGATAAAAGTGGAAAACATAATAATGATCGTAAACTTCCTGACCCGATGTCTTCTCTATCTTCAGCCTCTCTCCGGACCCTACCCGTTGGTCGAAGATGCGCCAAAAGTCCCTTGGGCCTCCAACCAAAGATCCCACACCAAATCAGATTCGATGGCCTTTTATAGACTTTAATTTGAAGCCACACGGGCATATAAGGGGCGTTTAGAACCCATGTGCGTCTCTATATAACTTTGGATTAGAATTCAGGCGGTTTTGGATAATTTTGAGATACAAAGGCTCTTGTTGATATTTTGTATGCCCGCGTGCATGTATGCTCGCGTGTATGCCCGTGTGCATATTTTTGAGATACAGAGAGTGACACGACAATATACATTGCTTGTGTACAAACCCGTGTCCTTTTCCAGGTCTGCGCAGTCTTCATCAAATGTTTGGACGGATGACCATTTCACCTCGAATTAACCTGAAATTTTAACTAGGTATTCTTGACTACTTGTTCTTCAATTTTAACAATGGAGATTGGCTTTAGAGTTCTTTATGTCTTTTAATAAGTTCTTGACTTTTGCAGTTCATTTCAGCTTTGAATTGATTCGATTTTTGCCTTTTTTGTTCCGGGCACCTATTTTTATGTCTAATAATAACAAAATACCCAACAAAATATAAAAATAGAGGAATCCATGTGAAAATATAAGAAAAATGCATGCAAATATAGTATGAAAATATGTATAAATATGCACTCATCAACTAGCCAAGTTGGGAGCCTATAGATGAACAACAGAAAGAGAGCATAATAAGTGAAGCAGAGGAAGAGAGAGAGTTAGATACTGGTAAGGCAGAATAGGATAAGTCAGAGTTGATGAAGAATGTAACCTTGATTCCCAATCATTGGAGGTTCAAGGGAAAATCAATGACATCGCGATGTTTGTAGGAGACATCATAATGCTTTTATTAGAAGTTTCCAAGTTTCATTTACAGCCCGAAGCTTAACCCGACATCGCGATGCACAATATTGGAGGGTATAAAAGGACCAGATTTTCTCTTTTTTCAAATCTTTGGTCTCCATGAGTGGCTACGAGTAGAGGTCGATGACGATTTGAAGGCTTCCAACAACGTTTGAAGCTGGGTTTACTCAACGCAAGAGGGGGAATCATTAATCTTTTGTTTTTGAATATTTATTTCCTCTTTTTGTACTAGGATATGGATGTCTATGTTAAGCTTGTCATTGTTTTGAATCTATATTTTGTTTGCATTGATTGAGTTGTTATGGATATGCCTATGATTTAATACTATCTCTAATTATTTGCCGATGGGTGACGACAAATCCTAGTTGTCTATGTATAGATATATGTATGTGAGAACCGTATTAGAATCATAGGGTGGAGTGGAGTGACAACCTTAGTTGCCATTAGTTTAGACACATACATTGGTATTCCATGGGGATGATAGAGTCTACGTCTTATAATGTTTCTCACCACATAGACATATGGGGAGGATTGGAAACATGTTCCTTAGATATAAGGAACTTGTAGGCCGGGTCCAGAGTGCACACAAGTGCCAGACTTATCATTGATTAACCCGTATCTAGAGCAACAACATCATTGCAAGCGTAAGAGAATATCCCTACAAGTTATTAGAGCCATACAACCCTAGAAGCTTATCATTGAGAGTTTCAACCCAAGAAACCTTCATATTCTCTTTACTTTAGTAGGATTTAGTTACACTTTCACTATTTGGATTGACTGATTCTTCGAGTGACTTAGTACCTTTCTGCTTAGTTAGACATAGTTTACCGTTCCCTGATGATTCGACCCAGTACTTACCGAAATTCTATTACTTACGACAATGTACGCTTGCGTATGGTGGAGTGAGTGGTTTTCACTCATAGCCGGTGGTCAACAATAATCAAGAAGTAGGCTCGTTGAAGCTCTCAGAAGACACAAGTATACTTTTGGGTGGTCAATTGGTGATATAAAGGATATTTGCCAATCATTGTGCATGAACAAGATATTACTAGAGGACAATTGAAGACCCATAGTCAAACATCAATGTTGTCTCAACCTCGTCATGAAAGACGTGGTCAAGAAGGAGATTCTGAAATTGTTAGATGCGGGAATCATCTACCCCATTTCTAATAGTTCATAGGTCAGTCTATACATTATGTACCCAGGAAAAGAGGCATAACTATGATAACAAACTCAGAAAATGGGTTGATTCCAATGCGCACATTAACGGGATGGATGATTTGAATGGATTAGAGGAAATTAAACAAGGCAACTAGAAAAGATCATTTTCCTTTATCTTTTATTGCTGGATAAACTAATGGGTCATGATTATTAAAGTTTTCTTGTTGGGTACTCAGGCTATAATCAAATATTGCTATAGCACCAGAAGACCAAGAAAAAACAACTTTCACTTGTCCCTACGGAACTTTTGTCTTTAGAAGGATACCTTTTGGGCTTTGTAATGCACCGCTACATTCCAAAGGTGTATGATGGCGATCTTCTCCGATATGATACAGAAGAGCATGGATGTGTTTATGGATGACTTGTCCAATTTTGGGGAATTATACGACAAGTGTCTTAATAACTTGGAACAAATCTTGAGTCAATGCGAAGAAACAAATTTAGTGCTAAATTGGGAGAAATGTCATTTTATGGTTCGCGAATGAATTGTCTTAGGGAACAAGATCTCTAAATTAGGAATTGAAGTCAACAAGGCAAAGGTAGAGGTTATCCAGAAATTACCCCCACCAACTTTAATCAAAGGAATCAGGAGCTTTCTAGGACATGCAGTATTTTATCAGTGATTTATTAAGAACTTCTCTATAATCACAAAACAATTGAGCCGATTCTTCGAGCAAGATGTGTCATTTCAATTTGATTACAGTTGTATTAAGGCATTCTTGGAGGTTAAAAGAAGATTGGCCATAGTCCCCATAATAATTAACCTTGATTGGAACAAGTCATTTGAACTTATGTGTGATTCAAGTGATTTGGCCATGGGAGCAGTGTTGGGGCAGAGGCGAAACAAGGTATTTCATTCAATATATTATGCAAGCAAAACTTTGAACCTTACTTAATCCAATCACAATACTACTGAAAAAGAATTGTTAGCTGTGGTGTATGCCTTCAAAAATTTAAAGTATATTTGGTAGGCACGAAAGTGGTGGTGTATATAGATCATTCAGCCATAAAGTACCTCATGGAGAAGAAGGATACAAAAGCCAGAGTAATGCAATGGGTACTCCTCCTTAAAGAATTTGACTCGAAAGTTTTAGATAAGAAGGGAACATAGAATCAAGTGGCAGATCATTTATCCTAACTCGAGAGCAATACTCATTGGTCAAATCCCATCATAATTAACGAGATGTCCCCTTACAAATAACTATTGGCAGTGAGAACTCAACAACTACCTTGTTATGGGGATATAGAAAACTATCTTGTGAGAAAAATCATGCCCAAGGGTCTTACATATCATCAATGAAAGAAGTTTCTGTATGAGGTGAAGAGATACGCTTGAAATAAGCCCTATTTGTTCAGATTTGGGGTGGACCAAATAATCAAAAGGTGCATCCCCGAAGAAGAGCAAAACCCTGTAACGCCCCAGAATTTTTACGAATAAATAAATTGATTTTTGGAAAATTTCACGAGATTAATTAACACAGAAAATGAGTTATTGACTTTTAAACTCAATTAAGAGAAAATCGAGAGTTTATGAAATTAAAATCCAGTCTCGCAACAATTTGGGCCCGAGAAGGCCGTATTGGGCCAGGCCAAATAGATATGAAATAGTTGGAGGTGGATTAAAGAGAAAGATCCCGATTAATTAATTGAGAAATTTAATAAGTATTAATTAATTTTGATAAATTAGTTAGAAGGTACGAGACAATAATTAGAGTCCCAATGAAGATAATCTGACAGAGTTAAAAGCCAAGAAACATGGATCTCGGTCGGGCGTGTGAATGCGACCCGTGTAGTTACAGTAAGGTCCGTGACCGCTGAAAAGACATAAGGAATGAATTAATTAATAAAATAATAAAACATTAAGTTAATTATGATGATCCACAATAAGCGGATCTAGTTGGAGACTTTTCCCCCGTGCTCATATAGTAAGAGATAAATTTAATTAATGGGCATGTGACACAATATTGGGAGGTAATATAATTTAATAGAGAGGGTTATATATTAAAGAGGAAGCCCTAAATTGGAAAGAAAAAAATTTCAATTGAAACCTCTCTCCCTCTCGTCCCTCTCTTGCGATCTAGGCCCTAACCCGCGCCTGAGCGCCGCCCTCTCTGGCCGACCAACCCCCCTGGAGCAGCCGCCGGCGTCGCGCCCCACGGCTATGCCGCCCCTGCCTCTCGTTGTCAACGCGTAGCCAGCGCGTGGGCCTGACGCGCCTAGCGCCCAGCCAGGTCGCGCCTAGCGCCCAGCCAATCCACGCCCGCCGTGCCGCTGCTGGCTATCCCGAGCCCCCTTCTCTGTCCGACGCCGTCGCAGCCCGGCACCCCTCCGTCGCTGCCGCCACTTCCCGTCACCGGCCCCAGTTGGAGCCCAAGCCTTCTGGGGATCAACGGCGCCCTCTCCTCCACTAAACAACCTCGCCGGCAACCTTAGCTTCGGCCAGCCCTAACATCGGCCTCCCTTTGAAAGACGAGCATCGATCTTGCCCGATTCCGGTGAGTTGAGCGGGGATTAACAATAGGGAAGTAATTTGGGGAATTTGGGGATTAATTACTGAAGTTATGAATGAATTTCTATATAGGTACCTCGATGAGGATAGAAGATGTACGAGCGCGAACGAAGGTCCCGTTTCAAGTTAAAGGTTGCATAAGAACCTAATTAAGTTCATTGATGTGGTATGAATGAGTTTAGGGCTCATGTATGCATGTGTATGGATGTATGTAGATTTAGAATAACTAAATTAGTGCTCATGTGTGTATGTTTGTATTCATTCGGGGCCCTATAATGAGGGGAGATGCCGCTGAAATTTCATAAAAATCTATAGGAATTAAGATTCATTAATCCATGGTTCATGCAACCATGTTTAGCCAATTATTTCCACTTTGTATGTTAATGCTAGATAGCAAGTTAAAGAGGTGATAAATTAGCATAAGTAAGGGATTGGTAGAAGCATGAAAGAAATACGAGCATGATTCGTATTTTTCATACCTTAGAAGCATGTATTAGATCTTTAAGAGAAAATCGTGCTTCATTTAACTTGATAGAATTTTCGTATTCTCTTGCTATGGAAGCATGTGTACATGTTAAGTATGGAACTATGCAACTTAGACTCTTGTGAATGCCTTGTAGGATCACACGCTTATTTGAGTGGATAATAGATGTTCACCTAAAAGTGATTAAATCCTCATTACCCTAATATTGATTAAGTACCATTTCATAATACTAGGGAAAGTTAAAGGAAAAGGCAAGAAAGGAGCCGGCGAAGGTTCGAGCCAAACTTAGGAGCAAACTAGATTAAGGTGAGGGAATACAACTGTAAATTATCGTATTCCTTCCGTATTTTTATTGTAATGACTTCTTGAGAATTCATGTTATGAGTTGATTAGTTTTCATAATTACTGTAAATTTCAAGCATGAATGTAGTGATCATGTTTCGGTATTTTTGAAAACCCATTTATGAAAAGCATGTGAAAAACAAATACATATTACAGAAATTGAAATGATAGACATATTAGTGCACTGCACCGTACTCACATACATGCCTGCGCCAGAGGTGGCTCTACGATAGAGCCAGAGAGTACGATACTAGGTAGGAAAGGGGTGGTTTTCTATAACTCTGTTTTTACTAGCCCAACTATCTGTTTTCAAACCCTCCTGATTTCAAGAAATAAAACCCCCTTTTCGTACCCATCGGGTGCTTAGTATACGTATATATATCTATAGCTCACGGTCGTTGAGTTGGTCCGACCGGAGAGCTATCGAGTGTTGAGTTGGTCAACTTGTTTCCACTCTGGTTCCGCTGTATGAAAGTAGAGGTGTAGATGACACTAATATGATTGATGACGAGAATTTGTTTCCATAGCTTGTCACCTCCATGGTTGTTGAGTTGGTCCAACTGTGAAGGCTACTGGCTTTGAGATGGTCAGCCAGGACATATGTGGAAATCAATTCCCGCAGGTTTGACATTAATATGATTGATGATGAGGATTTGATTCCATAGCTTGTCACCTCCACGGTTGTTGAGTTGGTCTAACTGTGAAGGCTACTAGCTTTGAGATGGTCAGCCGGGACATATGTGAAAATCATCTCCCGCAGATTTGACATTAATATAATTGATGACGAGGATTTGTTTCCATAGCTTGTCACCTCCACGGTTGTTGAGTTTGTCCAACCGTGAAGGCTACTCGCTTTGAGTTTGTCAGCCAGGACATATAGGGAAATTATCTCCAGTTTTGATGATACAATATTAAAGAAATGCATATGTGCATATCATTTTGATTTAATTGGATATCGGCACTATACATATTTATGATCAGCATGCTGTTTTGCATGTTTTAAACATCGTTCAGTCTTTGTATCTCACATTTCATTATTTATTATCTACTATTCAGGGCATACAGGTATGATAAACCTGACAATAGTGTTAGTACCTCACTGAGCTCCTGTAGCTCTTCCTTGTGTTGTATGATCTTTTGCAAGTAGTAAGCAGGGTCATGGTTCTGCTTAGAATGGAAGATAGGTCTTGACTACCATAGTTGGCTCTGACCACCTTGCCCATGTCTTGTATTACATTTAGTGTTTATGATTTGAGGAGTATTGTTAACTCCTATCAAGACTTGTGTTGTATTTTAAGACTTTATGGCTTGTATAAGTATTGGATTTGACTTTATGTTTTTCCTAATATTAGTGTTGATTATGAGTAAATACTTGTTTTATACAGCCTTAGGTCGGGGTTCATTCCCTGACCTGGCTGGTGTGACACCTGGGTCCTAAAAAGGATAAGGATGTTACATCCCATCTTAGAACAATGTCATTCATCACCATATGGGGGTACTATACGATTGACGGGACAACCAGTAAGGTTTTACAAGGTGGTTTCTATTAGCCGACATTATTTAAAGATGCACATCAGCTTGATACCCACTGTGACAAATGCTAACGCACCAGCACCATCTCACACATGCATAAGATGCCCCTCAGCAATATACTAGAGGTTGAGCTATTTGATGTATGGGGGCTGGACTTTATGGGTCCCTTCATCTCATCCTTCAAGAATGTACATGTACATTTTGGTGGTTATGGATTATATGTCAAACTGGGTGGAAGCAGTGGTGCTACCATCCAATGATTCTCAAGCAGTGATTAAATTCTTAAAGAACATATTCACTAGATTTGGTACACCCAGGGCTATTATCAGTGATAGAGGCTTGCATTTTTGTAACAGAAGCCTCAACAAACTATTGGAAAAATATGGGTCAGTCACAAAGTAACTATTCCCTATTATCGTTAGTGTAGTGGTCAAGCAGAGTTATCCAATCAAGAGATAGAATGAATTCTAGAGGAAACGATAAGCCCTTCTTGGAAAGACTGGTTCCTCCGCTGGATAACCCTCTATGGACCTATTAGGACCGCTTATAAAACACACTCTGGAATATCACCATACCAACTTGTCTTCGACAAGGCGTTTCATCTTCCATTGGAATTAGAAAACAGAGTATACCTAGTCATTAAACAACTGAATTTGGATTTACAAGCTGTAGGAGATAAATAAACACTACAGCTGAATGAATTAGACGAGTTCCGGATACACCCTTATAAGAATGCCAATCTATATAAGGAAAAAGTTATAAAGTGGCATGATCGTCGGCTTGTCAACTGAAAGTGGGAGAATATACAGCAAGTGTTATTATTCAACTCTAGCTTAAAACCCCTTTCAGAAAAGTTAAAGTCTCGATGGTCAAGTCCATTCAAATCCACTAAGGTTTATACTCATGGTGCTATAGAGCTGGAAGATGAGCACATAAATGACACGTTTGTAGTCAATAGGCAATGAGTGAAACCGTACTTAAGAAACTAAATCGAAAGAGATAACGTAATGGATGGGCTTGGGGACATACAAATAGAGTCCAACTAGAGACTATTAACCTAGCACTGCTTAGGAAGCAACCCAAGATTTCTATATTTTGTCTTTATATTTTCTTTAGTATAGCTTATATTTTTGGAGTTGTTGATTGTTTCGTATTTTTTGTGAATAATCTTTCAGTCCCTCTTGTGTAGAGTATTGACAAAGTTTGGGGGGAACTTCGGGGTGACACAACATCTAACAAAATGTTTCAAAAGGCATGGTGAAGGTTTGGGGCTTGATTGAATGCTCAGTTGAGGGAGGAGGTAATTCTGTTTCTGTTGTTTAGTACAGTTAACATCGCGACAGATTTAAATGGCGTCGCAACGTTATTTCCAGGCCTGAGAACAAACATCCTTAGAGAATAGACATCTCCACGTTAGATTTATGTGTCGTGACGTTAATTCCAACGCGGGCACTAAATTCTCTGAGAGTGGATATCACAACACTAGTTTACCACACGATGATCTTTCAGTAAAGATCTTGTAACACGTCGCGATGTCCAATTCATGCATCTCGACATCATTACAAATATAGGTTAAAACCAGGCGGGAGGGGGGGCATTAGCCATCTATTTTATCTCAATATTATTGGTTGCATGACCCCACCGGCGCTTAGCAAGACCCTACATCTCTCTCCCCTCATTTCTTGAGTATTAGGCTTTCAACCACTTCGGTAAGAATATTTAACTCATTTATGAAGTTTTTGGCAAGTGGAGATTTGTACAATTTCCATGTAACCTTCAATTCTATGATGATTGCTACTCTTTCTAAGACTTGTGGAGTGATTTTATCAATTTCTTGACTCTCATTTTATAAGGGAAAACTATACTAAATTTTGAGATAATTATATACATAGCCAAATTTTTAGGCCACAAGCAATTTAGGGGACCACTTGCACATATATACCATCTTATGCCTCCTCGAATACCATGAGATGTCCATGTCAGCCCCATCCGATATCTTTTCCCTCAATTACGTTTCTAGTTGCGCTTATTTGTAGATCATGGCCTTGAATCCTTGTACAAAAAGGAGGAGATCCCCAATCCCATGGAATGAGAGGTTTGTTGTATTTTTTAGACATCGACAGCCCCAGTTGTCAGGCCCTTCTTCTACCACCCCATCTTCTTGTCGTACGACACCTCAGCCTACGGATCAACAGAGGCTTACTGCTTCAAGGCGGTTGTGCACATGCTCTGTCGTAATCAGGTTGTGACTCGTTAGCATGTTTAGTATCTCCAACACCAATTATATCAGACTATGTTGCTCATCCAATGCATCAGTGCTCACATGGGCGTTGATGTCAATTTTCACCCTCACCACCTCCGATTGCCCCTAGTCTTGACTTGGCTGCTATGGGCATTGACGACCTCCCTCTCCCTTAGGGAAGTGTCTTTCTGCCCTTATGTTTGTTCCACATATTTTTTTCATATATTTTTGTCCTCCGAGCATCATCGGGGACGATGATCTTATTTATTTTGGGGGTGTGGTTTATTTTGTCCTGCCACGTTGAGTTCAATGTACTTAAACTCTTTTCCTATGAGCGAAATATATTATCAGTTTTAGTCTTTCATTGAGAATATTTTGAGCATGTGGCCTGAGTTTGTTTCTATCTTTTGATGCATTGTCCACATTCACACACCTTGTACTTAGAACCAATGTGGTTAGTCTCTGAACTTATAGGACATATGACACCGATAGAACAAGAGAGTTGAAGTTGTCAAACAATAGGAAGACTATGTTTATATAAACACTTATGCAGTTAGAATCTCTTTTAGAATTTCATGAATAGCCTTAGTCTAGTCTAGGTTGTATAGAGAACATATATGCAATAGGAAATAGGAATAGAGTATACACCTCATGGTTGTTGAGTAACACTCGACACATGGGGAGGTGCATAGAAACTAAGGGTACATGTAAGCTTTAATTACAATGTATCTCTAAAAAAAAAAGAGTATAAATGAATAAAGAGAGTATCAAAAAGAGGAGGGTAATAGCCTGCTTTGTGAGTAGACCTTTACTAGTAGAGAGTAGTTAAAAACTTGTTATGTAGATTTATGCTTCTAATCCTATTTTCTCTTGCATGTATTTATCAGTATGAGCTTCATTTTGACTAAGGTATTTACGGTGTTAGATTTCTGATGCATAATGAAGGTTATTTATCAAAAGTTGGTACTCGTATTTGAAATTTTGATTTCATTTCTATTATGTCATAACATCTTATAATTGGCAAAGGAGACAAGATCTAAAACCAAATTTTGCACATATAAACTATTCTTGTTAGTTTTCTTGTTCATTGCTTGAGAACAAGCAATAGTTCAAGTTTGGGGTGTGTTAGCTCTCGTAAGAGAGCTAATGTATTGGCATTTATTCTATGTTTAGGACCAAGATGTAAAGATTAGAGTAAGTACTACGTGATTTTTGTCCTGAAATGTAGGCTAAATCAAGTGAAATATATATGTATTAGGTGATACCCTATGGGGAGCAAGGATTTAGTCCAGATCAGGGAAGCAAATCACCAGTGAAGCAGCTAAGTGTTAACATCACAACGTGGATCAACGGCGTCGCAATATAAATAATCAGAAGACTCTCCCCAATTCTAATGAGAATATGGATGTCGCGATGCTGAAGACCACGTTGTGACATAAAAACTCAAAAGTTTCAGCTAAATTCTCATGCTTTCATGAACGTCATGACGCGCCCCGACTGTCTCGACGTAAATTCTAAGAGGTAGACTCTAGATTTCTCAGGTCATCGGGAACATCGCGATGCACTTCCAGACATCATGACAAAATTCATCCGAAAAGACTTTTGGTTCCCCATGTTTTAGCTAACATCGCGACGCTCGACTAGACGTCGCGAAGCTAATTCTTGTGGGTATAAATAGAGGGTTGTTTCTCTAGAGAAAGGATCCTGACCTTGATGAGCGGCAGGCGAGCTGAGGTAATGATCCAGAGGTGTTCCATTTTGCTGGAAGTTGAGGTTTAGCTCAACACAAGAGGGGAAACTCATTCCTATCATTCTTTAGTGTTAATCTCTCTTTCATAGTAGACAATGGATCTTTGCTTTCAAATTTGCATCATGCATCCTTTGTTGACGATTTAGCTTAAGCTTTTCTATTTTGGGTTGTATGAATGCTATAACCTGATACCAATTTTTTATATGCCTTGTATGCATGTTGTGATTGGTGTGCCTATCTTTTACGTGCATTGAGTCATACATCGATAAGCAATTACAAATTTATCGCCATTTTTGCATAGACATATGTGTGAATGCTAGAATTGAGAATATAGGGAGGAATTTTAGTGTGAAAGACCATAATAGTATGGCTGTATATTCCTCATTCGGAGTATAGTGTAGTGATCAGTAACGACTCACTTAACCTATAGACATATGTAGAAGGGACTGTAGACGTATTCCTTAGACATAAGGAATCAGCATCGGTGCCGTCGGCACTTGAAGTCCCCTAGCTATCGCTGATTAACCCTCATCCATAGCAACACATCTCTACAAGGCATAGAAGAAAACCATTACAAGTCATAGGAATCATTCAACCCTGGATTGATTCATTCGGAGAAAAACCCAAGTAGTCTTTGTTATTTTTCTTGTGCGATCTTAGGACTTAGCAATCAACCAACTTTTGTATTGACTGACTCTTCAAGTGAATTAGTATATTAATGCTCAGTTAGACCTAGAAAACCATTCCCTGATGATTCGACCTTGTACTCATTGTATATTTTATTACCTACGACCACATACACTTGCGTGCAGCAACTCAAGTGCTTGCACTTGTAGCCACTATCAACACCATCATCACTAACAATGTGCGCTAATTCGACAATCATCTCTTCAAGGACTTCTGCTCCAACTTATGCATTGAGGTAAGACTCACATCCGTAACACATCCTAAAGCCAACGACCAAGTCAAGGAGACTAACAAAACTCTACTCCAAGGCCTTAAGACTCGAGTCTTGCGAGATGGGTCCAGCTGGGTAGATGAGCTCCTAAGGGTACTGTGGGCGTATCAGACGACTAATTGAGCCTCTATGGGAGAGACTCCTTTCGCCCTCACATTTTACTTTGAAGCTGTAATTCCTATAGAGATCAGGATACCAACACACAAGACACATGTATTCACTCCGAAAGCTAACAATGAGGGGCTCCAAGCAGAGCTCGACCTCCTCGAAGAGAAGAGAGATATCACCTATGTCTAAGTCGCAAGCTACCACCAAAGGGATCGACATTTCTACAACTCCATGGTGAAGGAAGTTCAATTACAACCGGGAGACTTAGTGTTATGGGAAAATATCTTCCAAGGCAACAGGAGTTGAACATGGAAGCTGACTGCAAACTGGGAAGGCCCCTACATTATAAAGGAGGTCCTACGACCCGGTACCTATAGATTCGTCAGCATAGATGGGCGAAGTCTCAAGCGGTCATTTCATATGGAGCACCTACTTTGAAGTGATGTTTTTAATTTCTGCCTCCACACTTCTATCAAATCCCTTGAAGGGCCAATCTCCTAAGCTCGTTCAAAGTCCCTTGAAGGGATGAGCTCCTTAGCTCATTCAAAGTCCCTTGAATGGCGAATCCTAAGCTAATTCAAAGTCCCTTAAAGGGTAAGCTTCTTAGCTTACTTTTGACTAATTTTGAAGAGTGCCCTCACAAGGGAACGGTCGACCTTCCTAAGGGCTTGGCCTTAACTTTTGACTTAAGCTCTTTTGGAAAGTATCCTCATAAGGGCTCGGTCGACCCTCTTATGGCCTTGGTCTTGACTTTCGACTTAAGCTCTTTTGAAAGAACGCCCTCGTAAGGGCACGGTCGACCCTCTTAAGGGCTTGGCATTGACTTTCGATATAAGAACTTTTGGAAGAGCACCCTCGTAAGGGCTCGGCCTTGACTTTCGACTTTGGCTATTTTGGAAGAGCACCCTCTCAAGGGCACGATCGACCTGTATAAGGGCTAGTTCATGACATCACTCGGCTACCCGCCTAAAGGTTCAACCCCGATCACCATCAGTTCTCCAGAGAATCTCTCTTAAGAGATCCCGAGAACAAGAATTTCTAAATATAAGTGTGGGGAAATGATCAAAAGCTGGGAAAGCCCTATATATGTGAGCTTATGAATATCTCAACAAAGTTGTTAGCACTCTAAGGTAACTATATTCTAGAGGCTATGTACTTATTACTTTGGGTGAAATGTGAGTATTTACATCATGAATTGTGTATAGTTAGCCCGAAGTTTTAGGAAGTGATCTACTTGTGTTAGCTTACTCGAGTTAGTAGTATTTCACACATAATTAAGATTATAATTCAAGTAATTTGTATCAAAACTAAAAAAAATAAAGTCTCGGCCTTCAAGTATGAGCTACACAAGTAGGAGGAAACCCTGAGTGAAAATGAAAGAGCCATGACAGATCAAGCCTTCACTACTGCTGAAGAAACGAAGTCGACGCATCGGGTCTATCCAACTAATACGTCGGGATTGTACAACAGAACAACCAAGAAGTTGGCGATGCGTCGGTCTCTCAATGGTGATGCATCGGTTTTGGTAGGCGCTGTAGTGCATAGGGTTTGGTGACGCGTCAGTTCTATTAAACAACGTGTCGGTCGTCGTGGCTATATATAGGGTTTTTCCAATTTGATAGCTGATTTCAGCACTCTATGAGGTGACCAAGGACTGATGGCCCAAGGGTATTCGAGAGGAGTTTATCAATGATTGCACTAACGATCCGGAGGGGAAGAGCGCTTCATCATAGGGAAGATCCAAGGACAATGATTTATATCATCAGACTTTATATTTGATTTTTGTCCTTGTTATTGAATACGAATACTTTGTTGAATGAACTCATTATTTATTTTGCTTTAGTTTCCATGTTTCTAGGCTAGAACCTTTGTTCTAGGGTTATATAAGATGAAGACTTGAACATCTTATTTAAATAATTTTTAATGGTTTATTCTTTGTCATGTGGTATGTTTGTGAGGTAATCACCATTGACTGTTAGTCAAGAGAGAACAACAATCTTGCTCGCGTTAGTCTTAGATTAACATTAATGATTTGTTGCGCCCCGACCCGAATCCCGAGCCTCGAGCACATAAATAGACTGGCCGTATCCGAGGAGAGGCGCACCTCACTTGGATATAAGGCCTAGTGAATCATAAAGCATACGATATAATAACTCAAAATTTCATAATTAATCATAATTTTACAACAGAATTAAAATCAGGTTGTAGTCACCCTATACAACACCAAGGCCCTACAAGGGTCCTATAAAAATATCTCACACACAAAAAGTCATATGAGGTCCCCGAACCTCGACAAGCCATCCCAGTCCCTCGCGCAGCTCCCAAATTTGGGTCGGCTATCCCTCAAAACCTAAAAGAAAGAAGGAAGCAAGTGGAATGAGATTTCTAAAGAAAAGCTCAGTAAGTACACCGCAGCGACCAAAACGAAGCAAATCTAATAAAGTTGATAAAAGATATGCCATAATATGAACAAATCAACAATCATCAATCCAAACAACCGAGGCCATGCCCCGCACAATCCAAATCCTAGGAGTCTACCACAAATAATAGCAACGACAAAGACTCCTAATCCAAACAGTAGCCCACAGGCTCGGGAAGAGAATTCCAAGAAGAATCTCAGCAAAAATTCCCTGGTCAGCAACAACAACATCAATTGAAATCGACCCTCCGGTAGTACGGCCATCATGTCGTATTTTGGTAGGGCCACCTCTAGTACATATCGACACGATCAACGAATCACCCCCACTAACGAACAGGGCAACTAGAGTATTATCCCTCTGGTATGGCAAGCCGAAATGTCAGGGTGTCCCATCCCTGAACATTCCCCAACGGAGCCCCCACGCTCTATTGATCCGGGCGGAAGAATAACTTACAACAAAGGATGCCAAGATCTCAGAAATCAACCATATATGCTCAACAGGAATCAATCAAACAAGGAAACAGATACCCATGTACGAGATCAACAAGGAAACAATCCAAACAAATCAAGGGGACATGATAGCCACAATATCATGAAACACTCAAACAGGATAATAGAAAAGGTAATAAACACTCCATAGAGTGGGTACAAGGCAGAAGTAACTTACCTCTACTGAAGATCTACTCGATCTAACTGCGGCCCTGCTAACGAAGCTTAGTGCTCTATATCCAAATCTGGTAAAGCCAACTATATCTAAGTACCATTACCATAATCAAAATGGTTTATTATTATAATTAGTGTTAATACAAAATTATGGTAATTCTGTGTTGTCATAATAAATTACTCATACCTTCTAATCCGCGAACCCGATCTGGCTGATCTAAGATTCGTTAGAAAGGGCTTTCTCTCATCATTCTAACGGTGTGTAACACATCCTGATCGGGGAACTACAGACGACCTAGTTGTACCTCGAAGGGGCAGCCAGACCGCATGCCCCTAACCACCTTCTATCTTGATTAACCTAACCCATGGTTTTGAATATGGACTCATCTCAAACTTGACTAGTCTAGTTGCGTTTAAAATAAACCAACCCAACCCTAACCACTTAACCACTTAACAAACCTATTGGATTTGATTAACTGAATCTGAAATATTGAAGTTAACTTGATTAGACTTGGTTTGAACTTAAGTTTGAGTTTGTTACTAACTGTCTGCACTTAACCAGTTTAGAAAGCTGTCTTTACTTAACCAGTTATAAGAATTTCTTTAATCCACATGGCAACCCATTCAAGTCTGGACCTAACCATTCAATTGTTTCACAGGTGACCACTTTCCCACTTTCCCTTAAATTATGTTTTAAATCAAGTTACTTAACATGCATAGTTAACACCTAACCAAAGAGCTCACAAGCTCTAACTCACTTTGTAACCCATCATGCAAACTTAAGTAATGTCATTAAACCCTCACAAGTCTGAGACCACCCAAGGTGTACACCCAACCTGTCCTCGAACTAAAATATACTCACACCCTTGGCCATTCTCCTTCCACAGGAAAATCTCAACATCTATTTGATTTCTTTAATATGCTTTTTCTTATTTCTTCTCCTTAACTCATCACCCAGAATCTATAGGTATCTTCACTGTCATGATAAAAATCTATTAATGATCATATCAAGACAAAAAATAGAGTAGCTAAATACCTATTGTTAACACTTAGCACCCGACCTGCACACCTTTTACTATTATCTACTCATATGTATAAGCTTTCTTCTTCAACTTACACTCCATGAATCACCATCCTCCTCTAAGCAACCAACCTTAAAGAAGTTAAGCATGAATGCTCTCCAAGTCTTGCAACAAGCTATGACCTTCTATGGAACTGATATGCAAAATCTGCAAGTGTACTGGTCGTATCAACTAATAAAGTGGACTCTTTAAATATTGGGTATCGAACCTCAAGGAGATGGAAATATTAGAACCCACTACTTATCTACTATCTAGTTGATCCAAAAGTGATTGTTTACCCTAAGTCAAAACTAAGAAATTGCAAAACACAAGCAAAGGGTCGAATTACACTTGAAATTTAAGAATCATGAAAAGGGGATACTTGGGTGATTGATTCCCCCTTGCCCCTTGGATTTCTAAAAGGATGGATGAAACTCTCTATGATGATGTTCTGGGGAATCTAAGTCTTGGAAGGATTATTGGAATAATATATCTAAAGGATTCACTCTCTTTAGTACCCGGGCTCCCAGTATACTCACAATTCCATCTATTGGAGATGGTTTACATATGGGGAGACACTCGCTTCTTCTCCCACATAGACTATGAAAATCCCTTCAGGATCTCGCAATGTAGAAGGATTCACTTACATTAAAACATCCAATAGATACATGAATTCATCCAAGTATTCACACATAGAAAGTAATCATCAATTAAAACATATCCAAGGGGTCACCAAAACCCAAGTATCTACAAAACTAGCTCTCCATGGAAGGAGAGCAGCAATCATACTCAAAGATGCAAGAAATCAAAAAGTTCATGACAAACAAGAACATTACAGACACCGTTGGTGGATTCCTTGACTCCTCTTCATCTCTTGCTCCCTTTTCTCCTCCTTCTAGGGTTGATGATGAAGATCTCCAAACCCTAATAAGGCTGTCTTTTCTCTCCCAAAGCAAGGTCTTCTAAGACCTCTCTGCTCTAAAACCCCCAATCCTAGGATTATATGCCCCTCTTTAGGGTTTTAGAGCGTTATTTACAGTTTTGCCACCACAGATTTGCATGTGACTTACACCATACGGGATCGTATAACTTTCAGGTGCATCCATATGGTCGTATATCAGACTATATAGGGGTCTGTATAGGCTCATATAGGGTGCTATACAGCCCCGAGGAGATTGAGTGCAGGGGCCTTGATTCTCAAGGTCCATACGGATCGTATGGAAGCCCTTATGCCTTGGTTCTTTTTCCAAAAATGCTTTGTTTCGGTCTCGATTTCCCTTGAAAAGCCTCCTTTCTCCTACAGTCTTGATATCTTGCCCTGTTTATCAAAATAAACTCATTTTAAGTGTCAGTGGGCCAAAACTCCTCAAAATTGTATAAAATGTATACAAGAATATGGTGTAAAATTATGCACAAATGAATACTTATCGGGAACCTTACCCCATCCTTGAACATGGACAAATATCTACCTAGAGAGAGAAGTCCACATTAGAAGCCTTTGAAATAGAAGTAATGAAGAACAAACTCAGGCAAATGAACCCCTTCTTCCCTTCCACTGTTCTACTTGATGACTCACCTAAGAACTCAAGCCTTAACAGACTATTAAGGAAGTTAAGCTTCCTCCCATTACCTTTGTCACTTATAGATTTAGTTATGTTAATGTTTAGTGAATCATCACTCCATCACCCACCAACTCGAGGCCAACAACTCTCAAGTACTCAAATATCCTAAGAGATAACTATGCAAGTCTTTGAATCTATTCCCAGCATGGCAACTCAATAACTCTAGTTTTTTGAAATTAACTCACAGTCTCCTATACAAATATCAATGCATGTCTATCTCTTGGACACGATTATAACACTAATCAATAGGTTTGATAGTAGTTACTTAAGTCTACTATCCTCTCTTCCCATTGAATATAGACTACAGTTAACATGCCTCTCTAACTCATGAAGGTTTTTCTTGTGGTCTCATGCATACTTCTATATCATAATTCATCTATATTGGATCTCAAGGACAAGAAGGCTCACCGGAGATAGCTGGCGGTGCGATGGACTTCCAAGAGGAGATTTCCAGGCGATCACCAGCACTTCCCTTCGTCGTGGCGGGGCAGCCTTGGATGCGGAGGAGAGATAACGATGAGCGTTCGCCTCCCTTTAACTATAATGGCGTTAGGGTTTTGGGTGCTCTTCCCTTTATATGGAGGCCCTCAGATAACTCCCAATCTAATATATAAGGTAATTAGCAGGATTTTGGACGATTCGCTCCATTGGCCGCGCAATATCCGCAGAGGAGATGAAGCTGGAGACTTTCTCTCTCTATATTTCTTGATATTTATATATTTATCAATATATATATTCAAGCAAATAAATAAAACATCCTCATATATTCATCCACGTTCTTGGATAATATCCTTTTTTCCTGTTATATATTTATAATAATATAATATATATTATTATATTACACATAATATAACATAAGTATTTGACAACGTGCATGCATGGTATGAGAGATATTTTTCTCTTTTTGCAAGAAAAACAATTAACCTTTTTTTACTTTCCATTGAAACCCCTGAGCATTTGAAGTTGAGAGAGGGTATCTTGTATCTCAGTCCGGATTTTCTAAATCATTTCATCTAGATCCTTAAGAGTATCACTCTATCCTAATTATCATTTAATCCTTCATCTTCATAGAATCCAATTTATTCCATTAATGGGGAATTTCTTCAGTTAAATAATTAATCGAAGGCCAATAAGAAAGCATTTATTCCAATAAAAGTTCAAACAAATCCAATCTTGGGGAACTTTCCCTTATTTACCAAATAATCAAGAAATAAATAACTAATTAAAGCCTAACAAGAAAACATTAACTCCTAAAGACCAAACCTAAAAATAATAATAATAAAATAATAATAAAAATCCTAGATATTACAATCATCCCCCCTTAAAAGAATTTCGTCCCCAAAATTCACTCCAGGTCTCCAATACCTAAACTTGAATCTTTACCGGTCTTAGGCGATGCCTATACCTCCTCCGTGGTAAGATGATAAACTCGTCCATGAGTCATCAGTCTCTGATTGGAGGAAGACGACTGACGTGCCTTGGTTGACTTCCCTTTCTTGTCACCACTTTGATGTCCTTGTGCTAGTCAACCTGACTGTTTGGAGCTACCAAAAGACTGATGGGAACCCTGTGCTCCTCCAGCTGCACCCTGGTCCATCTGAGCCTGTGGACATTAAGCTTTCCTGTGCTCTAAACTGCCAAACCTGAAGCGCTCACTAGTAATTCTCGGGCAACTGTGTCTTCTTGTTTGGCCCTCTGCACTCAAAGTATCGCGCAGGCTGCGACACTCTGCCAAAAGAACTTCCACCTCCAGATGCAGCTGACGAACCAAAAGGTGTGCCATATAGCTGGAACTTGCACTAGGACCTCGATTTCCTAGAACTCTTTTCTGACAACTATCCTTGACTGTTGCTTTGTCCCTTGTCCTTCTTACCTTACAATGGTGGCGCTTGTTTGTCACCCTAGCTAGAATCGTCAATGTATTTAGCCCTAGCCACTACCTCTGAATAGCTAGTACACATGAATCTACCTACAATATTCTTCAATAACAGTCGGAGGCCGGCCTCAAATCTGCGTACTTAGCTCTCATTTGTGGGTACAAGATTAGGAATGAAGGGCGCCAATTTGTCAAACTTAACCTCATATTGCTCTACAGTCATCCCTCCCTGAGTGAGATGGATAAATTGTTGTTCCATCAGAAGAATCCTTCTCCGAGAAAAATATTTTGCAAAGAAGGCCTTCTTGAACTCATCCCAAGTCTCGAAGGGCACACCCTTCCTAATTCGTACCTCCCAAGGTACCAATCCTCTACACTACCCTATATCAGGTAGGCAGCCATCCTAACTCTATTAAGATCCTCAACACGATACATTTTAAAGGTCTTCTCTAGTTCCCGGATCCACAACTCGGCCGATTGAGGGTCGGCAGCTCAATCAAACAGGCGGGGAGAAGGCCTCTTGATCTCCCCTATCAGGCCTCTATTAGGGACTCGCGCCGCAGGCGATGGTCGGGGTGGTGCCTGCTGCTAATCATCTCTCTTATTAGCTCAATCATAGTAATAGAAGGCGTCTCCCCCTTTATGTCCGGGCCCGCAGCATGTGGCCCTGCAATACTAAGCTGAGCATGCAGCTATTGCTCGACCTCCATTTCCTCCGGGGGTGGTGGGGGAATCACCTCCGGAGGCTGGGGTACCTCTATATAGCGAGGTCTCCCACGTCTACCACTCCCACATATCATATTAGCTGTGAAGTATTCACAAGTTTATCACTTTTTGAACACTATAATCAATACACACATCTCAGTAACAACTCAAAACAACAATAGATTCATATATAAATAAAACAAATATCAAGTACCTAACATATTGACTTTGGGTGTCAATCAAACCCAGCTAACTAACATAACTCCTTACCCTATCCCAAAATGGGAACGACAATAACTGCATTAAGGTAGTGGTCCTCTCCCTGGTTGTGGACCCCACCTCATGACCTATATTCTAAAGTGTCGTTTCATCCCACAAGGAATATTCGGACAATTGTTCTTGTAGTTTTTCGTGCTTCCACAGTGACGGCATTTAGGAGCGGAATGTCCGCAATCTACAATCCGGTATCAGATGCCTCCATAGGATGACACCACTCCGCCACACAAATGGTCTCGGTCCGGTCATTGGGGGAATCCTCCATAGTAGTTACACCTAGCATCTTTCTTCCCCTTTCTCGCCGTAGAAATGTAGCAAAGACCGGAAAGTCTATGGTATTTCTAGGCAGGTTGTAGCCCCTTCGTACGTTCTTCCCCCATTATCCGCTGATACAACGCATTGTTATGCATTATCCTCAGCAAGTACCATCTCGTCCTTTGGGTCAATCCTAACATCCGATCAAGTAGTAAGGCCACAAGTCTTCGTGGCAGGTCTACGGTGACTACATCTGCCTCTGACGCAGAGTCCTGCTCTTCTGCAGAATTCTCCTGGTCGCCTCTACCTCCTGCACATATTCCTCATCAGACATATGTGACTCTGCCAAGTAACAACACACTAGTTAGTCACTCGAAGTCATGATCTACCCGACCCACACTCAGTCTATCCTATTTGACTAAGTCACTAGGGAAACTAGGGTGTCATCTATCCGAATGCTACTTTAATATGAGCACATCGGATATCTATTTGCATGTTATTTTTTGATACAATATGTATCTCTCACCCCCTGACCCAAATCCCGAGCCTCGGGTACGTACACAGACTGGTTGTATCCAAGCAGAGGTGCACCTCACTCGGATACAAGGCCTAAGTGTATCATAAAGTATACAATATAATAACTCAAAATGTCACAAGTAATCAGAGTTTTACAGTGGAATTAAAATCAAGTTTGAGTCACCCTATATAACACCAAAGGCCCTACAAGGGTCCTATAAAAATATTTCATACACAAAAAGTCATATGAGGTCCTCGAACCTCGGTAAGCTACCCAGTCCCTCGCACAGCTCTCGAATCTGGATCGGCTATCCCTCAAAACCTGAAAGAAGGAAGAAGGCAAGTGGAATGATCTTTCGAAAGGAAAGCTCAATAAGTACTTCGCAGGGACCACAACGAAGCAAATCAAATAAAGATGAGAAAAGATATGTCATAACATGAACAAATCAATAATGATCAATCCAAATAACCAGGCCACACCCCTCACAATCCAAAACCTAGGAGTCTACCACAAATAATAGCAAAGGCAAAGACTCCTAATCCAAACAACAACCCTCAACCTTAGGAAGAGAATTCCAAGAAGAAGCTCGACAAAAAACCTCCCACAAGAACAACAAAGATCAATCGAAATCGACTTCTTCGTCATGACCCCTGTGTCAGATATCGGTAGTGCCACTTCTTGTACGTGTCGACAAGGTTAGCGAATCACCCCCACTGATAGGTAGGACAACCAAAATATCATCCCTCTGGCATGGCAAACCGAAATACCACGATGTCCTATCCCTGAACATTCCCAACCGGAGCCCCTATGCTCCACTTATACCAGCGGAAGAATAACTCACAACAAGGGATGCCAACATCCTAGAAATCAACCATACATGCTCAACAGGAATCAATCAAACAAGGAAACAGATACCCATGTACGAGATCAACAAGGCAACAATCCAAACAAACTAGGGGACATGATAGCCATGATATCATGAAACACTCAAACAGGATAATAGCAAAGCCAATAAATACTCCATAGAGTGGGTACAAGGTAGAAATAACTTACCTCTACTGAAGATCTACTCAATCTAACTGCGCCCTTGCTGAAGAAGCTCAGCGCTCTACGTCCAAATCTGGTAAAGCCAACTATATCTCAGTACCATTACCATAATCAAAGTGGTTTATTATTATCATTAGTGTTCATGCAGAATTTTAATAATTCTATGCAGTCATAAGAAACTGCTCATAACGTCTAATCCGAGAACCTAATCTGGCTGATCTAAGATTCGTTAGAAAGGTTTTCCCGCATCTTTTTAAAGGTGTGCAACATATCCCGATCGGGAAACTACAGACAACCCAGCTGTCCCTCAAAGGGAAAGTCAGACTGCAGGCCCCTAACAAACTTCTAACTTGATTAACCTAACCCATGGTTTTCAATATGGACTCATCTCAAACCTAACTAGCCTAGATGCGTTTTAAATAAACCAACCCAACCCTAACCACATAACCACTTAAAAAACCTATTGGATTTGATTAACCGAACCCGAATCATTTAACTTAACTTGATCAGACTCAGTTTGGACTTAAGTTTGAGTTTGTTACTAACTGTCTGCACTTAACCCATTTAGAGAGTTGTCTTTACTTAACCAGTTATGAGAATTTCTTTAGTCCCCATACCCACCAATTCATGTCCGGACCTAACCCTTCAATTGTTTCACATTTGACCACTTTCCCACTTTCCCTTGAAGTATGTTTTAAATCAAGTTACTCAACCTGTATAGTTAACACCTAACCAGAGAGCTCACAAGTCCTAACTCTCTTTGTAACACATCATGCAAACATAAGTAAAGTCATCAAACCCTCACAAATCTTAGAGCACCCAATGTGTACCTCTAACTCAAATATTCTCACACTCCTCGTAATGCTCCTTCCATAATGGAGTCTCCAAATCTATTTGATTTCTTTAATATATATGACTTTTCTTAGTTCTTCTCCTTCACTCATCACCCATAATCTATAGGTATCTTCACTATCATAATAAAAATCTGTTAATGATCATGTCAAGACATAAAACTAGAGTAGCTAAATACCTGTTGTTAACACTCATCACACGACCTGCAACATTTTACATTGTACTCAACGAGTCACCATCCTCCTCTAAGCAACCAACCCTTAATAAGTTAAGTATGTATGCTCTCCCAGCCTTGCAACAAGTTATGACCTTCTACGGAACCTAACCCCATCCCCGAACATGGACAAATATCTACCTAGAGAGAGAAGTCTACATCAAAAGCCTTTGAAACAGAAGCAATGAAGAACAAACTCATGCAGATGAACCCCTTCTTCCCTTCCACTGTTTTACTTAATGACTCACATAAGAATCCAAGCCTTAAAAGACTATTAAGGAAATTAAGCACCCTCCCATTACTCTTGTCATTTATAGTTTTAGTTATGGTAATATTTAGTGAATCATCACTCCATCACCCACCAACTCGAGGCCAACAACTCTTAAGTACTCAAATATCCTAAGAGATAACTATGCAATTCTTTGAATCTATTCTCAACACAGCAACTCGTCAACTCTAGTTTCTTTGAAATTAACATGCAGTCTCCTATATAAATATCCATGCATGTCTATCTCTTGGACATGATTATAACACTAATCAATATGTTTGAAAGCCCTAGTTCATTAGCAGTTACTTAAATCTACTATCCTCCCTTCCCATTGAATCTAGACCATAGTTAACATGCCTCTCTAACTTATAAAGGTTTTTCTTGTGGTCTCATGCATACTTCTATATCATAATTCATCTATATTGGATCTCAAGGACAGGGAGGCTCATTGGAGATGGCTGGCGATGGGATGGACTTTCGAGAGGCAAGCTCCAGGCGATCACCAGCACTTCCCTTTGTTGTAGAGGTGCAGCTTCGATACGGATGAGAGACAACGATGAGCGATCGCCTCTCTTTAACTACGGCGGCATTGGGGTTTGGGGAGCTCTTCTCTTATATGGAGGTCCCCGGATAACTCCCAATCTAGTAGATAAGGTAATCAGCAGGATTTCAAACGATTTGCTTCATTGGCCGCGCGATATCCATGGAGGACATGAAGCTGGAGACTTTCTCTCTATACATCTTGATATTTATATGTTTATCAATATATATATTCAAGAAAATAAATAAAAAAAATGCATTCATCCACGTGCTTGGATGATATGCTTTTTTCCTATTATATATTTATAATAAAATAATATATATTATTATATTAATATAACATAAGTATTTGATAGCGCGCATGCATGGTATGAGAAAGAGTTATCTCTTTTTGCAAGAAAACCCATTAACCTTTTTACTTTCCATTTAAACCCCTGGGCATTTGAATTTGAGAGAGAGGGTATCTTGCATCTCAGTCTGGATTTTCTAAATCATTTCATTAGATCATTAACAGTATCACTCTATCCTATTATGATTTAGAATCCAATTTATTCCATTTATAGGGAATTTATTTAATTAAATAATTAATCGAAGGCCAATAAGAAAACATTTATTCCAATAAAAGTTCAAACAAATCCAATCTTCTGGAACTTTCCCTTATTTACAAAATAATCAAGAAAAAAATAACTAATTAAAGCCTAATAAGAAAACATTAACTCCTAAATATCAAACCTAAAAAAGAAAAATAAAATAATAATAATAAAATCCTGGATTTTACATGATTGTTAATGCACAAGGTGGAAGTCGGGGTGACAGCTTGAGACCCCATTAGCACCAATGGTCTTCAAGAGGCAAGGTTTCATACCTTGGTCCAACAATATTTCTCCCTATAATCATAGAGATATGGGGAAGAGTTGAAGTGTATTCCTAGTGAGTAGGAATTAGTATGATACGCATGGATGGCACTTAAGCACCTTGGGATTATAGGGTTTTGTAGAAAATCAAAAGTATGTATCATATATATGGCACAACGGAAAAATTAAATTTTTCTAAACCCTAGCCAAAACGGATCTCCCTACGTTTATCAAAACACAAGAAAGAAAGTTGAAGGGCATGTGCCTTTTGATAAATGTACTGAATTCGTTTCTCTGAGTTGGAGAAGACGTTGCATCAACCACAACAGTCCGCAGTCGGAGTGCCTCTAACGGTGATCCAAGCGAAGATCCACAGAAGGAACCTAAAAGGCGACGGGGTGATCTTCCACGCAAGGTGCTAGCTATGGTGGAAGTTTTTGAGAGGATTTGGGAGAGAAGAGAAAAGGCTATTGATCTCTATCAATTGCTAAGAAATTGTCTATCTTTATGGCCTCGAATATCATAAATTTAAAGGCCTCCATAATCAGATTAGGTTTTGCTTCGAATTGGGTATTTGATTGAAGCCCAAATCAAATTTGGCTTACAATCTAATCAAAATTTGACTTATAATCTAATTCTATTTCAAAGCAAATTTTACTTATAATTAAATTCAAAATACAATCAAATTTGTCTTATAATCAAATTCGACTTACAATCAAATTTGACTTGTATTCAAATTTGACTTACAATCTTTCTCTTCCCTTTAATTATCTAGTTTTGAGAATCTATTCCCAAACACCCGTTTTATATCTCATTGATATCTTCTATGCATGTGACACATTAGGCTCCTGGTTATGTTGGCAATTCATAATCAACCATTGATTAGAAATAGATCATGAGTGACATCTAACAATACATCAGGACCCCCAATTTACCAGATAGTCAGGTGGTCTTACTTGGAACCTTTCAACAGCCAATGTTAGTGTGCAATTTGTCCTTTACCATCTTATACCAACTTTGTTCGGAGTATGGTCTATGTGTCAACTCCCACTAGATTGACTATGTCACACCTAGCCCAAGTATTAGTTCCTTGTCCTATGGGATCCATTACTCGAAACTTATGTCATCGAAGAACATCTTCATGACAAGTTACTATGGTCAGAGATTCTTGAGGAATGACCCGACAAGTGGCCATGGGTATACTCTCCTTCTATCAGGAGTGGTAAATCCTTTGTTGTCAGCCTAAATACCTTCGAATACTTCAATGCTGTACCTAATCACCACCTTGTAAGTAACCCCTGAAGGGAAATGTAGGAATGACGTCAAAGCACAGGATCCATATCCAAGATAACTTGTGTACCTCAAGTCTAAGGATATTTACACCATTGCTGTAATGAGATCTTACCTGACATTTTAATAGGATAACCATGTGAAGACTCATGGTAGGTCATCCAATGAACATGCTACCCTTAGCAAGCATCCACATGTCCACTCAAAATATCTTCATGCTTACAGCTTGTGAAAACAATTGCTTGATCGGATCAAGGAGCATAACAAGTGCTAGTCTTGATTGATCAATGATGTCCCGTCTCATTGATCCTTTGACTGGGGATATTTAGATACTTATATAATTATACATGATAGGAATCCCAATTATGATCTCTATCATAATTTCCTTCATGCTATGTGTTGTATCCTAGACTTCATTAATTAGATTTAAGATCTAATATCATATTCATAGTAGTGAACATCTAAATAAGGATGAAGCCTTTTATTAAATAAATAAATTTAAACATAAAGTGCCAAAGGTGATTGTCTTTAGAGCACTTCTCCAATAGGGATGACCTTGTGTGTACCCTTACTTACTCAACGAAATAAATTCTTAATTAAGTCTGACCCCATACAACCCTAGATCCTCTTGATTAAGTGTCTTCTCG
Source organism: Dioscorea zingiberensis (assembly GCA_026586065.1). Taxonomy (NCBI): domain Eukaryota; kingdom Viridiplantae; phylum Streptophyta; class Magnoliopsida; order Dioscoreales; family Dioscoreaceae; genus Dioscorea; species Dioscorea zingiberensis. The sequence goes on along the minus strand of CM048819.1, from coordinate 33,535,791 downwards.
ATCTTATCTCCCTTCATTATTGATTTAACGTGAAATCATTCATCATTATGACCATCACTCTTTTCCACTGATTTATTGTAATCTCCTTGTTTAATTTTAGTTAGCTAGCATCCCACTCCTTGTATTTGACTTGGGCTTACTGGTATAATTGTATTACTTTGACGACACGTACACGTGCGTGAGTGTGTGTACCACTCAACAATGTTCTTGGCTCCGTTGCAAGGGAGTGCCTAGGTTTAGTTCACTTTAGATTACTAGGAATTCATACTAAATTTAGCAATTTTATTTGCTTTGTTTATTTGTATATACTTGCTTGTTTTTACTAATTGTAGATACATAATTCCTGTTTTTCTTTCTTTCTCTTAGTTGTGGTTTTCGTGTTTTACAAATAGTGAGTTTTTTCTTTTATTTCTCTCAAGTATAGTGAGTGAGTCTATAGTGACCCTTCTCTTGTCACTCACATGCATATTGCATGAGCGAGAGAGTAATTAAAACTCTAAACAAATCAGGTAACTCCTAAAGATCCAAGATCAAATTGGATTTCAATTCTATCCTAATTTTGCGTACAAAGTACTACCAAAAAAGAAAAAAAATCTAAAAACAAGGATTTGACTGGGAAAACAACAAAAATTGAGGATGAGGGAAAGGTACACAAAGCACTAGTAGACCCCACGTTCCTGTCCAGACGAGATTTCAAGATTGGAGTTGAACGTGTGAATTTGATGTCTATAGCCAAAGTTATAGCCAAAACACCGAACCGTACCCAAAACCGCCACAATTATGGAATTGGCTTGATCGCTCCCGATCTTTACGTTAACTCGCCGACTTGACACCATCTAACTCGAGCCTTCTGCATCAGTCACCCTGGGTTTAAAAGAACTTATCCTGAGTTTACAGTTGTGTCAGAAGTCTGCACCCCTATTGGTAGATCTGGATCTCTGTGCTTGATCACGCTTAAAACCTTGGAGATAAAAAGTAGGTTAGTAGTATTCATTACCCGGTTAGGAGGGCTTTCATCCTGTCGGGGTGTCAACACAATCTTTCTTCCTTTGATGCTAAAGGAATATGTTTTCTTCCTCCCATCATGAACAACACTACGATCATACTGCCAAGGCCGCCCTAAAAACATATGACAGGCATCTATAGGCACAACATCACACCAAGCATTGTCAAAATATTTCCTGCCAATGGAAAAAGATACCAGGTATCGTCTGTCTACTTTTACCTCACTACCTTTACTCAGCCATGACAACTTGCACAGCTTGGGGTAGAGTTCTGTCTCAACTATAATTTCTGGACAGCCTCCTCGGATACCATATTCTCACAACTTCTGCTATTAATGATCAACATGCAGACCTTGGCAGTAATTGTGTAGGTCGTCTAAAAGATATTGTTTCTCAACCAGTTATCCCCTAAATCTTCCTTGGGAGTCAGTAAACTCTTGTGCGCAATTAGGGTCTCACGGCCGTCCCCACACAATACATCACCAGCCCCGTCGTCATCATCCGCGTAATCATCATAAACTGGCTCCCTAGTCTCCTCATCCTCGTCCGCCTTGTCCTCCTCAATCAGCAGGTCCTTTCCCTTCTAACTAGTGGGTTTCTGACTTTCAGGTGACTTGTGCCAGTGCTCATCACATCGGTAACACCAAATAGTAGAGGTGGAACTACCTGGCGGTAGTTGCTGGACCGGGCGGGACTCCTGGTGGCAAACTGGTTGGCTACTCTGATCGCTCTTGATTGGTGGTCTTTTGTTCTGCTGCTTTTCAACAATGAGGGCACGTTGGTACATGATGCGCAAAATCTGCAATTGTAAGGGTCGTATCAAGTAATACAGTGGACTCTATTTAGTCGGGTATCGATCCTCAGGGAGAAGAAAGTACTAGTACCCACTACTTGTCTATTATCTAGTCGATCCAAAGGTGAGTGTTGTATTCTAAACCTAAAATTAAGAAATTGAAAACACAAGCAATGCGATCGAAACAACCTTGATGGAAATCAATCATGAAAAGTAGATACTCGGGTAATGAATACCCCTTGGATTTATATTCTAAAGATGGATGAAGATCTTTCTATATTGATACTTAGTAGAATCTTGGCCAAGGGTTCCTACGGTTCTTTCACTCCCTCTTTCAAGGTGAATTACTAATCCTAGTGCCCTTATCGATGATATTCTAGGGAACCTAATTCTTGGAAGGATTGCAGGAATAAGACATCCTAAGGACTCGCTCTTCTTAGTACTTGGGTTCCCGCTAAACTCACAACCCTCTCTATTAGAGATGGTCTACATATGGAGAGGCATTCGCTTCTTCCCCCATATGGACTATGAAAATCTCTCTAAGCTTTCAATACATAGAAGGATTAACATCCATTAAAACATCCAATAAACTCAATGCAACCAACCAAGCATTCAACATAGAAAGACAACATCAATTAAACCATAATCCAAGGGTTCAACATAACAAAGTATCTACAAAATCAGCTCTCCATAAAAGGAGAGCAACAATCTAATGCAAAGATAAAAGAATTAAAAAGGTTCGTGATTAGAAATGCTATTACATACATCATTGGAGGATCTCTTGATTTCTTCTCCAATCTTTTGTCCCTTCTCTTCCTCCTAGGTCAGGAGATGACAATCCCCAAATCCCTAATCAAGGTTCTCTCTCTCTCAATCTAGCTCCCCTCTCTAAAGCCCTAATTAGTCAGATTATATACCTCCCTTTTAGGGTTTAAGAGCAACATTTACAATTCTACGCCTTCCTCGGTCAGCAGATTGTTGGAAACTTACGATATACGGGCCCGTATATGGGCTCTATATGGGCCAATATAGAATTTAGGTCGATCTATATGCCTGTATGTCAGACCGTATGAGAGCCTATATAGCCTGATACGGGGTGGTGCATGCTCCTGGGAGATTGACTACAGAGACCCCCATTCTCCAGGTCTATACAGGTCGTATGATGGCCCGTATGCCTTGGTGCTTTCTTCAGAAATGCTCCATTTTGTCCTCAAATTCATTTGAAAAGCTTCCTTTCTCCCGGGGTCTCAATATTTTGCCCTGTTTATCAAAACAAACACTTTTTAAGTACCGACGGGCTATAATTCCCCAAAATCACATGAAAAACATACATGAATATGGTGTAAAATTTCGTGCAAATGAACACTTATTAGTACGCCTCTAGAATAGTCCACAATGTGTGAAGACTTATAAGAACATCCTGCAATTGTTGGCGTAGACCTCCCAGATATCGAGCCACTAGTTGCTCCTCCGTCTTGGATAGATCGTTCCGTGTAACAAACTGGTAGAAGTCCTCTGTGTACTCATCTACTGATCTTGTACCCTGTCTCAACATATGAAGCCGTTGAAACAAAGTTTGGGTGCAGCCGAAATGGAGCAAGTGCCTCTTTATCTTCTTCTTCATCTTGTCCCGATCAGCGATCTTCGGTTTGCCTTGCCGATCTCGTGAATGTCGCAGCTGCTCCCACCATGCGGATGCTCAACCCTTCAACTTGATGGCAACTAGCTTCACCTTTAGACGACCGCGGACCTCCTTGTACTCAAATATCCATTCTACTTCATCCAGCCAATCGATGAAGACTTCAACATGTAGTGTTCCAGTAAATTCGAGCAACTCCACCAAAAGGTCGAGGTCTCCATGACACCTCTATCGTGCACGGTGCTCTCAGAACTGCCCATGCCAAGAATTGGGGTTAACGAAGGTGGAGTCAGAGTCATGGTCTGAAACCTCACGTCCTCCAAAATCTCGCGCCACCAACAGTTGGGTCAACTCCATGACTTGCCTTTGTAGATCCTCATTCATTACTTCAAAGGCGATTGGATCTCAGGACTGGCCTTTCTCAGCCGGAACATACCCACTACAATAACCACCACGGCCACCATAACCTCCAGCCATTGATGTCAATGCCACAGGAAGAAGATGATCTTTGATACCAACTGACGCCGGGCAGGGTAGCAATTATCCCACTAGCGATGACAACCAATGGACTTCCAAGATAGAAAGGAAGGGGGAAGACAAATAGAGAATAAAGTCTCTGGAACTTTTAAGAAAAACTAATATTATTCAAACTCAATAATGAAAATCAACCCACAAGTCAGGTTAATTAGCTTTCAAAGACTAGCCTAGAAACTCTATCATCTTATCTAAATTGCCAAATTTGGCAAATTATTAGTCAAAACTAAAACTTATCTAATTTTAAAACTCTAAACAAATTATATAACTCATAAAAGTCTGAGATCAAATAGGATTTAAATTCTATCCTAACTTGGAATACGAAGTATTACCAAAAATAAATAAAAACAAAAAATAAGATTTGACGGGGAAAATAGCAGAACTTGAGGACGGAGGAAAGGTCCATCTAGCAAAGCTAGTGGACCCCATGTCCGCGTCGAGACGAGCTTTCTAGATTTGGGTTGTACGCGTGAATCCGATTCCTGTAACCAAAGTTATTGTCAAAACACCAAACCTCACCCAAAACCACCCTAATCATGGAATTAGCTTGCTCACTCATGGTCTTTATGTTGACTCCCCAAATTGGGACCATTTGACTAAAAAGAGAGCAGCCTGAGTAAATGTCGACATGTCAGTTTTTGAACTCGACGTGTTGACACTCTGCACAAGAACACACTGCAAAATTTTTGACGCATCGACTCCTAGAGTTGAGGCGTTGACATCCAATTAGTGCATAGCCTCACAAAAGTCTTCGTGTCAGTACTTAAGATCGACGTGTCGGCTTTCGAATAAAGTAGGTTAAAAGGGAGTCCACCCGGTGACTTTTCACATTCCAGTGAAGTCGCCAACGCATCTCTTTGGAGGAGATCACATCTAAAGCATTCCCCCATGCTTCTTGATTTTTAATGAGGTTTTTCTTGGTCCCATTTTGAATGTAAGTCCTTAACTCTGATGTAGAGATGGTTTCTTGTCTATTTGTAGTATGGGTCCTATGTGTGGTCAAGGAATTACCAACTGCTTTCATCTTTGCTCTTTCGTATGAATCTCACTCTAGTACTATTGTTTGTTGTATTTCCTATGCTCGTATAAGATTATTCTTTTTGAGGGACCCTCTCCACTCATATTTGTTATTGTTTTGTAGAATACATGGCCTCCACTTCCCGCAAAAGATAGAAGACTCACACTCCCATTGGGGCATGTGTTTGGTTCACATCAACTGCCTCTTCCGACAGATATGAGCAGGACCGCCACTCCCTCTACTTGATTCCCGAGCACGGTATTAAGTAGTTGTTGGGTCAGAGTGCGGAGATACCAGAACGAGGTCAGGAGGACTTCTGTACCCAAACCGCGTGATGTGGTCCCATTGGTATGGGAGTTTTATGCTAATGGTGTCGACCAATGGCAGTATGTGGTGGAGGTGAGGAAGAAAGATGTTGCATTCACCTCCGAGAATATTAGATTCCTCCTAAGGATGCCACATGTTCTGCATGACGAGTATCATGAATAGCTATCGACGGAGATAGACATTGATGCAGTCTTCCACCACCTGACCACCCCCAGCGCTACCTGGAAGAACTCCTACATCCTCCGCACCATGGCCTTGAACAGGGAGTATAGGGCATGGTTCTACTTTCTCTGTGAGTGCCTCATACCGGCAGACCACACCAGCGAGGTGTCCATCGCTAAAGCCCAGCTGTTGTACACCTTAGTTAGTGGGATATCGATAGATGCAGCTACAGTGGTTCATACTTCCTTGGCATAGGTGATCCATCGTGATTATCGCGGGTTGTAGTTTCTGTCCCTGATCATGCAGTTATGTGCGAACGTGGGGGGTGATATGGAACCAGTACAAGGACACACTTCTGCCGTGCCACGTGATTAATGCAAGGCTGATCACCCTACGAATGTCACCACTATTAGGGCAAGCTATTGCTCTCACCTTTTTTTATTATCTCTTCACTTATTCACACACACCCATACTATATACATTATAACAGTTTTTTGGTACAAGAGAACCCTACGAATGACACCAGACACCATGAAGGTGTCAACACATTAGTCTATCTAGGTTCATGTTGCTAATTCTATTCCATCTTACGACGCATCAGTCCTTAAGGAGGGATGCTTTGGTGGTCGTGGCTATAAAAAGACCCTTAGGGTTTCTCCCAATTTTTCATCCTGGTTTTTCAGAAATAATTGTGATGGCCCGGAACTAACATCTCAAGGGTACTCAGAAGGCTTCAACAATGTAGGCAATTGATGATCCAGATATTGAGAGCGCTTTGTCACGAGGAAAGACCCCAATAAGACAAAGATCCCCCCTTCTCTCTTTATATTTTATCTGTATCCTTATTTTCAGTGAACTATTATAAACATGGATGCTATGTTCTTTGAGTACTTTGAACTCTTTGTTATGATTACCATGTTTCTAGGCTAGAACCTTGGTTCTAGGGTTGTGTGGTGATGAAGATATGAACACCTTTTATATCTATTGATTTAATAATTTGCAAGTTATGCTTGGTGTGCTTATGATGTAGTCTTGATTACCAATTAAACCGACAAGAAACGATAAATATATAACTACTTTAGCATTGGTATGAATCTAGTTAATCATCGGACTGAAAGGCGATGGCATATCTTAGGCTTCAAGTTATAGTGATCATTGCTAATGCTACCGCAAGTGCACTGGTCGGACAAGTAATTCAATGGACTAAGAAGTTGGGTATCGAATCCTCAGGGACTATGAGAACTCCTAGTACCGGCTGTTCATCTACTATCTAACCTAATCAGGGATTTGGTATTTTAACTAATCTAATTGTTGAATTAAAAGAAGAGAAAGTCGAGATCATAGTCAAGTGAAGAGTTGGATGAAATCAGAGGACAATCAGTCAAGAGAAAAGGCACTCGGGTATGAATCCCTTTTTGGTTCTCAATACACAATACAAACAGTACCTTCTACTTGATAATTATATGGGATTAGACCAAGAATTCCTAAGTTGCTTTCAAGCTCTCAAGGTAAATTACTAACCTTGTGATATCATTGCATTATGTTATAGGGAATCTATAACTTGGAAAGATTATGGGAATAAGACATATGAAAGAGTCATTCTCCTTAATGCCCAATCTCTTGGTGCACTCACAATCCCTTCTATTGAGATAGTTCTAATATGAGGAGGCGTTCGCTTCTTCCCTCAAATAAACCTATTGAATATTAGGGTTGTTGCAACGTAAGCATTCAATGCAATAAATACACTCAATAGATCTCAACCCAATATTAATTAATCAAATAACCAGAAGATACTTCCATATATTAAACCTAACCCAAGAGTTCATTAATACCTAATGTTGATGCCAAAAACTGGTCCACCTCACGCTTTAGCTATTGTGGCCTCGTGATCTGGTCTCAGCCTTCGACAAATGGTTGAAATTTATAGTTGGTGTGGACGCTTACTTCAACTTCTGAACGGGGAGCACTGAGAATGCTTTGGAAATCCGCTCGGAAATACCCTAGCTTTCCTTTGGGATGAATCTGTAAAAGAGAGAAAAGAGTGATTGGAATTGGGCCTTTCTGCCCGAATTCAGCTCCGATGCTTAAGTCAGAAAACTTGTGAGAAGGCAGTTTTAGACATGAGTTAGCTCTTTGTGTAATGATTTTTTCCGATCCCTCTTCCTCTATTATCATTCTTCTTTTACAGCAACTTAAAGGTGGTTTAGGCAAGGCGGTGGAGTAAGGCGGTGAATGAGAAAATATCTTCTAAGGCGGTAAGAAAATATCTGCCTACTGTGTAGGTGCTACGTAGATAAGTAGAAAATATCTACCTACTGTGTAGGTACTACGTGTGTAAGTAGAAAATATCTACCTACTGTAGAGGCAAGTGGATAAGATCTACTTACTGTAGAGGCGTTAGTATCTTACCCAGATGGCTATCACCTTCTTGCATAATTTCGACGGACTTTTTGTAGGGGTGAACCCTCCTTATTTGCCGGACGGAATTTATGCTAATGAATTTCGTGTTGACTGTCTTGTGGCCAAAAGGAATGTAGCCATGTGTATGACAGGTGGCCATTTAGGCAGGCTACACGTGTTTTACCAAATATTTCCGTAACACTAGTCCCCCCCAGAGTGTACTTGTTCGAACAATCTGAGCGAGGAGTGAGTCAAATTGCATTTTTCGCTTGGTTCGAGAACAAGTATCGTCCTTAGCTGGCGTGTCTATGTGGGTGTAGGTTTTTTTTTCTAGACACATGTGTTTTAATAGGTAACCGACACTTATTGTGTTGTCTTTTCGTTGTTTTGAATCGAGGTAGATTTTTCTCCGGAATTTTCGTCTATAGTGTCACCAAGTTTTGCTATTTAAGGAGCTAGCATGGATAGTGTTTTTATCCATTCTGTTGCCATCCTTGCGTCTTGGTAAAATGGCTCAGCGTTTGTCCTTTTTTAAGTTTTTTACTTTTACCCAGTGTTCTCGTCACTTACGAATTCCAAGTTCGTTTCACGAACATTTGTCGGAATTGAGGACTGGGGTTATCCAATTGGTAAGTCCGAACGGCTGTGTATGGCCATCACTTCTGGTTGTTGATAGGGGATTGGGTGAGATAAGCATTGAGGAAGGGTGGGAAACCTTCCATGTTGAGCATGATGTAGAGGCAGGGGATCTTTTAATTATCACTTTAGTTTTTACTTATGCAGGGGATGTGTGCTTTGAAGTTGAAATATTTGGGAGCGACTCCTGCCGTAGGGAAGTGGGTCCCCATCTTCGCCCACGCGCTTTGCCGGGATTTCCTAGCGATAACGAGGACAGCGACGGTTGTGGAAGTCCATGCGTCTCCTCTGAATCTTATCTGAGTTGGTCCTCGGATGGATCTGTGGATTGTTAATTGGGGAATTCCGACGGAGAATATGTTTACTAGGGTTTGCCATGTTGCTTTGCTGTGTGCTTTTTAATACTACTGCCGTTATAAAATGAATAATGTTTATTAATTTGCTCATAAAGTCTTCGATTTCTTCAAGAAGAAAATGATCACTGGTGATCCTATGTTAGGATGTGTGCATTTTTTCTCTTATGATACGGGCTCTACACAACACCTGTTATTCCCTAAGAAGACACGTGTCTCCCCTACTATTAGCATTAAAGGGAGATAGTGGCGCGATGTGCGCGGCGTGCGCGTTTGTCAACATCATGATAAGCGCGGTTTTCTATGTGTCAGGCGGTGTTTGGTATGTTGACGTGGACGAAATTTTGATTTGTTTGAGGCTAAGTGATAATGGATATCTGAACGGTCCAGATTTAGGGACCCTTAGTTAAACGGTTCGATTGGGATGCAACTCTGGGATCTAACGGCCAGGGATTCATTTCCTTTATATATAAGCGGAATCGTACAGCCAAAAAGGGTTTTATCTCAAAAGTCGAATTGCGTCTTTTGAAAACTTCTTCTTCTCCGGCGAGCCCTGGTCTTAAGCTTTCTGTGGTTTTTTCTTGTCCCGTTCTCTTCTAAGGTAATAGCTAGTGCTACATCTTCTTCCTCTAGTTCTTCTCACTGGTCTTTGATCCCTTCTCCGTCCAACCCTACGGTCTCCGTCGCGATTCCAGGTGAACCTAGGGATATTCTAGGTGAACCTAGGGATACTCCAGTCCAGGGTTCGCGGGTTCATCCTGCTTCTAGGGCAATGGGTAGGGGGTCTGGTACGTTCATAAGTCTTCTTGGGCAGAAGGATGTAGATGACCTGGTAGAGAAATATAAGATAGATCTCTCTCTGTTTGAGGTTAGGGTTCCCTGTTATGGGGAGAGGGCGAGTTCTCCCAGGGAAGGGGAGATAACTATCTATCAAGATGCGTTATCGGGTGGCCTTAGGCTTCCTTTTCCTGATTTTGCTAAGGCAGTTCTAGAGGAGTATCATCTGTGTCCTTCACAGCTGACTCCGAATTCTTGGGGATTACAGAACGGCTTTGTCATTGTTTTCAAGAATTACGGAGTAAGTCCGACCGTCCGTTGGTTCCGTATGTTGTTTAGCCTATGTTTAGAGTCTAATGCCGATTGGTATTACTTCTCCACTCGTTCCGGAAGAAAGTTTTTAGGGAAAGTTCTTTCTTCCATTAAGCGGTGGAAGAGTAAATTTTTCTTTGTCAAAAATAAATCCGAGTGGGATGTCCGAACAAAGTGGGAGGTTCCCCGAACGGATATTGTTTGTGAGGAAATGACGAAAGAAGAGGAGGTTCTTCTTAAGTCAATGACGGGGCAATCCAATGTTTACATGGATGAGTTCTTGACCAAGGAAAACCTCGTTAAATGTCGTTTAATAGTATCTGCTTGTAGGATTTATTCGTGTATCTATCGTAGTTTGATCTTGAATCGCGATATCTAACTTGATTCGGAATTTTATTTTGCAGAAAGTCCGATGGAGGATGAAGACTTGAGCTACGTTAAGGGCCTCTTGGCTTCCTATGAAGGTGAAGTCCATCCACCCTTACCTCGTGGGCGGAAGAAGAAGGAAGCGGCCTCTAGTAAAGGTGTTGACACCTCCAAGGAGGAGAAAAAGAAGAGGAAGAGAAAAGAGGTTGACTCTTCCAAGAAAGGGGGTAAAAGCGACCCCGCTACAGGGTCCTCACGGGAGAGGAGGACGAAGAGGAAGAATTCCGAGGACGCATCGGGTCCCGGAATTATGATTGAACAGGTGAGTTCACCTGTGGAAGAGGCTCGCCCGGCTTTATCGCCAATTTCCGAAGGGCCCTCTTCTAGTCAACTAGAAGATATCCTCCTCAAGGAGGTAATGATTTACTTCTTAAGGGTATCATTGTTCCGCAATAATTTTTAACTTAGGTTTTGTTTTACAGGCGGAGGCGAGAGAAGCGGCTCTCTTTGATAAACTGAGGGTGGCAGACTAAGTTTTAAGTTTTACAAGCGGAGGCGGGAGATGCTGCTTCTGTGAAAAGTGTTTTGATGGCTATGCGGCCCGAACAGCTCTCCACTAAGCTACGGAGAGCTGGGAGGGAAGAAGCCACTTGCCAGCTTTTCCGATCGGCCATGCTGGTAAGGACCGTTCTCATATTTCTTTTGTTCCTAAACTTGGTATCGTCTATAACTCCTTTGTTATTTCGTAGACTGCGCATTGGGCGGATCGAGTCGGCAATCTTTGTCAAGAGGACTTGGCAAAGATGGAAGTAAATAGGGCAGAATTTGCCCAGCTAAGCTCTAAGGTGGAGGCCTTGGAGGAAAAAGAAAAGAAGCAACTCGTTATTATTCATACTTTTGATAAGGATAAAGCCGAGCGGCTTCAACAGTTGGCCGCTATAGAAAAAGAGAAAAATGATTTAGCGGCCAAGTTGGCGAGTTCCGAGGGCTCTCTTCAAACTACTAAGGAGGATATCAAAAAACTACAGGACGACTCTAGCAGTTTGAAGAAGGAACTTAAATCTGCTCAAGATGAGCTGCATCTTGGCTTAATGGAGTTTAAAGTTGAAGGTAACGGAACTCGCCGCCATTCAGGTCGAGTTAGAAGAACTCAAGGGGGAGCGTGATACACTCAAGGAAGACTTGGCTTCCAGATAGAGGACCCCTAAATCCGACTCGAGATGAAAGACTTAATTGAACGAGCGGATAAATTAGAGAAAGAGGTCGCTCGGCTTAGGGCGAAAGCCAAAGAAGGGGTCACTCGCATTTATTCTTTAGTGCAGCAGGTGGGCCACCATGTTCCTCCTGCGGACGTTTTATCTATGGGGCTTGCTGGAGTCTTGAAGAAATTTATAGAGCTAAAAGAGTTGCAGCTTATAAAGACTCCAGAGGTTCCTGTTCCAGCCCCTTCTGAACCTCCAACCCAAGTTCCTCCAGAAGCGGCTGACCGTCCTGAGGGCCCTAGTTCTTAGGGATTTTTTATGACATGCTCTTGTAAACACCTAGTTATTTTGGAATGTAATTTCAATTTATATGAATGAAACACAAACCTTTTTCTTTGGTGAAGATTTATTTCCGAGTGATGGTTTTAACCATTTTAAGAAGTCCTTCGCAAGGTCTTTTTTCCTTCATTTGGCTTGTAAGTCAAGCTTCATAGCAGGTTCTTCTCTTCTTAGTCCAATCTTGGGACTTTGATTTGTTGAGTAAGATCCTTGCTTTTATAAATGAGATTGTTGCCTCATATTTTGATCTAGATTTTTGCCCCTTGTTTCTGGATGAGAGTTATCGTTTATCCTTGCAGGATAATTCCGACTCATCTTTTAGGAATGGGATTTTCACCTCATTTTTGTGGAATGGGATTTTTACCTCATTTTTGTAGAATGGGATTTTCACCTCATTTTTGTTTGGAAAAGACTTAAGCTTTATTCCATGGAACATTTAGGAGACGACTACAGGATTTACTGATAGTAGCGTCGCAAGTGTTCAGCATGAAATGGACGCTTTCCTTCCATATTTACCAGATAATAGGTGCCCGCTCGGACAATTCTCTGTATGACGTAAGGACCTTCCCAATTAGGAGTTAGCTTCCCCGTTCGGCTTTTGTTTCCCTTGAACTCGTTTTCTCTTAAGACCAGGTTGCCAATTTGGAAGAAGACTCTTTTTACCCTTTTGTCATAGAACCTTTTTACTCTTTGGCGATAGATGGCTGCTTTTGTTTCCGCAGCTTCTCTTCGCTCTTCAAGTAAGTCAAGTTCCGCTCGGAGATTCTTCTCATTTTCTTCTGATGAGAAAATTTGCTATGTCCGTAGAGTAGGCATTCCTATTTTTACAGGGATGACAGCTTCTGCCCCATAAGTGGGAGAGAACGGAGTTTCTCCTGCAGGGGTTCTTGTGGTTGTCCTGTAAGAACAGAGAACACTCAGAATTTCCTCAACCCAGTTAGTTCCTTTTTTGGAGACCCAGGTTTTGAGAGCTTGGAGCAAGGTGCGATTGGTTACCTCTACCTGGCCGTTGGCTTGGGGATGTGTTACAGAAGTAATCTTGATTCAATTCCGAGCTCGGAACAAAAGGTTTTGAATGCCTTGTTATCAAATTGTCGCCCATTATCAGAAATGAAGGCGACCGGAATTCTGAATCGATAGATAACCGTTCGCCACAAGAATCCCTGACAAGCTTTCTCCGTGATTTTGGCCAAGGGCTCAACTTCTACCCACTTGATGAAGTAATCGATAGCCACTATCAAAAACTTCATTTGTCGAGTCGAAGTGGGAAATGGCCCTAGGAGATCAACTCCCCAGATAGCAAACGGGCGAGGGCTAATAATTGGCGTGAGCAGTGTTGGTGGTCGTCTTTGAATCTTGGAATGCCGTTAGCAGGCATCACATTTTCTAGCGAACGCCACTGCATCTCGAGTTAATGTTGGCCAGTAATAGCCCTGTCGCAGGACTTTGTAACTTAAGGCTTTGCCTCCTATATGTCCCCCTCCAATACCTTCATGAATTTCTTGAAAGATGTAGTTTGCTTCTGTGGGATGCAAACATCGTAAGAAGGGTTGCGTATAGGACCTCTTGTATAGATTTTCGCCAATGATGGTGTATTGAGCGGATTTGTAAGAGATCCGTCTGGCTTTTGTCTTGTTGGATGGTGTAGGTCTACCTTGCAGGCAGTTTCTAATGGGATCCATCCAACTTGACTCTTCTGCTGTACTTTGTACTTCCCCTTCTAACCCCTCAATAGTTTTTGTGGGAATGTACTGTAGGTTGAAGGAAGATTCTGCATCTCCGTTGGGCGCAGTGGCTTTTTTAGATAAAGCGTCTGCTTCTTCATTTTGTGCCCAACTGATTTTTTCAATCTGGAAATGAGCGAAGTGGGGAACTATCTTCTTTACCACTGTTTGGTATTTGACCATGTTCTCCTCATTTGCTTCAAAGTTGCCCAATGTATGGCTAACGACCAACTGTGAGTCGGAATATACATGTAGGCGTTGAATTCCGAGCCCTCGGGCAAAACGCAATCCTGCGATAAGGGCTTCATATTCGGCCTAGTTGTTGGTCACTCGGAATAGGAACTTAAGAACTGTTGCAATTTTCCATTTAGAAGGAGAATAAAGGACGAAGCCGGCTCCTGACCTTTCTTCAGTTGCTGATCCATCAACATATAAGAACCATGGGATGCTAGGGTTTTCTTCCGGATATTCTGGCGGGATTTCATCCTCATTTGTGGGAATGGTCAATTCCACAATAAAATCCGCCAGCACTTGAGCCTTGATTACCGTTCGGGGTTTTTAGGTGAGATCAAACTCACCCAACTCTATTACACACTTCGCTAGACGTCCGAAATTTTCAGGCTTATAGAGGACTTGCTTTAAGGGCTGATCCGTCAGCACCGTAACTTTGTGCGCTTGAAAATAAGGCCTTAATCTTCGTGCGGATGTGATGAGAGCGAAAGCCAACTTTTCAAGTGGTAGATATCTTGACTCTGCGTCGTTAAGGATCTTAATTGTGTAATAGACTGGCTTCTGAACTCCATTGTCTTATCTCAAAAGTACTGCACTGACCGCTCGAGGAGCAGCGGCCAAGTAGATGTAGAGCTCTTCCCCTGCTTGTGGCTTAGCTAGCAACTGAGGCGATCGGAGATAATCTTTAAGCTCCTGAAAGGCTTTCTCAAAATTTTTATGTCCACTCCATTTTTGGTGCTTTTCGCAAGGCTTGGAAGAGTAAGAGGTTTTTCTCTCCGGCTTTAGAGATAAATCTCCCCAGAGCTGCTAGGCGTCCGTTAAGCCGTTGTATCTCTTGGAGGCTTTTGGGTGATCCCATATCAAGGATGGCTTTAACCTTTTCCAGATTCGCTTCTATTCCTCTTTGGATCAGTATAAATCCGAGAAATTTCCCTGACTCACACTTATTTGGATTTAAGCGCATATTGTAAGTCCGAAGTGACTGAAAGGCCTCTTGTAAATCTGATAGGTGTTTGTCGGCTTTTCGGCTTTTCAACAGGATGTCATCCACGTAAGCTTCAACATTTCTGCTAAGTTGTTCTTTGAAGACCATATTCATGAGCCTCTGGAAGGTGGCTCCGGCGTTCTTTAAACCGAACGGCATTACCTTATAGCAATAAGTTCTTGTGCTTGTAATGAAGGATGTTTTTTCTTCGTCATCTTTGGCCATTCGGATTTGATTGTAGCCTGAAAAGGCATCTAAAAAACTCAACATTTCGTGCCCCGCCGTGGAATCAACCAAGCCATCAATTGAAGGTAGAGGGAATGAATCTTTTGGACAAAGTTTATTTAGGTCCGTGAAATCTACACACATCCTCCATTTTCCGGATTGCTTTTTTACTAGAACTACATTGGCCAACCATTCTGTATAGTGCACTTCTCGGATAAACCCAGCCTTTAAAAGGGTTGATACTTCTTCCTCTGTGGCCTTCTGCCTCTCGTGTGCAGAATTTCTCCGTTTCTGTTTGACAGGCTTGAATGACTGATCTATGTTGAGGCGGTGCTCAATGACATCACGTTTTACGCCTGGCATATCTTCTGATGACCAGGCGAAAAGATCAGAATTGGTCCTTAGTACCACCATCAGATTTTCTTGTTGTACTGTTGTCAGATCTGCACCAATCCGCACTATGCGTTCCATCCTAGTTGTGTCTAGAGGAACTGTAAGCAATTCTTCAACTGGTGTGGGCCGAAGCTCTTCATCTTCTCGTTCGGCTATTTTGTTGATCAACATGGCTTCCGAAACTTTTGTTTTGCCTCTGTTTAAAGCTTTTCCCTTGAGGGTTGCAACATAACATTGCCGCGCCAAGGGTTGATCTCCTCTTACTTCCACTACCACTCTCGATGAAATTTGAGGAGAAGATGGTAAGTAGAAATTACGGCCTTCAAGGCGTTGAGGGTTGGCCTGCCAAGAATAACGTTGTAACTTGTAGCACAGCGTACGACTAGAAAATTTGTTGTCACTGTTGATGATCTGGGCGACTTTCCTACTGTAACTGGCAAGGAGATCATTCCTTCTGGTTGTATCACTCCTCCGAAAAACCCTATTAAGGATGATTTTACGGGAAGCAAATTATCTGCATCATATCTCATTCGTTCGAAGGGACTCCAAAAAAGAATGTCAACCGAACTTCCACTGTCTATCAGAACTCTCTTCATTTGGAAACTGGAAACTATGATGGCAATGACTAAGGCGTCATCATGGGGGTGGCAAACCCTGCTGACATTATTATCATAAAAAATGATGGGAGCCGTAGGCCGTGATCTTCTTTGTGGTGTTTCTGTTTCATGAGCAGCCCCCACCATTCGTGCATAGCATTTCCGAGAGGCGGAGCTTTCACCACTACACCCAGGACCACCACTGATAAATCCGACCATCTCCCCTTTTTCTTCTTCTAGCTGTGAAGTTTCGGGCCCCTCTTGGACATCAATGTTGATATACTGCTCCAATTGTCCCCTTCTGACGACATCTTCAATGGCGTTCATCAAATGGGTACATTTTTCGGTGTCATGTCCTCTAGTTTGATGAAACTTGCAATATCTTTTACTATTCTTTTGCCGCTCGGGATTCTTTGCAGGTTCTTGCTATGTCAAGATTTGTTGATCCTGGATTTGCATAAGAATATGGCTTCTAGTTTGATTTAGTGGGGTATTGTGGTCGTATCTGACAATTTTTCCTTCTTTTGAAGATTCTCTAGGTTGCAGCACATGTCGCTGAGGCCGTGTTGAGGTTTCCTGTCCTCTATTTTCACCCTCACTGTCCCTGCGTGGCCCTCATTCTTTTCGTATTTTCGGGGGCCTTCTGTTGACATTTTGATGGGCTTTTCCCTTTTGGATTTCAACAGGGGCGCGTCGAGCCTCTTCTTCCCAACCCGTATAAATTTCATCAGAATTGATGTACTTCTGGGCATGGATCATGAGGGCGGGGATGGTTTTTGGTGGATCCAAGGTGAGGGAAAAACGAAAAGGGGATTCTAGCTAGGGATGCAAGTGGGGCGGGTCAAACCCGTTACCCGCGGGGCCCCGCCCCGAACGGGGCGGGTAATCCCCGTTATTTTTACCGGCAAGGTGATGCGGGTAAAATTTTATACCCGTATCACCTGCAGTGGGTATGGTAAATGTTGCCCGCGGTATCCCGACCGTACCCGTTTGGAGTGCAGGCGGGTATCCCGCTATCTACCCGTCTCGGATACGAGGATGATTAACCCGTTATATAAATAAATAAATAAATAAATAAATAAATAAATATATATATATATATATATATATATATATATATATATATATATATATATATATATATATATATTTATGAATTATCTTGTATGTACTCCATGTTTATTTGATAATGGTTCAGCCACTTTTGGAACTTATAGTTAAATTATCCTGATATTAATTCTATACTCTATATGCAGATAAATTATCCATATTTATATGATATCCAAATATCCAATCTAAGGCCCTTTGTGAATAGCTATAAAATATTTATATATTAAAAAAAAATGGGTACGTGTTAACGGGGATACCCGTCACCCGCGTGTAACGGGTTGGAGATTACCCGTTTGTTAACGGGGCGGGGATACCCGACGGGTAACGGGTATCCCCGCGGGGCGGGGACGGGGATAATTTTTTCCCCGTTAGCATAACGGGTAACGGGTCGGGGATTACCCGTTTGTTAACGGGGCGGGGATGGTAACGGCCGCCCCGTCCCCGACCCGCCCCGTTTGCATCCCTAATTCTAGCAAACCCTCCATCAGGATGGTTACAGCCATGCGCGGAATAAGATCCGCAACGTTTGCTGCTTCATCTATGAAACAGTTTAAATAGGCTTGGAGTATTCCCCCCCCCCCCCCCTCGTTGCTTAACGCGCAGAAGGGTAGATGGAGTTTTCTTTTGCTTTGAGTAATTAGCAAAATAAGCTAGAAAGCTATCCGCTAGAACTTGAAAAGAAGGAATTGTGCTAGATGGAAGATCGACAAACCAGTCTTGCGCTTTTCCCTCTAAAGTGGCGGGAAAAGCTCGGCACATACGAGCGTCGGTAATTCCAGAAAGCAGCATCTTCTATCGGAAAGACTTCAAGTGGCGAGACGGATCAATTTTGCCCTCGTCAAAAACTGTCAGGAACTTGCTCCTCCAATATTTCCTTGATGAAAGACGAGCATACGTTAAGAACATGCCGTTCGGATTTCTTGTTTCCTCGTGAAGGATCACATGCCGTGTTCTTACAGCCGGTTGGAACAGATGGGCTATTCCGCTCAGTCCTTGTCCGCTCCGTTCTTGTATGCCGTTCTGTTCTTGTGGCAGCTTGTTCTCGACGTCGAACGGAGGGGGGTTCCGAACTAGCAGAGAAGGCGGTTCTCTCTCTTCTGTCTCCATGAGTGCGAGTCCTTGTCCTCCCTCTGCTTTCTTAATTGGCTGGTGGGGCTGGTGGGGCTGTTGGCACACTTTGTGGAATTTGTGTGGGAGAAGGTAACGGATGAGTTAAAGTATGAACAGCTTGAGCTAACCGTTCCAATTGCTGCTGCATGTTAAGGTAAAACTCCGAGATGGGTTCCTGGGGTGGGGCGGAAGGATTTTTCGATGGAGGTAAGATAGGTGGATTATTCAACGGAATCTCCTCATGCCCTCGGACTTCGCCAGGTCCTTCAGGATTACTTGGTGCTCCTTGTTCTTGGATCCGTTTTGACTTTCTGGTAGTAATCATTTGGCTTTTTGTAAGAGTCCCCACGGACGGCGCCAAACTGTTGATGCCAAAAACTGGTCAACCTCACGCTTTGGCTACTGTGGCCTCGTGATCTGGTCTCAACCTTTGACAAACGGTTGAAATTTATAGTTGGTGTGGACGCTTACTTCAACTTCTGAACGGGGAACACGTAGAATGCTTTGGAAATCCGCTCGGAAATACCCTAGCTTTCCTTTGGGATGAATCTGTAAGAGGGAGAAAAGAGTGATCGGAATTGGGCCTTTCTGCCCGAATTCAGCTCCGATGCTTAAGTCAGAAAACTTGTGAGAAGGCAGTTTTAGACATGAGTTAGCTCTTTGTGTAATGATTTTTTCCGATCCCTCTTCCTCTATTATCATTCTTCTTTTATAGCAACTTAAAGGCGGTTTAGGAAAGGCGGTGGAGTAAGGCGGTGAATGAGAAAATATCTTCTAAGGCGGTAAGAAAATATCTGCCTACTGTGTAGGTGCTACGTAGATAAGTAGAAAATATCTACCTACTCTGTAGGTACTACGTGTGTAAGTAGAAAATATCTACCTACTGTAGAGACAAGTGGATAAGATCTACTTACTGTAGAGGCGTTAGTATCTTACCCAGATGGCTATCACCTTCTTGCATAATTCCGTCGGACTTTTTGTAGGGGTAAACCATCCTTATTTGCCGGACGGAATTTATGCTAATGAATTTGATGGTGACTGTCTTGTGGCCAAAAGGAATGTAGCCCTGTGTATGACAGGTGGCCATTTAGGTAGGCTACAAGTGTTTTACCAAATATTTCCGTAACACCTAAGTATCAAAAGAGTTAGTTCCTCGTTAAAAAGGAAGACAAAGAAAATACAAAGTTCAATACAAAATAAAGCATATGAAAAAAGTATGTCGTTTCCTCCACAGTTGGCAATGACCATTCGCGTATACTCACCCGCTACTCCGTCGCCTAGCGACGCTCTTTCCTCCACTGTTGTGCTTTGGATGGAAGGATAAATGACGGTGATGAGAACCTCCAAGGGTGGTGAATGGAATTAAAAGCAGCTCCAGAAACCCTAAACATCGATATTTATAGTCCTAAACGCCATAAGGGGGTCAGAATATAGTTTACAAGGCGCTTACGCACAATCATATCAGTATTACTTAATTTGGGACCGATACACATGTGACCGTTTACCAACAGACGGGTCCCCCTAGTACTGTGAGTTGCTCTCTTTTGAGATAGACAACCTCATCCTAAACTTGAACGGGTCCGTCTTCGGTCTAACCCATCTGCTTTCTAGATGGGTAGTCTCGTCCATGCTTTGGATGGGTCTGTCCATCTGTTCAGACCTGATTTCCTTCCATATGGATGGCCTCGTCCATACTTTGGATGGGTCCGTCTAACTTTGTGAGTAGCTCTTCAACCTTCAGACGGTTCATGAGATGGTCGTTTTCATCGCCCGTTTGGTTGAATCAGAGAAACCCTCGCTCATCCTGCATTCAAGACGGGACCGCCTGCTACCACACGAAACCGTCTAGTTCTTTTTTTTAGCATTCTCTCTTGAATTTGCTCTAAATTGCTTCCAACTTGAGTTTTCTCTTAGTTTGCTTCCGATATGTCCTATTTCATAGAAACAACACATTTAAGTATCGGCAGGCTATGATTTATCAGAATCACATGCTAAGTGTATGCAAATATAATATAACAATATAGTAAAGTAAACACTTGTCAAATATCCCCACTTAAGCGTTTGTTTGTCCTCAAGCAAATAAAGATAAAGAGATAATAAGTGTTCAACCTCTGGCTAAAGCGGAGTCAGTTCAGCTCTACTTAAAGTTTACTATCAATATGTGTATGCTCCTATTTCAACTCAGGACTTAGATTGATCCCGTGACTTGTTCAATGTAGCTCTAGGCAAAGCTTGTTCACTCTACATGACATGCTCTTAAGGACATAGAATGATAAGCATACCCTCAGTGGACTCTAGAGGCTCCTTGGGACTCTAAGTGCAAAACAACTAGCCTATTAAAAAAATAATAAACTCTTAATCTACTCTTTTTTTTTTCCTTTTTCTATTTTTTTATTCTTTTCACTCCAATAGAGCATCCCTAATGGATCCGACTTTCCTGGTGACCAAAGATTAACATAGAGTGTAGACCTCCCTTTCTGATGGATTGATATGCTGGCCAGGCACCAGAACACACAACTACTCAAAAGGTTATAACTCTACATACAAGCGCTCATCCTCACACGTAAGTTTTTCGGCTTGAGAGACACTTGGGTTAGGACCCAAAAACCCCAGCTTACTTCGTCACCAAGAGTAGAGGGGCACTATCTTGGTTTTTATTCTCACAGTCTCTATATACACTGCTTATTTATTCTCTACAACTTTACTTACAAGGGCTATAAGTTCAAGAGCCATTGAAAATAATACTTAGCAATCTAAGTCAAGAGGGACATGGCAATGGGTTATCTAATGCTAAACAATAAAGTTGTCAGGAAGATTTTCTCGAAGTATCCATGATGTTTCATAGGAGAATCTAAAAAAACTTTGTTGCATGATGTACACAAACAATAGAGCAAAATTGAGATATTTGTTGAATATGCCATCATTGGTTTACAATAAGCATGTGTTTGTATAGAAGATTAAGAAAAATTTGCAATGAATTTCTTGATTTTTATTCATCCATCCCCACACTTAAGATTTTGGAATAATTTACAAATATATCCATTCCCACACATAAAAATTGCATTGTCCTCAATGCATACAATAAGTGTCACCCCCCGAACCCGAGTGCCGGGCCTCGGCGCACATGACAGATGCCGTTGCTGAATGATACAACTCTCACTCAGAAAAGAATGGAGGCCTGCAAACCTCAGCTCAAAATATCACAAACACTGCTAGGCTATCCCGCGGAAGCTCCCTCCAGAGTCTCGCTCCTAGCTACTTGTCGTCACATAGGAAAAATCAAGCAACCAAGTGCATGAGCCAAAGAAAGGCCCAGTAGGATCGCACATAAATCAATAAAGGTGGCGAAAGCCATAATCTAAGAACAGAATAAAGCAAGTGTGAATATACAGGTGAATAAAAACCCCAAGCAAATAGCAAGTCTCGGGAATGTGGATAAATCCACAGATGTACTAAATCTATGGAATATATGATACTAAGATGTCTACGACATCAACGACACCATCAGCATCGTCTTCGGCCTAAGCCGGATAGCACTATAATAATCATGTGCACACGGCCAGAAAATGCCGCTCTCTGACTGAGCCAGGTGGTCAGATATTATACGCCCTCTGCCCGGGCCTGGTGGCCAGATATTATAAACCCTCTGTCGGGGTCTCCATCCGATGGAGCATCAAGTGCTCGTGGCCAGATATTATACACCCTCTGCCGGGGTCTCCGTCCGATGTATCATGCCTATACATAAGATATTACTAGTACAAATACCTAACAACAGGTATACATATATATATCCAAGGCAGCAACATCTTGAACATATAATAATTAATGATCTCATCGAGATTGGAAGCCAAACTTACTTACGGAGTAAACTCGACTCAAATATGTATAAGAAAATGAGGATAGCAACAATCTCCTCGAGATATAAAGCCGATACATATGAGGAAACCCATCTCGAACATGTATTGGGAACCTCTCGAGGAAATAAGAGCACAAAATCAAAGCAAGGTAGGAGGAAGGAATACTCACAAACCCCTGTGCAAGAGCCTATCGAATATACTGAACAAGAAGTATATATCTAAGGAAACAATCCATCTCGAATATATATATGAATAGAAAGAAATCACAAGTAGGGCAGGGAGATGGAAATATTCACTACATCCGGTGCGAGAGCCTATCTGATATGAAGAGAAATCCCCTGATCCTCGTCGCGTCTCACGCGTCGGGATCAGAATCTAGTAAATAGAACATAATTTAGTTAATTATACTTGATCCTCACAATCATGCATAATTAAATGGTTAAAGTGGCCACGCAAGGTCCCAACAAAATTCTGTATTTTCACTATAGTGCGCAGTCATAAAAAACTGCCGACATCTTTAAATCCGCAAGTTGGATTTTGTCGATTTAGCTATCGTTGGGAAGCCCTCTTCTGCCCCTTCCTAACGACGTCCTAATCGTGCTGATCGGGGTAATATTGCTGCCCCGAACTATACCCTGAAGGGGAAGCCCGGAATCGATTTCGAATGGAAATTGGACAGCACCTCCCCTGATTATCGGTTCCCGATAATCTACAAACATTCAAACAATTAATCCAATAAACTTGGATTTCATACATACAACATTTATATAAGTTAATTGTTCATTAATTATGTCCCCCCCAACTAGGGTTTAAGTATTCACCGTCGTCGCCGATCGGCGGGGATGCGCGCGAGGGCGCTGACGGGGCTGCCGGCGGTACAGATCGGGGTCGTGGGGTGCCGGATCTGGGAGGAGGAGCGCCGGAAGGTGCTGCGCGCGGGCTGCGCTGGGGCTCTGTGCGCTGTGGCGCGCGGCTGCTTGCTAGCATGGCGGCTGTGAGGCTGCGTGTTGCTAGGCATGTGCGCAACTAGGGGTCCTCATGAGGCTCGCCGGAGAAGGCGGGCTGGCATGGCGGGATCCCGGGGCCTTGGGATAGGGTTAGGGCATGGGCTTGGTGAGGGAGAAGCACCAGAGAGATAGGAAGGGAGGGAGAGAGAGTAAAAACAAAATAAAATTTAAATTTTATTTATTTATTTATTTTCTCTTTATTTTATTTTATTCTATTTTCTTTTGTTTTTTTTCTCCATTATTCTACCTAATAAAATAATGTATCAATCCTCTCTAGATCCGGGAAATCAGGATCCGTCCGGACCCCAAAAAAATCCGGATCTAAACTCAGATCTTTGCCCTTATGTTATTAAACCATTAATTAGGTCCTCAAATCACCATCATTCTCTAGCTTGAGGGAATTTTACAATTTAACCCTCGCTTACAGTATTTTCATAAAAAGACCCCGGAAGGGCGGGTTTTACAATCTCCCCCCCTTATAGGAGTTTAGTCCCTTAAACTCAACTCAAGCATCACCGAACAGGTGTGGGTATTGCTCTCTTATGCCTGCTTCGCGTTCCCATGTTGCTTCGCTGTCGATGTGGTTGTTCTACCTTACCTTGACTAGAGGAATAGCTCGGTTCCGTCATTGTTTCTCTTTATAGTCAAGTATCTCTACTAGCCACTTTTCATAAGACAAATTTTGTTGGAGTTCTACTGGCTCATACTCTATGATCTATGACGGGTCGGTCAAGCATTTCCTCAGCATGGGGGCGTGGAAAACATTGTGGACATGGGTCTAGCCTGGAGGTAGGGCCAACCTATATGCCACTGCTCCAACTCGCTCCAATATCTCAAAGGGTCCCACATAACACAGGCTAAACTTCCCGCATTTTCCAAATCTCATGACACCCTTCATAGGTTATACTCTCAAAAGTACTTTATCGCACACCTGCAACTCCAGCTCTGAGCGGCGGTTATCAACATAACTCTTTTGACGACTTTGAGCGATCCTCCTGAGTCAGGTTGTAAACCCGACCCTGAGCAATTGGTTGGCTGGAAGAAGAAGGAAGGTCTGTAGCTTTCCCCTTGCCCTTACCGCCTCTAGAGCCTCCTGGCTGGCCTCGGCCTGGTGTGGTCGAGTGTCGTGACCCTCCAAATAACTGTGGGGGTCGGCCTGATACTATCTGGGTCCCATCCCCTCCTGGTGATCCGGTCTGGCAGACAGGGCATTCCGCCTTGAAGTGCTCAGTGCTACACCATCGGAAGCACATATCTGCCGTGTGCCAGCACTGCTCTCTTTTATGTGATCCTCTACATCGGCCGCAGCAAGGTGGACGAGAGTCACTCCTCGACGATCCCTTGCCTCTGGACCCAGATGATAAAGAGGTCTGTGATCTGCCATAGGGCTGGGACCTGCGCTCACTCCTGAAGCATCTTGAACTGCCTCCGAAAGACTCACTCTTCCTGGAGCTCTTTCCCCTGTCACTACCCTGCTCTCGCCTATGAGGCTCCTGAGTCTCTTGCCGAGCGACCTCCTGGTCCTTGGCTATATCCACAATCACATGGAAGGGCAGTCTAAGTGATGGCGTCACAAACTGCCTGAGGTTGTCCCTCAAGCTACCCGCAAATTGTCGAGCCTTACACATCTCATCTTCTACTAGAATGGGAGGAAAGTGGGATAAGCGTTCGAACTCAGCTTCATACTCATCCATTGTCATGGTTCCCTGTTTCCTGCGATTCCTCATCATCAGGTTGAGCAGGAGCCTCATGCTCCCATTCCATGGCCAATGGGGGTAGACTCATCGACCTCCTACAAAGTCATCGTCGTCCCATCGGCATGTTTAGTTGTTAGACAAAATCAGATATCAGTATAACTACTCTAACATGTACTCTACCCCGAACCATGCTCTCAGAAAAACATCAGAATCAAATTGCTAATCTTTCTAAGTCACTAGGGCCACTAGGGTGTCTTTTATCTGCTGCTCCCTGATATCAAACGATGTTTGCTCATGCAAACACATTCCGATATCAGTTTGTTCTGATACCATTTTAATCTGTCACGCCCCAAACCCGGGTCCCGGGCCTCGGCGCACGCGACTGACGCTACGTACTTATAAGGTCACCCCTATAAGCACGCAAGGCTTAGTAACACAAGCAGATAATCAATACAGAGTTTAAATTATTAACCAGCGGAAGAAAATATATATAAGGTTTTTACAAAACCCTAGCAGTTTCTGAATGATACAACTCTCACTCAGAAAAGAGTAGAGGCCCGCAAACCTCAGCTCAAAATATCCCCAACGCTGCTAGGCTGTCCCGCGGAAGCTCCCTCCAGAGTCTCGCTCCTAGCTACTCGTCGTCACCTAAGAAAACATCAAGCAACCAAGTGCATGAGCAAAAGAAAGGCCCAGTAGGATCACACAAATAAAGGTGACGAAAGCCATAATCTAAGAGCAGAATAAAGCAAGTGCGAGTATATAGGTGAAAAAAATCACAAGCAAATAGCAAGTCTCAGGAATGTGGATAAATCCACAGATGTACTAAATCTCTGGAATATATGATACTAAGATGTCTACGACATCAACGACACAATCAGCATCGTCTTCGGCCTAAGCCGGATAGCGCTATAATAATCATGTGCATACGGCCAGAAAATGCCGCTCTCTGACTGAGCCAGGTGGTCAGATATTATACGCCCTCTGCCGGGGCCTGGTAGCCAGATATTATACACCCTCTGCCGGGGTCTCCATCCGATGGAGCATCAAGTGCTCGTAGCTAGATATTATACACCCTCTGTCGAATCTCCGTCCGATGTATCATGCCTATACATAAGAGATTACTAGTACAAATACCTAACAACAGGTATACATATATATATCCAAGGCAGAAACATCTTGAACATATAATAATCAATGATCTCATCCAGATCGGAAGCCAAACTTATTTAAGGAGTAAACTCGACTCAAATATGTATAAGAAAATGAGGATAGCAACAATCTCCTTGAGATATAAAGCCGATACATGCGAGGAAACCCATCTCGAACATGTATTGGGAACCTCTCGAGGAATTAAGAGCACAAAATCAAAGCAAGGTAGGAGGAAGGAATACTCACAAACCCCCGTGCAAGAGCCTACCGAATATACTGAACAAGAAGTATATATCTAAGGAAACAATCCATCTCGAATATATATATGAATAGAAAGAAATCACAAGTAGGGTAGGGAGATGGAAATATTCACTACACCCTGTGCGAGAGCCTACCTGATCTGGAGAGAAATCCCCTGATCCTCGTCGCGTCTCACGCGTCCGGATCTTAATCTAGTAAATAGAACATAATTTAGTTAAATATACTTGATCCTCATAATCATGCATAATTAAATGGTTAAAGTGGGCACGCAAGGTCCCAAAAAAATTCTGTATTTTCACTTTAGTGCGCAGTCATAAAGAACTGCCGACATCTCTAAATCCGCAAGTCGGATTTTGTCGATCTAACGATCGTTGGGAAGCCCTCTTCTTCCCCTTCCTAACGACATCCTAATCGTGCTGATCGGGGTACTATTGCTACCCTGAACTGTACCCTGAATGGGCAGCCCGGAATCGATTTTGAATGAAAATAGGACAACACCTCCCTTGATTATCAGTTCCCGATAATCTACAAAACATTCACACAATTAATCCAATACACTTGGATTTCATACATACAACATTTATATAAGTTAATTGTTCATTAATTATGTCCCCCCTCCCCAACTAGTGTTTAAGTATTCACCGTGCCGCCATTGGCGGGATCTTGTGATGAGGGCTGACGGCCGCTGCCAGTGGCATCGGGGTCGTGGGGTGCCGGATTTGGACGGAGGAGCGCCGGAAGGTGCTGCGTGCGGGCTTCGCTTGGGCTCTATGGCGCGCGCCTGCGCTGCGCTGCTCTTGGCGCCGAGAGGGAGGTTGCGTCTTGGCGACGCGGAGTTCTGCGTGGTCGGGCTGTGCGTGACTGGTGTCCCTGCTGGCCGGCGGGGGCTCGCCGTTGAAGGGGGAGCCGGCGGGCGAGGGTAGGTTTAGGGCATGGGCTTGGTAAGGGAGAAGCACCAGAGAGATAGGAAGGGAGGGAGAGAGAGTAAAAACAAAATAAAATTTAAATTTTATTTATTTATTTATTTTCTCTTTATTTTATTTTATTCTATTTTATTTTTTTCTCCATTATTCTATCTAATAAAAATAATGTATCAATCCTCTCTAGATTCGGGAAATCCAGATCCGGCCGGACCCCGAAAAAATCCGGATCTAAACTCAGATCTTTGCCCTTATGTGATTAAACAATTAATTAGGTCCTCAAGTCACCATCATTCTCTAGCCCGAGGGAATTTTACAATTTAACCCACGCTTACAGTATTTTCATAAAAGACCCCGGAATAGAGGGTTTTACAATAAGCTTGTAAATGATATAACAGTAAGGAGACCGAGACTTCATGATTTCATTGAGAAGATTTCCAAAGTGCACATGCGATTTCAGGGGTCTGTCGTTGGCCAAAATTTTCTCGTTTTCAAGACTTGCATAAGACGGTGGAATTAATGAAGGTCAAGAAAAACAACCATAGCATAAAGTCTGCAAGACAAAGAAATACAATAACAAGATAAGCGATAAGTAGTAGAGCAGGGATAGGACCTTGCTCACTGAGACAAAACATGGTGTGTCCTAATCCATAAACGCAGAAACTACTTCTCCTCAGGTGGTAGAGGAGCTTGGATAACTGATCAGGGTGTTCGATCTATAGAAGGTAGTGGATAGACAGGTATCCACCCTGATGACAAAGATGTCAGGGCATGCCATGCTGGTAATGGTGTGTGCTCATGGAGCACAGTGAGGATCTTTCGAATATCCCAGTGCACCTGCACTAGCTCTACATAAATATGGACTTGCTCCTCTCTGAGACGAGTGTGGGCTACCTCTAATCTCTGCTAGCCCTCGATAAGCTATAGCTGCCCTACTTGCAACTCCTCTAGACTACTCTGTGGGACCGAATGGGGCACCTCAGCCTGTGGCTCGATTGGCTTGGTGGGGTGAGGTGGAGATGACGCGGTTGGGGTAGATCTACCTGATCTTGTCTAGCCATATTATGTACTCTCCTCCCTCTTAGGTGCCTCTGCTGGGGCCGCTACTCGTGCAAGTGCATGCTGGACGAGTAGGTACCTATCTCCAGCGTGTCATACTAGTCCCATCAAAACTATTGTACTGAATCCTAGAGGCTGAACTATGGTGATCTTGATCATGTTCTGCGTGTTACGGAGCAGACCCATGCTGGAGAGAAGCCTCGTGATAGTCCAGCTGAAATTGCCTTAAGGCGAGAGTACTGGCCCTGCCTGGCAATATAATCTGCAAGAAGATACCCAATGTGGATCGAATATGATACGAACTTCGCCAAGTCCTCACGAAACCCGTAACAAGGTTAGCACTTCAATCGTTCTACAATCAGGTTTTTGGTTGAAGAACCGTGACCCGTTCCTTATAAAGAAGCAAGAACATTGGTATAGCAAAGACACCACTAACGGAGATTGAAAACCGTTTTATAAGTCGGGGTGAATGCCACAGGACAATCCTGATAAGTTTGATAGATAGTTCTATGAAGAACCAAAGAGAATTTTCTCTCTACATTTTTATTCCAAACATAACTTCCAATTACATAGTTTTAGCCAATATATAGGCTAAGACAAGAGAATTTGAAAAGTCATACATTATATCTCTCACAACTCCAAGAGACATTAAAGGCTCAGAATTTGAAAAGTCTTGCATGCGAAATTGAACTCTTTCCCTTTCCAAGACCTTGAAGTGCATTAATGATGTGGACAAACATTGGCTTCTCCATTAATGTCGATCTTGCATTCCTCTTTATAATGAACTTCTTGAATTAAACCTCTAAGACCCTCTTTGAGTCTCTTAGCTCAAGCTAGTGTGCCTGATCCAATTGTGACTTGAAGTGGATCTTGACCCTCTTTGTTAGTCCTAGTCACATTCATATCTGGATATCTACAAATAATGCTCCAAAGGACATATTGGTCAGTGTGTGTGTAGGTGCCAGTGCTATCATCACGTCCCACAACTAATCGGCCGATGATTGCATGTATGTATCAATGGATGGGACCAGCAATGAATGGCGTCTTCTTTATCTCCACACTCGCCCCAACTGTAATCGACCTCAAGAACTCAGAAGGTGTTGTAGTGGCAGGGAACTCTATAGCCAGTTCTATATACCCAGGTGTCTTAATGAAGGCCCTATCATATAGACCTATAGCTATAGACAAATCCGTGTAGCTCAAATAGTGCATACTGCCCTCGAATTGGAAGCTAACGGCGTCTGGCTCCCCTACAGTGAAGTGGGAATCATCCACCTCGAAACTGTTCAAGACCTCAAATGTCAGCTCTATATAAATTGGGGAATTGATCGCAAACGCTCGATCTGATCCCGTGAAAAAAAAATCAGCTCGTTGACTTGGTCTGCCACGCTAAGCTCTTGTAGGACACCCCAAATGATGATCTTAGTCCTAAGAATTCTTTGGTGACCAGCTGCTCCTATAGCCTCTGGAACTGCATCTGAAGAAATGTGGGTGTGGAGGAAGAGCATTCCTCGACGTACTGACAGTTGTGTGCAGGTCCCTTTGTCTTTTAAGCCATCTGCGATGTGTAATTGGGCAAATCAAATCATTGATATTAAAATGTCAACTTCCCACTTTCAGTTTTTTTGCCCTATTAGAGGGGTATGTCTGGTAATTAGATTAGACCGTACGGTTTGGCTAGGCGCGCAGTCATGCGAGATGGGGTCTTGTGAGTGCGAATGCCCGTCTCCAACCCAATATGTTCCACTCAAAACAGGGAAAGCAATGTATCATGCATATAAAAGGATTCAACAAGAGACTGGGCTTGTTGCATTCTAAATCGCGTGCATTTATTTTTAAAATCAACCCTGGTACCCTAGAAAACCAATAAACCTTCAAGAAACCTTATTGAATCATGAAATTGCAAACCAAAAAGGGCTTACCGGTGGATTTTTTTATCGAGGAGTTCTGAGAAGAGGGCTTTGGGAGCCTAGGGGATCACAAGATAGGAGATTACAAATGTGGGAGTGAAGGGGAAAAAGCGCTGTGCGGGTTGTTTAAATAGAGAAAGGATTATTGGAACAGTCGCGCCTATTAAAAGACTAAAACCATCGATGCAAACGGTCCAGTCCTTAGTATAGACTGGCCCATACTCATTTCAAACTTAGTTCAGACGAAGTCATCCAGCTTAAAGACGTTCTCGACTAGCCCACAGGGTTACTGTCGCTATCCAGATGGAGTATTTTGGAAGCATGACGGTTCAGTGAGACTTCACACAATTGATCCATAGATGCAGACGGTACCGTCCGACATCTGGATGGGGCTATCTAACCTATTTTCTCCATTCAGTTTCAAGACCCTACAGACATTCTAGCAGTCCTAAGGTGGCTTAATTACAAATCACACACTCACTCCTTGTGTAGAGCTTAAAAAAAAAAAAAAAATCCAACCCAATAGATCGAACATTGCCGAATTTCATCAGAAATTTTTGGATCAGACTTGCCAAGTATTTGAATAACTTTCTAAACCTAACTAACAGATAGTGACAGCAAACAAGACAAAATTTTCAAATCTTGGGTTGCCTCAAAACCAGTGGTTGTTTAATGTCACTAGCTTCACATACTTGATTGTACCTCATGGTGGATTAAAAACATGAAGGCCTTCTTCATCCTTCCCCTCAAACAATTCCCAAATAAAGAAAACCCTAGACTAGAGTATATAAGGGAATCATCATGCTGGACACTTGCGTAGTGCCCTACCTTGTTTTGGAAAGCAGCTTCCCTCTTGATCGTACCTGTATCTTTCTTTTTCCAGAAGTTTGACCTATGGATTTATTCTTCTCGGCTATAGTAGAATGTTTCTTGCCAACCTCCTTCGGTCCCTTCATCCATTTTACCAAGATACTCTTCCAGTGGATCTACGGCCAAGACCTCCTACACATAGTCAGCAGAAAATTAGATCAATATCATCCATGAAGTAAGAAGTATCATCATGTACCATTGTATGGCGCATGACAGATGGTAGCTAGAAAACTACTTCACTATCCCTAACTCTCAGGGATATTTTTCCTATATCATAATCTTGTAGAGCTCTTGTAGTGGTTAAAAATTGCCTGCAAAGGATTATAGGAACTTCCACAACTTCATCGACATCCAGGAGTATGAAATCAGCAGGGAACAAGAACTTGTCAACTCTAACAAATACATCATGTGCTAATCCTCTTGGGTGCTTGCCAGAGCTGTCAACAAATTGTAGTCATTCTTATGTCCTGCGGTTCACCTATCCCAAGCTTCATGAAGAGCTTGTAAGGCATGACATTAATACTCTCTCCCGAATCGGCTAATAAACTTTCTTTGATGCCATCCCCAATGATACAAGGTATTACCATGCTTCTAGGATCTTTTAGCTTCCTTGGTAACCTAGATTGCACAATGGCAGAATACTATTTATTTAAGCTCATAGGTTCAATGTCTTCCAATTTTCTTTTGTTGGTGAGTAGCTCTTTCAAGTACTTGGCATATTTTGGCATGTGGGAAAGCACTTCCGCCAATGGTAAACTGATATGCAGCCTTTTAATTATTTCCAGGAATCTTCTGAACTAAGGATCTTCTTTGTCTTTTTTCAACCTCTCCAGATAGAGGATTTTGGGTTTATATTCAGGGAGGGGTGGTTGTTCCACCCCTTTTGCTTTTTCTACGGCTTCTTTAGCTTCAGCAGTAATTTTCTCAGTCCCAGAACTTTCACCAAATTCCATCGAGATGCTTTTGTGGGAGGGATCTTAGATAATAATTCCACCACTCCCACTCCTTAATGTGACAGCCTTTAACTGCTCTGAGGGGTTGGGTTGGGTATTGCTTGGAAGACTACCTTGGGGTCTTTCAAAAAGATTTCTTGCTAACTGCCCTACTTGGTTTTCCAAGCTCTGCATGCTTGCTTGTAGGTTCCTCATGTTGGTATTAATGATCTCAATCTTGGCATATGTGCTAACCATATACTTAGCTAAGACTTCTTCGGTATTAAATCTTGGCAACAAAAGTCTAAGAGATGGTTAAGTGAATCCCGGGGATGTGACTGTTCCTTGAAAATTTTTATATGACAAATCGAGGTAAGATCAGTTAGGCATATTCTGTTTATATTATGTTCCTTGAGGCCTTGTAGGATATCCCATGTATTGCACTTCCTTGGGATCACTTCAGTGCTAGAAATAGGGCATTGAGATGTGTCATGTCCTCCTCCACAAGTACCATAGGCGATGGCTACGACTGAAACTGAACTACTACTAGGCCATTTGGGTTGTGAGGTCCGATTCTTTGCCTGTAGCAATAGTCCCAACACTGCTAGGTTGTCTCTTCTTAGATAACCAAAGAGAATCTTCACTAGCCATATCTTCAAAAATCTTCTCGGCCTAGATCATCTAGATACTTGTTACCGAGTGAACCTTCAGCGGTAGCATTCACAAGCTATCGGGTATGGTTCTTTAAGACATTATAAAATGAATCGATTCTTGATCATAGTTCAAGTCCATGGTGAAGGCAATGATGGACCAAGGCCTTGAACCTTTCATGCGCTTCGGCCATCGATTCTCCTTCTTCTTGCTCGAATGAGGCTATTTCTGCTCTTATCTGTACGACTTTACTTGGTAGAAAATATTTCCCAAGGAATTTATCTAGCAAATCTCACCATGTCCAAAAGCTCCCTACAGGTAGTGAGGTGAGCCAATTGTAAGCCATTTCCCTCAAGCTGAATGGGAACAACCGTAGTCGAATGGCATCATTGGATGCCCCATTGACTTTGAACATGTTGCAAATTTGTATAAAACGTGCCAAATGCGCATGTGGGTCTTCATCTGGCCGCCTATCGAACTGAGACTGATTATAAATTATGTTCATAGCGCTTGACTTGATTTTGAAATTGTTCATATTCACTGCTGGTGGGTGAATGCTGAACTCCTCCCCAGTGTAGCCGGGTCTTTCATATTCTAATAGTCTTCTCCTCCTTTCAGCTATGATGGGAGAGTTTCCAACTTCAACTGGTTTTTCAAGTGGAATTGAATTCTCTTCCTCGAAGGATCTTTCTTCTACTGGATCTTCAGTCTCTCTGAGCCTTTTGTGAAGTGTCCTCTCTATCGCTCTATCTTCCTCCACAAGACCTATTGGCCTTGCTCAGGTCATGCACAGGTTCCTCGCAATACAAATAGATAAATTGATTAGCATGATCAACAACTGACTCAAACAACAGATAAATAATAAAGAATAAAATATTAAAAGAAGAAAAATAAAACCTAAAATTAATGGTTAAAGTAGTAAACTCCTAATTTTCCTAGTAGTCTAAACTCCCAGCAACGGCGCCAAAAACTTGATCATCGCCAATACTACTGTAAGTGCACATGTCGGACAAGTAATATAATGGAAAAAGAGGTCAAGTATCGAATCCTCAGGGACTATGAGAAGTACTAGTACCGGTTGTTTATCTACTATCAAACCTAATATGGGATTTAGTATTTTAACTAATATAATTGCTGAATTTAAAGAAGAGAATGTCGAGATCACAGTCAAGTGAAGAATGGGATGAAATAATAGGACAATCAGAGAGAAAAGACACTCGGGTATGAATCCCTCTTGGGTTCTCAATACAAGATATACAAGCAATACCTTCTACTTGATAATTATAAGGGATTAGACAAAGAATTCCTAAGTTGCTTTCATACCCTCTCTCAAGGAGAATTACTAACCTAGTGATATCACTGCAGTTTGTTCTAGGGAATCTATCACTTGGAAGGATTATGACATATGAAAGAGTTATTCTCCTTAATGCCCAATCCCTCAGTGCACTTACAATCCCTTCTATTGAGGTAGTTCTAATATGAGGAGACATTCGCTTCTTCCCTCATATGAACCTATTGAATACTAGGGCTGTCGCAATATAAGCATTCAATACAATGAATACACTCAATAGATCTTAATTTATCATTAATTAATCAAATAAGAAGAAGATATTGTCATACATATTACCTAACCTAAGAGTTCATCAATACCCAAGTATCTAAAGAGTTAGTTCCTTATTAAAGAGGAACACAAAGAAAATACAAAGTTCAATAAAAAATAAAGCATATGAAAGAAGTACGCAATTCCCTCCACTGTTGGCAAGAACCATTCGCATATACTCTCCCACTGCTCTGCCGCCTAGCGACGTTTTTTACTCCATGATTGTACCCTGGAGGGAAGGTTGGATGAGGGTGATGAGAGACTCCAAGGGTGGTGAATGGAATTAGAAGCTACTCTCAAAACCCTAAACATCGATATTTATGGTTTTAAATACCATTAGGAGGTCAGAATATAGTTTATGAGGCGCTTGGGTAAAATCAGATCAACCTTACAGAATTGGGGCCCAATACACACGGGACCTTTTACCAACTGACGGGTCCCCTTGGTACTGTGGATTTGCTCTCTCTTAAGATAAACGGCCTTGTCCTAAACTCGAACGGGTTTGTCTTCGTTCAAGCCCATCTTCTTTCTAAATGGGTGGTCTCGTCCATGTTTGGACGGGTTCGTCCCTCTATTCAAACCTCATTTCCTTCCATATGTATGGCCTCATCTAGACTTTGGACCGGTCCGTCTACCTTTGTGAGTAGCTCTTTAAACTTCAGATGGTTCATGAGATGGTCATTTTCATCACCCTTCCGGTTCAATCAGAAAAGCCCTCACGTGTCCTGCATTCCAAACGGGACGGCCTGCTACTAGACAGAACCGTCTGGTTCTTCTTTTTAGCCTTCTCTTTTGAATTTGCTCTAGATTGCTTCTAACTTGAGTTTTCTCTTAGTTTTCATCCGGTATGTCTTGTTTCTAAGAAATAACACATTTTAAGGACCAACGAACTAGTTTTATCATAATTACATGCTAAGTGTATGCAAATTTGATATAACAATATGGTAAATTGAACACTTATCAAATAGTAATGTTATTATAGATGGTTGTGCATCGTAAGGTGGAAGTCGGGGTGACAGCCCGAGACTCCATTAGAATAGACATATGCAATGGCCTTCTTAGTCAAGATAGAATCTAGGTCCAACAATGCTCCATCCTACTACCACAGAGGCGTTGGGAGGAATTAAAGCATATTCCTTAGACAAAAGGAATATTTAGGTTATGCCCAGATCGCAGATTACTACCTTAGATCATCTTTGAATCTCCCTTACCAACGCAATGAAGGAAACTAACTTAAATCAATAGAGAAAATAATAATCATATCCGAATACCACACACTCATAGAGTATTATCACTGATTACTTTCCCTATCTTAACTATCTCTCCATTAAATTGTGAGAACGATTTTATGACCATCCTTTGATTTTAGTCACTGAAGTAGTACACCACCTTGGGCTAAATTTTTTCGGGGGTACTAAATTATGTACGGATTTCATTTTAGTTGCTAAACTTCAATTTCTTTCAAAGCAGTCACTGAACTTCAATTTGTGTTCAGCGAGCAGTCACCCAAAGGATTCCAGTGCCCATTTACTGACGTGGACGCTGGAGAAGCCACGTTACTGCTCCACATCAGCATCATTTTCCTCATTCCTTTGCTGATGAAGCTTGATCCTCTTTGAGTTGGTAGTCACGGTAATACTTGGAGTATATGTTAAGCGTTCTCGGGCTTCGGAAGAACCCACAGTTGTTAGCACAAAGACAGCTCCCTTCATGGCATCTCTGCTCCCCTGTAATTCCTCTTCTCGAATCGATCTATGCAACGAAACCTAGGCTCGCATGAGATTCAATACAAGCTTAATAGATCTGATACAAGACACGTTCTCCAAGTAGGGTAGAGATCGAGAAATTGAAAAACCAATTCCAAAAGCTTCGTATGGATTAAGCAACCAATTTAAATCCAGATACATAAAAACAAAAAGATAAAGAATGATTTAAAATAAAGGATTCAAATTACCAATTAACAAGGAGTTAGAGATAAAGGGATGTTGTTAGGGTTTGATCTTTCTCTCTTGCTCCTAAAGAAGGATACAAAGAAGCCTTTTGGGACCAAAGATGGAGGATTTCATCAAATAAATCATGAATTTCTCATCTGAGAAGACACAAGAAAAGGCATCTTTTATGAGTGAGGAAGATGATGCTGATGTGGAGCGGTAACGTGGCTTCTCCGGAGTCTACGTTAGTAAATGGCCACCTGAATCTCTTGGGTGACTACACGCTGAACATAAATTGAAGTTCAGTGATTGTTTTGAAAAAGTTGAAGTTTAGTAAATAAAATTAAATCCGTACATAGTCTAGGGACCTCCTAAAAAATTTACCCAAGCTTGTTAGGTTTTAGTCCACTTAGTCTTCCACTCCCTATGGATTCGACCTTGTACTCACTGGAATTTATTACCTACGATCATATACGCTTATTTGCAGGGGCATAGTGCTTACACTTACCAAGGGTAATCCTTGAGAGATGGTGATGACATAGGAAGGTGTACATGGGGAAACGTCAGTAGAGGGATGTCTCGCCTGAACCTAAATCCCGTGCCTTGGGCACGTGGACAGATCGGCCCTACCTAAGTGGAGACGAGCCCCACTTGGATACAAGGCCTAGGTAATCATGAATATAAAATAGATAAGCTGTGGAAAATCAAAATAAATATAATAAAATAATAAGACTCTACAAGAGAAGATAAATTATAAAGGTACATAAACCCTACAAATGTCAAGGCCCTACAAATGTCCTACAAATATACTCTCACTCACAACAAAATAAGAGGTTCACAAACCTCAACAAATGGTCTACTAGCCCTCGCCCAGCTCAGTAAGCACCCAACGGGGAATATAATGAAGTCATGTCCAAACAATAAGATAGTGCCAAGGAAAGCAATCAACAAAATAACATGACTAAATCAAACAAAACGAGGACCTCACCCTATATCATCCAACAACTAAGAGTCCCAAACCTACCCCAAAGAAACTTATCAACGGTAGGGACTCCTAACCACAACTCCAACCTCAAGCTCTGAAAGAGATGATGATTCAAAGAAGACTCTCAAACATCCCCCGGTTACCAACATCAGCCTCAGTTGGAATCGACCCTCCAGTCGGAAGTCGGTAGCGCCACCTCTCGTACATATCGACACAATCAGTGTATCATCTCATTGACAGGTTGGATGGCTAGAGTATCCTCCCCCCTGCATGGAACTATCAGAACGCCAGGGTGTCCTCAGCCCTAAACGGTCCACAAGAGCCTCACTCCTCTGTACCCGGCGGAAAAATTCACAAGAACAGCTGACATATACCTATCTAGCAAGTGCACAAGCTCTCATGTTTCCATGGCCAAGTGACGGTCAATAGATAGGCATACTCAGCAACACAACATACATAAATGGATGCCAACACATCAACATGCATACACAATCATGGAAACGGAAATCCAACGAAGCATGAAAGCAAATATGTGTGTACGCAAAATGCCAAAACATAGTAACAACAAATCCAATAAATACTTAATCAAAGAGTGGGAACTAGGCAAGAGTACTTATATGCACAAGCATGGAATCAAGAAAGCAATGAAGCAATCAACCAACGAATGAGGGAACTAGGCAGAAGTACTTACCGATATCAAGATCTATCCGGTCAGTCCGTATCCCTCCCTAATGCGGCTCCATGATTTACGTCCAATATTTGATAATCAACCATCACACAACAATTCATAACAATAGAATTGTATTACACGCATTAAATACCCTAATCATGAATCAAGCGAAATGTGGGCTTTCTAATTTTATAACCGATGAATTCGGACCCTTGGACACCTACCCACATTATTTTCCTTACTTTAAACATATCCCCAACTATCGGGATGATCAGAATCGAGTTCCGAGGTGTTTGGAAAAATATTGAAATCAATATTTATATAACTGCAGAATTGTGACAGTTTTGTACAGTCAGAAAGAGTTGTTCATATCTTTTCATCTAGAAGCGTGATTTGGCTGATCTAGGATTCATTAGAAATATATTTTTCTATGATTTATAATGTTATATTATACACCCCAATCAGAACACTATAATTGGCTAAGAAAACCCTGGAAAATGGCAGCCTGGAACTACACAATTTTAGTTTTCAGTAGCATATTGTGCGCAGTTCGAAAGAACTATCCTAGTCTCTTAATCCGCAAGGTGGATTTTATTAATCTAGGATTTTTTAGAAAGCAATTTTCCTAACCTTTCTAATGGTATATTATACTCTACAATCAGAGGAGTATCAAGGACTCAAATGTCTCTCAAAATTTGAAAGCTAGTAATGAAATTTCAGGTATCTAATAGATCGATTTCATGCTTAAAAGTAAACGTAAACCCCTCTGACTTGCAATGTCTAACTTAAAACCATAGGAGGGCGAGAAGCTCACTTGAAAATAGTTGGTCGTAGCCCTCAGGTTGTGAGGTTCCGGTGATGTGATCCCTCAATGTCATTCTCCTGCTTCAGTTCCAGTCATTAGAGGTGTGTGGAAGATGGTGGCGCGCTCAGAGGGAGAGGCGGAGCTCTCGGTTACTGGTGGTGGCTAGGGTTTGGAGAGACGTCGCCATTTTAAAGAGCTCTCGGTCAAAGTTATGCTAAAAACAACAAACCACATCGTCTTGCTCAAATCCTCTTACACCACTATGTACATAGAGTCCTTTAGGGTATGTTTTTTGTCTTTCCCTCCACCCTCTCTTTCGGGCCATCCTGAAGTTTTATAGGGGTTGCCCTTCCCAGCATGATCTGAATAGTTGGAGGATCCTCTGCGGGTTCATAATCATCTTCCATATCTCAAGATCACCCCTTCTATTTTTTCCTCATATTCAGCCAACCTCTCTTCATCAGGCTTTTGACTGTTACCCAAAAAAGGCAAACTGTAAAAGATGAGGTTGTGTAGTATCCACACCTTTTCTGCTGTGTCACCTTCTGATGCCTCTCTATGAGGTTCGTCTTTAGAGGTGTCTTCATATTAAGGTTGTGTCATTCCTCATAGCGAATTTTAGTGACACCCTATGAGCCACCCATCTTTGTGTTTAGGGTTTATGCAAAATGTAGGAGTGAAAAGCTAGTTCTTCGTCCTTCTTCTACTATCGAAGTCGACCATTCTAGCTTGCCTTCTTCTTCTTGAGTTCCTAATATGGAATTCTCAGTTTTGGCCCCTAATGGGCCCGTGGCCCATGGTGGTTCTGATATCAACCTTGGGGTGTGGCAATCGTTCATATTTTAGTCTTTCTTTGGGTAATTTCTTTTTACAACTTCTACTAAGCGTCTTCTGGTATGTCTCTAAAGCAACATAGCGGGGTTGCGACCACAAACCCTTTCAAACTTCTCCTATGCTTTGACATTGTAGACATGCTATCGTTGAGAGCTAGCATGACCCTACTTTTCTATTACAGACGCCGAACTTCCAGGGGCTCTACCACATCCATGGGCTAGGGGGTTTCGACCATTTGGCCTAGATGCATCTGCTTGCCAATTCTGCTTGTTAAACTTGGTCATTGGGGTGATCACTACTGTATGTTCTTACAATCGTAAGTGTACGGGTCGGACAAGTAATATAATGGACTTAGGAGAAGTCAGGTATCAAACCTCAGGGACCTCCAAATACTAGTACAAACTACTTTCCTTTTGTCTAGTCTAACAAGGATTGATGATGTACTTATCTAATTTTAGAAACTAATTGACCTAAAAATCAAAATGCCAGGAAACACAATAAGATAATGATGCCAATCAATCATGAAAAGGAGACAGACGGGAGATGAATCCGCCTTGGGTTCTTATAATAATAGATGAAGAATTTCTAAAATCAATAGTTGCAATCTATCGGACCAAGGATTCCTATAATATTTTCAACCCTCTCTCGAAATGATTAGTAACTTAGTACCCTCACTGATTAGTACTCTATGGAATTTGAATCTTGGAAGGATAATGGGAATAAGGCATGTAAAGGAGTCGGTCTCCTTAGTGCCCGATCTCTCAGTGCACTCACAATCCCCTCTACTGTGGTATGCTTACACACGGGGAGGCATTCTCTTCTTCCCTCTGGTTTTTGGATTAGATAATCTAGGTTGTTGCAGCATAGATTATCAATTAATGGAATGACACCCAATAGATCTCAACATGAAAAAGCAACTAATGACCATTAACATTCAACATCACAATTAAATATAACCCCAAGCAACTAATGTTTGAATGTCTAGAAAATTAGTTCCCTATCAAAGGGGATCAAAATTCAAATACAATCATAAAAACAAGAGAAAGCATAAGAAAGTGATACCCCATTCACTCCACTATTGGTGAGGACCGTTAGCAAATCTCCCGCCAAGCCTTTGCAGTCAAAGGATGCTCTTCCAATGCTCCGTAGATGATGGGTTGATAGATGGATGATTGTGGATGATGAGAGCTCCCAAGAATGATGAATAATTTTCTAAGCTACCTTTTAAACCCTAAACTTCTATTTATATGGCCTCCCTCATTTACAGAGGGTTTGCTCCTCATTTGATTTTCCTGGGCCCTATTATGAATAAGTTCGGGTCTGGAAACAAGGAGACTTAATCTACACGCGTGGCTATACGGGGGTATCTAAGCTCATGTAGCTCTCAAGATGCAGCTTTATACTCGGATCACGATCCGCACGGGTGCTTACACAGGCATGTATGTACCTCTGTAGCTCCCAGGCTTTGTTAGGCTGCTCCTTGCTCCTCGAGGCTACACATGACCTCAACTAGGGCGTGTGTGATACGAATGTGGCTAGGACTAACAAAGATGGTCAAGATCCATTTCAAGTCAAAATTGGACCCGTCACACGGGCTCGAGCTACGAGACTCAAAGGGGCTCTTGGAGGTTTAATTTAAGTGGTTCATCCTAAAGAGGAATGCAAGATTGACATTAATGGAGAATCCAAAGTTTGTCAATATCATTAAATCACTCACTAATTAAGAGTTGGTCTTTCAAGGCATCTCATACTTCAAGGTCTTGTGTTCCTCTTCATTCTTGAAAAAACTTCCTGAACTTATCAAGTTTATCTTGTGGCATACAAACAACCAAACTTATCACCCTGATCCTTGAGAGATTCTTAACTGTTCTTGGTGTGGCGTTTCACTCCTTTGTAGTCTTGGTTTTCATCTTGTTAGGTGATGGGTCAAGGCTCAACCAATCTTGTTTATGGTTATTGGGGTTCCCTACCATCTTTGCTATCAGGTTTCATCATAGTTGTTGGTGGAGTTCATACCATTTAGTATCAGAACTTAGGTTCTAAGGCAAGTTTGACTATCTTTCTTTTTTTTTTTTTTTTGTATTTCATTCTTGTTCCCTACTATATTACAAAAGCAAAAAAAAAAAAAAAAAAAAAAAAAGGGAGCCTAGTAATCCTTTTGCCTCTTCTTCACATTCCTTTTGTTTCAAAGAAATCCCTTATTCTTTCTCTTGCTTTCCTTTGCCTTATCATATCATTTAGCTTGAGGTTCCATATCATCTTGGCTATCGGGTTTCATCACAATTGGAAGTGGAGTTCATATCATTTGGTATCTTGGGATTCCAAACCTTCTTTGTTATCCGGTTTCATCACAGTTATTGGTGTTGTTCATTTCATTTGGTATCTTGGGGTTCCATACAAACTTGGTTATCGAGTTTCATCACAGTGTTGGTGGAGTTCATATTAGTTGGTATCAGTGCTCAATTTCTATTCTCAGGTTTGTTTATCCTAGTTATCATTCTTTATTCTTTCGTTTACTTCTTCCTTAACCCTTTGTATTTCTCATTATCCATCTTCGAAGAACCTTTGAGGAGAAGTAAAAAAAATGTACAAAAAATAGAGTTCAAAAAATAAATAAATTAATAAAAGTAGAAGACGAAGGAAACTTCAAATTCAGATTGCTCAAAAAAAGAAAAAAAAATCAATAGTCTAGTGATCCTTTGCCTCTTCTTCACATTCCTTTTGTTTCAAAAAAATCCTTTGTCCTTTTCTTCACATTCATCTTGTTTCTTTACTCTGTTTTGATAAGCTCTAGTGCGAACCGTTATTGGAACTTTTTGATTTGAGTTTGATTAGTTTGATAAGAACTTAAAAAGATTTCTGAGTTATTCATTATTTGAGTGTCACACTTTTCAAGAAACTCATGTCTCAAAATAGCGAAAAAGGTGTTGCAGACGGCATTGATCCAAAGTTACTTATTGAGGCTATGATGGGGGAGATGTGGTGCTTGATGAAGCAAGAATTGGGGGAGGTTCATGAAAAGTTTGATTGAATGGAGAATTCCAGACAAAAGCCACCCGATGAGCATCCTAGTGATAAAAAAAATTATATGTGTGCAGTTGATTCCTCACAAAATTGACTACATGCATCCTACAAGAAACTCCTAGACTCAAACTTCGTATTCATACCATCAGTAGAAGTGGAGGAGTCTACAAAATTATCAAGATCGAGACATGTATCGGTTTATTAGGGCAAACTAAAAAAATCTAAGAAGCTGCAAATAAAAAAATTTTGAAATCCTTGGGTTGCCTCCCAAGAAGTGCTTATTTAATGTCACTAGCTTGACATACCTTTCCTTACCTTACGGTGGCTCAAATACATGAAAGCTCTCTCTAGTTCTACCTCTACAACATTTGCCAAAAAGTGAGAAACCCAAACTGGAGTAAATTGAAGACTCACCATGATGGATACTAGCATATTGCCCCACCTTATCCTGGTCTACAGTACCTTTGTTGTTGTTCTTCTCACCTTTTTTGCTTCCAGGATTTTTATTGAGATAGGGGTTTCTTCTTCTTCTTCTTCTTTCCAGCTTCTCCTGGATCATCATCCAATTCACCAAGGCACTCCTGTAGTAGATCAATTGCAAGCACTTCCTGAAAACAGTCATCATAAATCATATCAGTATCATCTATATAATAGGATGTATCATCGTCTGCTAAAGTATGACGCATGGCTTCTGGCAACCCAAACACACTTCATTGTCTCCCACTCTCAGTGACATCTTCCCTTCATCGTCCCAGGATGATTGGTACCTCTACATCATCATTAACAACCAATAGCACAAAATCCATGGGGAATACAAATTTGTCAACACCAACTAATACATCCTAAGCAACCCCTGGTGGATGTTTTACAGAGCAATCGTCTAATTGTAGTATCATCTTTGTGGGCTTTGGGTCACCGAGCCCCAACTTCATGTATAGCCTATATGGCATGATATTTATACTACCTCCAGAATCTACTAATGCTCTTACACCATACCCAATTACATAAGGGATGGACATGGTCCCAAGATCCTTTAACTTCTTCGGTAATTTAGATTGCCCAATTGTTGAACACTGTTCATTCAAGGTCATAGCTGCAATTTCTTCTAACAGCAATTTGCTGGAAAGTAGCTGCTTCATGTGTTTGGCATACTTAGGCATATGGGATAATACTTCCACCAACGGCAAATTGACATTTGGCCGCCTGACTGTTTCAAAAAACCTCTTAAAGTGAGTATCTTCCTTATCCTTTTTCAATTCTTAAGATATGAGATCATAGGTTGATACTCAGTAATAGGTGGCTGATCCACCTCTCTCTCGTTCCCCTTTACTTCCTCTTCTACAACAATTTCATTTGTTCCAGATTTCCCACCAACTTCCTCTTGAGGTTCTCTAGTTTGAGGTTTGTTCACTAGAAGCTCGACCTCTTTCCTACTTCTTAAAGTGATAGCCTTCAACTGCTATCGAGGATTCAGTTCCGTGTTGCTAGGAAGACAACCTTGGGGTCTCTCACAAGAATTTCTAGCAAGTTGTCCTTCTTTGTTCTCCAAATTCTGAATACTTACTTGTATATTCCTCAGGGTGGTGTTGATGTTGTCAAATTCTACATCGGAGGTAAGCATAAACCTTGCCAAAATATCCTCAATACTGTACTTCGGCTCATGGGGCATACGAGGTTGTTTCAATCCTGGAGGACCTTGTCCTCCGTGTGGGTTTCCATGAGATAGTTTAGAGTAACTTCAGTTTGGCAAGTATGGCCTGAATTTAGTTCCTTGGGGTCTTGGAGCATTGCTCATGTACTGTATTTGCTTGATAGGAGCTGCCTCAACACCAGTAATAGGGCATTGAGACACATAATGCCCTCCTCCACAAGTATTACAACACATGATTGCAGCT
This sequence comes from Dioscorea zingiberensis, assembly GCA_026586065.1. Lineage (NCBI taxonomy): Eukaryota > Viridiplantae > Streptophyta > Magnoliopsida > Dioscoreales > Dioscoreaceae > Dioscorea > Dioscorea zingiberensis. The sequence continues at coordinate 33,491,495 of CM048819.1, read as the reverse complement.
GGGTTTGAGCCACTAGCGGTCAATCGATCTAGCTTCTTGGATAACTCCTCCACCTTAGCTACTAGATCATAATCTCAGCTTACTGCACATACTCGGACACTACTAGGCTGTCTTCCTCTTGATGCCCAAAGTGATTCAGTACTGGCCATATCTTAGAATAATTGCTTGGCCTCCTTGGGGTACTTGTTGCTTAATAAGCCGCTAGCTACAGCATTCACAAGTTGCCTAGTGTGATTGTTGAGGCCATTATAGAAGGTATGAATCTTTGTCCATAGCTCACGTCCTTGATAGGAGAAACGCCAAAATAGATTCTTGAACCTTATGTATGCCTCGAAGAGCGACTCAGATTCCCCTTGTTTGAAAGCAGAAATCTTTTGTCTAATTTGTGAAGCCTTGCTTGTAGGAAATTATCTACCAAGAAACTTTTCCACATGTCCTTCAAGGTTCTGGTACTCCCCGCAAGAAAGGTAGTGAGCCATCTATAAGCTGCCTCTCTAAGGCTAAATGGAAACAATCTAAACTGAATTGCGTCGTCGGATTCCCCAACGATTTTAAACATGTTGCAAATCTGAATGCATCGCGCTAGATGCAAATGGGGTCCTCATCCTGGACATCCATCAAATAGGCCTTGATTTTGAATCATACTAATTGTACTTGCTTTAATCTCAAAATTCATATTCACTATTGTAGGATGAACACCGAACTCTTCTCCTTTGTACTCAGGTCATTAATATTCATATAGGGGTCTCCTTCTCTGGGCCATTATTGGAGCCTCTCTAACTTCAATATTAATTTCTATAGGGGTGAAGTTCTCAGCTTCCTAAAAAGATCTTGGAGTTATTTTTGGTGGTACTTCTTGTGCATCTCTAATTCTCCTGTGCAACGTCCACTTAATTTCACTATCTCCTTTAATTAGACCCTTTATATTCGGTGGGGTCATACACCGGTTCCTCGCAAAACAAATATAAAATGGAATGAAAATTGAAAAGAAAAACTAAAACTAAAACTAAAGCCCTAAATCTATTAAATAAAATAAAGCTCCTTGTTTTTCAAGTAGTCTTGGTCCTCTGTAAAGGTGCCAAAAAGTTGATCGCAACTGTGTGTGTTTACAACCGCAAGTGCACGGGTCGGACAAGTACTAAACTACGTGCCTGTTATCTAGTCTAACAAGGATTGATTATGTACTAATCTAATTTTAGAAACTAATCCACCTAAAAATTAGAATGCTTGGAAACAAAGTAAGATAATGATGCCAATCAATCATGAAAAGGGGACACCCGGGCAATCAATCCTCCTTGGGTTCTTATAAGAAAAGATGAAGAATTTCTAAAATTAATGGTTGCAATCTATCGGACCAATGATTTCTACAATGTTTTCATCCCTCTCTTAAGGTGATTACTAACCTAGTAATCTAACTGATTAACTTTCTATGGAATCTAAATCTTGGAAGGATTGTGGGAATAAGGTATGTAAAGGAGTCACTCTCGTTAGTACCCGATCTTTCGGTGAACTCACAATTTCCTCTGTTGATGCTCAAATCGGTCATGACCGGGGAGACCACTTTTTCGTTAAGAGTGCAACCGAGAAGTAAGTGATGTAGGGGTAGATGAAATAGGGGACGTGAGCTTCCCATGAGTGTTGTGCGCCTGCTTGCGAGGAGGTTGAGGTGTAGTCCTGCGGGTTGGCCGCTGATAAGTGTTCATTTGACCTATATTTCGTATCATATTATGAATGTTTATTATGAGTTTTAGAGGAGTTTCAACCCACCGATACTTAAAAAAGGTTTATTTTTGTGAACAGGGCAAAATAGGGAGACTCCGGAGAAAAGGAAGCGTTTGGAGAAGATTTCGGGCCAAAACAGGACAAAAGAGAGTGAAGACCCAGGCTATACGGGGTACCATACGGACCCGTATGAACCTGGGCAGAGAGGGCCTCGACTCTAACCTCGTATGAGACCTCGTATGAGTCCATACGGGGTCCCAGACGGACTGACATAGCTCCGTATACTATGACCTGTGAAGTCATACGGACCCGTATGGGAGTCCGTATGGATGTCCGTATGGCGTAAGTTTCCAAAGAAGATTTGATCCGCCTAGGGGTAAAAACGGAAAAGAACCCAAAACCCTAGTATCAACTATAAAAGGGAAAGCCTAATTAGGTTTTGGGGGATCTTGCCTCTTGAATTAGAAAACCTTGGAGAGAAAGAGATAGCTAGAGGAGGAGCCTCATCATCATCTTCTTCCCCAACTTGAAGGAGAGGGCATCGGAGGGGTTCCTCATCTCGAAGCTCTAGAAGGCAAGAAGGAAGGGCGAGCAAGCGAAGGATCCACCTACTTTCATCAGGCATTGACATAGTTCGCACTAATCAACCTCATCAAATCTAAAGGGGATTCGAATACCCAAGTATCTCTTTCTTGATTGAATTTCTCCAAGTATGAAGTGATTGTGCAATTTCAATTTCTAAGTTCTAGGTTTAGAGTTAGTGGATAGTCACTAAATTTCCGATCGATTAGATAATAGACAAATAGATAGTACTAGTACCTCCTTCTCCCTGAGGATCGATAACCCAACTTCAAGTCCACTTTATTACTTGATTCGACCGGTACACTTGCGGTTAGAACGCATCAAGTTTTTTGCGCTGTTGCCGAGGAGTTTTAGGATTACTAGGAAATCTAGGAGTTTATTAATTTAGTCATACTATCTTTTTGCACTTTAATTTTTATTTTGTTTTATTTGTTTCGTGATTATTGATTTCTCTCGATTTTTCATTGCAAGGTGTTGATGTATGACCCGAAAGAACTCTAAGGACCTTGTTGAAGCCGATAGTGAAATTGAACGGACATTTCATAGAAGGTTGAGAGAAGTGGAGGAATCAAATCCAGGACCCTCTTCGGGGTCGGAGAACTCTATACCTACTGAAGGCAGTTTGGAAGTTAGAGAGATTCTTGTCATGGCGGGAAGATGACTTACACTATCTGAGTATGAAAGATCTCACTACACGAGGGAGGAGTTCAGTATGCATCCTCCTAATGTGAACATGAATAACTTCGAGATCAAGCCGAGCACTATGACTATGATCCAGAATTCAGCCCAGTTTGATGAAAGGCCGGATGAAGACCCTCACGCTCATATTGCCAAGTTTGTTCAGATTTACAACATGTTCAAGATTAATGGGGCATCCAATGAAGCCATTCGATTGAGGTTGTTTCCCTTCAGTTTTAGAGAAGGAGCCTATAGGTGGTTGAATTCGCTTCCATCGGGATCTATTCGCACATGGGCCGAGATGCTTGATAATTCCTTGGGCGGTACTTCCCACCTAGCAAGGCCGCGAAGCTTAGATTGGACATCTTTTCTTTCAAGCAAGGACCCAATGAGTCATTCTATGAAGCTTATGAGAGATATAAAGACCTACTCCGGCGTTGCCCCCAACATGGGTTGGACGATTGTGCTAAAGTACGAACCTTCTACAATGGATTAGATGATGCAACACGACATTTAGTTGATGCGGCCGCTGGAGGCTCTTTGGGAAATAAATATCCGGATGACGCCGAGAAGATTTTTGAAGACATGGCTAGCAATGAAGCCCATTGGTCTACTCATGGGAAACATGTTAAATTGGTGAACTCCTTGAATGAAACCAATACAATTGATGTAGCTCTCGCAGAGAAGTTGGACGTCTTGACAAGAAAGATCGAGGCGTTGACTACCGGTAGTCCCTCAAGATCGTCTCCGGTGTTATCTTGCAAAACTTGTGGTGGAGGGCATGACATGATAAGTTGCCCAATTATAAGCATAGAGAATCTCACCATGGAGGAAGTACAATACTTGAACAACAATCAAGGGCAAACGGGGGGGCAATACAGAGCTTTTGCACCCAAGTGGAACCACCCCGGGTTGGCATACGGGAATCCTCAAGGGGGGCAATACCCGCCGGGTTTCCAACATCCCCCGAAGCCACAAGAGAGAAAGACAAGCTTGGAGGAAATGATGTTGAAGATTGTGCAAGATAATCAAGCAACTATCCCAAATTTACAAGTCACTGTGCAGAATTTAGAGAATCAAATGGGCCAAATGGCCAAGTCATTTTCTGAGAGGCCGCAAGGAAGTTTGCCTAGCAACACGGAGACAAACCCACGTGAGCAATGCAAAGCAATCACTTTAAGGAGTGGCAAAGAAGTTGACCTTCTGGTGGAGAAGCTACAAGAGAAAAGTTCAATTGAAAAAGATGCACCGGTACCCGTTGCTACTTCCAATGAAGAGAAGAAAGACAAAGAGGAAGCCACACCTATTCCTCCATACCAACCAAAAATTCCTTATCCAGCAAGATTGAGAAAGGATAAGGAAGATGCCCAATTTGCAAAGTTCACAAGCATGCTAAAGCAACTACAAATTAGCTTTCCATTGGTGGATGTCCTAGCCCAAATGCCGAAGTATGCAAAATTCATGAAGGACCTCCTATCCAATAAGAGGAAGTTGGAGGAAGTGGGTGGCATTACTCTCAATGCCCAATGTTCGGCCATTCTGCAACACGACTTGCCCAAGAAACTCAAAGATCCGGGTAGTTTTATTGTTCTATGTACACTTGTTGAGGGGATCATCAAGAAGGCATTAGCGGATTCAGGAGCAAGTATTAATGTGATGCCGTATAACTTATACGTGACGCTTGGGCTTGATGACCCAAAGCCTACAGGGATGACAATACAATTGGCGGATCGGTCTGTGAAGAGGCCCAAGGGCTTAGTCGAAGATGTCCTCATCAAGATTAATGATTTTGTATTCCCGGCCGATTTTGTTCTTTTGGATGTAGATGACAATGTGGATGTGCCCATCATCCTCGGGCGTACTTTCCTTGCTACCGCCCAAGCACTTGATGATCATGTCCAAGGGAAGCTTGCACTAAGAGTGGGGGATCAAGAAGTGGTCTTCCAAATACCCGAGGCAATGCGACACACTATGGCCCAAGACGATACATCCTATAGTGTGGATGACATCGATCTAATCACCTCTAGTTGTACGGAAGATCTCTTGATGGTAACTTCCTCGCATGAGAAAGTGGAGGAAGAAATTGAGGAAATCAAGGTCAAGAGGCCAAAGAAGAAGAAGCACAAGAAGTTTAGGAAGGAATGGATGCCGGTAAGAAAAGAGGAACTCAATACCACAGAAGAACCAACTTTGGAGCCGAACACTTGCTCTATCTACACCAAATTGGGGAGGTATTTACTTGGCAAACTTTCCAATAGGAAGGACAATGAAATCTTCAAGGTATTTGAGCCCCCATGAGGTAGGTTGATGGTACATCAAGCTAGTGACGTTAAACAAGCGCTTCTTGAGAGGCAACCCAAGTGCTGAAAATTTTCTCTTTTAGTTTCAGTTTGTTTTCAATTCTAGTTTATATTAGCTAATATTAGTGTTTGAAATAAATGATCGAATGTCTCGTATACACTCTTTGCATGCTGCTGAATGTTTAGATTAGCCCTAGAATTATAATCATGATTATGCCGAGCACAAGGGAGCATGGACACATCCAGGAGGAGCTGTATAAGCCATTCTCTAGGTTCATACGGAGTCCCATACAGACCCGTATGATACTCCGTATGAGAGAGCCTGTGGATCCATACGGGACACCATACAGACCCGTATGTAGGTCCGTATGAAATCGGCTGAAAGGCGCGATATGAAGTGTTTTAAATAAAATGCCACAACCCTTCAATTTCTTTATAACCCTAGCCGCGCCTCCTCCATCTTCAACTCCCTTTGCTCCGGCGACTATGATTTCTTGGATTTGGGCATCAATCCACTATAGGTACGAAGCTATATCTTGTTTTTATGTATTAAAATCGCATTCTTCATGCTTAGAAACTTAGGGATGATGTGGATTGAATTGAATGAAGATTAAACCATATTTTGGCTTGGATTGCATGTTCTTCATGGTGGAATCTCTATTTTATGCATGTATAGCATATTAGGGGCATTGTAGAGACAAGATTTGAGGTAAACAAGGCCAAAAACCCCCTTGGCCGTCGGCTTGCCCGCGGCTACGTGCATACGGAGCTCCATACGGGTCCATATATCCATACAGTCTTCCATACGGACCCATATGGGACCCCGTATAGGTTTACAGGCTGCCCCATACGGACCTCTGACAGTCCGTATATAACTCCGTATGGGGGGTAATTTAGACAATCTCGTGCAATTTTTCGTTTGAATTCATATTTTCAAAATTGCACTAACAACCCCTTTAGTGTTTTTGCAGAAATGCCGAAGAGGAAGATCTTGGCATCGAAGAAGAGGAAGACCACTGGGGGGAGTTCCTCCACCTCCAGCACCAGCAGATGAAGAGCCAGCAGCAGACCCTTGAGATTTCTTTCATTTACCTCCAGACTTTTGTTTATTTTCTATTTTCGTGCATCACTACACTTACTAGCAAGGGCATCACCCTGCTACCCTATCCTTTATAGTTATCATTGGTAGATCCTCTATTTTATACTCTTGTGTAGATTTAATAATTCTTCTTTCGCAGATGGAAAACAGATCAATACCCCCATATTTTCGAGGACCCATCAATTCGCGCAGAACGACCACATCCACCATATTTTCAGGGGAGTCTTAGTTCATCTTTCTCCATACTTAAATATTTTGATGCAATGAGGACAATGTAGGTTCTAAAAGTGGGGATGGGTGGCTACTTATCTCCTTTTAGAATTATTGCAAATCTTTAAGTATGGAGATAAGTGGCCATTATTAGCATTCATTGAAAATCTTTATAGCATGCATGATATGTGTAATTAGGACCTTGTTGAGAAATCACTTTGACATGTTTTTTATTCCTAGTGCACCATCATATGCTAGAATGTTGGAATTCTTCCATTGAAACACCATGGGCATTAGAGACAATCCTTATGACAATCATGACTGCTAGGGACAATAGATAACCCATTGCCGTGTTCTTTTGACTTTAATAGCTAAACATTGTTTTCAATGGCTCCAAGAAATTTGGTGGCACTAGTTCGAATTTGTTAAACCCCTCATAATATACATAGTGGACAAGTATCATAGCTTTGCACAATACCTGTTAATTAATAAAGACAGTGTTTCGATGCTTTTGGAGACAAAGTAGTTTGGGGTCCCGGCTCCTAATCAGAGTGTTCCTCAATTCGAAAAATCACTACTTAGCATGAACACCCATGGGTAAAGTTGTAACCACCTAAGTAGCTAAGGGTTCGGGTGCCTGATCAGCATGGATCCTCTGCAAAAGGGAGGGGCTACACTCTACCTTGATCTTCAGTACGGGAAAGTCGGATCTAAAGGATGCCCTACCCGTGAAAAAAAAAACAGAGAGATGATGTGTGGGGATGAAGTTTGTTTTGATTATAAGTTTCTGAGACTTTGTCCATCATCCATCTAGGGGGGAAACATTCTTTTGATCTTAAGGCCTCAAGGAATTTCTAGAGTCCACTGAGGGCATGTTTGTCTTGCTAAAACTTTAGAACACGACATGTGGAGTGAACAAGCTTCTGTCCAAAGCTTTAACAAAATATCACGGGATCAATCTAGACCCTGGTGTAGATATAGGAGAACACATCATGATGGTGTACTTGGAATAAAATTCACACATAATTTCTATGACACAAAGTCGAACACTTATCTTCTTTAATTGATTTCTTTTCTTTGCTTGAGGACACGCAAACCTTTAAGTGTGGAGATATGTGATAAGTGTTCATTTGACCTATATTTCGTATCATATTATGCATGTTTATTATGAGTTTTAGAGGAGTTTCAGCCCACCAAAAAAAGGTTTATTTTTGTGAACATAGCAAAATAGGGAGACTCCGGAGAAAAGGAAGTGTTTAGAGAAGATTTCAGGCCAAAACAGGACAAAAGAGAGTGAAGACCCAGGCTATACGGGGTACTATATGGACCCGTATAAACCTGGGCAGAGAGGGCCTCGACTCCAACCTCATATGAGACCTCGTATGAGTCCATACGGGGTCCCATACGGACTTACATAGCCCCATATACTATGATCTGTGAAGTCATACGGACCCGTATGGGAGTCCGTATGGAAGTCCGTATGGCATAAGTTTCCTGCGACGATTTGATCCGCCCAGGGGTAAAAATGGAAAAGAATCCAAAACCCTAGTATCAACTCTAAAAGGAAAAGCCTAATTAGGTTTTGGGGGATCTTGCCTCTTGGATTAGGAAACCTTGGAGAGAAGAGAGAGCTAGAGGAGGAGCCTCATCATCATCTTCTTCCCCAACTTGAAGGAGAGGGCATCGGAGGGGTTCCTCATCTCGAAGCTCTAGAAGGCAAGAAGGAAGGGCGAGCAAGCGAAGGATCCACCTACTTTCATCAATAGGGAGTTTTTATTTGAGATTCATGTTTTTATCTTCCTTTATCGTTGTGGATTGTTGCCCTCCATTGATGGATGGCTAATTTCTTGATGCTTGGGTGTAGATAAACCTTTGGATGTTATTTTAATTAAATTAGTGTTTCTATGTTAATTGCTTGCATGATTTCATTAGGTCTATTGGATGATTTGTATTGAGGTATTAGTCTCTCTACGTTGCGAGAGCCCGGAAAGACTATTGTCGTCCATGTGGGGGAAGACACGAACGCCTCCCCACGTGTAGACTTTCTCCAATAGAGAGGATTAGGAGTACACCGGGAGCACGGGTACTAAGGAGGGTGATTCCTTTACATTGTTTATTCCCCTAATCTTCCCAAACTAGGTCGAGACATAATCGGTGAGAGCAGTAGGCTAGTAACTCATCTCTGGTGGAGAGAGTGAAAGCACATTAGGTACCCTTGGCCAATGAATTATCAGGCATTGACATAGTTCGCACTAATCAACCTCATCAAATCCAAAGGGGATTCGAATACCCAAGTATCCCTTTCTTAATTGAATTTCTCCAAGTATTAAGCGATTGTGCAATTTCAATTTCTAGGTTCTAGGTTTAGAGTTAGTGGATAGTCACCAAATTTTCGATCGATTAGATAATAGACAAATAGATAGTACTAGTACCTCCTTCTCCCTGAGGATCGACAACCCGACTTCAAGTCCACTTTATTACTTGATTCGACCCGTACACTTGCGGTTAGAACGCATCAGCCGCTCTATTATGCAAAACAAAAAAGTCCAAGGGCTCCTTCCCCCCAGACCCTCTGATGTTCAACTTAGTTGGATGGAGGTTGTGTAAAAATAGGAGATAAGAGATGAGAAGAAGATGAAGATTAGTCTTCATCCTTATACCCGAGAGGCCGGCCTGGCAGCCAGTGTCCAGGGGCGCCTTTTCTTGCCCAGTGACCAAGCTTATGTTGGGAGGCTTGCCAGCCTGCCCTACAAGGCGTCTAGTACGATAGAGTCCTGTATACTTGCACAAGGGATGTCCCCGCCTCGTGATGCAGATGCCCTCTAGCCTAGGGGAAAACAACAAGACATCCCCAATAGGCAGCAAGATGGGCGTGCTTCTTGGTGAAATGTTGAGGAAGAGGAGGAGTCGAAGGAGTTTGATGTGCCATATTTGAACCGAGGTAGGTTTGAGTGTGGGTATGAGACAAAGAAGCTAGGATGGAAAGGCAAAGGATGGATAATGATTTAAGAAACATCAAGATTAAGATCCTATATTTTCAAGGTTAAAATAATCCTGAAGCTTATTTGGATTGGGAAACTAAAGTGGAGATGGTGTTTGATTGTCTGTCACCACTACTCGGAGCTAAAAAAGGTTAACAATTGAATTCACAGATTATGCCATTGTTTTTTGGCATCCGTTATTGGCTAATAGGAGGAGGAATAGAGAACTACCCAAGGATACTTGGGAGGAGATGAAAATGCTTATGAGGAAGCGTTTTGTACCCAGCCACTGTTATAAGGGATTGTATCAAAAGTTGCAACAATTAAGTCAAGGTTCCAAGAGTGTAGATGAATATTATAAGGAGATGGAGATGGCTATGATCCGGGCAAATATAGAAGAGGACCGAAAAGCTGCAATGGCTAGGTTTTTGCACGGTTTAAATCATGAGATTGCGGATGTAGTCAAGTTGTAACACTATGTTGAATTGTCGGATATGGTGCATCAAGCCATAAAGATGGAAGAACAAATAAAACAGAAGGGATTGGCTAGAAGGGGGCAACCAATGACTATCCCCAACCCTTGGAAGACAACTCCAAAAAGGAAGGAGCTTTTACAAAACAAGCCAAAATTTGAACCCTCTAAGAATGTCAAGCCAACGCCCTCCACTAATTCAGGTAACACTGAGGCTTCTACTTCTAAAGCATGTAATATTAAGTGTTTTAAATGTTAGGGGCAGGGACACATAGCTAGCCATTGTGTAAACAAAAGGGTGATGGGGATAAATGCCAAAGTAGAACTTGAGTTGAAGAATAAGGAAGAAGTAGATGATGGGCTGCCACCTTTTGAGGATGTCGATGATGAGCAAACAACTGTGGTTGGAGATTTATTGGTAGCAAGGCGAGTTCTCAATGTGCAAGTTAAGGTGGAAGAAAGTAACAAAAGGGAGAACTTGTTTCATACTCGGTGCTTTGTAAATAACAAAGTTTGCAGTGTCATTGTTGATGGCTGAAGTTGCACCAACATAGCCAGCACTTACTACCTTGAAACATCCTCACCCTTACCGGCTTCAGTGGCTGAATGAATGTGGCAAAATCAAGGTCACAAGGCAAGTATTGGTGGCATTATCCATTGGAGAATATAAGGATGAGGTGCTTTGTAATGTGGTTCCTATGCATGCATGCCATCTATTATTGGGAAGACCATGGTAGTATGATCGGAGAGTTATACATGATGGATTCACAAATAGGTATTCTTTCACTCTTAAAAAGCAACCTATTAATCTTGTAGCATTAACTTAAAAACAGGTCATGGAGGACAACTGAATTGCCTAGATCAAATAAAAAAAAGAAAGAAAAAGAAAAGAAGGTTGAAATTCAAAAAAAATAGTTGAAAAAAAAGGAAAGAAAGAAAAACATTGATTTGAGTGAAAAAAAAAGAGAGGATTTCGCCCATAGTGAGAGCAAGAGAGGAAAATTTTAGTTACATTGCAAAAAAAAAGTGAGATCAAGAGAGCATTATTTTCACATCAGCCCCTTATTGGAGTAATCCCGAGGAGAACAAGGAACTTTAGAGGCAAGTATGTGCGTGAAACCATGAGTACTTGTGTTGTTCCCGTGGTACTAGTTACCAAGAAGGATAGCACGTGGAGAATGTGTGTTGACTGTCGAGCATCAACAACATAACAGTAAAGTATCGTCATCCCATTTCTAGATTAGATGACATGCTAGATGAATTGCATGGTTCTTGTGTCTTTACAAAAATTGATCTTAAGAGCGGGTATCATCAGATTAGGATGAAGGAATGTGATAAATGGAAAATGGCTTTTAAAACTAAATATGGTTTGTAGGAGTGGATAGTGATGCCTTTTGGTCTAACTAATGCCCAAAGCACATTTATGCGCTTGATGAACCATGTTTCACATGCATTTATTGGCCGATTTGTAGTTGTGTATTTTGATGATATCCTAATTTATAACACAAACTTAGAAGAACATGTAATGCATTTGAAATCTGTTTTTTAAATTCTAAGGAAAGAAAAGTTGTTTGCTAACCTCAAGAAATGAACCTTTTGCATGGACAAGATTGTTTTTCTTGGATTTGTTGTTAGTAAGCGCAGAACTAAGGTAGATGATGAAAAGGTAAAAGTAATCCGAGAGTGGCCAATGCCTACAACAATCAGCCAAGTGAGGAGTTTCCATGGGTTAGTTAGCTTCTATAGACGGTTTGTGCATGATTTTAGTAGCTTAGCTGCTCCTCTCACTGTAGTCATTAAGAAAAAAATGTGTTGTTTAAGTGGGGGAAACAATAAGAAAAATATTTAATCTAATTAAAGAAAAAGTTGACTAATGTGCCTTTGCTTGCTTTACAAAACTTTGCTAAAACTTTTAAAGTTGAGTGTGATGCTTCGGGAATAGGCATTGGAGCTGTTTTGATGCAAGAAGGTCATCCAGTTGCTTATTTTAGTAAAACTTTAAGTGTGGCAGCCCTCAATTACCCCACTTATGATATAAGGAGTTGTATGCCTTGGTAAGGACTTCAAGAAATGGGCAACACTATCTATGAATAAAGGAATTTGTGATTCACATTAATCATGAATCTTTGATGCGTTTGATAGGACATCAAAAGTTGAACAAGCACCATGCCAAGTGGGTGGAATTCATTGAAATATTTCCTTATGTTATCAGATACAAGCAAGGTAAGGAAATGTTGTGGCTGATGCATTGTCCCAACGGTATTCTTTACTTTCCATTTTAGATACGAAATTACATGGTTTTGAATACATTAAGGATTTGTATGCACAAGAATCTGATTTTGGTGATGTGTTCAATACATGATGGGTTTTTGTTTCGGGATAATCAACTTTGTATTCCTATGTGTTTGCGAGAATTTCTTGTGAGAGAAGCTCATGGTGGTGGTTTGATGGGCAATTTTGGTATAGCTAAGACTTTAGGGACTTTGCATGATCATTTTTATTGGCCTTATATGAAACGTGATGTGGAGCAAATCTGTGCTTAGTGTATCACTTGTAAACAAGCTAAGTCTAAGTTGGAACCCCATGGGTTGTACACCCCTTTGCCAAATACCTCATGAACCTTGGACTAATATTTCTATGAATTTTGTTTTAGGTTTACCTCGTACAAAGAGGGGGCATGATTCTGTTTTTGTGGTGGTAGAAATATTTCCAAGATGGCACACATCATTGCATGTCATAAAACCTATGATGCATCACATATAGCTGATTTGTTCTTTAATGAAATTGTTAGATTACATGGCATGCCTAGGACCATTGTTTCTTATAGGGATGCAAAGTTTTTGAGTTGCTTTTGGAAGACTTTTGTGGGGCAAACTAGGAACCAAGTTGCGGTTTCTACTACTTGTCATCCACAAATAGATGGTCAAACTAATGTTGTGAAAAGAATTGTCTTCTTTGTTGCGTGTTATCATTAAACACAACTTGAAAACATGGGAAGATTGTTTGCTACATGTCGAATTTGCTTATAATAAAGGTATACATTCTGCAACTAGGTTTTCACAATTTGAACTTCTTTATGGCTTTAATCCATTGTCACCTTTGGATTTAACTCCTTTACCTTTGAGTGATTGTGTGAACAGAGATGACAAAAAGAAGGTTGACTTTGTCAAGATGATTCATGAAAAGGATGGCTCAATATTGAAAAGAGGACTAAACAGTATGTCCAACAAGCCAATAAGGAACACAAGCAGGTAGTGTTTGCACCAGGAGATTGGGTTTGGTTGCACTTAAGGAAAGAATGTTTTCTGAAGAAATGACATTCCAAACTTCTGCCTAGGGGTAACGTACCATTTCCAGTTATGGAACGCATCAATGATAATGCGTACAAGCTTGACTTACCAGGTGAGTATGGTGTCATTGCAAGCTTTAATATTAACTATTTGTCTCCTTTTGATGTAGGTGATGATGTGAGGACAAATCATTCTCAAGAAGGGGAGAATGATGCAAATCAAGGAGCGAGATATGTTGATCAAACATGTAGGAGTAAAGCTGAAGTTACACAAGACCCTTTGTCCCTTCCTAGTGGCCCAATTACAAGACTTAGAGCCAAACATTTTAAGGAAACACTAAATAGGCTAATCCAAGACAATTGGGTTAATTCACAAAAGACCAGGATGGGCTCAAATAGTCATGAAGGCATGGTCCATGTCCTTAAAACAATTGAAGAGTCTAATCAACATTCAAAGACATGAATAACATGGTTTGACCATAAAAGGGCGTGAAGTTGTTGAGTTTCTAGGATATTAAATATGGGAATGAACTTGTTGAGTTTCTAGGCTATTGAAAACTTGGGAACTTGTTTTATGTTGATCTTTGAGTTGTTGTTAAAGTTGTAGTTATTACTTTGTTTAAGATTGGAGGGTTGTTCCAAGTATATAGGATAGTCATTAAGAGTTTCAAGTTTTACATTTTGGGTTTCCACTAAACTATTGTGAGGTCTTTTGTTCCTCTTCATTCTTGAAAGAACTTCCTGAACTTATCAAGTTCATCTTGTGGCATTTAAACAACCAAACTTATCACACTGATCCTTGAGAGATTCTTGAGTGTTCTTGGTGTGGCTTTTCAATCCTTCGTAATCTTGGTTTTCATCTTGTTAGGTGATGGGTCAAGGCTCAACCAATCTTGTCTATGGTTCTTGGGGTTCCCTACCATCTTTGCTATTAGGTTTCATCACAATTAGTGGTGGATTTCATATCACCGGTTATCTACACCTTTCCTCCCTCCTATCGTTAGTAGATGGAGTTTCGCGGGGGTGTTGCGCAGGCGTCCGGGCCCAGACTCTGTTCTCCTTGCGCAGGTGTCTGGGCCAAGATCAGTTCTCCAAGCCAGACGTCCCCCCTTTTTAGTTAAAGGGAGTTGGAGATATGATGGGGCCCTTTTCCCTAGGTTGGGCTCCCCATGTCCTTGGGGTCCGAGGTCCATATGTCAATCATTAGATGGGCACTATGTGGTGGCTAGCCGCGGCCTGTCGGATTGGGTTATGATGACGAGATGCTTCACTTACTTCTTGTTCCACCCTCTCTCCTTCTTGGAGATTATTCTTCCCTTCTCGCTTCCAAAACCTTGTTCGTTTGTGAGGCTTCGTGTGATGGGAGAGGGCTCTATTTTGCAGCAAAGATGGTTTCAATGGTCTATTCCTTCCCTAGCCAGCCTTTCTCCTCCAGGGGTGCTTGCAGTGTACCTTGATTGCTTTGGGGGTAGGCCTCCGCTTTCCCTTGTACCCTTTCTTTTGTGACATACAACTTCTACAATGTGTACCTCTCTCAGTTGCACCCCTATAATTGGAAGATTCTGTGCTGGTTTATGATCGTCCTTCACAACCATTTACTTCCTTCTTTTGTCCATTTGTTTTGCCTCCTTTTTTTATTTAAGAAGGGTCCCAACCCTCGGGGAATGGTTCTATTTTGCTCTTTGGAAGAAGTCCGGCTTGGACTTCACATTTGCCAAACGTCCTGAATGGTGGTCCCACTTTGTGTTTGTCACATATGGAGGTGATTGGGACATCCCTACCTTATGGAGTGTTCCTTTTTCGGGATAGAGTTATGACACCATGACGTCGGAGGATAAGGTGCAGCAGATCTCTTATGAGTGCATAAATATACATATTTTCATATCATATTTACATGCACTTTACACACCTCTTGCATGGGTTCCTCCACTTTTGTGCTCTTTTGGGTACTTTCTTCTCATTGGATAGGAAAATAGGTATCTAGAACAAAAGAAGCAAAATTGGATCAAAAGAAGCTGAAAAAACATATTCCACATAAGAGGTTGATCCAGTGGCAATCGAAAGGGGTATTCTATGACAATGGAGCAAAGAAATTGAGGAGAAGATAGAGCTGTGAGCAGTGTAAATGAGTTGCAGGAGTCTGGAATTGATTACAAGAGCTGAAGGACTCCAAAGCCGATTACCACCATTTAGAATGAAGAAAAAGGAGTTAGGAACACACAGTTAAAATTTCAAGTCAATCTGACTTGATTTGGTCATCCGATCGAACGTTTGATGAAGACTGCGCAGAGCTGAAAAAAGAGCACGGCCCTAAGCATTACCGCGCTTAGGGTTGTACAACTCTCGAGAGTCCAGAAAACACATTACAGAAGGGAAAAACGGGGGTGCTTCTCATCAGCACGACCGTGCTCATCTCAGAAATATCTAAAAATGCGTTAACTCGATCCCAATGTTATCCAGAAGTTATCCAAAGATAAATTCAAGATAAACACGACCTAGGCATGTTATATTTCATCCTATATAAACCTCATGATGGCAACATTTTGAGCATCTTCGGGCAAGGTCTCAAGATCAACTTTTGGCGAAGGAATCTTGGGGGGATTTCCGCAGCGACAGCTAGGGTTTGATGAGATGAATCGAAGGCAAAGGAGGTGTTTTACAGGGAAGATTTTCATGTTTAATTGTACACCCTCCTCTTGTATCTTACTTATAATAGCTCATAGCATGAGAGACTAAACCTTCTATAGTGCCTCAAACACCTGAACCCTAAGATGAACTTGTTGTTTATTTTCTATATTTATTTTGTTTTACTTATTAAATAATTCCTATGTATCGTCTTAGTTGTTTGTGCTTACAATTTTGTATGGTTTTCATATGCATGAGCCCAAATCATCCGATTACATTGGCATGGATGTGTTCCTGCTGGATGATTGTGGAGTTGTAAGTGCATTGGCCTACAATAAGCATCTGTTTAGGTATCCTTATTTGGTTATCCCTTGTGTGAGTCTCGAGCCATAACCTGAGTAGGTTAGAGCACCCAGCACCACAAGTGTTTGAGCGATAACTCAAAATGGTTAGAGTGTAGCATCAACCCAGGAATTCATCTAGATAGGTCTTTAGTCAAACAAGGGGTGTTAGGGTGTGCATGAGCATCACGAGAGATTTGGTGTTGTTGAAAAGTGTATTGTTATGGCCTCCAGGAATTATTAGCAATTAGCTGGTAACATAGGAATACGTCCTTAGCACGTAAATCCTAAGGGGATTGTGATCCGAGGTGCTCTCCTTTTATTTGGAACTATGTGGCATGTTGTGAAGTGAAACTAGAAGTATGTAGAAATTCTTGTATATTCGAGAAACCTAGAAGGATCTAGAAACTTGTGGCACATTCTTGGCCTCTATTTATAATCATCCTTGGGATATTAAGCAATACAAAGTTCTTTGAAAACTCTCTTGAGTTCTTTGCTGCTTTACAATCTCTAAGTTCCTCTTCTAGCCTCTTTGGGAAAATTTCTGGAGAAAGGCAGGTTAGTTCAACGGACCGCGCTAAGTGCCACACATTTTCTTGTTTAAGGTGCTAGGAACGTGACAACAAGCTCTCTTCATTGAAAATAAATATAATGTACCTTTACATTGAAGTTCCGTCGGACCCTTTACTGATATGTCGCCGCCCGGATGCATGTAACTCCCTCTTTTCCTTTAAGAGGTCAAGCTCGGCCCTAAGGCCCTTATCATTTCATTTGGCTTGAGAAAGGCGACCCCGATATATTGCTACAACAATTTTAGCCGTCCTACTAAGTTATTTTGTCAGTTAGTCAATTGGTAAATTGAGAGATTGTTTATGCCCTAAGAAAACAAAAGGAAGTAACGAAGAGTGCTGGGGGTTTCTCCAGGTGATTTCGTTCTAGGGTTGTATGTTTCCTATAACTAATTTAGGTTTTCTCCTATGTGTTTCTAAGGATGAGGGCTTATCAATGGCTAATTAGGAACTTTATTTGCCGGGTCCCCAATGCAAATTTCGTATTTCTAGGAATTACGTATACAATCTCTTCAAAATATTCCTATGGGTTGAGTGCATCGTTACCGCTTCCTATACTATGCTCTAACTGTGGATCCCAAGGACATATTCCTATGTCATAATAATCTTGTCTGTCACACCGGACATCAACCCTACGATGCTAATACTACTATACACAAATTCCTATGCATTTATAGCTATGATTCAATATAAACATCATTCATATGCAAATCCATTCGTAACAAAAAAACGCAAGGCATAAGATAAAGTAGATTTCAAGTCATAGAATCCATACAACCCAAGGAAAAAGGTTTTAAGCCAATAACATAGATATCAGGTTTTAGCCACACATCACAATTATAGGATGTAAAGTATAAGAAGTATCCTAACAAACATCCATAATCTGGTACAAAGAAGATATAAATCAATAAGAACTAGTTTCCAACTTTGTTTTCAGCTTTTCCTCGCTAGAATTAGCCTTGAAACCCTTCGGATCGCCAACCATGGAGCACCCGCAAACGCCCCCAAAATGAGATATCAAAAACCTTAAAATTGAGGTTGTTTTTAAAAGAATCTCTACTGAAACGTCGCGATGTTTGAAGTGACGTCATGATATTAGTGAAATGCTAGAAGTTTTGATGTTTCATTTGATAATAACTGCTGCAACATTTACTACGACGTTGCGGAGTAAAAAATCCCAATGTTTTTAATGACATCGTTGTCACGCCCCGAACCCGGATCCCGGGCCTCGGCGCACGCGACAAACGCCGCGTGCTTATAGGGTCCCCCCTAGATTCCTTCAAGGTTAGGTAACACAAGCAGATAATCAATACAGAGTTTAAATTATAAATCAGCGGAAGAAAATATAAATAACGTTTTATACAAAACCCTAGCAGGTCCTGAATGACAATTCTCACTCAAAAAGGAACAGAGGCCCGCAAACCTCAGCTCAACATATCCCCATCGCTGCTAGGCTGGCCTGCGGAATCTCTCTCCTGAGTTCCGCTCCTAGCTACTCGTAAGGTCCTCGTCTAGTCCCGACCCTACCCCTCATTGTCACCTGAGAAAAACATCCATCAAGTGCATGAGCCAAAGAAAGGCCCAGTAGGATCGCATAAACAATAAAAGAGGCGGAAGCCATAACCAAAGAACAGAATAAAGCAAGTACAAATATGCAAGTGCAACATCATCACAAGCAATCAACAAGTAACGGGAATGTGGATAAATCCACAGATGTACTCAATCTCTGGCATATGTGATACTAAGATGTCTACGACATCAACGACACCATCGGCATCGTCTTCGGCCTAAGCCGGACTGCGCTATAGCATACATGTGCACATGGCCAGAAAATACCGCTCTCTGACTGAGCCAGGTGGCCAGATATTATACACCCTCTGCCGGGGCCTCCGTCCGATGGAGCACCAAGTGCTCGTGGCCAGAAATTATACACCCTCTGCCGGGGTCTCGTAGCCAAATATTATACACCCTCTGCCGGGGCATCCGTCCGATGTATCATGCCTGTACGTAAGAGATAGACAGTACCAAATACCTAGTAACAGGTATACACACATATGTACATCCAAGGCAAACCACATGAATATACATACGAAAATAATGATCCCTCGTGATCAGAAGCCAAACATATTTAAGGAGTAAATGACTCAACTCAAATATGTATAAAAATATAGAAGGCAACGATCCCTTGAGATATAAAACCGACACATATCCAATGTCCGTCTCGAATATATGTTGGGAACCTCTCAAGGGAACAGGAGGGCCAATAATAAAAGCAAGGTAGGAAAAAGCAATACTTGTATAAGAAATGTAGAAAGCAACTATCCCTTGAGATATAAAACCGACACATATCCGATGTCTGTCTCGAATATGTGTTGGAAACTTCTCAAGGGAATAAGAATGTCAATAACAAAAGCATGGTAGGAGAAAGCAATATACATAAGGCAAGAATAGAAAATCAACAAAATATCAATAGAATACTATGAGTTAGAAATACTCACAGTACCCGTGCGACATCCTACCTTATTCGTCGCCAGGACCTACCTAGGTCCGAGCCTTCCACTCAAGTCCTCGACCACCTCACCACGTCCTAAACATGGTAAATGTTCGTCACATAACATTTCATATCAAAAGGAATGCATTACATGCATTAAATCACCCTACTTGTGAATTTAACGAAATGTCGTCTTTTAAATTCGTAATCGATGGATCCGGGCTCTTAGACACGTGCCCGCACCATTTTTATTAGTTTAAATATACCCCCGAACTATCGGGATGATCGGAATCGAATTCCGAGTCTTTTTGAAAATATTGAAGTTTTAGTTCACTCTTTATTCTACTGCTACAGTAACTGAGGAAATCCCAAAATTAAAACATTAAATTGATGCTCGAAAACTTCTTCATTTCTCCCCAAACTTCCAGTAAATTTAGTTTCCAATATTATCTTTCATTTCCCCCATAATTGGGTTCATTATCACCTCTACATAGCCCCTAAAAAAATGAAACAAAGTCCATGTTCTGCAGTACTACAGTAATTCCTGCATTTTTCCATTCCTTGGAGTTCAATTCTCTTCAATAAATTTCTAAACTTGGAATCCAATACTTGCAATTAATTACACATTTGTTTGATCCACTTTGACACAATACATGCCTTCATTAGCACCCCTCAAGAACAAAATAATCACAACCAATGTGGCTTTATTCATGAAAGTCATACAACTCGAGAATAATCATACCCTTAAAACAAGTAACACAAGGTACCCTTAATCATTCCCATGTTTATATCTATGAACAACAATTATTAAATCTCCATCACCTTCTTGGCTATAGCCTTCATTCATTTTATTATTGGTATTTCATTACCCAATAACAAAATTCCCAAACTATATCCATATTAGAATTACAAGAGACTAGGGTATAAGCACTTATTCAAGGCCTTTAAGCTCTTAAAAGACATGGTTGTAAACATGAGAAGCTTAAACTAAATTTTATACATGGTTGCGGGTGACCCTTGAAGGCTTGCTATGCAAGCAAGGCCTATATACCCAATCCTTGCATTTCAACAAACAATAGATAGGCATGCTAAATTTCCACCCTTGTACATCACCATTCTATCCTACTATAACTCATATGATACAAACCTAATACTTAAGAGGTAATTATAGGTGTGCAAAACTATGAATCAAGTCTCTAATGTCCACCAATTTGACTGTGACATTAACACAAACACCCGGTGTGCGTTCTTGATTCAAAATGATTTCTACAACGGAACAGTTATAGATTTCTAGAAATTTACAAGCATTCAACTGAACATACAACAATTTACACTTCAAGAACCACATGAACTTGGGCATCTAATCTTAGACATTTCATAACCATGAAATCCCCAAACCATCCATGTTTTCCCCCAACTAAATTCATGTTTAGTAAAGGTTCACTCTTCAAAAATCCTAGAAGCATGAAATCATGATATCTAGGAGTTAATTAGGGTATTAACTCCTATAATTTTTCATGAAAATTCGGCGGCACCTCCCCTAATTATCGGGCCCCGAAATTAATACAATCATGCATTCATCAATACTTCTATTCATCCATACATCTCTTATCATCAATTAAGATCATTCCACAACCTCTAATACCCCCCTGACTCTCTGGTCAACATACACAGAATCGTACATGTATCTATCCACACAAGTCCCACCTTTCGGCCCTTAGGACGGTCAAAATTTCCAATTGAATCATCCAAATCAAGTTTTACACCTCTCTGAGTTTCGATCCACAATACCTTGCTGTGCGAGTGTCTAGTTGTTCGTCGGAGTCGAAGGAGAGGAGCTGGTGACCAATCCTCGCCAAAGAGAGAGAGAGATGGCCGGTCGGAGGTGAGCAGAGGCTGCTGGCCTCGATGTGGAGCCGTGTTGGCCCGAGTGGGGCGTTTGAGCGGGCGGTGAAGCTTCATGGCGGATCTGGGCTGGCGGCGAGAGCACCAGCCAGAGGCGGCCGGGTGCTACTGACACCTGCTGGGCGGGGAGGGGGTGACTTCAGGGCGAGGGTGGCTGTTGGCGGAGGGCTCGCGAGGCGCGGTGGCTGCCGGACGGAGATCATGGCCAGGGAGGGCGGGCCGACGGCGGGGCAGCCGGGTGGTCAGCCTGGCGGGGAACCCTCCCGGCCTGGCTGGCGGCGGTAGGGCGCAGCGAGGTCAGGCCGCGTGGCGCAAGTAAGGCAGAAGCGTAAGAAGAAGAAAGAATGGGGGAGGGGGCGTCTGAGCTCTAACACGAGAGAGAGAGAGAGAGAGAGAGAGAGAGAGAGAGAGATCTAAATCTCTCTCTTTTACTATTCTTATAACTTAGTAAAGAATCTTTAAAATAAATAATTCATTTTAATAAAATATTATTCTTCAAAATATCTCGAACTAAAATCGATAATTTTATTTGGTCTTATCTCTTCACTGTGTCGTCACGAGGGCGACTAATCAATCACGGGACTCGTCCCCATCCCCGACCAAGATCTAGAAATTCCGGGTCAGACAACCCTAGTATCATGGATGCACTATGACATCACGAGGTTGTAGCAGTCCCCAACAAGACCCATCTCTCCTGGGATTCAAATTTTTTGTCTGTTTTCCTCAATAATTAATTTGATTTAATTAGTACTTAATTAAATCTGGATTAATTAAACTTTTATAATTTTTCCCAAATTTCATCACTTACCGTATTAAATTATTATTTAATAAATTCTCAAAATAAATTCTTATTTATTTCGAGGCGGGTGTTACAATCGCGACATTTGGTGATTAGTCTTTGCAATATTGATCAAGTGACCGAGAAAATGATGATTTTAACATGGATTGATCTGAAATTTTAACTGTGTTCCTAACTTGTTTGTCTTCTATCTGAATCGTGGAGATTGTGTTTGGAGTCCTGTAGATGATCCAATAATTTCATGAACTTTGCTACTTTGTAAAGAAGTACTCAACCCTCTCTCCTTTTATCATTTTGCTCTTTCTTTATTTAACATACTTCTCTTTTGCCCAATGATCATCCCTATCTCGATCCAAATGCCTTGACATATGTAAACATTATTAACAACTTGTAGTAGTGCATAATTTAATCCATTTAATATTAAGATTCACTAACACAAGTGTGCATGATAGTTGAGATTGAATTTATATACAAATGATCCAAAATTGGTTCTTGAATACATCATTAAATGCCCATCTTTATTCTAAATCTTGCATATTAAGTCCTCTAGTTTGCTCTATTGTGAGAGTTAAAACACCACCAAACTTAAAATATTGTTTTTCCTCAAGCAATGAATAATAAAGCATACAAGACTATAGCTAAACCATATATTTCTTGGTCACCATTACCAATGAAAATAGATGCAACATGATACAATAAGCTAGGTGCTGAAAATCTGAAACACAAGTACAAATCATATATAAATATTATGCACTATGCATTAGAATTCTAAAAATGTAATGCTCTTAGTCTAGTTGCAGGTCACATAGATAAGTACATGTAAGGGAGAATAGAATTAGAAGCACAGATCTACACAACCATGTCTTTCAATACTCTCCCCTAATAGAAGTCCCTACTCCCATGACAGGCTATTGTTCCCCTCCTGTGGTGCTCGATACTCTCCCCTAGTAGAAGTCCCTACTCCCAAGGCAAGCTATTGTTCTCCTCTTGTGGTGCTCTCTTTATTCAACTATGTGCGCATTTATTGAACTATATATGTACATTTTCTTTTCTTATTTCTTTTTTTTTTTTTTTTTGGTTTACAAAAAATCACCTTGATTAGAGCTCACTTTTATGTAGTTTCAATGTACCTCCCTATGTGTCGAATATTATTCAACTTTTGTGAGGTTTATATACCCTATCCCTATTCTCCAATACAAACTAGAAACTAGACTAAGGTCATTCACGAAGTTCTAAAAGAAGTTCCAAATGCACAAGTGTAAATAGAGATGTGATCTTCCAATAGTTTGAAATGTTTAGCTCTCTTGTACGACCAGTGTCATATGCCCTAAAAGGTAGGAGACCAACCACTTAAATTTTATGTATGAGGTGTGTAAACTATATCTTATACAAGAAAATTTTTCCATAGGCACAAAAATTTCGAAATAGACTTAAATTGGTAATATATACTGCAAACATAAATGAGATTTACAACAAAGAACTCATAAAACCCCAACCCCTAAACTAAAATATGTAATCATTCCTGATGACTCCTTAAGTACATAATGCCAGAAGAAGAAATACAAAAATGAGCAAAAAAGTAAGAAAAACACTCCCATAGGTGGCAATGTTCTCGTCATCCTCGTGCTCCTCGAGCTCCTTCTGACGTGCTGCAGGTGCAGGGGCTAGACTGGACTAAGTGGGAATGGATCTACAAATTTGATCCCCCATTCTAGAATGGGGGCCTTCTTCTATAGTAGCTCAAAATAGGCATTGTCATTCGACAAAGAAAATCACGCAACTTCAATGGGGATGCTCACAAATGGGGGCTTACTAGCCCCTCTCTTCTTCCTAGCCATGGTGTATCCTACAAGAACAAGAAGAAAAACATGAGCTTGGGCAAGAGTGAAAACAAAGCATCGAGCAAGTAAAATACGATGGTGTGCAAGTAAAAATTTTCTAATTACCAAATTAGCCTTTCCTGCGATAACCACAATTTACTCAAAGAAGTCAAAAACATGCAAAATTCGTAAAATTCGATTAAGCAAGCACAAGTTGGTCAATTTGTAAGAATTTGGACTAAACATGCTCAATT
Organism: Dioscorea zingiberensis; assembly: GCA_026586065.1. Classification (NCBI taxonomy): domain Eukaryota; kingdom Viridiplantae; phylum Streptophyta; class Magnoliopsida; order Dioscoreales; family Dioscoreaceae; genus Dioscorea; species Dioscorea zingiberensis. The sequence continues at coordinate 33,467,358 of CM048819.1, read as the reverse complement.
CCTGCTATAAACGCACATGTTCAGCCCTAAACAACAAGCATTTGACCGCAAAAATATAGTTAGCTCATCGTGCGTATGCACTACAGTAAGTGTACGGGTCGAACAAGTGATAGAGTGGACTATGAAGTGTCGAGTGTCGAACCACAGAGACCGAGAAATACTAGTACTAACTATCTATCTATTAACTAGTCTAATAAAAAATTGGTGGTATAATAAACTAATCTAATCACTAAAACTATGGAAAACTAAGAATCATCACTCACTAAAAATAGGGTGAAATAGCGGGGGCAATCAATCATGGAAAAGTAGGTATTTAGACAATGAATCCCCCTCGGATTTTCAAAGACAAAGATGTTTAGGTCAATAGTTGCAAAGTTCTGGGCCAAGGGTTCCTACAGTACGTAAAATCCCTCCGTCGAGGCGATCAATACCTAACACCCTCGTTGCATTATGTTTTAAGGAACTTATTTCTTGGGAGAGTTATGGGAATAATACATCTTAAGGACTCACACTCCTTAATACCTGTCTCTCGGCATATTCACAATTCTTTCTATTGTGGGTATTCGAATACAAGGAGGCGCTAGCTCTAGCCCTTGCATGAATCCTATTGAATATCCTGGCTGTCGCAACGTAGAAATTCAATAACAATAAAGCTCAATAGATCTCAAAACAAAAAGCACCTAATTAACCAATAGAATCAATATAAAGGATAAGTATTAACTCGAGGGTTTATCACGCCTAAATACCTAACAAGTTAGTTCCCCATGGAAGGGGAACACAAATCCAATACAAAATAATCTTTATGTTACGGATATATTTGGTAAAACGCGTTTCATCGACCTAAATGGCCACCTGTCACACACAAGACTATGTCCCTTTGGCCACGTGGCAATATCACCAAATATCCTAGCACAATTCCGTTCGGCAAATAAAATGAGGGTTCAATCATACAAACAAGTCCGTCGGAATTATAGCAACCTTCTTATCCACAAAGTGTGAGGGTCTCATAAGGTGCTTATAGCCACCTAGGGAAGAAAATATCTAACGCCTCTACAGTACGTAGATCTTACCCACTTGCCTCCACAGTGGGCAGATATTTTCTACTTACCTACGTAGCACCTACACAGTAGGCAGATATTTTCTTACCGCCTTAGGAGATATTTACTCACCGCCTTACTCACCGCCTTTCCCACCGCCATTAAAGATATTTTTCTAAACCGCCTCTAATCTGCTATAAAAGAGGAGCAATGATAGAAAGAAAAGGATCTGAAAAACATTAGACAAAAGAACTAACTTATGTCTAAGACTTCCTCTTCACAAGTTTTCTGGCTTAAGCATCGGAGTTAAATCCGGGCAGAAAGGCCCAATTCCGATCCTTCCCTTCTCCTTTTTACAGATTCACCCCAAAGCAAAGAGCTGATAATTCCGGTCGGCATTCCAAAGCGTCTCCTGTTCAAAATCTGAAATAAGCATCCACATCAACTATAAATTTCAACCGTTTGTCGAAGGCTAAGACCAGATCACGAGGCAACAGTAGCCAAAGTCTGAGGTGGACCAGTTTTTGGCATCAACAGTTTGGCGCCGTTTGTGGGGACCCTTACAAAAAGCTAAATGATTACTACCAGAAGATCTAAACGAATTGAAGAGCAAGGAGCACCTAGTAATACCGACAAAATCCGGAGAGATGAGGAGAATTCGTTTGAAAACCCACCCATCTTGCCTCCATCGGAAAACCCACCTATCTTACCTCCATCGGAAAATCCAGCCATTTTATCCGAGGGACCCGTCCCGGAATTTTATCTTAACATGCAGCAGCAATTATAGCGGTTGGCTCAAGCTGTCCATACCTTGACCCATCCACCACTTCCTTCCACACAAATTCCACCAAATATGCCGACAGCCCCAATGGCGAATTCCAAGGGAGGACAAAAACTCACACCGATGGAGAAAGAAGAGAAAAACTGCCTTTTCTGTTAGTTCGGAAGCCCCCTCCGTTACACGTCGAGAGCAAGCTGCCACAAGAAAGGAACGGACAAGAACCGAACGGAATAGTCCGTCTGTTCCAACTGTCGACAGAAGAACACAGCGAGAGGGTCCTTCCCGAGGAAACAAGAAATCCGAATGGCATGTTCTCAACATATGCTCGCCTTTCATTAAGGAAATATTGGAGGAGCAAGTTCCTGATAGTTTTCGACCACCTGCTATGATTGCATATGAGGGCAAAACTGATCCGTCTCGTCACCTGAAGTCTTTTCGATCGAAGATGCTGCTTTCTGGATTACCGACGCTCGTATGTGCCGAGCTTTTCCCGCCACTTTAGAGGGAAAAGCACAAGACTGGTTTGTCGATCTTCCATCTAGCACAATTCCTTCGTTTCAAGTTCTAGCAGATCGCTTTCTAGCTTATTTTGCTAATTACTCAAAGCAAAAGAAAACTCCATCTACCCTTCTGTGCGTTAAGCAACAAGGGGGGGGGGAACACTCCAAGCCTATTTAAACCATTTCATAGATGAAGCCGCAAATGTTGCGGACCTTATTCCGCATATGGTTGTAACCATCCTGATGGAGGGTTTGCTGGAATCCATTTTCCGTTTTTCCCTCACTTTGGATCCACCAAAAACCATCCGCGCCCTCATGATCCATGCCCAAAAGTACATCAATTCTGATGAAAGGAAAATCCAATTGAGGTCCAGAAAGGAAAATCCCATCACAATGTCAAAAGAAGGCCCACGGAAATCCGAAAGGAAGGAGGATCACGTAAGGATGATAAGAATGAGAATAGAGGTTTGGAACCTGCAACACGCCCTCAGCGACACATGCTACATACCAGAGAACCTTCAAGAGAAGGGAAAATAGTCAGATACGACCACCATACCCCACTAAATCAGACCAGAAGCCATATTCTTATGCAAATCCAAGATCAACAAATCTTGACATGGCCAGAACCTGCCAAGAATCCCGAAAGGCAAAAGAATAGTAAAAGATATTGCAAGTTTCATCAAGCTAGAGGACATGATACAGAAAAGTGCACCCATTTGATGAACGCCATAGAAGATGTCGTTAGAAGGGGACAATTGGAGCAGTATATCAACATTGATGTTCAAGAGGAGCCTGAGACTTCACAGCCGGAAGGAGAAAAAAGAGAGATGGTTGGATTTATTAGTGGTGGTCCTGGGTGTGGTGGTGAAAGTTCCGCCTCTCGGAAGAGCTATACCCGAATGGTGGGAGCTGCGCAGGAAACAGAAGCGCCACAAAGAAGGTCTCGGCCTATGGCTCCCATCATTTTTAATGATAACGATGTCAGCAGAGTTCGCCACCCTCATGACGACGCCTTGGTCATTGCCATCATGGTTTCCAGCTTCCAAATGAAAAGAGTTCTGGTAGACAGCGGAAGTTCAGTGGACATTCTTTTCTGGAGCGCCTTTGAAAGACTAAGAACGATGCAGATAACTTACTCACCGTAAAATCATTTGTAGTAGGATTTTCCGGAGGAGTGGTACAACAAGAAGGAATGATCACATTGCTAGTTACGGTAGGTAATTCTCCAAGATCATCCACAGTGACAACAAATTTTCTAGTTGTACGTTGTGCTTCAAGTTACAACGTGATTCTTGGTAGGCCAACCCTCAACGCCTTGAAAGCAATAATTTCTACTTACCACCTTCTCCTCAAATTTCCGACCGAGAATGGCAGTGGAGAAGTAAGAGGGGATCAACCCTTGGCACCTCAATGTTATGTCTCAACCCTCAAAGGAAAAACTCTAAACAGAGGCAAAACAAGAGTTTCAGAAACCATATTGATCAACAGAATAGCCGAACGGGAAGATGAAGAACTCCGACCCACACCAATTGAAGAATTGCTTATAGTTCCTCTAGACACAACTAGAGCGGAACGTACTGTGCGGATTTGACAGCAGTACAGCAAGAAAATCTCATGGTAGTACTAAGGGCAAATTCTGATCTCTTCGCCTGGTCATCAGAAGATATGCCTGGCATAAAACGTGATTTCCTTGAACACCGCCTCAGCATAGATCAGTCGTTCAAACCTGTGAAACAGAAAAGAAGGAATTCCGCCCCAGAAAGGCAGAAGCCTGCGGAAGAAAAAGTGTCAACCCTTTTGAAGGCTGGATTTATCCGAGAGGTGAACTATCCAGACTGGTTGGCTAATGTGGTTCTAGTAAAAAAGCCGTCCGGAAAATGGAGAATGTGTGTGGATTTCACGGACCTAAATAAAGCTTGTCCAAAAGATTCATTCCCTCTACCTTCAATTGATGGTTTGGTTGACTCCGTGAGGGGCATGAGATCTTGAAGTTTCTTAGATGCCTTCTCAGGCTACAATCAAATCCGAATGGCCAAAGACGACGAAGAAAAACATCCTTCATTACAAGCAAAGGAACTTATTGCTATAAGGTGATGCCGTTTGATCTAAAAAATGCCGGAGCCACCTTCCAGAGGCTCGTAAATACAGTCTTCAAAGAACAAATTGGCAGAAATATCGAAGCTTATGTGGATGACATCTTTGTGAAGAGCCGAAAAGCCGATGAACACCTGTCGGATTTACAAGAGGCCTTTCAGTCGCTTCGGACTTACAACATGCGCCTAAATCCGAACAAGTGTGCCTTTGGTGTCCGATCAAGGAAATTTCTAGGATTTATCTTGACTCAAAAAGGAATAGAAGAAAATCCGGAAAAGGTCAAAGCCATCCTTGATATGGGATCACCCAAAAATCTTCACGAGGTACAACGGCTTAATGGACGCCTAGCAGCTCTTGGGAGATTTATCTCTAAAGCCGGAGAGAAAAATCTCCCACTCTTCCAAGCCTTGCGAAAAGCACCAAAAATGGAATGGACAGAAGAATGTAAAAAAGCCTTTCAAGAGCTTAAAGATTTATCTCCGATCGCCTCAGTTGCTAGCCAAGCCACAAGTAGGGGAAGAACTCTATATCTATTTGGCCGCCGCTCCTCGAGCGGTCAGTGCAGTCCTAGTAAGAGAAGATAAGGGAGTTCAAAAGCCTGTCTATTACACAAGTAAGATCCTTAACGATGCAGAGTCAAGGTATCTACCACTTGAAAAGTTGGCTTTCGCCCTTATCACATCCGCGCGAAGATTGAGGCCTTATTTTCAGGCACACAAAGTTACTGTGCTGACTGACCAGCCCTTAAAGCAAGTCCTCCATAAGCCTGAAAATTTCGGACGTCTAGCCAAGTGGGTAATAGAGTTGGGTGAGTTTAATCTCACCTATAAGCCTCGAACGGCAATCAAGGCTCAAGCGCTAGCAGATTTTATTGCGGAGTTGACCATTCCCATAAATGGGGATGAAATCCCGTCACAAGATCTGGAAGAAAGCCCTAGCATCCCATGGTCCTTATATGTCGATGGATCAGCAACTGAAGAAAAGTCAGGAGCCGGCTTCGTCCTTTATTCTCCTTCTAAATGGAAAATTGTGACAGTTCTTAAGTTCCAATTCCGAGCGACCAACAACGAGGCCGAATATGAAGCCCTCATCACAGGATTACATTTGGCCCGGGGGCTCGGAATTCAACGTCTGCATGTATATTCTGATTCACAGCTAGTCGTTAGCCACACATTGGGCAGCTTTGAAGCAAAGGAGAAGAACATGGTCAAATACCAAACAATGGTGAAGAAGATAGTCCCATACTTCGCTTATTTCTAGATTAAAAAAATTTGTCGAGCGCAAAAAAAAGAAGAAGGCGCTTTATCTAAAAAAGCCACTGCACCCAACAGAGATACAGAATCCTCTTTCAACCTACAGTACCTTCCCGCAAAAACTATTGAAGGGTTGGAAGGAGAACTACAAAGTGTAGCAGAAGAGTCAAGGTTAATTGATCCCATTAGAAACTACGTGCAAGGTGGACTTGCACCATCCAATAAGACAGAAGCCAGACGGATTTCTTACAAATCCGCTCGGTACACCATCATTGGCGAAAACCTATATAAGAGGTCATATATACAACCCTTCTTGTGATGCTTGCGTCCCACAGAAGCCAACTATATCCTTCAAGAAATTCATGAAGGCATTGGAGGGGGTCATATAGGAGGCAAAGCCTTGAGTTACAAAGTCCTGCGACAAGGCTATTACTGGCAGACATTAACTCAAGATGCAGTGGCGTTCGCCCGAAAATGTGATGCCTGCCAACGGCATTCCAAGATTCAAAGACGACCACCAACACCGCTCACCCCAATTATCAGCCCTCGCCCGTTTGATATCTGGGGAGTCGATCTTCTAGGGCCCTTTCCTACTTCGACTCGACAAATGAAGTTTTTGATAATGGCTATCGATTACTTCACCAAATGGGTAGAAGTTGAGCCCTTGGCCAAGATCACAGAGAAAGCTTGTCAGGGATTCTTGTGGCGAACTGTTATCTATCGATTCGGAATTCCGGTCCGCTTCATTTCCGATAATGGGCGACAATTTGATAACAAGGCTTTCAAAAGCTTTTATTCCGAGCTCGGAATTGAATCTAGGTTAACTTCCGTAACACATCCTCAAGCCAATGGCCAAGTAGAAGTGACAAATCGCACCTTGCTCCAAGCTCTTAAAACCTGGGTCTCCAAAAATGGAACTAACTTGGTTGAAGAAATTCCGAGCGCACTTTGGGCTTATAGGACAACCACAAGAACCCCCACAGGAGAAACTCCATTCTCTCTTACTTATAGGGCAGAAGTTGTCATCCCTGCGGAAATAGGAATGCCTACCCTACGGACACAACAAACTTTCTCATCAGAAGAAAATGAGAAGAATCTCCGAGCGGAACTCGATTTACTTGAAGAGCGAAGAGAAGCTGCGGAAACAAAGGTAGCCATCTATCGCCAAAGAGTAAAAAGGTTCTATGACACAAGGGTGAAAAGAGTCTTCTTCCAAATCGGTGATCTGGTCTTAAGAGAAAATGAGTTCCAGGGAAACAAAAGCCGAACGGGGAAGCTAACTCCTAATTGGGAAGGCCCTTACGTCATACAGAGAATTGTCCGAGCGGGCACCTATTATCTGGTGAATATGGAAGGAAAAACGCTCAAGCATCCATTTCATGCTAAACACCTGCGACGCTACTATCAGTAAATTCTGTAGTCGTCTCCTAAATGTTTCATGAAATAAAGCTTAAGTCTTTCCCAAATGAAAATGAGGTGAAAATCTCATTCCACAAAAATGAGGTGAAAATCCCATTCCTAAAAGATGAGTTGGAATTATCCTACAAGGATAAATGATAATTCTCATCCAGAAACAAGGGGCAAAAATCCCAATCAAAATATGAGGCAACAATCTCATTTACAAAGGCAAGGATCTTACTCAACAAATCAAAGTCCCATGATTGGACTAAAGAAGAGAAGAACCTGCTATGAAGCTTAATTTACAAGCCAGATGAAGAAAGACAGGCTTTATGAAGGACTTCTCGAAAGACTTCTTAATGGTTAAAGATAACCATGACTCGGAAATAAATCTTCACCAAAGTAAAGGTTTGTGTTTCATTCATGTAAATAGAAATTACATTCCAAAATGACTAAGTATTTACAAGAACATTTCATAAAAGTGTTAAAAACCCCTAAGAACTAGGGCCTTCCGGGCGGTCTGGAGGAATGTTAGTTGAAGGTTCAGAAGGGGCTGGAGCAGGGGCCTCTGGAATCTTTATGATTTGTTGCTCCTTCAATTCCGTGAACCTCTTCAAGACTCCAGCAAGCCCCATCGTTAACACTTCTGCAGAAGAAACTTGATGACCCGCTTTCTTTGCGGTCACGGAATATATGCGAGCGGCCCCCTCTTTTGCCTTCGCCCTAAGCCGAGCGACCTCTTTCTCTAACTTATCCGCTCGTTCAATTAAGTCTTTCATTTCTTGCGAGTCGGATTTAGGGATCTCCTGTCTGGAAGGCAAGTCTTCCTTGAGTGTGTCGCGCTCCCCTTTGAGTTCCTCTAACTCGGCCCGAACGGCGGCAAGTTCAGCAACCTTTAACTTTAGATTCCATAGGGCTTCACCTCGCTCCTCTTGAGCGGATTTAAGTTCCTCTTTCAAACTACTGGAGTCATCCTGTAACTTTTTGATATCCTCCTCAGCAGTATGAAGAGAGCCCTCGGAAATAGTCAGCTTGGCCGCTAAATCATCTTTCTCTTTTTCTATAGCGGCCAACTGTTGAAGCCGCTCGGCCTTATCTTGCTCAAGGGCGCGGATAACCGCGAGCTGTTCCTTCTCTTTTCCCTCCAAGACCGCCACCCTGGAACTTAATTGGGCAATTTCTGCCCTACTCGCTTCCATCTTTGTCAAGTCTTCTTGACAAAGATTGCCAACTCGATCCGCCAATTGAGCAGTCTATAGAGTAACAAATGAGTTAAAGACGATAATGCCGAATTAGGAAGTAGAAGAAATCCAAGAATAGTTTTTACCAGCATGGCCGAGCGAAAAAGTTGGTAAGTGGCCTCTTCCCTCCCAGCCCTTCTGAGTTTCGTGGAGAGCTGTTCGGGCCTCATGGCCATCAAAATATCCTTTACGGACCCGGCATCTCAAAAAGGAATATCCTCGGAAGGTAATTCCATTCGCTGAGTTGCCAGCCCCTTTAGGATTGAGTTCGCCACCCTCAGTTTGTCCAAGAGGGCCGCTTCTCCTTCCTCTGCCTATAAAATAAGCCTAAAGTTAAAAATTCTTAGTAAAATCATAGATACCCTTAAGAAGTAGATTCTCATCTCCATAAGGAGGATATCCTCTGGCCGACTAGAAGAAGGGCTCTCTGAAATTGGCTATAAAGCCAGGCGGACTTCTTCCTGAGGCGACTTCGCATGTTCTCTTATAATTCCGAGACCCGATGCGTCCTCGGAATTCTTTCTCTTTGTCGTCCTCTCCCGCGAGGACCCTGCACTGGAGCCGCCTTTGACCCCCTTTTTGGAAGAGTCTACATATTTTCTCTTCCTTTTCTTCTTCTCCTCCTTAGAAGTATCAGCGCCTGCGCTAGACGCCACCTCCTTCTTCTTTCGCCCACGAGGCAAGGGCGGATGCACTTCACCTTCGAAGGAGGCCAAGATGCCCTTAACGTAACTCAAATCCTCGTCCTCCATCGGATTTCCTGTAAAAATAAATTCCGAAGCAAGTTAGATATCGTGATTCAAGATTAAACTAAGTTAGATACACTAATAAATCCTACCGGCAGATACTATTAAACGACATTTAAGGAGGTTTTCCTTGGTCAAGAACTCATCCATGTAAACTTTGGATATTCCCGTCATTGACTTAATAAGAAGAACCTCCTCTTCTTTCGTCATCTCCTCACAAGTCATATCCGTGCGGGGAACCTCCCACTTGGTTGGACATCCCACTCGGATTTACTTTTGACGAAGAAAAACTTACTCTTCCATCGCTTAATGGAAGAGGGGACTTTCCCTAGAAACTTTCTCCCGGAACGAGTCGAGAAATAATACCAGTCGGCATTAGACTCTAAACAGAGACTAAACAACATACGAAACCAACGAACGGTCGGATTTACCCCATAATTCTTAAAAACAATAACAAAACCGTTGAGCAACCTCCAAGAGTTTGGAGTTAATTGTGAAGGACACAGGTGATATTCTTCCAGAATCGCCTTAGCGAAATCAGAAAAAGGAAGCCTAAGGCCGCCCAATAACGCATCCTGATAGATGGCTATCTCCCCCTCCCTAGGAGAACTCGCCCTTTCCCCGGAACAGGGAACCCTAACCTCAAAAAGAGAAAAATCTATCTCATATTTCTCTACCAAACTATCTACATCCTTCAACCCAAGGAGGCTTATGAAGGTACCAGACCCCCTACCCATAGCCCTAGAAGCGGGATGAATCCGCAAACCCTGGACTGGAACATCTCTAGACTCGCCGGGAATCACGACAGAGACCATGGGGTTGGACGGAGAAGGGATCAAAGACTCGTGAGAAGAACTAGATGAAGAAGATGTAGCACTAGCCATTACATTAGAAGAGAAAAAGATAAGAAAAAACACAGAAAGCTTAAGACCAGGGTTGGCCGGAGAAGGAGAAGTTTTAAGAAGACGCAATTCGACTTTTGAGATAAAACCTTTTCTACCTGTACAATTTCGTTATATGCAAAAGAGATAGATCCCTGGCCGTTAGATCCCAAAGCTGCATCCCGATCGAGCCATTAAACCAAAGGTCCCCAAATCTGGACCGTTCAGATAACCATCATTGCTTCTCCTTAAATAATTCAAAATTCTATCCACGTCAACACACCAAACGCCGCCTGACACACATAGGTAGCCGCGCCCATCATGCTGTTGACAAAGCACACGCCGCGCACGTCGCGCCATCTTCTCTCTTTAATACGACACAGTGCGAGAGGCACATGTCTCTCTGGGGAGTAATGGGCGCTGTACCATAGAACCAACATCATAAAAGACAAAACACACACATCCCAACATAGGATCACCAACGATCATTTCTTCTTGAAGAAATCAAAGACTTTATGAACAAAATGATAAACTTTATTTCATGTTACAACGATAGATTTAAAATAAAAAAATAAAAAAAACACACACAACAAAACAAAATGACAAGCCCTAGTGAACATATTTTCCGTCGGAATTCCCTAGTTAACAATCCACGGATCCATCCGAGGACCCGCTCGGATAAGATTCAGAGGAGACGCACGGACTTCCGCAACCGTCGCTGTCCTCGTTATCGCTAGGAAACCCCGGCAAAGCACGTGGGCGAAGATGGGGGCCCACTTCTCTACGGCAGGAATCGTTTCCGAACATTTCAACTTCGAAGCACACACCACCTGCATAAGCAATAATTAAAAGATCCCCCGCCTCTACATCATGATCAACGTGGAAGGTTTCCCACCGTTCCTCAATACTTATCTCACCTAAACCCCTGTCAACAACCAGAAGGGACGGCCATACACAGCTGTTTGGACTTACCAAATGGATGACCCCAGTCCTTAAGTCCGCCAGATGTTCATAAAACGAACTTGGAATTCGCAAATGACGAGAGGACTGAGTAAAAGTGAAAAATTTATAGAAAGACAAACACTGAGCCATTATACAAAGCTACAAAGATTTTTTTCAATAAAAGCACTACCCATACAAGCTCCTTAAATAGAAAAAACTTAGTGACACTATAGGCAAAAATTCCGGAGAAAAATCTACCTCGATTCAAAACAACGAAAAGACAACACAGCAAGTGTCAGTCGCTTATTAAAAGCAGATGTACCTTAGACAAAGTCTACATCTACATAGACATGCCAACTAAGAAAGATACTTGTTCTCGAACCAAACGAAAAGTGCGGTTAGCTCACCCCTCGCTCAGATTTTTCGAACAAGTACACTTTGTGGGGGACTAGTGTTATGGATATATTTGGTAAGACGCGTGTCATCGACCTAAATGGCCACCTGTCACACACAAGACTATGTCCCTTTGGCCACGTGGCAATATCACCAAATATCCTAGCACAATTCCGTTCGGCAAATAAAATGAGGGTTCAATCCTACAAACAAGTCCGTCGGAATTATAGCAACCTTCTTATCCACAAAGCGTGAGGGTCTCATAAGGTGCTTATAGCCACCTAGGGAAGAAAATATCTAACGCCTCTACAGTAAGTAGATCTTACCCACTTGCCTCTACAGTGGGCAGATATTTTCTACTTACCTACGTAGCACCTACACAGTAGGGAGATATTTTCTTACCGCCTTAGGAGATATTTACTCACCGCCTTTCACACCGCCTTTAGAGATATTTTTCTAAACCGCCTCTAATCTGCTATAAAAGAAGAGCAATGATAGAAAGAAAAGGATCTGAAAAACATTACACAAAAGAACTAACTTATGTCTAAGACTTCCTCTTCACAAGTTTTCTGACTTAAGCATCAGAGTTAAATCAGGGCAGAAAGGCCCAATTCTGATCCTTCCTTTCTCCTTTTTACAGATTCACCCCAAAGCAAACAGATGATAATTCCGGTTGGCATTCCAGAGCGTCTCCTGTTCAGAATCTGACGTAAGCGTCCACATCAACTATAAATTTCAACCGTTTATCAAAGGCTGAGACCAGATCACGAGGCAACAGTAGCCAAAGTGTGAGGTGGACCAGTTTTTGGCATCAATACTTTACATATGTCATTAGCAAGAAAGGTGTAAGCTACTCTACTGTCCATTAGGAACTCTTGAATGGAAATTGAAAAGAAATGTAGCTCCATTACAGACAGGGTTAGAAAAGATAAAATCTTAAACATAATAAAATATGTTCTTCCCTCCACCGTTAGCGTTGTGTATGGATCGGTGATGAAGCTCCTCCAAGCCTTGCCATTGGAGAGTACTTGATGATGATGCCTTCAAACCCTAGGCGTCAAGGTCTTCAGAAGATCTTCAATAACATATAATATGACTTTCATAACCCTAGAAATCGGTATTTATAGGGTTTATAATAAGAGAAGAGTGTATGACACGTGCCCAAATACAATCATGAAAATCGGGCCCAAATACGCCCTACATGGGCGCGTACACGCCTGTATACTTTGTTGAAATCACTGTAGCTACAATGTGCGGGCTCATTTTACTGTAAACTGTGCGCGGGCGCACACATGTGTAGCTCTAGGGTGAAAAGTAATCTTGTTTTTACTGTAGCTATACTAAATCCCGAAAACACTGTAGCTACAGTGCACATGGGCGTGTAGCTTGCCTGTGTGCTTCTCTGGAGGATCCAAAAATTCCAGTTTTGACTACAAATCTTCAAGGAACTTGGTCATAATGTCTTGGGGCATTTGTTGGTCATTTCAAGATCCAAACTTTGACATTTTTGCCCCCAAAAAATCTTCAATAATCTTCTCTCCCCTTAAATACCCCCATCATGCCCCATTTTTCTCTCAATTGATGTGGAATTACTTTCTTTTGATGTTTGAGGCCTTCCCTTTCCCTGTAAATTAAAATTAACACAAATTAGGTATAAGCAAGCTAAAACTACTCCAAACTACATGTAAAATGTACATGAAAAAGGTATAATAATGTTATCATTTTAACGCTTATCATTAGCACAATGCACTAACATACACCTAATGATACAAACCTCGCAAAGTCCTAACGAAACACGTAACAAGATTAGTCCCTTCGATCGTTCTATAATCCGATTTGGGGTGGAAACCGAGACCCGTTGCTTATAAAGAAGTAGGAACCTTGGTATAGTGAAGACGCCACAAAAGGGGATGGAAAACTGTTTGATAAGTCGGGGTGAATGCCACAAGACAAACCTGATAGTTTTGATAGTTCTACGAAGAAACAAAGAGAATTTCTCTACTTTTTTCATTCAAAACTTACTTGAAAATGAGAGGTACAAAGGGCCTTTTGTAGGCTACAAGACTACAAGAAAAAAAACATAAAACCTCTTCATCTTTTATTTTAATGCATGCAATAGTTACAACTTTTCATTTCCCATCTTAATGCCATAGTTATGGTGTCCCATGATTTTCCAAGGTGACTCTTCATTCTCCTTTCATAAATTCCCTTCATTTTCAATTTGCATTCAATACTCAGAATATAAAAAGCCTTGAAAGCCCAACTCCCTTTAAGCCTAGTTAGGGAGTGCTTTAATGATGTAGACAAACTTTGGCTCTTCATTGATATTAATCTTGCATTCCTCTTTATGATGAACCTCTTGAATTAAACCTCCAAGAGCCTCTTTAAATCTCCTAGATCGAGCCCGTGTGACTTGTCCAATTGTGACTTGAAGTGGATCTTGACCATCTTTAATAGTCCTAGCCACATTCCTATCATTTCCATCCTCTTGAATAGGATTTGCCCTCAAATCATCGCCTACATCAAAAGGGGATAGATCAGAAATATTAAATGTAGCACTAATATTATACTCAGTGGGTAAATCTAACTTGTATGCATTATCATTGATGCACTCAAGAACTTGAAATGGACCGTCCCCTCGTGGAAGGAGCTTGGACCGCTGTGGTTCAAGAAACCTTTCCTTTCTCAAGTGCAACCATACCCATCACGCATGCCTTCTATTTAGCTTATGTTGGCCCATCAAATGCTTGAATGACTCGTGATTAGAGTGAATCACGAATTCCTTCGGCCATAAGTAGAACTGTCATGTCTCTAATGTTTGAACCAATGCATACAACACCTTGTCATAAGTAGGATAGTTTAAGGCTGCTCCATTTAGCTTCTCGCTAAAATATGCTATTGGCCTTCCTCCTTGCATAAGAAAAGCTCCTATAACAGAACCTGAAGCATCACATTCAATCTTAAAAGTTTTAGTAAAATCAGGTAAAGCAAGTACAGGAGCATGGGTCAATTTTTCCTTGAGAAACTGAAATGGCTTTTCTTACTCGTCACCCTATTTGAACCCAACGTTCTTCTTAATGACCTCGATCAGTGGTGCAACAGTGCTACTGAAATCTTTCACGAATTTTCTATAGAAACTTGCAAGGCCATGAAAACTTCGAACAACACCAACACTTGTAAGACTCGGCCATTCTTGGATTACATGGATCTTTTACTCATCAACTTGTATACCTAGTGCACTTACAATAAAACCAAGAAACACAAGCTTATATGTGCAAAAGGTGCACTTCTGCAAGTTAGCAAATAAGGTCTCTATTCTAAGTACATTTAAACCTGATTATAAGTGCTCAACATGATCATCCAAGCATTTGCTATAAGTGAGAATATCATCAAAATATACAACAAATAATCTGCCAATGAATGCTCGCAAGACATGGTTCATTAATCGCATGAAAGTACTTGGTGCATTAGTTAACCCAAAAGGCATAACTAACTACTCATATAATCCATGTTTTGTTTTAAAAGCAGTTTTCCACTCATCACCTTCTTTTATTCTGATTTGATTATGCCCACTCTTCAAATCAATTTGAGAAAGCACACTAGCACCATGCAGCTCATCTAACATATCATCTAAGCGAGGAATAGGATGTCGATACTTTATTGTAATGTTATTGATGTCACGGCAATCAACACACATCCTCCAAGTCTCATCCTTCTTAGGAACCAAAATCACCAGAATAGCGCATGGACTCATGCTCTCTCTCACGTAACCCCTTTCCATCAACTCTTGATCCAGCCTTTGGAGTTCCTTTGTCGGTTTGGGATGGTGGCACTAGGTACAAAATCAATTTGATGCTCGATTCTCCGACAAACCAAAGGGAACTTCCTCGAGAAAGACATCATCAAACAACTACAAAAGATCAAGAATAGGGCTAGGCAAAGACAACGTAAGGTTGTTAGTATTCAAATATACCTCCTTGTACAAAAGTACAATCATCAGCTGAGTTGAAAATATAGCTCATTTTATCTCACTTGCCCAGGTATAAAAATTCTTTTGCTTTCCCTCAGATTTTCTCTCAATAGCAGAACTTTTCTTTTCGTTTTCTCTCTCATTTTCTCCACTTCTCTCTGTTTTTCACGCTTTTTCTTTCTTTTACTTTCTTTCTTTTCATCACTCTCTTTTTACATTCTCACTTGATCATTGTAAACTTGTTTTGGTGCCATTGGAACAAGAGTGATTTGCCTTTCATTGAACACAAAGGAGTACTTGTTCGTGTAGCCATCATGCTTCACATGCCTATCAAATTGCCAAGGCCTTCCAAGCGACAAGTGTCTAGCTAACATCGGTACAACATCACACAACACCTCATCTTAATATTTACCGATTTGGAAGGAAACTAGTACTTGCTTGTTTAGTTTCACTTCACCGCTATCATTTCGCTATAGCAGCTTGTATGGCCGTGGGTGCTTGTGTATTAGCAACTTCAATTTCTCCACTAAAGTCATGCTAGCAACATTAGTGCAACTTCCACCATCAATAATCACACTATACACCTTATCTTGAACAAAGCACCTAGTATGGAAGAGATTATCTCGTTGCAACTCATCTTCTTCTTTTGCTTGCACACTTAAAGCTCTCCATGCCACCAACAAGTCACCATGAACAGCACATTCTTCCTCATCAACGTCCTCCAATTGGGGCATAGAAGTAGTGTCCGACTCATCTTCAATTTCAATCTCAGCATTGTCACACAATACCATAACTCGCTTTTTCGGGCATTGACTTGCTATATGACCCCTTCCTTGACATTTTAAACACTTACTACTAATTCGAGGAGTAGATAAATCAGATTTACCTTGAGAACCATGACTTGTGGGTTCTTGTTTTGTCTCAAGTTTAGACTTGGTAGCCAGTTTCCCCTCCTTCTTTGCCTAATTCGGCTTCCATGATGACGATGAACCTGAACCTTGTGCTGCTAGCATACCACCCCTTCTCTTGAGGAGCTGCTCAACCTTTTAATTACCATATGCACCATATCTTCCAAGTCCACATAATGTTGCATCTCCATCTTATCTTGAATATCTTGTTTTAGTCCACTTGAAAATCTGGCCCTTGTAGCTTCTCGATCTTCTTCTACATCAGCCCGAACCATAGCAATCTCCATCTTCTTGTAGTAATCTTCAATACTTCGATTGCCTTGCTGAAGTCTTTGCAACTTTTGGTACAATTCGCGGTAGTAGTATCTAGGAACAAATTGTTTCCTCATCACAATTTTCATTTCTTCCTAAGTCTCTATTGGACATTTTCCATTTATTCGCCTATTTAACAACAATTGATTCTACCAAACAATAGCATAATCAGAAAACTCAATGGCTGCAAGTTTTACCTTCTTCATCTCGGAGTAGTTGTGGCAATCAAATAATAACTCCACTTTCTTCTCCCATTCAGGGTAGGCCTCGTGGTCATTTTTCCCATGAAATGAAGGAATCTTCATCTTTATGCCAATAAAGTTGTTATCTTCTCGATTCCAAACTCGCCTATTCCTCCTATGGCTACCCACCAAGCCATGTTCTTCATCCTCCTCTGTCATCCACTTCATTCCTAGTGATCAGTGTTGATTTGAGCATAATTTTATACCACATTTATGTATGTTTTTCATGTGATTTTGAGGAGTTTTGGCCCATAGGTACTTAAAAAGTCTTTACTTTGATAAACATGGCAAGATATCAAGACCCCGGGAGAAAGGAACCTTTTCAAGGGAAACTGAAGCCAAAATGGAGCATTACTGGAGAGAGTACGAAGGCATACGAGCTTCCATACTACCCGGATGGACTTGGAGTATAGAGGCCCCTACAGTCCATCTCCAAGGTCCGTACACCACCTCGTATGAGGCTATACGGGCTCTCATACAATCTGACATATGGGCCTATAAGTCCACCTGAAATCTATACGGCCCATATACACCTGTATACGGGCCCGTATGTCATAAGTTTTCAGCAATCTGCGGACGTCCCAAACAGAGGCAGAAATGTAAATAATGCTCTAAACCCTAAAGGGGATATATAATCCGATTAATGACAACTTTAGAAGTAGAGTTAGATTGGGAGAGAAGAGATATTGATTAGGGCTTTGGGATCTTCATCACCAACCCTAGGAGGAAGAGAAGGGACAAAAGCTTGGAGAAGGAATCAAGGGATTCACCAACGGTGTAGGTAATAGCCTTTTCAATCATGGACCTTTTGATTTCTTTTATCTTTTCATTGGATTGTTGCTCTCCTTTCATAGAGAGCTAATTTTGTAGATACTTGGGTATTAATGAACACTTGGACATTGTTTAATTGATGATTATTCTCTATATATGAATGCTTGGTTGAATGTATGTGTCTATTGGATGTTTTAATGTACGTTGTGAGAGCCCGGAGGGATTTTCGTAGTCCATATGGGGGAAGAAGCGAGCGCCTCCCCATGTGTAGACCATCTCCAATAGTGGGGGTTGTGAGTATATCGGGAGTCTGGATACTAAGGAGAGCGAGTCCTTTAGATGTATTATTCCCATAATCCATCCAAGAATTAGGTTCCCTAGAACATCATCGGTAAGGGCACTAGGATTAGTAATTCCCCTTGAGAGAGTTGAGTGAAAGCACATTAGGAACCCTTGGCCAAGAATTCACCAAGTATCCACATAGAGAGTCTTATCCATCTTTTAGAAATCCAAGGGGGATTCAATCACCCAAGTATCCCCTTTTCATGATCGATTTTAATCAAGAATAATTTTATCCCATAGCTTATGATCTTTAATTTCTTGATTTTAGAATTAGTTTACAACAACTCCTCTAAATCGACTAGATAATAGACAATTAGTGGGTACTAGTACTTCCTTCTCCCTGAGGATTGATAACCCGACTTCTAAGTCCACTTTTATTACTTGTTAGGGCCCGTACACTTGTGGTTGCATGGCATCACATTGGTACTTGTCTTTCTCTTCTTCGATTATGATGTTGAGGTAGCTCTTGTCTTGAATTCTCCATTCTATCCAACCGTTCATGAACCTCCCCCAATTCTTGCTTCATTAAGCGCCACATCTCCGCCACCATAACCTCCATAATTAACTTTAGATCAATACCATCCATAGCACCTTTTTCACTATTTTGAGAAATGAGTTTCCTAAAAAGAAGACCTCACAACACTCCCTCTTTTGTGTGGCACTCAAATAATGAAACACTCCGAAATCTCTTTCGGTTCTTATTGAACTAATCAACCTCAAATCAGAATTCCAACAATGATTCACACCAGAGCTTATCCAAAATGGTGTACAGAAAGACAAGGATTACTTGAAACAAAAGGAATGTGACGAAAGGACAAAGGATTTTTCATTAAAAAGGAAAGTGAAGAAAAGGCAAAGGATCACTAGATTCTTGATTGACTTTTTTTTATGAACAATCTGAATGAGGAGTTCCTTTTTCTTCTTCTTCTTTTTTTTTAACTCTCTCTCTCTCTCTCTCTCTCTCTCTCTCTCTCTCTCTCTCTTCTTTTTTTGTACTTTTTTTTTGTACTTTCTCTTATTTTTCTTTTTGTACATTTTTTTTCTTACTTCTCTACAAAGGGACTTTGAAGATGGATAAAGAGAAATACGAAGGGGTAAGGCAGTGACAAAGGAAGATCAAAGAATGATAACTAGGATAAGCAAACCTGAGAATAGAAACTTAGCTCCGATACCAACTGATACGAACCTTGCCAAGTACTGACAAAACCTGCAACAAGATTAATCCCTTCAACTGTTCTATAATAATATTTGGGGTGGAAACCGTGACCCGTTGCTTATAAAGAAGCAGGAACCTTGGTATAGTGAAGACGCTACAAAGGGGGATGGCAAACCGTTTGATAAGTAGGGGTGAACGCTATAAGACAAACCTGATAAATTTCATAGTTCTATGAAGAACCAAAGAGAATTTCTGTCACTTTTTTATTCAAAAACTTACTTGAAAATGAGAGCTACAAAGGGCCTTTTATAGGCTACAAGAAACAAACATAAAACCTCTTTATCTTATATTTTAATGCATGCATTGGTTACAACTTTTCGTCTTAATGCCATAGTTATGGTGTCCCATGAACTTCCAAGGTGACTCTTCATTCCCCTTTCATAAATTCCCTTCATTTTCATTTCCCATTCAATGCTTAGAATATGAAAAGCCTTGAAAGCCCAACACCCTTTAAGCCTAGTTAGTGAGTGCTTTAATGACGTGGACAAACTTCGGTTCTTCATTGATATCAATCTTACATTCCTCTTTATGATAAACCTCTTGAATTAAACCTCCAAGAGCCTCCTTGAGTTTCTTAGCTCGAGCCCATGTGACTGGTCCAATTGTGACTTAAAGTGGATCTTGACCATCTTTGTTAGTCCTTGCCACGTTCCTATCACCCATACTTGAACCAATGCTTGTCCTCAAGCAATGAAAACATCTTAAATATACACGCAATGATCAAGTTTATAAGAACTTGTTGCTTCAATATTGGCGTGGAATACCACCAATACTTGTGGAACGAGTGGCGGAACAAGAGCTTCCATACTAGTACTCATCAGAATTAAAATTTTCATGTAGAAGAATGGCATAATAATGTTACTTCAACACGAATATTGTATGTCATATGGATAGATGCATGCGAGATGGAATAAAAATTAGCAGCATGAACCTCTAAGACTAATCTTTCGACACCTTCGACTAGTAAGAGGCACGACCATTGGGACAAGCTATTGCTCCCACCTTTTTGACTATCCCATTACCTTATTCACACACACATGTATCTAAGTAAATATATATACACAAATTAGCCTTTTCTCTTTTTCTATATTTATTTGGAAAAAGAGAATAATCCGGATGTTTAAGTGCTCACTTGTACATGAAACTAGGCCTCGAAGACCCCAAACCCACGGGTATAACATTACAGTTGGCCGACCGATCGGTGAAAAGGCCGAAGGGGATAGCCGAGGATGTACTTGTTCAAATCAACAAATTTGTCTTCCCAGCCGATTTTGTGTTGTTAGATGTTGACGATGAAGTCGACGTGCCCATCATTCTTGGGCGACCTTTCCTCGCCACCGCTCAGGCCCTTGAAGATCATGCTCAAGGGAAGCTCGCTTTGAGGGTGGGAGATCAAGAAGTTGTTTTTCAATTGCCCGATGCAATGCGACATTCAATGGCACAAGACGACACTTCATATTGCCTTGACGAAGTGGATGTAATTACTTCTAAATGTGTCGAAGACTTGCTCATGGTAGACCCACTGTACCCTTATTTGGGGACACAAGAGAAGCACGCGGAGGAGGCCCAAGAAGACTCCCCTGCAACGAAGGTGGAAATGGTGCAAGTCAAGCAAAGGAAGCACAAGTTTAAGACTCCGTCGGCATGCTGGAAAAAAGTAAAGGAAACAGGGGTAAGCACAACACCTTTGGCTCGCAATACTTCCAAGGGAAGCCCAGGTATGAACAAAAGTGATTGCTCAATGTATATGAACTTGGGTTTGCATTTATTTGGACGATGCTTTAAAGGAGGAGCCAATGAGAATTACAAGGTATTTGAACCCCCGTAAGGTAATATCCAGGTACGTCAAGCTAGTGACGTTAAACAAACGCTTCTTGGGAGGCAACCCAAGCTCTTGAAATGTTTCTTCATTTGTTTTAATACAATCTTTTATTTTTCTTCAGTAGCTAGATCTTATGGTTGAAATAAATGATTGAGATGTATGATGTCCATCTCCATTTTATGTTGTGTCATCATGCTGGTTGTTAGTCCATTGATAGTCCCAGACTATGTGCTTATTGTTAGGGAAAGCGAGGAGGACTTGGGTGGTGTCCTGGATTGGCTGCATAAGCCAAACCCAGGCCCACACGGGCTCACATACGGCCTACCATACGGCCGTATGGAGCTCCCAGGGGGGTATACGGGAAGTCACACGGCCTGTATGCTTGGCCGTATGACACCCCCTGGGCCGTATACGGGCTGATATACGGCCCGTATACGGGCCCGTATACAGCCGGGGTTGGGCGTTTTAAAAAGGGGCACATTCACCCCTTTCCTCTTTATCATCTCCTAGCCGCCCCATCCCGCCGGTGCGTCGACCCGAGACTTCTCCTCGCCAAGACATCCTTTCTCTCTAGTTTTGGGCTTCATTCTCCCCTAGGTATGCACTTTAACGCATTGATTCATCGATGTTTTTCATTTTCACCGTTTTAGAAAACCTAGGGATTCAATGCAATTGATTTGAATGAATTTGTTGCTCTTCTTGTCAAATTTATGCTTGAATGTATTGATCTAAGGCATGTGGAGATGTTTGGAAAGAGATTAGGGTGAAAATGTATGTAAATGTGGGGATTATCCACCATGGGGGCCGGCGCTGTCGCGCCCCAATGCATACGGGCCGTATAGCAGCCCGCATGGCCCCCAGGTACCCCCATACGGGCTAACATACGGCCCGTATGGAAGACCGTATAGGGTCTATTGAGGGCCATAGTGCGCATTATATTTTAAAATTGTTATAAACCCTTGCCAGCACTAACATCCTTTTCGACTTCCCCTTGCAGACATGCCGAAAAAAGTGGTCGCTTCCAAGAAAAGGAGGACCGGCGAGGGATCCTCCTCCAAACCTCAGTTCGAGGAGGACCGCTTCTTCCACCGCTATCAAAGGCTAGCCGCCAAGCCCTTTGGGCGGACGCGGTATATCGATTGGGGCGTCACCACTGAGCTGGGGATCCATGACCTAGTACAGAGCATGTTCGGGGTTGGTGGATGGGACAAGATATTCTCCATCAACCACGAGACATTTCGAGAAGCGACACTGGAGGTCCTTAGCACATTCGAGGCCGACCGGAGTCCGTCGCGAGGGGCGAGCACTCACGGCGATTTCTTTTGGCTTTTCGGGAGAAGAGGACCATGAGCTACACCATGCGCCTTATACATGGGCTTCTCGCCGGGAGGCCCTCCACACTCGGGAGTACCGCATGAGCTCCTCACCTCCTTCCCGAGCACATTATCACCCCCGCACGTTACTGGATTCAGCTTGGGGGGAACCACGGGAACCACAAGGCGAGCCTTATGTCCGACCCAGTCCACCGATTCGTCCACGCTCTCGTCAGCCGCTCCATCGCAGGGCGAGATGATAGCACTGGAGTGGTCACGGTCACCGACCTCTTCATTTTATACAGCATTTTCGAGCGGGTGCCTATCCACCTTGGATACGTCCTCGCCGACTATTTGGTGCACCAGGGGACCCACACCCGGCTGCGGACGATCACGGCAGGGCCCTACATCACTCGCCTCATCATTGGCATGGGCCTCGAGGAGAGAACGGAGGACATGGAGCGACTTCAGCTCATGGTGGCTCTGGGGATGAGCACATTATGCCAGATGGGGCTCGTCCGACACGCAGGGGGCCGATAGAGACTGGTGGGCCAGAGCGTCGACAGCTCTGGCGATGAGGAGGAGTCCGACGATGAGGACTCAGACAGCCCACCCCCTGCGAACCGGAGCCGAGTCGCCCGCCTGGAGGAGCAGATAGCGGACATCTGGGCCACCCAGGACACGATTCTCACGGAGCAGCGCCGCTTGGGAGACCAGTTTGCGGAGCTGTCCATCTTTATCCGTGGGCACCCGGCCTTTACACCCTCCAACACCGACTACCGCCAGATGACCCCACTTCCTGAGGACTTGGACGCATTTCTTTCATTCTTGTTGTTGAGACTTGTTTTACTTTGCATTCTCTTTTTATATGCTGTGTTTTGTGGACTTATTAACTCATTTGCGCACCATGTTTAGTTAGCAAGGGCATCACCCTGCTACACTCATTCTCCTTTTATAGACTCCATTGCTCTCCTCTCATGTTTATTGAGCTATAATGATCTTCTCTTTGCTTTGCAGAAATGAAAGCTGAAACAACAACCTGGTAGTGGCCATGTATCGAATTCGTAGACAACAATTGGCACACCAACATAACCGGGGAAGTTTCAGTTCACCTTTCTCCATGCAATATTTCATCTTTGATATTATTGCGTACATTGAGGACAATGTACAATTTTAAGTGTGGAGATAGGTCGCTACCTATTGAATTGTAGATTTATTGCAATTCTTAAGTGTGGAGATATGTATCTCATAGATGAGAATCCATTGCAAATTTTCATGATAGTACATATGACATGATTTTATTCCTAGAACACCATCATAGAACTCAAAATATTTTCGAATTCTCCTATGACATACCATGGAAATCTAGAGAAAATCTTTGTGAAATTCAAAATCTCTAGTAACAATAGATAACCCATTGCCATATTTTGTTGACTTTAATTGCTAAGCATTACTCTCAATGGCTCCAAGAGGCTTCGTGGCACTAGTTAAGCTTCTAACCCTTCATAATTTAGCCTAGTGGACAAGTAAGAGAAGAATAAAATAGCATGTACATAATAGTTTAGTTATTAAAGCAATAAAGACATGTTCCGCTACTTAGTGAGATGAAGTAGTTTGGGGTCCCGGCCCTTAATCAGGGTGTTCCTCAACTCGAAAAGTCACTTCTAAGTATGAACATATCTAGGTAGAGTTGTAACCCTCTAAGTACCTGGGTGTTCTGGTGCCTAAACAGCATGTGCATCCTAAAGAAAAGAGGACCTACACTCTACACTGATCTTTAGCATGGGAAAGTCGGATCCATTAGAGATGCCCTACCCAAATAAATAAATAAAAAAAATAAAAAAAAAATAAAAAGTGTATATAAAATTTAAAGCTTCTCGAACTTGTCCACCATTTTCTCAATATATAGAGGGTTGGTTGTCATGAAACTTAGGGCCTCAAGGATCTTCTAGAGTCCATTGAGGGTATGCTTATCTTGCTAAGACTTTAGAACATGGCATGTGGAGTGAAGATGTTCATCTAGAGCCGCAATGAAACAAGACACAAGATCAGTCTAGGTCCCGGTGTGGAAATAGGAGAATGCGAACTTTTGATGGTGAACTTGGAATGAAATTCATGTATGACTTACATAGCCAAGAAAATGAACACTTATACCTTTGTTTGTTGTTTGAATTTTCTTTGCTTGGGGACAAGCAAACCTCTAAGTGTGGAGATATTTGATAAGTGTTCATTTGAGCATAATTCTATACTATATTTTTGTGGACTTGGCATGAGATTTTAAGGATTTGTTGCCCACTGGTACTCAAGATTTGCTTATTTTTATCAGCAGGCCAAAATAAGAGGACCCCGGAGGAAAGAAAGCATTTTAGTAGAAGCCGGGACCCCGAAGCAGTTAAAAGGACTCATACGGGCTAGTATACGGGATGACATACGGCCGTATACTAGACCCCGGGGAACATACGGTCCAGAATACGGCCCGCACAACAAGCAAGCTGAGAAGTAGCCCGTGTACGGGCATATATACGGCCCGTATACGGGCCCGTATGGAGGTGGCTGGCCCGTATACGGGCTGACATACGCCCGTATACGGGCCCGTACATCGTTAAAATTGGGCGATCTGCAGGCCTGGCGGAGGGGTAACTCAGTAAATTGCACCCTCTAAATCCCATGAGTATAAAAGGCGAATGTGAGAAGGGTTTAGGGGGGCTTGGCTGCTAGGGCAAGGGAGAGACCTTGGAGAGGGCTTGGAGGTTGATCTTCTTCAAGGCATAGGAGCAGGAAGAGGGAAGATCGAAGAAGGAGAAGCGAGAAGCTATCAACGGTTATTGCGCAAATCTCACTTATCATGTATTTCTTGCTTTCTTGTATCTTCATTGTGGATTGTTGCCCCCCTTTCATGGAGGGCTAATTTTGTAGATGCTTGGGTAGTTGGTGAACCCTTGGATATGTGCTAATCAATGTTTTTTCTCTACTTTAATTACTTGATTTCATTGTTGAGTCTATTGGATGTTTTAATGTAAGTTGATCCCTCTACGTTGCGAGAGCCCGGAGGGATCTTCGTAGTCCATACGGGGGAAGAAGCGAACGCCTCCCCGTGTGTAGACCATCTCCAATAGAAAGGATTGCGAGTACACCGGGAACCCGGGTACTTAGGAGAGCGACCCCTTTAGATGTATTATTCCCGTAATCCTTCCAAGACATAGGTTCGAGAACATCATCGGTAAGGGCACTAGGATTAGTAGCTCACCTCGGGATTAGAGAGTGAGCGAAAGCACGATAGGAACCCTTGGCCAACAGAACAATCAAGTAATTAGAGTAGAGAAGGGCATTTATATATTTGAAGTCCAAGGGGGATCCAATTACCCGGGCATCCCCTTTTCATGATCATTTAACTCCCAGAAGCACTCAATTCCCCAAGTTTAAGTTTCCTTGAATCAATTTAGAACTAGCTTGACTACTCATAGTCTCGGATTGACTAGATAGTAGACAATTGGTAAATACTAGTACTTCTTTCTCCCTGTGGATCGACAACCCGACTTCTATGTCCACTCTTATTACTTGATACGACCCGTCCACTTGCGGTTTTAGCGCATCAATTATCGCGCCAGCCAGAGATGGCATGATTTGAGTACACCCGTCAGCCAGAATCAGAGGGATCACTAGCCATCCGAATCTTCTCCGCGGGTCTCTATAAGAAAGAAGAGCACCCCTAAACCTAGCACTGCAGCCACCGTGACTGAGAGAGGAAGAGGAGAATGGTCCACATCTCAGGTGATTGGGAAGCTCCTCTGCTCCTGCGCCGGAGGGGAGAAGCCAAGGAACGATCGCTGTAGCCACCAGCCCCCTCTACAGGAGCAAAGCCACCACCATGGTGCTCTAAACGCTCGTTCAGAGGCCGTGAGTCCTCTAACTTGTGGAATAGAAGCTCTACTGCTCCACTATGACGGGGTGAAGTGTAGTGATCAACCGGAGCCACCTCATGCCGCTATTTCTAGGGAGTTCTTCGCACCTGTGAGATAGAAGGTAACATCTATATGTCATAATACACCCTCTTGTGCTTTTAATATAGGATCAAGGGTCTCTTACCTACTTTAGTGAAGTCTAATGAAGTTGAGAACCTGCTTGAGTTCATACATGGCTTTGTATATAATATTGCTAAGTGATTATAGAATGATCATGGGTTGAATCTGGGGTGTATAAGAAGATAGATGTCGGTGTTTCTCTGTGGTTAATGCATGTGTTAAGAAATAGGAGAAGAAGTTTTGATGGTTTTAGGGGATGGATCAAGAGGGTCTTCAAGAGAGCCTACAAAGGGTGCTTAGGGTTCAGTCATTACCTTGTGTTTATGAACCGTGAATGTATTCAAGTTCCATAGAGAGGTGGAAGAGTTAGTTCATGAGGGATTAGAGCATGGGTTTGTATAAGGATATCCATGCTTGCATACATAGGAAATAATCATTGTAAGTTGAGAAGAACTCATCTAAAATAACTATGAAACATGGGTCGCATGGTCACATGTGATGTTAAGCTAGAGTTTTGAGTTGTGGACTCTGGTTTGCTACAGGTGATGAAGCCTTTGATGGTTATTAGTTCAGTTGGTTAATGGTGTTTCTTTGTGATTAAGGCATAGATAGGCATGGGTTATTCACTGTGTTAATGCATGTGTTTGGGGCTTTAGTTTGGTATTCAAGCTTAGTTTACTAGGAAGATAAATGCGTGTATACACAGGTTGATAAGTAGGTTAAGAGGGTTGTTAAATAGTTAGATTAATGGGATTTTCTTAAGTCTACTGGGTGTTGGGTTGTCAAGTGCACATGGTTTGTGTAATGAATAAGGTTATGATGGACTAATGGGTTAGTTAATACTCAAGAGAGTCATCATGTCCGGTTAAAACAACTTTGGATGGTCAAGTTGGTTGGGAGGCCATGACCCTCCTTATGTGGATATTTAGGAAACCTGATGATGGGCCAGATTTTGGAGAATAAAGTTAGATCCTTGTGAGGATTTGGGCTTTAGTTCATGACTTAGTCAAGTTAGATTATGGTCAGGTAACCTCATGAACTTGCATGAAGGATAGGTTATACAAGTCATGCATTGGATTCAATATTTTGTAGTAGGCTTGGACCTAAATAGGTTTAGGAGGATGTTCAAGGGCCAGGGCCACTCCATGAGGGTTCTAGGCCTCCTTGAAACAAATTAAGGTTACTTGGTGAATAACTATGGTGGGATTAATTAATAAAAGATAGAAGTTTGATCTATGGGCTAGAGTCATGTGGAGAATTAACAAGTAAATGGGCTCACGACCCAGTTAAGGATAGGTGTGGTTAGCGGGCCCAATGACTCGCTAACTACTATATAAAGTGGTTATTCTTTATGAACTCATACCTATACTGATATAGTTCCTATTACCAAATATTGACATAGAGCGCCGAGCCATGTCAAGAGGGACATAGATTGATCTAGGTGATTTTTGTTAGAGCCAAGTTACGCTTGCCTAGTTCCTACTCAATAGTTGAGTATTCATTGGTTTTGTTATTGTTATGTTTCCTTGATGATTACGATCGTTACTTTATTGATTACATACACACATGTTTGACATCTTGACTTGTTGGACTATTTCCATAATTAAATGTGCATGTTTGGTATCAGTAAAATGGTGTATATTAAACATGTCTGTCTGTTAATCGGCACATGGTCGTGAGCACATGTCAGTTTGTGCTCCGTCCGGATAGATTTGTGTCAGTTTCATTATCTGTTGTTGGATACTCATGCTCACTGAGCATGCGCACCTGTTGACCGTCACTTGACCATGGAAACATGTTATGCTTGTGCGCTAGTTGGGTAGGTGTGGGTCAACTGAGTTCTGTTCTTTTGCCCAGTGCAGTTGAGCGTGGCTCCTACAGGACGTTTAGAACCGAGGACATTCTAGCGTTCTAGCATTCCATGCCAGAAGGGTTGTAAAACTTTGGTTGTCCAGCCTGTCAGTGGGGGTGATTCGCTGACTGTGTCGACACATATGAGAGGTGGCGCTACTGTCTTACGACCAGAGGGTTGTTTCCAACTGAGGTTGATAATACTCATCGAGGGATATTTTATGAGTCTTCTTTGGATTCCTCTTCCAGAGCTTGAGGCTGTAGATGTGTTAGGATTCCCTACAATTGGTAGTCTTTTGTGGTATGTTTGAGACTCCTATATGGTTGGATAGTGCGGGACGTGGTCACCACTTGCTTGATTAGTCATGTTCTTTCATTTGCTTTAGTTGTTGTTGGATTATATCTTGTTATTACATGACTTCCTTGTGATCCTTATGGAGGTACTTACTTGGCTTTCTTTCGAAAGCTCATACACTTGTTTCACTCTTTTTCAAATCCTGAGTAGTAGTTGACTTAGACTCAGGAACGATAAGAAGAATTGGGACATTGTTGCAGAGGTTTGAGAACCTCATGAACTATTTAAGACTAAGATTTTATTTGTAGGACCCTTGTAGGGCCTTGACTTATGTAGGGTTCCTGTACCCTTACATTTATTTCAGTTGTAGACTCTAGTTTATTTGTTTATGTTATTTGGATTTTCTGCTATTATCTATTGTATGCTCTTGATTTCGTAGGCCTTGTATCCGAATGAAGTGCACCTCTACATGGGTACGGCCGATCGACTCACGTGATCGAGGCCCGGGATCTAGGTCAGGGCGTGATAGGTTAAAGTTGTATCAGAGCACTCAGATAAAACGACACCTAAGTTGCCCTAGTGACTTAGTCAACTAGGAGCAACTGAGTGTTAGGTTGGGTAGGTAAAGTCTCTAGACCACTTGACTGATATTTTTCTATTTGGCAACGAAAATGTCTAGAGATTGGCACCATGATCGCCATTACTTTCCGGCGACATCATCTGAGAAGGTGGAGTCCGTAAGGGATGAACTTGTTGATTGATTTCTTCATATGTTCGGATTTACTTTATTAATAATTCTTGTTAGCATCTTAATTGTCTGTGTTTACAACTCTTTGTGGTTTCACTTGTCTATTTATTGCCGCCATGGCCTCCTACACCACCCACGATACAGACTGGAGCGGATCCCGAGGATACGGCCATATCTAATGACTAGGATGCCACAAATAGTGGCGATGAGGATGATTTCTTCTTCACTTGAGCTCTTTTTATTTTATTTTAACCACTTTTATACCTTTTACTTTTGTTAAGTTATTCTGTTAATGATGGGTTATTCTTATTTATGTTATGGAGCTTCACCTTTTCTTTGCCTCCGATGTTCTTTAGGATATATTAAGACGCACACTTGGTAGATGATGAGACAAATTACGAAACACAATGAGCTAAGTCCACTTGTATTTTCTTCCCCAATCTTGCTCTCGCATATCATAATCATTTTACTGCATACATTGTGTGTATTGGGTACAATGCAAGATGTAAGTGTGGGAGAGGGATAATCATTAAGCGATTGCATTATATATGATGGGTGTTTATTAAGGATGATCAATGAGAAAATTGATGGGAGTCCCCTCCCCTTTGAGTCTAGGATGACATTAGTGTTAGGTGCCAAATTTTTAGAAAATATATATATTTAGTCTTGCCTTTACTTGACAACTCACAAAAATTTTAAGCACAAACCCTGACTTTGTTATCACTTGCCTGCTTAGGTTTGGACTCTAAATAGGTTAACCATTAAAGGAGTGTTGATATTTTCTTATTATTTGAAAAAAAAGGTGGAAAGTAAACGAAACAAATAGAAAATATTAAAAAAAAAAAGGAAACATATGTTTATTATAGCTGGAATAACCGAAAAGTCGGATCCGTTAAGGTTGTCATATCTATAGGCAAGTCGGATCCATTAGGGATGCCCTACCGGTATAGAAAAGATGGTAGAAAGAGCTATCACCTTTGAAGAGTGAAAGCCACTCTTGAGTAGTCAGATCTTAGGCATCACGAATGTTCACTTGATGACCTACCAAAAGAAAAGGCTATCTCATTGGATATATGAAGCTACAGTCCCCAGCTAAGGGAGTGGAGAAAAGCAGTTAGTGAATAAGGTTCAGATCAGCTGGGCCGGACTTGAGATAGTAAGTGGCACTATAGGAAGGGTTACACACACACGTGGGAAGTCTCGGTATAAGGTAAGACCTATCTTTCATAAAAACTTGCAGGAACTCGACATTGTGTTCTCCCGACACCAGAGGGACTCCCAACTATTTTGAGAACGGAGATCATGCACTCATTATCTTTTCTGAAATCCATATATTACTTTGCTTGAGAACAAGCAAACGTTCCAGGCATCACTTCTCTGTTTTTGTACTTCTGTGGGTATTTCTTCGTGATTGGACAGGTAAACAGGGAACCAAGGCATAAGAAAGAAGAAACGGGATGTACCAAAGTAAAAGGAGTAAAAGACCACACTTGTAGAGAAGTGGATGACCGTGCTCTCACTAATTACGACCATGCTTATTGATAAGCGTTCAATTGAGCATATTTACATACCATATATATACTTATTTTCATGTCAAATGCAACGATTTGTAGCCTGCCGGTACTTAAAATGCTTCATATTTTGTAAACAGGGCGTAAATAGGCCACTCCGACGAAAAGGAAGCATTCACCCACAAGATGAAGAACAAACGAAGCAATTTTGAAGTAAACAGGGGGGTTGCACCCAGGTGTGAACGGCGTTCACACCTGGGTGCAAGGCAGGCATAAATAGAGGGTAAACGGCCTCGTGAATGACCGTTCAACCTCCCGCTCGTGGCGGGGGAGATGAACGGAGCGATGATGGCCGATTCACTGCGGTTGTAACAATTTGGGAGGTGAACGGGATGCTGAACGGCCGTTGACCGCCGGTTCGAGGGCATCGGAGTCTGAAACGGACCGATGAGCGGCCAGTTCACGAGGCCGTTCATCGTAACTTTTGCGATTTCATGGGCCCAATCAAGGGTAATGTTGTAATTTTTTGTAAAGCCCTAATTCCACGGGTATAAATAGTTAAGTATGAGAGTTGAGAGATAGTTTTGGCACGGGGAGAGAAGCTAGAGGAGAGATTAGGGCTTGGGGGTCATCTCCCCAAATCTTGATAGTAGAGAACCCTTGGAGTTGCAAGCATTGGAGGTAATGGTGTTCTCCATTAATCTTTCATTGTTTTGTAAGCTTTCCTATTTTGGTTTGAGTTCCTCATTTATGGGGAACTAATCTACTGGTACTTGGGTATGTTGAACTTTTGGATTGAGCATTAATAGCATTGAATGTTTATGATGATTTGTTGGTACCTTCTTGAATGTCTAATGAGTGTTATGTATTGATTGTAATTTCATCACTAGAAATTACTTGTGTGCAATACAAGGGTAGAGCTAGCGCCTCCTTGTATTAGGAACTTGCTTCATTAGAGAGTTTCATGAGTATACCGAGGAATCGGGTACTAGATGGGCGAACGACTCTTTCATACGAATTCACCCCCATGATTCTTCCAATATATATAAAATTTCTTGAGCCTCATATCAAGTCCTAGGAGACTAGTCATCCAACCACCTTGGAAGAGGGGTTGGGTGTAATTTTGGAATGACCCCTTGAGCTTCATATCAAGTCCTAGGAGGCTAGTTGTCCAATCACCTTGGAAGAGGGATTGGATATAATTTTGGGACTATTGGCACAAGAAATACCAACTTTGATTCATAAACATCCTTGCTTATCTTTAGAATTGAAATCCAAAAGGGATACATACCCAAGTATCCTCTCTTGCCATTGATTTACCCCAATCAATCCTCAAGTTTCAGTTCTTACTTTCAATCCCTTCTTAGTCCTTTACTTTTAAAAACCAAAACCCCCCAAATTACCATTTAGACTAGGTTAGTAAAACTTGGTTTACACTTAGCAATCTCTATTCCCTGTGGTTCGACATCCGACTTCCATAGTCCACTTTATTACTTGATCACGACCCGTATACTTGCGGAACACATCCCATCACTTATCAAGCACGAGCGTGCTCTAAACCATGCAACTCTTTGTTTGAAGATGCGTCAGCCACAACATATTTACAACGAGCACAGGCGTACTCTAAATCAAACACTGTCGTGCTCAAGCCAACAACGGCGTGCTCCAGATGAACACGACAGTGCTTCACAGATTTAAGATCTATAAATAGCCGCTGCGTAACACTAGAAAGGGACTTTTGGCGGAGCAGTATTAGAGGCGCAGAAAACAACCTAGGGAAGCTTTTTATGCCTATCTTTATAGTCTCCTCTTGTATAGGCTAAACCTTCTGTGGTGCCTCCAATACATGAATCCTAGGATAAAATTATTGAATGATTTCTTAACATGTTCTGTTTTACTTTATTAATAATTCTTGTTAGCATCTTAATTGTATGTGTTTGCAATTTTGTGTGGTTTCACTTGCATAAGTCCGATCATCTATCTCCTTAAGGGATAACATTAGCAGGATATTGTTTGTGGTGGATGGTTGAGTGGTTATCATTGCATTAGCCTGGACTTGTTACCGTTCCAGATATCATTGTGTGGTTTTCTTGTGCATAAGCCTTGAATCATCTACCCTAGTAGGATAGAGCATCCAACATCCTCAGTGTTTGTGCGGATGACTCAGAACGGTTAGAATTACACTAGCCCGGGGATTTATCTAAACAGGTTATAGCCAGACATAGGTGTTATGGTGTGCAGGAGCATCACGAGAGATCGGGTATTGCACTGAGAAGTGTAATTGCTACTTCGTTTAGGAGTTGTTAGTAATTAATTAGCCAGTAATAGGGAATCAATCATTAGCAAGGGAATCCTAGGAGAATTGTTATCTGGGGTGCTATATCTCATCTCTGATTAACCCCAATCCCATAATTGTTCACATTAGTCTTTTAATTCAGATATCCAATCATCACACATAGTTTAGTTTAGGCTAGGTAATAAAGCATAATTAGTACTAGTATCCAGTCCTTGTGGATTTGACAACCCTACCTTTGCGTACTTTATTACTTAATCGACCTCGTATACTTGAGGGAGAGTGTCGCGCATATTTGTGCATACATTAGGTACCTCCCCTATAGAGGCTATGGACGCCAGTGGACGGTGTGTCAATGCTCACCCAGCAAATGCCTAAGTTATGGGAGCGAATATCATCTTACTATATATTGCCCTGGGCCAGACGGAGACATAGGACCTACAGGCTTTAGGGGATTCCTGCTAACAGAGGACGACGTGTAAGATATGTACAGCCGCAGGGCTAGTCTTAGTCATGTCATGTTGACGTTTATCTAGAATAATGTAGTAGTCTTACAAACTATTTGAGTTGTACAAACTACATTTGCTCCCTTATATATTTTCTTTGAATAATAATAATTAGTTTGATTATCACCTTTATGTGTGTTTGTTTTGAACGAAAACTTTACTGGTGTCTGGCAGCTATCATGACGAGAGGTGGAGGCTGACGAGGAGGCCGTCACCGAGTGGAGGTACTTCAACCTCCTTTGGAGGAGCTACCCCCACCACTAGAGGATATGGAGGTAGAGCAGGACCTACCTGCTCAGTCTAATACTGTGGGACCGTAGGCAGATGGCCCAAATTTGAGGGGGGAGGCACCCTCTATTACCATGATAGAGCTGATGAGAGAGATAATGGGCCTCATCCAAGAGGCTATGGATGCCAGTGGACGGTGTGTCAATGCTCGCCCAGCAGATGCCTAAGTTATGGGAGAGAATATCATCTTACTATATATTGCCATGGGCCGAACGGAGACATAGGACCTACAGGCTTTGGGGGATTCCTGCTAACAGAGGACGACGTGTACGATAAGTACAGCCGCAAGGCTAGTCTTAGTCGTGTCATGTTGACGTTTATCTAGAATAATGTAGTAGTCTTACAAACTATTTGAGTTGTACAAACTACATTTAATGCCTTGGATATTTTCTTTGAATAATAATAATTAGTTTGATTATCACCTTTATGTGTGTTTTTTTTGAACTAAAACTTTACTGGTGTCTAGCAGCTATCATGACGAGAGGTGGAGGCCGACGAGGAGGCCCTCACCGAGTGGAGGTACTTCAGTCTCCTTTGGAGGAGCTACCCCCACCACTAGAGGATATGGAGGTAGAGCAGGACCTGCCTACTCAGTCTAATGCTATGGGACCATAGGAAGATGGCCCGAATTTGAGGAGGGAGGTACCCTCTATTACCATGATAGAGCTGATGAGAGAGATAATGGCCCTCATCCAAGAGCAAAGACAGCACTTGTAGTAGGAACCACCTCCACCTCCGCCTGCCGCGCCAGCCAACGGTCTGATTAGGGAGATCAGGAGGCCTACTCCCCGCCCATATGAGGGAGCTGCCAACCCTCAGGCGGATGAATTATGGATTCAAGAGTTAAAGAAGACCTTTGAGGTCTTCTAAGCTGGGGACATAGATAGAATCAGGACAGCTGCCTACTTGTTATAGGGCAGTGCAGAGGACTGGTATCTCTGGGAGGTACGGCTTAAGAAAGGAGTGCCCTTCGATACCTACGAAGAATTTCAAGAAGTCTTTCTTTGCAAAATAGTTCTCTCATGGAAGACTTCTTAAGATGAAGCAGCAGTTTATTCATCTCACCCAGAGATGGATAACAGTGGAGCAATATGAGTCCGAGTTTAACTGGCTGGCTCGTATTGTTCCTGATTTGGTACCTACAGATGATAGCAAAGTGCGCAGATTTGAGGCCAGTTTCCAGCCAACATTGAAGAAGATTGTGGCAGGATTCATGTGCACTAGTTACTTAGATGTGTTGGCCAAGGCCAAGTATCTTGATGCCTCTAGCCAATGTGACTCACAGGGGCTACCACAAAAGGATAAGAACGATAAAGGACATTGCAACAGTCAGGGATAGTCATCTAGGAAGAGTTCAGGACAAGAGAAGTCCGACCAAAGGTCCTGACCGTGTAACAGGTCGGTTGGATTGTCAGCCATATCTAAGGGCAGAGGTTCATCTGCTAGTATTTCGCAACCTATGCGTTCTTATGAGTATGGAGGGCCACACAAGAAGGCCCAGTGCCAGAAGATTACTAGAGGATGCTTTGTTTGTGGCAGTTTGGAGCATCAAAAGGCTCAGTGACCCCAAATCCAGATAGGACAGAGTACATGTGAAGGAGCACAGAGTTGTCAGAAGTCCTCCGGTGCCTCTCGCCAGTTAAGTATGCCACAACAGAAATCGGATGGTGGTGATAAGAAGGGGAAGATAACAGGGGCTGGTCAGCCATCTTCTTCAAGTCAGTCACCGTCGCAACAGAGACTGATGACTCATGGATGGGGTCTACCACCTTACCACTAAGGAGGCTCATGCATCAGCCGACGTCGTCGCAAGTACTATCTCAGTTAGTTCTTTTTATGCATCCACATTATTTGATTTGGGTGTCACACATTTGGCTTGGAGACACTCACTACAAGTAGTGGAGTTACCATATGAGCTGAGTGTGGACACACCGGTAGGAGTTGCAAGATTGGTGAGCAGGATGGCACCAGCATGCACGGTGTCGATTGAGGGTCAAG
The DNA here is from genome assembly GCA_026586065.1 of Dioscorea zingiberensis. NCBI lineage: Eukaryota > Viridiplantae > Streptophyta > Magnoliopsida > Dioscoreales > Dioscoreaceae > Dioscorea > Dioscorea zingiberensis. The sequence continues at coordinate 33,431,684 of CM048819.1, read as the reverse complement.
GAGTTAAACGCTGACTTACAAGTGCTGGACCTGAGGAATTACAACATGATCCTTGAGATAGATTGGCTCTCTTTAGTATACACGGTGGTAGATTGTCGTGGGAAGAGAGTGCACTTCAGGATGTCGGGTGACGAGGAGTTCACCTTCCGTTGCAGCCAGGTTTGCTTCTTGGTTAGGGAAATCTCAGTTATCCAGGCTCGAAGGTTACTTGACAGCGGATGTATAGGATTCCTAGCCTCAATCTCAGAGGCTAAGGAGGAGAGTAGCCCTACATTCACAAATGTTCTAGTGGTGAACGAATACCATGATGTTTTCCCAGTTGATCTACAAGGACTACACCCAAAGAGAGAGTTGGAGTTCTCTATTGACTTCGTTCCTAGTACGGCTCCTGTATCTAGGGCTCCATACAATATGGCGGCCGTAGAGTTGAAGGAACTAAAGACACAACTGGAGGAGTTATTGGAGAAGGGTTTCATTTGACCTAGTATGTCACCTTAGGGAGTGCCAATGTTGTTTGATAAGATGAAAGACCGATCAATACAGTTGTGCATCAATTATAGAGAACTGAACAAGGTGACAGTTAAGAATAAGTACCCGTTAATGAGGATTAATGACCTCATGGATCAGCTGTAGGGAGCCCAAGTGTTCTCCAAGATCAACTTGTGATTCGGGTATCATCAGGAACATATCAGAGAAGATGACATTCTGAAGAGTGCCTTCTGAACAAGATATGAGCACTATGAATTCTTGGTAATCCCGTTTGGCCTTACCAATACCCCTCTAGTATTCATGGATATGATAACTCGAGTATTTTGGCAGTATCTGGACCTGTTCGTGGTGGTCTTTATCGATGATATTTTGATCTATTCTGCGAGTTTCCAGGCACACATGGAGCACTTGAGGATTGTATTGGAGACTTTGAGGCAGTACCAGTTGTATCCCATGTTTTCCAAGTGTGAGTTCTTGTTGGATAGTGTGGCCTTCTTTGGGCATGTTATCAGTGGTGCTGGAGTGTTAGTGGACACCAAGAAGATTGAGGCAGTCGTTGATTGGAAGAGACCGACCACCGCTTGGGATTAGTCGGTTACTATCGGATACACCCCTGACAAGATTGACCAGGAAGGGTGCTTGATTTGTTTAGACAAAGGAATGTGAGAAGAGCTTCCTAGAGATGAAACAGAGACTAGTATTTGCACTAGTTCTTGCCTTACCACAAAGTGGGCGTGGGTACACGGTCTACAGTGATGCTTGTAAAATAGGCTTGGGGTATGTTATGATGCAAGATGGGCGAGTCATTTCCTATGCTTCACGTCAGTTGAAGCAGTATGAGGAGAACTACCCCACACACGATCTGAAGCTTGCAGCAATCGTGTTTAAACTTAAGATTTGGCAAGATTTTCTATACGATGTACCTGTGAGATATACACCGATCACAAGAGCCTCAAGTGCATCTTATCTCAGAAGGAGTTGAATATGAGATATCGGCGATGGTTGAAACTGATCAAGGATTATGAATAGAGGATCGATTACTACTAGGGCAAGGCTAACGTGGTGGTAGATGCCTTAAGTAGGAAGTTCAGCTAAGGAGTTACCGCTCTTTTGACTTCTCAGAGGCCCTTGTTTGAGGATATGAGGAGATTGGAGTTGGAGATCATCTTGCCAAATATGGAGGTCAGCATGGCCAGTTTATACATACGACCCACGGTGTTGGGGAAGATTCGGTATACTCAATTAGAGGACCTATATTTGGAGGAGATCGGGGGTCAGGTTCAGTAGGGTGTACCGTCACGGTTTCAGATCCATGAGTATGGTACACTCAGATATGATGATTGATTTTATGTGCCCAACATCCCAGAGTTAAAGAAGGAGACTGAAAACAGGAAGTTCCCGTGTTCAGCAACTAAACCAGGAACTGTTTTCACTAGAGGAAGCCCATTACTCAAGTTATGTGATCCATCCCGGAGGCACAAGATGTACAGAGGGTTGAAGGACCACTTCTGGTTGAAATGTATGAAGCCAGAGGTTGATGAGTTTGTGGCATAGTGCCTTACCAGTCAGTTGGTGAAGGCATAACATCAGAGGCCATCTAGGAAGCAACAACCCTTACCAATTCCGAAGTGGAAGTAAGAGCATATTAAATATGGATTTTGTGACAGGGCTACCTGGTAATCAGAAGGAACATGAGTCAATCTGGGTGATAGTGGACTAATTGACTAAGTTCGCGCATTTCATACCTCTAAGGAAAGGTACAACAATTGAGCAGTTAGCCCAGTTATATATTGATGAGATTGTAAGACTTCATGGGGTACCGGTGTTGATCACCTCTGATCACGACGCCAGTTTTGTTTCGAGATTCAGGGAGACCTTGCACACAGCTTTGGGCACACATCTAGTGTTCAGTACAACTTTTCACCCACAGATAGATGGATAGTCAGAGAGGACCATCTAGATTTTAGAGGACATACTAACAACATGTACGTTGAACCTCACAGACTCGTGGGATAAACATATGAGTCTGGAAGAGTTTGCCTACAACAACAGTTATCAGGCGAGCATTCAGATGGCACCATATAAGGCACTTTATAGGAGAAAGTATCGAACCATAATATGTTTGGGAGATGTGGGTGAGCGGAAGCTCGAGGAACCAGAGTTCATCCAGATGACTGAGAATCAAGTCAAGATGATTCGAGATAGGTTGAAGGCCGCTGAAAGCCGTCATAAGAGTTATGCTAATCAACGATGTTCTGAGTTGGAGTTCCAGGTTGGTGACTCAGTGTTCTTGAAAGTGTCACCAATGAAGGGAGTGGTGAGATTAAGGAAAGGTGGGAAGCTCCACCCACGTTACATAAGACCCTTCGAGATCCTGAAGCGGGTAGGAGCTGTGGCGTACAGGTAGGATCTACCCTCAGACCTCGCTCAGGTCCATAGTGTTTTATGTCTCCATGTTGAAGAAATGCATCTGTGATCCATATCACGTGGTCCCGCAGATTCCGATAGAGATTCATGAGGATATGTCCTATGAGGAGCACCTTGTGGAGATCTTGGACCGAAAGGAACAGCAGTTGAGGAACCGAGCTATTCCTTTTGTTAAGGTGAGATGGAACAACCACTCTGATCGGGAAGCAACATGGGAACATGAAGAAGACATGAGGAAGCATTACCTAGAGTTGTTTAGTACTGGGTGAAGTATTGGGGACTAGATGTAAATTTCATAGATGAAATTTTTATAGGGAGTGAGGATTGTAAAATCTAGGATTTTAAATGAAAATAATCATTCCTAAGTTATTCTTTAATTATTCAGTTTATTAAAGAAAAGTTCCCAAAATTTGGGTTGATATAGTTGTGGGGTTTAATTTCATATTAGGTTCTTTTAAAATTTAAAAGAGATAACACAGAAGAAATAATCTAAAGGATCCAGACTAAATGGTAAAGTGAACTTCCTCTCTCAAGTTTAAAACAGACGGACCTATTCATTAGGGATTAGTGCATTCGTTTGTCTAAGGATATCCAAGCTTGCATACTTAGAAGATAATTATTGTATGTTAAGAAGAACTCATCTATAATAACTATGAAACATGGGTTGCACGATCACATGTTATGTTAAGCTAGAGTTTTGAGTTGTGGACTTTGGCTGGATACATGCGATGAACCCTTTGATGGTTATTAGCTTAGTTGGTTAATGGTGTTTCTTTTTTATTAAGACATAGACGGGCATGGGTTATTAACTCTGTAACGCATGTGGGGCTTTAGTTTGGTATTCAGGCTTAGTTTACTAGGAAGATGAATGCGTGCATGCACAGGTTGATAAGTAGGTTAACAGGGTTGTTAAATAGTTAGATTAAGGGGATTTTCTTAAGTCTATTAGGTGTTGGGTTGTCAAGTGCACTCGATCTGAGTAATGAACAAGGTTAGGATAGACTAATAGGTTAGTTAAAACTCAAGAGAGTCATGGGGCCCAGTTCAAACATCTTTGGATGGTCAAGTGGGTTGGCAAGCCATAACCCTCCTTATTTTGATATTTAGGAAACCTAATGATGGACCAGATTTTGTGATAATAATGTTAGATCCGTGAGACAGTTTTGGTTTAGTTCATGACTTAGTCAAGTTGGATTATGGTAAGCCGACTTTATGAACTTGCATGAAGGATAGGGGATACAAGTCATGCATTGCATTCAATATTTTGTTGTGGGCTTGGATTAAAATAGGTTTAGGAGGATGTTCAGGGGCTAGGGCCACTCCATGACAGTTCTGGGCCTCAATGAAACAAATCAAGGTTACTTGGTGAGTAACCATAATAGGATTAATTATAAAATATAGAAGTTTGATCTATGGGCTAGAGTCATACGGAGAATCAACGAGTAAATGGGCCCACGGCTCAGTTAAGGATAGGTGTGGTTAGCGGGCCCAATGACGGGCCAACCATTATATAAAGTGGTTATTTTTTATGAACTCAAACCCATACTGATATAGATCCTATTACTAGATATCTACGTAAAGTGCCGAGACAGGTCAAGAGGGACACAGATTGATCGAGGAGATTTTTGTTAGAGGTAAGTTACTCTTTCTTAATTCCTACTCAATGGTTGAGTATTCATTGGTTTTGTTATTGTTATGTTTCCTTGATGATTACGATCATTACTTTATTGATTATATAGACATATTTGACATCTTGACTTGTTGGGCTTTTTTCATAATTAAATATATATGTTTGGTATCTGTGAGTTTGTCTTTACTGAACATGCCTGTCCCTTGATCGGCATGTGGCCATGGGCACAAGTGAGCCTGTGCTCCGTCCGGATAGGTGTGTGTCAATTTCATTATCTCTTGTTGGATGTTCATGCTCACTTAGCATGCCCACTTGTTGATCAGCACTTGACCATGGAAACAAGTTGTGCTTGTGCACTGGCCGGGAAGGTGTGGGTCAGCTGAGTTCTCTTTTTCCACCCGGTCTAGTGTAGCGTGGCTCTTGCAAGACGTTCATGGCCTAGGAGACCCTTGCTTTCAAGCATTCCATGCCAGAGGGGTTGTAATACTCTAGTTGTCTAGTCCGTCAGTGGGGATGATTCGCTGACTGTGTCGACATGCACAAAAGGTGACGCTACCGACTTACGACCAGAGGGTCGTTTCCAGCTGAAGGTGATAATGCTGACCGAGGGATATTTAATGAGTCTTCTTTAGATTCCTTTTCAAGAGCTTGAGACAGTAGATGTATTACGAGTCCCTACCATGGATAGTCTTTTGTGGTAGGTTTGAGACTCCAAGATGGCTGGATAGTGCAGGATGTAGTCCCAACTTGCTTAATTAGTCATGTTCTTTGATTTGTTTTACTTGTTGTTGGCTTATCTCTTGTTATTACATGACTTCCTTGTGATCCCTACGAGGGTGCTTACTAGGCTTTCCTTCTGAAAGCTAATACACTTGTTTGACTCTTTTTCAGATCCTAAGGAGTAGCTAACTTGGACTCGGGAGCGGTATGAGGGATTGGGACATTGTTGCAGAGGTTTGGAAACCTCATGAATTATTTGAGAGTGAGATTTTATTTGTAGGATCCTTATAGGGCCTTGACTTATGTAGGGTGCATGTACCCTTACATTTTATTTCTTGTGTAAACTCTGGTTTATTTATTTATGTTATATGGATTTTTCGTCTATTATCTGTTATATGCTCTTGATTTCCTGACCTTGTATCCGAGTGAGGTCCACCTCTACTTGGGTATAACAGATCTGCTCACGTGCTCGACGATCGAGATCTGGGTCGGGGCGTGACAAGTCTGATAAGTAAGACCGATATAGAGGCTTGGGATTTCATCAAAACCCTTATCGAGAACTTCCAGCAATGTGGGTCACCATCCAGCTTGATAAGAATTCTCATAAACCAAAAAGAGCAGGAATGTATGAGTTGAACACCTCTCCTCAAATAATAGCCAAACTAGATAAATTATCCTAAAAGCTAGATGCTTTCATGGCATTCAGATTACATCTTTACTGATAAGTGTACAAATATACTTATATTTCCATCATATTCACATGCACTTACCCCACTATATAGCACCAATTTCTCTATTTTTGTGCACTTCTGGGTTTGTTTTGTGATTAAGCAGGTAAAATAGGCACCATGAGCAAAAGGGACAAGAAACGGGATGAAACAGAGCGAAACAAGTAAAAAAAAACACTTCACAGAGGTGTACACGGCCTCAATACACTTTTGCATGGCCATGCACACACCCGTGCACTTCAACAAATTCAAAATATAGAGATTAAGCCGTGGGAGTTGGCATAAGTGTGTGTGAGATGCGCACGGCCGTGCTAAATAGATATAGTTCTATATAAACCAGTCGAAGGCATAGAGTTCACGGACTTTTGGGAGAGCAATCTTCGGCGGGTGTTCCGAGCGACCTTAGGGTTTCAGAGGAGATTGAAGGCGGAGAAGACATCAAGCAAGGGAGTCCCCATGTTGTCGATTATGTCTTCGTCCAATATCTTTGTCTATGTTTTCATTAGCATGAGAGGCTGAGCCTCAGACACATGAACCCTAGGATAATTTATTAATTAAATTTTGTTATTTTTCGATTTTCCTATATTGATATTTCTTGTGAAGTCTGTGCTTGATTTATGTGATGATACCTTGCATGAGCCATGGTCAATTGCCTTGTAAGATTCTAGCAAAGTACAGGTGTGCTTAGGGTTTTGACTTGCATGTCTCTGTTATGCATAGATCCATATCACTCTTAGTTAGATTACAACTAGGCATAGGTAATGGGTTCAATCCGCATACCAAGAGATTGGATGCGGCTCCTAGATGGCACAATTGGCGAACTCCCGAGAGTTAATCAATAGATTTAGAATTCAGTTATAAATAAAGGAATCCTAGGAGGATTGGGATCCAAGGTGCCATGCTTATCTCTAATTGTTCACAACCTAGCAATTGTTCGTGTTAGTTTCTTTAGATTAATCAATCAACAAAATAACTTTTGTAATTTTGTACTAGGTAACAAAGATAGTCAATACTAGTTTTCAGTACCTCTAGATTCGATAACCCTACCTTTGGGTACTGTATTACTTGATCGACCCTATACACTTGTGGGTAGTTGTCACGCACCCTATGCGTGCATCAAGTTTTTAGTGCCATTGTCGGGGACTGGCAAAGCTAGGAACAATAGGATTTGTTATTCTAGTTACATAGTCTAGTTTACTTGAAAAAAAAAAAAACTGACAATGTTCGCCCTTTTAGGTAACAGGGATTACGACATGGATCACCATGACCACTCCTCACTGGAAGATTTCTTGGCATATCACATTCACCATATAGAGACTGCACTGCGAGAATTAAGTGTTGCAAAAGTTAAAGGGACCAACCTAGAAGAAGCAGTTCAATACTTTAAGGAGAGTATAGAACTGTTTAAGATCGACCTACAACAAAACCACTGACATGGAGCATATTTTCTCTATTTCCAATGACACCATGGATTTGGTAACCTGTAATATGATGAACCAAGAATGGCAAAAAGGAATAAGGCTGAACGTGAATGCATATGAGGAAGCAGAGACATCAAGATGCATTGAGGAAGATTTCGGTAGCACCTCCATAGAGATGACCCTGATTGAAGACCTGACCGGTGAAGTATGGGTAAAAATAAAATGATCTACTGAGGAACCTCCAGAGTTGGAGTTCAAAAAGCTACCTACACATCTAGAGTATGGCTATTTGGAGGGAGATGGGAAATTCCCAATTATTATATCCTCCAACCTGGAGACACAATCGAAAGAGAAGTTGCTGACAGTAGTGAGATGGCATAAAAATGCACTGGCATGGAAAATAGCTGACATTGGGGTGATAAACCCTGTATTCTGCACATATAAAATCCTAATGGAAGATGATTACAAACCCAAGATACAACCTCAGCGAAGACTAAACCCGAATATGAAGGAAGTTGTGAAGGCAGAGGTAAAAATGTTATTGGACGTTGGAGTAATTTACCAAATTTCTGATAGCCTTTGGGTCAGCCCAATATAGGTAGTTCATAAGAAGGGAGGAATAAGAGTTGTACAGAATGAAAGAAATGAACTTATCCCAAGAGGAACCATCACAGGGTTGAGAGTATGTATCGACTACCGCAAGCTCAATGATGCCACGCGTAAGGGTCATTTCCCACTGCCCTCCAACAATCAAATGTTGGAGCGACTATCAAGACATCATTATTATTGCTTCCTAGATGGGATTCCGGGTACCAGCAGATCCCCATAGCCCATGAAGACCAAGAGAAAATGACATTCATCTGTTCATATGGTACATTCGCCTATCGCAGAATGCCCTTTTGTTTGTGTAATGCATCTGCCACTTTCCAACATTGCATGATGTCTATTTCTTATTATTTTATAGAAGATATCATGGAAGTTTTTATGGATGATTTTTTAGTATTTGGTGATTCTTTTGATCTATGTCTCCATAATCTAGAATGAGTGTTGCAAAGTTGCGAATAAACAAACTTAGTCTTAAACTGGGAAAAGTGTTATTTCATGGTCCAAGAGGCTATAGTCCTAGGACACAAAATATCTAAACATGGCATAGAGGTGGATAAAGCAAAAATTGATACTATTGAAAAACTTCCACCACCCGTGTCAGTAAAAGCTATTTGAAGCTTCCTAGAACATGCCAGGTTTTACTGGAGATTCATAAAAGACTTTTCAAAAATCAACAAACCTTTGACTAAGCTGCTTGAAAACGATGCACCCTTCAATTTTACAAAAGAATGCATGTAATCATTTGTTTCTCTAAAAGACAGTTTAGTAAAAGCTCCAATCAAGGGAGGCCCAGATTGGAGTCTACCGTTTGAATTAATATGCGATGCAAGTGGTTTTGTAGTTGGAGCAGTTTTAGGTCAAAGGAAGGATGGACACATTCAACCAATCTACTATACAAGCAAGACATTAACAGAAGATCAAGAAAACTATACCACAATAGAGAAGGAGCAATTGGCAGTGGTTTATGCATTCAATAAATTTCACCTTTATTTAGTTTTATCAAAAGTCATTGTTTATACTGACCATGCAGCACTACGACATCTATTAAACAAACCTGATGCTAAACCTCGGCTAATTCGTTAGGTATCTTGCAGGAATTCAACTTGGAAATCAAGGACAAACGTGGATCCAAAAATGTATTGGTTGATCATCGATCTAGACTAGAAGGATCCAATCATGCTGAGAACGAAAAGGGAGACATCAATGACGTATTCCCTGAAGAACAATTATACCTAATAGAAAAGGTTGAAGAAAATGAACTCTTGTGGCTCGCTGATTACGCAAACTACCTTATGGGAGCATAATTTCAAGAGGACTACCAACCAAAGAAAGGAGGAAGTTTTCCTCGATCTGGGGCATTAAGTCTGGGAAGACCCGTACCTATACAGAATCTGCGCATACCAAGTGGTTAAAAGATGTGTATCATGAGAAGAAGGATGGAAAATAATCAGATACTGTTATACTGGACCAACAAGGGGCACTTCAGCCCAAACAGAACAGAGGAAAAAATCTTCACTCTAGATTCTTTTGGCCAAAAATATTCAAAGACATGCAAGCATTCATACAAGCTTGTGACAGTTGCTAAAGGGAGGGAAGCATCTCCAAACGAGAGGAGGTGAATCATAACCCGATTTAGTAATGTGAAATATTCGATATCTAGGGGATTGACTTCATGGGACCCTTCCCCAATTCAATTGGAAACAATTACATCTTAGTTGTGGTGGACTACGTCTCGAAATGGTTGGAAGCTCAAGCACTACCAACCAACGATGCCGGGTAGTAGTTAAATTCCTCAAGAAGTTATTCTCCCGATTCGGTACACCATGTGCAATCATGAGTAATCGAGGAACATACTTCTGTAACACGGAATTTAAAAGAATCTTGAAGAAATATGGAGTGACAAAAAAGCTAGCCATCCCGTACCACCACTAAACTAATGGCCAAGTGGAAGTTTCAAATACGGAACTGAAATGGATCCTAGAGAAAATAGTACAACACAACAGGCGTGATTGGCCAGAGAAGCTCGATAATACTCTATGGGCATACAGAACTAACTGCCTATAAAACCCCAATCGGAAGCACCCCGTACCGATTGGTCTACGGCAAGGCATGTCACCTGTTGGTAGAACTAGAGCATCAATCTATTGGGCTACAAAATTCCTAAATTTCAACTTAGAAGGAGTTCGATGAAAGCGATAAGTTTTGCTGAATGAATTGGACGAATGGCGAGAGAACACTTAGGAGAACGCCAGGCTATACAAAGAGCAAGTCAAGCGGCAAAAACTTGATACACGCACAAGATACACGACAACTACCCACAAGTGTATGGGGTCGATCAAGTAATATAGTATCCAAAGGTAGAGTTATTAAATCCAGAGGGACTGGAAACTAGTACTGACTATCTTTGTTACCTAGTACAAAATTACGAAAGAGATTGTGGTTATTGATTAATCTAAAGAAACTAACAAGAACAATTGGTAGGTTATGAACAATCAAAGATAAGCATGGCACCTCGGATCCCAATCCCCCTAGGATTCTTTTATTAATAATTGAATTCTAAATACTGATTTCAACTGATTCAATCTTGGGAGTTCGCCAATTGGTCCATCTAGACGCCGCATCTGATCTCTCCTTATGCGGATCGAACTCATTACCTATGCCTAATTGTAATCTAACTGAGAGATATGGATCTATGCATAACAGAGACATGAAGTCAAAACCCTGAGCACACCTGTGCTTTGCTAGAATCTAACAAGGTAATTGACCATGGCTCATGCAAGGTATCATCACATAAATCAAGCACAAACTTCACAAGAATTATCAATCTAGGAAAATTGATAAATAACAGAATTCAATTAATAAATCATCCTAGAGTTCATGTGACAGAGGTACCACCGAAGGAGTTTAGCCTCTCATGCTAATAGAAACATAGACAAAGATATTAGAGGAAGACATAATTGAAACCATGAGGACTCTTTTGCATGATGTCTTCTCCGCCTTCAGTCTTCTCTGAAACCCTAACGTTGCTCCGAACACCTGCCGAAGATTGCACTCCCAAAAGTCCGCGAACTCTATGCCTTTAGCAGGTTTATATAGAACATTATCTTATTTGGCACGGCCGTGTGTATCTCACGCAAGCCCATACCAACTCCCTTGGCTTAATCTCTATGTTTGAAATTTATTGAAGTGCACGGCCATGTCAAATTGTATTAAGGTCGTGCACACCTCTGTGAAGTGCTCTTTTGACTTGTTTTGTCTGTTTCATCCTATTTCTTGTCTCTTTTGTTCTAGGTGCCTATTTTACTTGCTCAATCACAAAACAAACCCAGAGGAGCACAAAAATAGAGGAATTAGTGCAAAATAGCGAGGTAAGTGTATGTGAATATAATGGAAATATATGTATAAGTGCAAAATCTTCGATCTCAAAATAGTTGGGAGTCCCTCCGGTGCCCCAGTAAACACAATGTTGAGTGCTATAGATAGTTTTTATAGAAAATAGGTTTTACCTTGTTCTTAAACCGCCTACGTGTGTGTGTGTAACCCTTCCTATGGTGCTGCTTACCAACTCAAGCCCGGCCCGTCTAGTCTAACCTTTACTCACTAACTTCTTTCCCTAATTCTCTCTGGCAGGGGATAGTAGCTTCATACATCCAATGAGGTAGAATTTTCCTTTGGTAGATCATCAAGTGAATATTTGTCATGCTCAAGATCTGACTACTCAAAGACGGCTTTCACGGTTCAAAGGTGATAGCTCTTTCTACCAACTTTTCTATACCAGTAGGGCATCCCTAATGGATTTGAATTTTCCGCCAGTAGGGCATCCCTAATTGATCTAACTTTCCGGTTGTATTAGTTGCTCTCCAATCTTTCTCTCTTATCTCATTTTATCTCTCTTTTTTTGTTCTTTTTTTCATAAATAATATAGACTAGTGGTCACAAACTAGGAAGAATCCAATTCTAAGCAGACAAGTGACAACACAGTTAGGGTTTGTGCTCAAATTTTGTGAGGTATCTAGTAAAGGCAAAATTATATAGTATACTTTTACAAAGCTTAGGTCCCAACACTATTGTTTGACCAAGACACAAAAGAGGACTCCCATTAATTTGTTCATAGATTATCCTAAATCGACACTTATCATAAATGATATAATTTCCAATAATTAATCCCTCCTCCACACTTAAATCGTTCATTGTCCCCAATGCACACAATATATGCACTAAAAAGTATATGTCATGCTAAAACAAGGTGGGAAAGAAAGGGTAAACTTAGCTCAGTGTACATCGTGATGTGTCGATCCCTTTCGTTGTGTTTCCTGTCAAGTGTGAGTTTTAACTTTTCCAAAGATCATTGAAGGCACAAAAAGTGAAACTCCATAGCATATAAAAAGACTAAACCTTTTTATGAATAGACTAACACAAAGAAAGCAAAAATACAAATGTGGTAAATAAATAAATAAAGATAGAGATGATGCTCAGATGTTGAGGTCCTCCTCCTTGGTGCAGTCTCAAGCAGCACTATCTTGAACTGCCGCCCCCTGCCTCCTGTGGTCTGGGCTGATGATAGTGGTGGTGCTGGATATATGATACCCTGGTGATCCAGGGATATATGGGTAGCACGCACTAGCCATAGGAGGAGGGTATCCTTTTCCGTCCAGGTCAGTACTCGTGCTTGTTCCCTTAGAGGGGTAGTGATAGTATACGTGGTTCTTTTGAAGTATGTTCCGTTCGCAGCATCTACATTGCCCGCATTGTAGTGATGGAGATTGGTGTTGTATTTCCAATGATTGTCATCTCTTTGATGGATGCTTCAGATAGAAGCTGCATCCATTTTGCTAATTTTGTGATATATGGTCCAACGAAGATTACTCCTACTCTTAGGTTTATTCGTTGATGAAGGAGAAAGTGCATTATAACCCATCCTAGGTGCAACTTGAATCCATCCACCATGCTTAGTAAGAATAGGAAGTCTTTGTTGCTCACTACCCCCGTGTTGTTTCCTCTTCATGTGATGGAACGATTGAGGATTGCATGGATGTATCTAAGTGCAGGTGATCGAAGACTTGTGGGTCGTAGTGTGGTCTATGCTAAGCTTTTCCCAGCATGCTCTCTGTGTGCAGCTGGGTGGTCTGTACTCAGTTAAAAAATCATATTTAGACGTTTTAGTGAAATCGGAGTCATATAAGCCGAGGTGGATAGCAAACTTTGTGTAGCTCATCCTTCTGTGGGTTCCTCTTATTTGAAATTCAATTTGTTCTTGTCGATACCAGGACATTGCCCCTTTTCTTATTGTGAGTGTTGATAGTAACTCCAATGCGAGTTCCCGATATGAAGTCTCATTTATTGATAAGAGACGGTGTCATCCTCCTGGGGTTAATAGTTGTTGGACCTTGCTGACCAGACCTACTTCTCTAAGGACTTTCCAATTGATGGTTCGAAACTCCCCAAATCTCCATTGTTGTAACCTGGTGTATCTTTCTCGGTGATCCGGTGATTTCAGTAGATGTAGGTAGAGGTCATTTACTCGCTGTCTTTTCTTTGTTGTGGATTGAGTAGCTTGTTGCCTCTTGTTAGTCATGGTGGGAATACTAGGGACAAGGGCTAGTGTTACACACCGAATTTTTCTAAATAAATAATCAGATAATTTTTTAATATTTAATAAGGTTAATTATCACAGAAAAATAAATTAATCATTTTAAATCTCAATTAATGGTTAATCGAGAATTAATGGACCAAAAATCCAACCTCGCAACTATTGGGCCCAGAGAAGACCATATTTGGTCAGGTCACTTTTACTTGAAATAGTTGGAGGTGGATGGATAGTATAATCTCGGTTAATTAATTGGAAAAATTATTAAAATGTTAATTAATCAAAATTAATTAAGTGGGAGATACCGAAAAAATGTTAGAGTCCCAATAAAGTAGATCTAGATTGGTCAAAGCTGAGAATATCGGATCTAGTCTAATATGAGACATACCCCATGATGCAATAGTACGCCATGATGACAGAAATGGTCAAAAGCCGGATTTCATGGATCCGGTTGGGAAAAAGGGACACTAACCCGTAAAACTACAGTATACGTGTGATAATTGTTGAATACTAAAATATTAAATGTTCTATTAAAGTGAGGAAAGATGATAGAGAGAGAAAAAATTTCTCTTTTCTCTCGTTTTAAATCTCACCCAAACCTTACAGCGCCGCTCCCTTCCTTCTTCCCTACTCCGTCGAGCCCCGGTGAGACCTGGCGAAACCACTAGTAGCCAGCAACCCTCCTCCCCTCTCTCACGCACGCCTGCAGAGGCGAGTGGTGGGCGGCGCACCTTCTTCCCTGCTCTCCTGTGACAACGTGTAGCCTCCCCCTCTCGCTCATACATGCGCCGGCGAGCGACATGCCTCTCACCCCTTCTTTTCTTCTTTCTTTGGCCTCCGCCCCGCAGCCCGCCGCAGCTCCGCCCCTTTGCCCAACTGTACATCCCCTTTGCTCCAGTCGTGCCCCCTGCCAACTGTCACTCCCCGTTCGGCAACCCGCTTGCACCTCCACCCGGCCAGCTCCTCACCTTGAGCTGCCCCTTTGCACACCAATGCCGACGGCCTGCAACCCTACACGTCGCCCCTCTCAACTTCCCTTGACAGTGAGCCCTAATTGGGGTAAAACCCAACTCTAGTCTATGGTTTGGCTTACATGAGCTTAATTAGAACCTCCAATTATTGGATGAGATGAATGAGGGGTTGAATTGATGGATTAGGTTTGGGGGTAGGTTGCAGGTTGAATCATTCTATTTGTGGGGGATGTGGGCTGTGGCATAGAGGGGGTTTTAGATGCCATGATTCATGTGATTGTTGAAGTGTAAATTGTATGTGTTAATTGAGTTATTATGGATGTATGTTTGTAAAATTTCGGGAGCCTATAAATAGGGGAAGTAATGCCCAATTTTCTTTTAAAATACAAACTTAATTCTCCATATTAAGTATAATATTTAATTTATTTTAGAGAGCATGTTAGAGCCTTCAAATTATGTTAAGGATGAAGATAGCTATACCTCCTATCATGGGTACTTTCCATATTTTCATGCTCCTTTGAAACATGAGATGCAAGTTAAGTGAAAGCATGCTCTAGTTTAACTTAATGTCTCTACTATAGTCTTTCAAATATAAGTTAGAGTATAAGCTAAGAATACGATTTTCGTATCCATAAAATTTTCATATTTCGATTATTAAGAAAAAGTAAACGAAAAGGCAAGTGCAAGGCAGCCCTGCCGAAGGACCGAGCCAACCTAAGAGCATACTAGACTCAGGTGAGGGGACATAACTATATATCTCGTATGATTACTGAGTTTTTCTTCGCGGTTGATTATTTAAATTGAAAAGCATAAGTTTCTATTATACATTATGATGTGCCTTGAGTTTGTAAAGGTAGTATGCATATTGTAGTATTTCCTTTTTTGGAAATGAGATTTGAAAATACATGCGAAGAATAATTAAACAAAGCTAAGATAGAGCACGAGAAATAGATTAAGTAATTAATGGACTACACCTTACTAATGTACTTTCCTGCACCAGTAGTGGCTCTTTACAGAGCCAGAGAGTACGACACAAGGTTAGGGAAGGTGTGATTTATAAACTCTGATTTTCTTATATCGAACTATCTGTTTTTAAAATCTTCCATTTTTATAAAACAAAAACCCCCATTTCCATACTCCCAGAGTGCCTAGTGTACGTATATACTTATGGCCTAATGGTAGTGAGATGGTTCCAACCGAAAGGTACTCAGGAGAGAGATGGTTCCACCTAATTACACTCTGGTTCAGCAATATTGAGGTAGAGGTGTAGGGGACAGAGATAGTACAGAGATTATGATATGATACTGCAATTTCCACCTATCGGGTAGCAAGATAGTTCTGACCGGGGAGGCTATTGTAATATCACTCACGGTATCGAGAAGTAAATGGTTGAGATAAACATAGCAGATGTTTTATCAGAGATTTTTATGCATTTGGCATGCTTATATCAAATTGAAGATAATGCATTGACTACCACGATATTGTTCAGCATTTATCTTTAGTTGTGTTATATGCACAGTATTATATTTGGAAATTGTTTTATTATTGATATACAGGTATAGATTATACCTGGCAGTGTTGTTGCCACTCACTGAGTTTGAGTAGCTCAGGTCCCTTTCACCTTATTTTTATGCAAGCGATAGACAGGAGTCTAGGTAGAGGCCATGTCTGCTTGCAAGAGCGTCTAAGAAGTATTAGTAGCTGGCTATGAGTTGATGTGTCTTCTATGTAGCGTTGTTGTTATTTAGGAGAGGGTGGGACTCCTGATATTTAGAGACATGTATTATTATGTCAGTACCTTTATTTGGTGTGTATTAAACAAGAATTTGATTTATGATAATGACATTAGAATACCTATTTTATTAGCTTCCGTACTTACATGTATGCTTTCGATTATCAATTTCATAGCCTTAGGCTCAGGGTTCAGTCCCCGACCTAGCTAGTGTGACACTTGTCTCTGGTTTTGAGATGGGTGTTACAGCTAGTCTGTGCTTGGAGTATCTCATTCTACTACACTTAATTACAACTTTCACTACTTCAGAACCACTCACCGGTTTTATTATTAACAACCACGTACGCTTGCGTGCTGCGGCTTGAGTGCTTGCATAGTAGACGGTCAACACCCTCTCCTCTACACCGGTCATGGCCAACGTTACGTCTGGTAATCACTATGGAGGCTCATGGCCTCCCCCCTCTCGGCCTGCCTGTACTCCCAACTCACCATCAACAGGCTTCTCTCACTAAGGGCTATACCATGGCGCAATATCCTTTGTTTCAGTTAACCCTAAACAACACTACTTCTTGGTCTGCTACTCGGTTGACTCCCACCTCTGGCTGTTCTCCATCCCCTTCGTGGCAACCGAAGGCGCACATGGCTACTACATCCACTTTAGACACTTCCACATAGCTTCTTAACTCCGGTGCCTCTCATCATGTCACTGCTGATTTGATCAATTTCTCGCTTCACACTCCGTATGTCGGCCCAAACAACATTGGTGATGGTATTGGGTTACATATATCTCACACTAGCTCTACTTGCTTACAAACTCCCTCTCATTCCTTTAAATTACATGATGTCTTATGTGTGCCCAATATGAAATGGAATTTGATTTCTATATATCAATTTTGCAAACCAAATCAAGCATCCGTTGAATTCTTACCCACTTCTTTTCATGTGAAGGATTTAATGACAGGGGCAACACTGCTACAAAGACGAACTAGAGATGGTGTGTATGAATGGCCGGCGTCATCACCACCTATCAGATTCAAACTTGCCTTTTTCACTATCAAAGCTTCTCCTGCTGATTGGCACTACCGCTTAGGTCATCCAGCCAAGTCTATCCTTCGGCATATTGCGTCTACCTTTTATTTAGCCTTTTCTTCCTCTATCTCTAAGCCTTTTCATTATCAAGACTGTTCTTGCAATAAAAGTCATAAATTACCTTTTCTCAATCCACTATTGTTTCCCATGCTCTACTTCAAGTCATTTTCTCTGATGTGTGGACTTCTCCTCTTCAGTCTGTTGATAATTTCAAATGTTATGTCATCTTTGTGGATCACCACACTCATTATATCTGGTTGTATCCCCTCACTCGTAAATCAGATGTTTCCGTTGTCTTTCCACGTTTCAAAGCATTGGTTGAAACCTTCTTTCAAAAAAAAATTGTTACCCTCTACTCTGACGATAGGGGAAATACACTGGTCTAAGATCATTGTTGTCCATAACTGGCATCTCTTATCTCACCACTCCTCCACACACACCTGAACATAATGGTTTTTTTTTAGGGTCGCCATTGCCACATAAACAAAACTGGTCTCGCTCTCTTATCCCAGGCTTCCTTACCTCTCTCCTTCTGGTCCTATTCTTTTCTTACCACCGCCTACCTTATCAATCGCTTGCCTACTCCCACCTTGGACATGATCTCTCTCTATCATAAGCTTTTTGCTTCTTCTCCAAATTATCTCAAACTGTGAGTCTTTGGTTGTCTTTGCTACCCGTGGCTTCATCCATACTCTCCTCATAAACTAGCCCCTCGCTCCACTCCTTGTGTATTTCTCGGCTACTCCCCAACCCAATGTGGCTATCTGTGCTATGAACCCACTACCAAGAAGATGCATATTTCCGACATGTAAGTTTTGTTGAAACTAAATTTCCTATGGCTGCTTTCCTTCCCCATTGATCTCGTCCAGATAACTCTATCGGTTCCACATAGCTCTCCATTATTCTTCTTGCTCCAGTATCTAGCACACAATCTTTGGCTCAACCTTGCATGACACCGTCATTAGTAATCTCTCAAATCCCAGCTCAGTCACTTCACTACGATGAGTAACTTTCTCTAGCCCTGCTCCCCCTTCACCTCTTTCTAGTTGCGGTGAAGAACACTTGCCGGAATTTCACCACGGTGAAATTTCATCTATGCCACGACAAAACTCCGATAATCTAGAAAATCAGCCTCTTCCCAGTTACAACACCCAACACACCCCCAAACCAACCACTGCCCCTCCTCCTAGACCTGCTCCGACAACCACATTCATAAGCCAATCACCAAACTTAACCTCTCCGCTATTCTTGCCCAAGAGGTAGAACCCACATGTGTGACTCAGGCTATCAAGGATGAGAATGGTGTTAGGCCATGTTGCGGAGTTTGATGCCCTTGTTCGCTACGGCACTTGGGAGTTGGTTCCTTCGGATGTGGCTCGGAACATTGTCGGTTGCAAGTGGATTTCTCATATTAAATGGTTGCATGATGGTTCTTTTGACAAATAAAAAGTTCGTTTGGTTGCCAAGGGTTTTCATCAACATCCAGGTGTTAACTACCATGAGACATTTAGTCCTGATATCAAGCCCACCACTGTTCGTGTAGTGCTTTCTATTGCAATCAGCCGTGGTTGGTCTCTCCGCCAACTTGACGTCAACAATGCTTTTCTTCAGAGCACTCTTACTGAAAATGTCTAC
This sequence comes from Dioscorea zingiberensis, assembly GCA_026586065.1. Classification (NCBI taxonomy): domain Eukaryota; kingdom Viridiplantae; phylum Streptophyta; class Magnoliopsida; order Dioscoreales; family Dioscoreaceae; genus Dioscorea; species Dioscorea zingiberensis. The sequence goes on along the minus strand of CM048819.1, from coordinate 33,412,649 downwards.
ATGACACAACCACAGGGCTTCATTGATATTGACCACCCAAGAATGTCTGCAAGTTGAAAAAAGCTATCTATGGCCTCAAGCAAGCACCTCGTTCTTGGTATAATGAGCTTCGTCAGTTCTTTCTCCATTCCGGCTTCATCAACTCTACCACAAAGACCTCTCTGTTTCTCTTCAACAACAACAAAGTAACTATTTATCTTCTTGTCTATGGTTATTGATAAGTGCACAAATATACATATATTTCCATCATATTCACATGCACTTATCCTGCTATTTCGCAACAATCCCTCTATTTTTTGTGCTCCTCTGGGTTTGTTTTGTGATTGAATAGATAAAATAGGCACCCAGAGAAATAGGAACAAGAAACGAGACGAAACAGGGTGAAACGAGTCAAAAGGGCACTTCATAGAGGGGTGCACGACCCCGAACAATTTGGCACGCCCGTGCTTCAAGGAATTCAAAACGCATAGTAATTAAGCCGCGGGAGTTGGCACGAGCGTGAGAGAGATGAGCACGGTCGTACCGAATCAGATAAAGTTCTATAAACCCACTGAAGGCATAAAGTTCAAGGACTTTTGGTGGAGCAATCTTTGGCGGGTATCCGGAGCGACATTAGGGTTTCAGAGGAGATTGAAGGCGGAGAAGACATCGAGCAAGAGAGTCCCCATGTTTTCAATTATGTCTTTCTCCAATATCTTTGTTTCTGTTTCCATTAGCATGAGAGGCTAAACCCCTTCGATGGTGCCTCGGACACATGATCCCTAGGATGATTTATTAATTGAATTCTGTTACTTATTGGTTTTCCTTTATTTGATAATTCTTGTGAAGTCTGTGATTGATTTATGTCATGATACCTTGCATGAGCCATGGTCAATTGCCTCGTTAGATTCTAGCAAAGCACAGGTGTGCTTAGGGTTTTGACTTGCATGTTTCTATTATGCATAGATCTATATCTCTTTTAGTTAGATTATAACTAGGTCACTATCTATTTTCATTGTTCAATTGTTTGACAACATGAAAAAACCAAAAAAAAAGCCCCGCCCTCCTTCTCTATCTATTCAAGGGATGGAAAGACAGAGGCCTTTGGTGTCCCTTCCAATCAAGAATTGAGGCCTTACAATTACTAGCCAATATGCTTTTCTCTTATCCTTTCTTCGTTCATGATTCGATATTCTGGTGTCCTGGGCATAGAGGAACCACACCAATCCATCCTGAACTTGATGGTTAAAATTTTCTGCGGTAACAATACTATGGGGTAGGTCCTGTGGAAAAATAGCTCGACACCAGAATGATAAAAAGCTTAACACCCCTTATTTAACTTTTAAAATAGGAAAAAGATAGGTAATGAGTTTGATCCGTATTCCGAGAGATCGGATGCAGCGTCTAGATGGCGTAATTGGTGAACTCCCAAGAATTAATCATTGGAAACCAATATTTAGAATTCAGTATTAATAAAGGACTCCTAGGGGGATTGAGATTTAAGGTGCCACGCGCATCTCTGATTGCTCGCAACCTATCAATTGTTCATATTAGTTTATTTAGATTAATCAATCAACACAATCACTTTCATAATTTTGTTGATTCAATAACCCTATCTTCGGGTACTGTATTACTTGATTGACCCCATATACTTGTGGATAGTTGTCGCGGACCCTATGCGTGCATCAAGTTTTTGGTGTCGTTACCAGGTACTAGCAACGCTAGGAATGGTAGAGTTTTTTATTCTAGTTTGATAGTCTAGTTTACATTTTTTTTTTTAGAAAAAAAAACTTTTACTTTCAGGTTTGATTTCGGTTTCTTTCTGTAAAGGTAGCAGCGCATGATTAGAAGCAGGCTCCATATCCAATTGATGTACCTGATCTGGATTTTGAGCACTATCTTCGTCGTCAAATATGAGAAATCGTTCTCAAAAAGACGGCAATAATAGAATCTAGTGCGGAAGTCAATCAACCAGAACCGATGACGGCCCAAACCCGATCTATATTGGATTTCGCGAGACCGAACTTGGACGGCATCGCCTCAAGCATCATTCCACCTCTAGTCACCGGGCACAACTTTGAATTGAAGCCCCATGTCATCTAGATGGTCAAACAGTCATGCCAGTTTGACGGGTTCTAAGATTAGGACCCGTATGCACACTTGTCAAGTTTCGTGGAAATCAGCGACACAATCTTAATAAACGGAGTATCCTCGAACACCATAAGCCTCAGGCTATTTTCGTTCTCAGTCCGAGGTAGAGTAAAATAGTGGCTAACCTCTTTACCACACAGTTCTATTACAATATAGGCATAGTTGGCTGAGAAGTTCCTAATGAAAATACTTTCCACCGTCCAAGATAACGAAGCTATGGAGCGATATCGCTTCCTTCAGACAGTTGGAGATGGAAACATTATATGACACATGGGAGAGATACAAGGACATACTCAGAAAGTGTCCCTAGCATGGGGTTGAGGATTTGATGTAGGTCCAAACCTTCTACAATGGGCTGAATGTAGCCACCAAATAGATGTTGGACGCAGCAGCAAGTCGCTCCCTTTGTAGCAAGGATCTTGAAGCGGCCAAGGAGCTAGTGGGTGAGATGGCCACCAACGGCTATTAGTGGAGCTCTACAAGGACAAAACCAAGCAAGGTGGCCGGGGTTTAGAATGTGGATGCGATAACAGACCTAGCAGCCATGGTAGAAGCCCTCAACAAAAAGATAAATAACATCAACATCCAACAACAAACACCAGTATGGATGTGAAACAGATGTGGGAGTAATACAGTGGAAGGGAAGGCTGAATAAGTAGAAGAAGTTGATTTCATAGGAAGATCACAGAGCAATCCATACAGCTTCACCTATAACCTTGGATGGAAGAACCATCCCAACTTATCCTACAGCAACTCAGGGAAACTAAGGACAAATCCACCCCAAGACAGTCAACCACCACCACCACCTTCAGGTTATCAACTACCAGCACAGAAAAAGAAGGGAGCAAACTTGGAAAGCTTGATCATGTAGTACATTACAAACAATGAGGAGATAATGAGGAAACAACAAACATCCTTGCAGAATCTCGAATACCAAGTTGCTCAGATAGCTAAGGCATTGGCAAAAAGACCAACAGGTGCACTTCCAAGCAATACAGAGGTCAACCCAAGAGAATCTGTCAAGGCCATCACCTCAAAAGCGGAATAGAACTAGTGCCACTAAAGGTCAAGGAAACAAGAGAAGCACCCTCTACACTCCCTAAAGAGGACAAATCAGAAGGTGCCAGTAAGATGGCCACGGGTAAGGACAAAGAAGCACCCATGGTGCCCGAGTATAAACCCAAGCTACCTTTTACAGCCAAGTTGAAAAGGACCAACAAGATGAGTAGTTCAAAAATTTTCTGAATGTTTTCAAGGCACTATACATCAATGTGCCTTTTGTCGAAGCGCTTTCACAAATGCCACGATATTCGAAGTTCTTGAAGGAACTGCTCACAAACAAGAGAAAATTGGAGGAGGTGCCTCTAGCAACCTTGAACGAACAGTGCTCGGGTGTCCTCACCAATGCACTACCAAGAAAAGAGAAGGACCCAGGGAGTTACATAATTCCCCGCATAATTGGAGGATTGGTAGATGAACAAGCCCTAACTAATATTGGAGCAAGCATCAATCTTATGCCATACAAAATACTCCAAAAGCTGGGGATTGGGGAGCTGAAACCTACAATGGTGACACTTCAGATGGCAGATAGATCAATCTGTCACCCTCGAGGGGCAGTTGAGGACGTGCTAGTGAAAGTCGACAAGTTCATCTTCCCCTTGGATTTCTATATCTTAGACTTGGACGACCAGGTGGAGGTGCCGCTTATTCTTGGAAGACCCTTCTTGAAGATCGCACAAGCACTGTTTGATATCAAAGACAGCCGAATGACATTAAGGGTCAGAGAAGAAGCAGTGGTCTTCAAGCTCAAGGATGTCATGCGATACCACTTAGAACTCGATGATACTTGTTATTTCATTGATCATACTGATGACCGTGTTTCTTAATTTGTACATGACGAACTACTGAAGGACCAACTAGACAACATGTTCAAGGATGTACCACCTTGGGAAGACTCCGACAAGGAACAAAAAGCAAAGCAACCAACAAAACCCTTTGACTCGAGCAGAGAAAAAAAAAGGCGTGGTGGTAGAAATTCAGAAAAAGGAGAAGGAACCATCCTCCTCACCTTCAACCCTATGACCGAGACCACTCAAGACTAATCCCTATGAGTATGAATTCATTGCTTCATTAAGTATAAAATTTACAGGGCATGATCCTCCCAGTGATCCTCTCAATGGGGAAACTGAGAGGCTCCATCTCTTCGAGCCTCACTAAGCTTAAACCGGTAAGTCAAGCTAGTGACGTTAAATAAGTGATTCTTGGGAGGCAACCCAAGTTAGGATAGTTTACAAGTATCATTACTGCTTTAGTTCTTAGTAGAAGTGTGCTTAAATCTCCAATTAGATGATGTTACAATTAATCTAGTGATTCGCAGATCCGAAGGAAATCGAAGTAAAAAATGGATCACAACAGCAAAACAGAGACATGCACGGCCTTAGTTATATTTGGCACGGCCGTGCAGAAGGGCGTGCATCTCTAGAGATTTCTCCTCACACAAAAGACTCTATTGCGCACGACCGTGCATTTCATTTGCACGGGCGTGCTATGTAGGGCGACGAACGCAATGAGTCCAGAGCTTCGGCACGGCCTTGGTTCAATTCAGCACGGCGATGCCGAAGAGCATGCACCTATCAGGATTTCTCATCTCACAAAGAACACTACTTCTCTCGGTTAGGCATCTTATTAGCACGGCCATGCGCATCTGGGCGACGGAACTAAGGCTTGGTATACCCTTGTACATGCGTGTGCGCACCACCGTGCACAAGTCAAAAAGGCTTTTAAGCCCTAAACCGCGCGGAGACCCTTCACTTTACCTCTCCTTTATGACCGTGCACCACAGCCTTCCCCTCCACCGGCACTCCTCCATCTCCTCTCATTGCACAACCACGTACCTCCTTCTCCCGTGAGCCACCACCATTGAGAGCACCATACGGCCGAAGAAGCCATCCAAAGAACAACCACGGAGGAAGAAGCATAAGAGAGAGGGGAGCTCCCAACTGCAGGCACCCTCATCCACCACCACCCCGCAGTAGCTGACCTTCACGACGCCCATGTTTGCCTCCAGATATTTCCGCCTCCGTCAATTGAGCTTCGACGAGGCTCGCCGCATCGATTGGGACGTGCTAGAGATAGTAGACTTCGCCACCGACATATAGAGGTATCTAGACGTGGGCGGATGGCGGCATCTATTGGACGTTCAGGAGATGACATACCGATAGCTGACGCTAGAGGTGCTCTCGACGTTCTAGGTAGCCAAAGGTCTCATCTCCTGGTACCGACCCGACCAGATCAAGTTCAGGCTGTGGCACCATGTTCCAAATGAGTTACACTGACTTCGTCATCCACCTTGGACTCTATGATCAAGACTTCATGACGACCCCAGAGTACCAAGTTCTGAGGTTAGATACTGGAGGAGAAGTTGACAAGAAAGCTTGAGTGCAAACACTCTCCACACGCAAGCGTACGTGGTCGCAAGTAATAAACCGATAAGTACAGAGTCGTAATCCCAAGAGAACGGAGATAGATTTTCCTACTTGCAAGAGCGAGTTAGTGAAATGATAGATTGTGTAGTGTTATCAAGTGTAATTGATTGTAAGGGGATTGTGGTAAACTAAGGGTAAAGAGGGTAGATTCTCAAGATGGATGACCTAGGGTTGCATGGGTTGCTAGACTTGTGAAGGTCTTCTCCTTGGAATGCTAGGTTGTCAGGATCATAGATGTGGGTGTATGTGTGATAAAGTGTTGTGCTTATGTGCACTCTAGGTGTATCCTACAGGACCTTATTTCTAAGGGTCATGCATCCAAAGTCCATATCTCTATGGTACAACGGACACATTATAAGACAACACTATGTCACTACCGTGGAATTGCCTAGCCTGATCTCTCAGCACTAGGTCCAATCGGTGTCACTCCATCTACCCTAATCCTCTATTCTACTCTCAAGCATAAATTTCTCATAGTTCTTGGAGTTAAAGATACTCATAGTCTCTCAACTAATGAGGGGATAAAGAGAATAGATTCAAAGACACATCCACAACCCAAACAACAAAGCAAACCAAAGATAATAAGTGTATCAAGTCATAGCAACCATACAACCCTAGATAATGTGTTTAAGCTAACATTGCAAAGAAAACATCAATAGCAATGAAAGCTTCCATACAAACATCCATAAATGAACTAAAGAGAGTTCTAAAACAATAGAAATAAGAATCTAGAAGTTCCCCCTCATAAATGCCCAATCTCCAGCTTGAAACTGTGTCCAGCTCTTGTAAACATCGCGATGTCTAGAAAAGCCATTGTGATGTTATTTCTCTGTATTGATTGGTCTGAATTCTTGCATCGCGATCTTCTAAGGGCCATCGCGATCTGATTTCCTGGGTAGATTTGGCATTTCGTCTCTTCTATACATTGCGATGTCCGGTTGGAGCATCGCGATATTTTAAACTGTGCTGCTTCAGATGACCTGTTGCACAAATATTTCACTTGTTTCAGCATTTATCAACTACAACCAGGTGTAAAACACTTATAACACATACAAGACAGCACAATTGCACGAATGATGTATTCTAGAGCTAAAGCACGTGTAATTCATTCGATAATGCACTCTTCACCTCTAAATTCCTTGGCAAACATCTACTAAAATAGCTCATTTCTAAGAGCTATCAGGAGACTCAGTACAGATCCACATTACAACCTGCGCTTGTCGAAGGCATCTACTCTCCGCTCCCCAGCCCTCAGGTACATACATCTGATCCTCAGCCACTCCATCACAGGGCGGGGACGGAGCACGGGAGTCGTGAGCACCAGGGACTTCCTCTACCTTTAGAGCATGCTGGATGGCTTCCGACTCTACCCGGGATTGGTTGTGGCCGAGCTACTGATACATCAAGCGAACCATACTAGGATCAGAGCGATCTTCGCAGGGCCATACATCACGGGACTGGCCTGAGACATCGACGTCTTGTCACAGCATGTGATAAGACAAATGGCGATCACAAGGAGCTCCACCATAGTTACCATTGACACATTGAAGGCGATGGGCATGGTGCGCACCATACGGACGTCTCAGGGAGTCCGATACACAGTCTCCGCCCCCACTAATCTACCGGCACTCACAGAGCGGCCTAAGCAGCAGGAGTCAGCAACAGCAGGACCTAGCACCTCACCGCCACCAACAGTAGGACCGAGTACTTTATCTTCCCAGCAGCACCAGCACTGACCCAAGCGGATAGAGATGCCATCCTCATCTTGCTGGTGCATGCCACACAGCTATCCCTGGATCGCTAGGGTATAGCGTATCCACCCCCACCACTACCATCAACTCCAACCGAAGGAGACACGGGGGTGGCAACTAGAGATAGTGCTGCTAGAGAGAACACGGACGAGGACTTCTATAATTCCTTCGATAGCACCGAGGAGGAGGACCTGGGTATATGAGCATCATCTCTATTTTTTTATTTATTTACCATATTTGTATTTTCTTTTTTCTTTGAGTCAGTCTGATCATAAAAAGGTTTAGTCTTTCTGTGTGCTATGGAGTTTCACTTTTTTCGTGCCTTCAATGTTCTCAGGAAAAGTTAAAATTCATACTTGACAGGAAACACAACCAAAAGGATCGACACATCATGATGCACATTGAACTAAGTTCACCCTTTTTCTACCATCTTGTTTTAGCATGACATATACTTTTTAGTGCATATATTGTGTGCATTGGGGAGAATGCACGATTTAAGTATGGGGGAGGGATTAATCATTGGAAATTATATTGTTCATGATAACTGTTGATTTAGGATGATCTATGAACAAATTAATTGGAGTCCTCTTTTGTATCTAGGTCAAACATTAGTGTTGGGGGCTGATTTTTTTTTTTTTTAAGTATACTATATAGTTTTGCCTTTACTAGACACCTCACAAAATTTTGAGCACAAACTCTGATTGTATTGTCACTTGTCTACTTAGGTTTGAACTTTGCTTAGTTCGTGACCACTAGTCTTTGCTACTTATGTTAACCAAAAAAAAAAACAAAAAACAAAAAAAAAGAAAGAAAGAAAGAAAGAAAGAAAGAAAGAAGAAGAAGAAGAAGAAGAAGAAGAAGAAGAAGAAGTGAGAAGAATTAGAGAGTGGTTGGCACAACCGGGAAGTCGAATCCATTAGGGATGCCCTACCGGTATAGAAAAGATGGTAGAAAGAGCTATCACCTTTGAACCGTGAAAGCCGTCTTTGAGTAGTCGGATCTTGGGCATCACAAATGTTCACTTGATAACCTTCCGAAGGAAAAGATTACCTCATTGGATGTATGAAGCTACTACTCCCAGCTAGAGAGAGTTAGGGAGAGGTTAGTGAATAAAGGTTAGGTTGGCTGAGCCAGGCTTGAGTTGATAAGAGGCACCATAGGAAGAGTTACACACACATGTGGGGAGTCCAAGTACAAGGCAAGACTTATTTTTCTATAAAAAACATTCGTAGCACTTAGTATTGTGTTTTCCCGGGCACCAGAGGGACTCCCAACCATTTGAGAACGGAGATTTTGCACTTATCTATTTTTCTTTATATATTTCCTTTGCTTGAGGACAAACAAAAGTTCGAGTGTGGGGGTATGATAAGTACACAAATATACATATATTTTCATCATATTCACATGCACTTATCCCGTTATTTCACATCAATCCCTCTATTTTTGTGCTTATCTAGGTTTGTTTTGTGCTTGAGTAGGTAAAATAGGCACCCAGAGCAAAAGGAACAAGAAACGAGACAAAACAGGGCGAAACAAGTTAAAAGAGCACTTCAAAGAGGTGTGCACGGCCCTAGTACAATTTGGCATAGCCGTGCACAAGCCCGTGCGCTTCAAGAAATTAAAAAACACATAATGATTAAGCCGCGGGAGTTGGCACGGGCGTGCGTGAGATGCGCACTGCCGTACCGAATCAGATAAAGTTCTATAAACCCACCAAAGGCATAAAGTTCAAGGACTTTTGGTGGAGTAATCTTTGGCCGGTATCCGGAGCGACATTAGGGTTTCAGAGGAGATTGAAGGCGGAGAAGACATCGAGCAAGAGAGTCCCCATGTTTTCAATTATGTCTTTCTCCAATATCTTTGTTTCCGTTTCCATTAGCATGAGAGGTTAAACCCCTTCGGTGGTGCCTCGGACACATGAACCCTAGGATGATTTATTAATTGAATTTCTGTTACTTATTGGTTTTCCTTTATTTGATAATTCTTGTGAAGTCTGTGCTTGATTTATGTGATGATACCTTGCATGAGCCATGGTCAATTGCCTCGTTAGATTCTAGCAAAGCACAGGTGTGCTTAGAGTTTTGACTTGCGTGTCTCTATTATGCATAGATCCATATCTCTTTTAGTTAGATTACAACTAGGCATAGGTAACGAGTTCGATCCGCATACCGAGAGATCGGATGTGGCGTCTAGATGGCGCAATTGGTGAACTCTCAAGAATTAATCAATGAAAACCAATACTTAGAATTCAGTATTGATAAAGGAATCCTAGGGGGATTGAGATCTGAGGTGCCACGCTCATCTCTAATTGCTCGCAACCTACCAATTGTTCGTGTTAGTTTCTTTACATTAATCAATCAACACAACCACTTTCGTAATTTTGAACTAGGTAACAAAGATAGTCAGTACTAGTTTACAGTCCCTGTGGACTCGATAACCCTACCTTCGGGTACTGTATTACTTGATCGACCCCATACACTTGTAGTTAGTTGTCTCGCACCCTGTGCGTGCATTAATTATGATATTATTATCACAAGGAGTGATTCTACTGTTAAGAGATTCATTACACTTCTAGCAAATCGATTTTCGTTAAAGGATCTTGGTTCGTTAACCTACTTTCATGGCATAGAAGTTGTCCCTCATCACAAGGCACCATTCTATCACAACGGCATTATATTGTTGATCTTTGTGCTCCTACCAAGATACTTGATGCCCGCTAGGTCACCACACCCCTCACCACAACGCCCACTCTTCTTCTTTACTCGGGCTTTGCGCTTTCGAATCCCACTGAATATCGTACCATTATGGGAAGCCTTCAATACCTCTCTCTGACTACCCCGGACATTGCATATGTGGTCAACAAACTTTCTCAGTTCATGCATTGTCCAAACGGATAACTGGAATGTTGCAAAACATCTTCTCTGTATCCTTGTGGAACCATTGATCAGGGTATTCTTCTCTATCGCCACTCCACACTTGATCTTCATGCTTTCTCTAACGTTGATTGGGCTGGTAACAAAGATGACTTCACTTCCACTAGCGCATACATTGTTTATATTTGTCACAATCCCATCTCTTGGAGTTCCAAGAAACAACGCACGATTGTTTGGTCCTCGACTAAAGTTGAATATCGATCTGTTGCTGCTACAGCTGCCAAATTACGTTGGATCACATCTCTCCTTGGTGAGCTTGGTTTCTCTTCCTCTTAGACACCAGTCATCTACTGTGATATGTGGGAGCCACAAATTTATGTTCTAATCATGTGTTTCATTCCTATATGAAACATGTTGCACTCGACTATCATTTCATTCGTGAACAAGTTCAGATTGGTGTTCTTCGAGTGACGCATGTCTCTTCTACAGATCAGTTGGCAGATGCTCTCACTAAACCTCTACCCCGCACATGCTTTCATCAGTTACTACTCAAGATTGGAATCTCCTCTCGGAGCTCTAACTTGCAGGGGCATGTTAAAGATGTTAGAGATATTAAAAGATTGTTTCCTTATTTAGATGATTGTATAATTGTAATTAGATTTGTATAGCTCAGAATTTTAAATTCCCTAGATTAGAGTTAGTTTCGAATTTTAAATTATTATTTTCTGATTCTATTTGTAACCTATTTATAACTTTCTTCAGTCAATGGAAAGGCAAGCCATCATTTCCTCGATTCTAAAATCTTATAGAAAGGAGGTATAAAGGGAGGAGAGAGAGACGAGAAGGCCTTCTGGGACTTTTCTAGACTCTCTCTTAGAGCTCGTCTTCAACCTCGACTCTCTCCCTCTCCACCTCACTCGACTCTTCTCTAAAACTTATTGAGATTTTCTCTCTATTCTCTTCTTCTCCTTTAATTACTCCCACTGACTTGATCGTCAGAGAGTTTGGGGAGAAACCTCCGAACTTCCCTTACACGGATCATGATACAAATGTGGCTAGGACTAACAAAGAGGGTCAAGATCCACTTCAAGTCACAATTGGGGTAGTCACACGGGCTTGGGCTAAGAGACTCAAAGATACTCTTGGAGGTTTAATTCAAGAGGTTGATCATGAAGAGGAATGCAAGATTGACATTAATGGAGAAGCCAAAGTTTGTCCACATCATTAAAGCACTCACTAATTAGAAGTTGGACTTTCAAGGTATCTCATACTTCAAGGTCTTGGAAAGGGAAAGAGTTTAATTTCACATGCAAGGCTTTTTATATTCTGAGCATTGAATGTCTCTTAGAAATTAAGGGAATTTAATTTCCAATACATGACTTTTCAAATTCTGAAGCTTTAATGTCACTTGGAATTGTGAGAGATTTTAATGTATGACTTTTCAAATTCTCTTCTCAGGATGTTAAGTTTTGAATGAAAATGTAGAGAGAAAATTCTCTTTGGTTCTTCATAGAACTATCTATCGAACTTATCAAGATTGTCTTGTGACGTTCACCCTGACTTATCAAACGATTATCCATCCCCGTTTGTGGCGTCCTCGCTATACCAAAGTTCTTGCTTCTTCATAAGTAACGGGTCACGGTTCTTCCACCCTAAACGTGATTGTAGAACGATCGAAGGGCTAATCTTGTTACGGGGTTCGTCAGGCTTGGCGAGGTTCGTATCAGATCAAGACTCACCCACCGGACTCCCATTGCCTCTCCGGACAGTAACTCACCAAAAGTTGCCGCCTAGCATGAGTCGTTTCCATATTCCATCCATCATCAACTAGCATTATCAGATCTCTCTCTCAGCTGATCTCCCAGAGTGCGCATTCCGAGGACCAGTTGATTCCGAGCATCAATATTATACATACCCAAATCCAAATATTTGGACATTTTTTCATTATTTTCAAAATTATACATTTGACTCTTTTAGTTTCTGGTTTTCAAGAGAGATAAATAATTTTCTAATTGTAATACTTCACTTTTTTTAAAAAAAAATCACACTTTTATTGAAATACTATCTTATATATTGGAACCGCTCGAAGTTGGTAGTTCTCTAAATGCAACATTTTAATAAATAATTATGATGAGATCATCTTCAAACTTAAATAAAAAATAGAGATTGAGATTTTAATAAGTATAAACTTAAATAAAAATAAACTAAAAAATGTTGGGTTAATTTTTTTTTACCCAAATGAACAATATCATTTTTTCACTCTCGCAACTCAACTTTTTTAAATCTATAAAAGACTCGGAATTTTTTTAAATCGCAAAAAGGCGCCTCAGTTAACATCCATGAGACGGCCGTGAGGTTAAATGGCTAACCTACGTCCAATTTCTTAATTAAAATTTAAATTCTAATTATAAAAACCCTAACATTAATTTTAAAAATCCTAATTTCTAATAACACGTGTCATTCATCCTGCCCTCCTCCTAGTCTAGGGATCCCCACCCGAGATCCCCACCCTCTCATGCCCGTCGAAGCTCCTTCGGCGGCACCGAACTGTTGCTTCTCACAGGAGCTCAACCTTCTTGCCATTTCCAACCTCACCGAGCTCATGAGGGAAGTGAGGTTGGAGAAGTCGAAAGGGAAGGGTCCGATGAGGCCATTGGATCAGACGATAAGGGGTCTCAAGGGTCGATAGACGGCTGAGAGTGTTGGGAGTGATCCGGCCATTGAGACCAAACCAGGGCAATTGGACAGCTATAACGCAGGACCGGTTCGGGTTGCATGTGATTCCGGTCCAAAAGGAGCAAACCGAGGTGTCAGGCCTCCAGTTGAGGTCTCGTAAGGGAGGCACACGCACGATGAAATCTAGCAACGCACGCGTATCATCAGCCAAGAACGGCAAGGCATAAGAAAACTCGTCGAGCAGACGATGAGAAGAATTGCCATGACAATGATTCTTGATGCCATTGTCATCCTCAGACCTCGCTCGCTAGATCAACTCTGCTTTTTTTTTACTTTGAGAGTCTCTGAGGAGGTTGAGGTTGGAGAGATGGATGGGGGCGGAGACGGAAGTGAAAGGGAATAGCTCCAACGAACATGAGAGGATGGGTATCTAAGGAGGGGATCTCTAAGTTGGAAGAGGACAGGATGATTGACATGTGTCATTCAAAAAATTAGATTTTTTAAAATTAGAATTGGAGTTTTATAATTTAAATTTTAATTTTAATTAAAAAAATTAGAGGTGAGTTAGCCACTTAACCTCATGGCCGTCTCACAGATGATGACAGAGATGCCTTTTTTGCGACTTAAAAAAAATTACATATCTTTTAGACTTAAAAAAAATTGAGATGCCAGAGTTTATTCAGTGGGGGGTGGGGGGGTTTAAACCCAAAAATGTTGGTATGATTAAAAAAAATAATTAAAAATAAAAATATTATACTAAAGTAACCATACTTTATCCAGATCGAACTGCTACCCCCTCTAAAATGTGATAAGTAAGAATTTCAGGAATAACATTTCCCAAATTTTTGTTTCAAACTCACCACATAATTCAAGACTAAAAAACACCAAAATCAACAGGTGCACCCAGGCGTCACCCAGATTCTTGCCTGCAATGTTAACCGAGGGCTACTCTCTGGGCAATTAAATAAGCCTACTTGAAGATAACAATACTTATCAAAGTAAACTTGGATGAACATGCACCACATGGGGAAAGCATATAGACTTGAGGCTCAAATAGACTGACCATTGAGATAATGATGAGCACCTAACTACATTAGTTTTCAATTAGAACTAGGAATTGATGGTACAAGAATCGATTGGCATAGAATCAAAATCTAAGACGATAACAGATGTGTTGTCCTTGGTCCGCAAATTCCTAGCTTCGCTTAAAACAAAATTTGCAATCCTTTTAGCTGAATTCCGATCATGAGCATTCTCTCTTGCCTTCATCTGCAAATTTCAACGAAGAATGACTCAAAATTTTCTTGCCATCCAAAAAAGGAATAATAAGAATTCATTAGTTACCTGTAGGGCAAGCTGTGTTGCTTTCTTAGCACTGATAACATCCCACAGACCATCACTGCATTTTTATTACATGAAGTTATAGTTTCAAGGATAAAAAGCATTGCGGCATTAACAATGGACAAAACAGATTTTTCAGAAAATGTCAGTACCTTGCAATAACCGCAAATGCTGTACATGCTCTTGATATATGAAGAACAGGACTTACATAGGGTTCTGAACTGAACCTCGCATCCTGTTCTTTCAAAAACTTGTCTCCAAGCATTCGAGCAAGATTTATGCCTGTGCAAGTAAAGGCAGAAGATAAAATTAAACATTGATATACCATGAAGTTTCACCAATTTGTTGTCAGGCTAGTGGAGTCCCACAAAGATAACCGTTGAAGCAATTGAGAAATTACCGCAAAGACGAGTTTCACCATCTTTCAATGGCATCCCAATTTTCATCATCCGAGCCCGCTCAGTCAAGCTACTTATCCGGTGGTCCTCAGTCATATTGATCTGTTTCTCATTAATACTGCCCAGAAAAGAACAATTCTATCAGGCAAAAAAACATGGACTGATCAGATAAGATTGTCTGAAAAATGAACTGATAGAACAATATACATGATATCAAGGAGGCCACATCAAAATTAATTTTAAAACACAACCTTTAGGAGATCCTCTCAGCTAATAAGCTTCTGAAAAGCAGCTGGAGATATACATCACTCCCTTGTAGGAGGGCAGAAGAATGGTGGCAGAAAAATTTCAACTGATTCTAGGGCAAATGAACAAAAAAGAAACAACCTATTCAAGTTCGGCTTAAATTAAGCTTGGGTTTAGTCCAATTATTAAATTCCACCCCCTTTCGGCATTATTAATGGGATCCAACACATGACTAATCATAGTTCAATTAGACTGTTGAAAGAACATGTAGGATAAGAAAGAAAAGAAAACAAAATTGAAAATGATGAAAAAAGAAAAGAAAAAGGCATTATTTCATTTACTTGCATTTGCTGATCTTATTTTGTTTTCTGCATTAAAAAAAAAAAAATTGTCCGATTTGTTTCCTTTTCTTTCATAAATACAAACAATCCTACATGATATAACCAACAAATGCTAAGAGGCAATGCCTTTACTTATCCTAACATAACTGCCAACCATAGATCACCAGAAATAGGCCCTCATCTTCTAAAAAAGCTGAAAAATAACCCTTATGGAACATAATGAAATACAAGTACTTCTGTTAGCTATTATCCCCTAACATTATCTATAACAAGCTACTAAGAATTGTGCAGATAGTCATACCTCATAAAACAAGCTGAATCACCTACATTTGCACATTGAGCATAGAATTCATTGTTATGATCAAGCCAAACTAAAAGAACTGTCGCAGTACACCCCTGTACAACAATATATATAACATTGGTATACTCAGAACAATGGTTTAGAGAGAGAGAGAGAGGTGGAAATGGGGTAATGGAAAGTTGGAAACCTCATATTGATGATCCATAGCAGCTTCTGTTGAAGAAAATGCATCTCTGAGGACATCTGAAGCATCACATTGCAAAAAAACCTTCCCCCTCGTATCAGGATTTGATAGAATGTTGACAACATTCTCAGGTAGCAGCCTTTATAAAGGAACAAAAGGTCATCACTATTATAACAAACAAAGTGGCTGAAAATATAGAAATAATCATCAATGCAGTAGCATTGCCAACATACTGTCTGGTAATGCATTTGTATGAAACGGAGGTCAGGATAAAAAACAAAATAAAAAAAATGTACAAAAGAAAACAAGCCTCAAACATCTGATATCTTCTAATATGTTTAAAATCATATCACTGTGAGACATTATTCTCTCAAAACGTAAAAATGTATGTACAACCAAACAAATCAAATGGAAATGAAAGTGTCATAGAAAAGAAAAAAAGAAAAAAGGAAAAAAAATCAAATAGCATTTGGCAGATCAAAAAACCAGATAAGTCTGCAGCACATCCCTAAGTAAAAAAAGAGTGAATCGTATGCACGACAAAAGATAAGGTTCTAAGTAGGCTATTGCAGAAATTTGTACAAACTGGTTAAGCTTCCAATAGTTCAGATATCTGACAAACCATATTTCAAAAACAACGTTTGGGTTGAATAAGCACACCACCACCCATTTTTTCCTACTTGATTCTTGAAGGTCATCACCATACTCCATACATCATAAGATGCCTGAGCCTTTCCAGTAATGCATACAACAAGTAATTTAGAGTTAACAGATTGGATTCTTAGATGTTAAACTAGGGTGGATTATACAAAGATTTTGGGGTGTAATTTGATAGATAAGGAATGCGGAAATTCCTAAAAAAAGTTTTAGCAATGCATAACTCTTATGTACGGGAAGGTTATCTCAGTATTTATCAAAGAAAAAAATTATGAGCCGGTTCTTTCCACATGTAGAGAGAGAAAGGAGGCCCAGGAGTCACCTTACTTGGGGTTTGTGTAAATGAGCATCCACAAGGTTCTTCATAACACACTGTCACAACACGCAAAGGTATGGAAAAAATGAATGATGCAAACCTGCAGCCTGCCATTGCACAGGGTATCATCATCTATCATTCTCACTCACTGAACAGAGAAACCACACCATTTGCATATTCACTTGGTTACGAGGCTAAATGACTTTCAAAAACCTCATAGCAAGGCATTTGTTTAAAGTTTTATGTCCATCTAACGAAACACAAGATCATTCTTCACAGGAGAAAATATTACTGGCTACTACAAACATGAATTTGAACCCTCATATTCTGCAACATTTGTTTAAATTAATCTTGACTGAAGGCCCTTAACCTTCTGTATTAAGAGGCAATTTCCATGATATGAAATAGCTACCTCTAATATCGAATAACTAGAACCCTCGATGAAGATGCAATATCAAGGATTTATCCATCTGCAGATCATAAGGGCTGCATGAACCATTTTAATAAAAAATTCAAAGCTATATATACCGGAGAAATTCAAGAGAGGATTCTGTAGACAGCTGCTAGAGCCTATAGGTATCTTGAAGAGCTTATGGCAATGTCTTGGTAAATGGGTTCAAAAGAAATCCAAAAATACGGAGCAGGTATCAGTTCAGCACTACAGCCTAGTGTCACTATACCACCAACAATATTTATGAATCTTTCAATGCGCCAGAGTCTTGTTCTAGATATACTGAATGTAGTGAAGCAAAAGATCATGAAGCAAATGGATAAAAGATTAAACACAGTCAGCTAGTTGACAGCACACACCCATTCTGCTGTTAAGGATTAGAGATGCATGGAATGTGGTATCTGTTATAGACCAAAGAGTAAGATCAGGCTAAATGAGAGGAGATACACATACAGACAGTGGCAAGTACCTCCGATATTCCTTGTGTCATGCCACAGTTTTTATTTGCAACATTAGAGGTAAGATGAGAACTAAGTGGATCCAGATTTTATGAAGAACAAGTATAAAGACACTTATATGGAGATTATTTTTTTACCAAATAGGAGACAATAAAGCACATGTGGAGAAGGATATGAGTTACTTTCTCTTGTCAAGAATGCCAGCTAACCAACCTTAAAAGATAAATGAGAAAAAGTAAGGTGCCAAGAAATGAGCACAAATGCAAAAGATGTGAACCCTATGGCCGCCATGCTAAGTCATGTAAGAAGCTAGAGTGGGAACCACTAACAATGGCATCTCAAAGCCTTGCTCCCTCTTGAATATTCTATATGCATTTACATTATTAAATTATTGCATTGTTTGTGTTGTTATGTGAATTTGTAGAAAAGCCACTGGAGACAAGTAATGATGTCATGAATGAATATGGAGTGTTTTTGTTCAGTGGCTAATCATAGGAAACATTTTTTTTAACCTATGCTTGTAATGTGCTTGTAAAATCACAGAATATTTGTGAAATCTATGTTTGTAAGGTATGGAATCACATGAAATATTTGTGATAAAAGAAAACACGTATTTGTGAAATAGTAGATAATTCAAATGGAAAGAAGTATACCAACGGCCTCTTGGCCTATTGGTACCGGGTTCCTGCATAGGGTGTGTTCTCTTGGAGGGACCGAGTCCCCCACTCACGCAGGTGACGGCTCAGGTGTGTTCAAGTGGGCTCCAAACCTGTGCCCATTCCTGACTTCCCTCGTGGGGGCACTTGTCTCCTTAGTCAAAAAAAAGTAAAAAATGGCCGAAAGTATTTCCACAATGTCATTTTTATAGGAGCATATCTGGAAAATAAATTGAAGGAATATTGCACCAAACATTCTTTTTGGATTTACTTTGCTTATGAGGCAGATATACAAACTCATTTTATAAGGGTAAACATGCAATCATTTTTGCAGTGGGCTATTGCCCCAAAGCTTTATTTTGGCATTACATTGTTCAGAGTGGTACATATGCAAACCCATAATTCATATAGGCATATATATGCAAAAACAAAATGGAAAATTTTGCAATCCTCCATTTCTAAGGTTCAGGATAGAAACTTTAACCCAAGGATTTATATCCAAATATTACTGATTTCTGGGGGGGTTATACATGCAATTGCAACATTTGCACTGGTATATGCAATCCAGACTTTTTGTGAGGATATATAAGGGCCTGTTTGGTATGGTGAAACTAAGATGTATTACAAATCTACTTCCACGCACGTGGCTTGTTTTTGGTGTATACTAAAATGCAAGTTATCTACTTAGATGTAAGTTGACTTGCATCAAAACCCTATAATACAACAAAACAACTAGTGGCCCGTAAAAATGAGAATGTGATCTCCTCACCTCCCTAATGTAAAAAAACATAAAATTTTGGAAAGGCTTGCATATACACGCTACAAAAAACAAATATTAGCAAATATACCCATATGGAAAATATTTACAAAAAACACTAGGATTTTTCAGCCTTATCCCCCATCTAAATATTTTTAGTTGCCTATATAACTTCGAAAATATTTCTGTATACCCCTTGAAAAAAATTGCTTCTATACCCTTCTTGTTACCACCCATTATAAGATGAATAAAATTATTATATTTGATTTATTAAAAATAAAAAATATATATTTAAAATTTTAAATACCTAAACTACCTTTAAATCTATGGGTTATATTTGCATAAAATTCATATTTGCATATATACTCCCACAAAACACAAATTTTTGTAGATATGCCCATAATGTTAAAAAATCAACTAAAATTTTTATAGTGATATATACAAAAATCTACACTTTTATAGAGATATATTTGTTAATTTTTTTAAACAATTACAACTTATATGTTGTTGATTTCTAAATTGCCAAATAAAAGGGATAACCTTACCTCTACTTGTATTATGCAAATGAACTCATAACTGAAATTGGATATTTACTTAACGCATATTACTTAAAAGATAAATGGTGTAAATTAACTTGCATCATACTAAACAAACTATAGTGAAAGTGCAAATGCATGACTCACATGCAAGTGCACTTGTACTGTATTTTCACTTGCTTCTTAACATGACTTAGCGAAAATCCCTAATAACTACTAGTAGCAAAGGCCTACAAGCTGCTTAGAACTTTCATTGATGCATATGCACGTGCAAAACCTAATCAATCACAAGTCAAATCCAACGTGATGGAACTGCCTCTAAAAGAAAACGCTAATCATCTATGCTACAAAGTACATGATTCCCTAAAGCACACATCTAAGACCATCTTATATCATGAAGCAACTACTATAGTAGAACCTTTTAGCAAAATGACAAGAAAGTAGACTTAATTTTTAACTTAGATAAAGGAGATTGGTAGTGGCAGCATATTCTAAGAATGCTTAGCATAAGAAAAAGAGAAAGATCAACAAAGGAAAGAGGACAATTACTTCATGGTTTACATGTGAGCACAAATTCTTGCAAAGCCATATCTTCTTTTTGTTAAGAAAGCAAAGCTTGCAAAGAAAGTAACAAACAAAACCAAAAGGTAAAACCATGGAATGTAGATTGTGCAACTTCATGAAGCTCTACACAAGTACATTTGCTTTTGCATACTTTTGCAAAAAACACATGCAAGAAATAACCTTAAAAAATCTACAGTCACCTGCTGCACAAACTATTTATGACAGTACAAAGGGCAGTCCGGTGCTACAAATCTTCCGCACATGGGTCCGCAAAAGGGTCGGATATAAATAAATAAATAAATAAATAAAAATACAAGAATCAATTAACCATGCGATTAGTAAATTCTTATCTATACCCGGTTCACTGCACCAGGCATGGAAAAGTGATAAATGTGTATTTTGCATTTATATATCTAATATACACATATAATCATATATTCACAGTTAAAAAGTATATATATACGGATATGTTAACATCCGACCAGCCGGTTACTGTGCATATAAGATCGCCTCCCATTTGGGCATTTGGAGAGTGTTTTAAGGATTTCCAACTGTACGGATGAAAAGATCATCGAAAAATAAGCTAGTGTGTCAATTTTCGTACAATTTGGTGAGGTGATGATCATCCCACTTAACGGTTTTTATTTTATAGAAATTTTAACAGTTCAGAATTTCAACCTTTAAGTGGGAGGATCATCACCTCACCAAATTGTATGAAAATTGACATGCTAGTTTATTTTTCGATAATCTTCCCATCCGTACTGTTGGAAATCCTTAAAACACTCTCCAAATGCCCAAATGGGAGGTTGGCCGGACTTGCACAGTGATCCAGCCAGCCACACAGTGACATTACTCTCTCTCTCTCTCTCTCTCTCTATATATATATATATATATATATATATATATTTGAATTAACTTATTTAGAAATATATATGATAGAAAACCAAAATTTAAACTTTTTAATAACAGATACACATATATGTAGATATTCATGGGGGTTTTACGCAAAAATGACAAAGCAATGTCAGAAATCTCGCATGAAAGTGTATCCTTGGCCCAATGCAATGCATCAAGTCCAGTCAAAAATTTCCTCCACACCAACGACCCTTAGGTCTATTGGTATCCGAGTCCCCACTGAGGGCTTTGCCTTGTAGTAGGCGAGCGTTCGAATCGTGGGTGAGGGCTTCTATCTGAGTGTTTGTCCAGGGTGGGTGTGAGGTGGGTGGGTGTGAGGTGGAAAGTCTGCCGCTTGAGCAATATTTCCCCCCGCCACTGGTCGAACCGAGGTCGATGCACGCCCCTTGTCCTAACTTAGCGGAGTCACTCTGACCACCGCTCTACTTGGTCAAAAAAAAAATTCCTCCACACAACTCCCCCATGGGAAATGTCATTTATGGCAAATTAGATAATTAGATGATTTCCGCATATGTTATTATGCAACTGAATGAAAAAGAGAAAAGGTGGAACTAACTTGCTTGCAGCTTTAGCTGCTCCAGCCCCACCATGGCCATCAAAGATGCAAAAAAGTCCGAACTGCATTATAAGCATCTGATTAAACATTATACCAACCCAAAAAGCAGAAGATAATGAACAAACCTGGTCGACACCAGGAAGTGGCCACTGGCAATAGCACATGTCTTCCATCGGAAGCATCTTTCCACCTCGGCGCATGGCCATCGGATCAGATGCCATACCAAACCCAAATGGAATTTGGTGATCAATGTGTTGTGTAACCTGAACCTAAAAAATCAAACAATATGGACCCAGATTATATTCAGGATATAAACCTTTAAAATCTACTATATAAATTAAATTGTGACATTTAAGAAGGTAAATTTATTTTCTTTATTCCAAGTCTGCTAACTGATGTAGTGAGGATGGGCATAGAGGTTCAATGTAGAAATGCTTAGAAGGTCAACTTTACAAGCCCCTTAGAAGTGAATAACCAGACATAAGATAGAAATTGGTTAACTTCTTTTTACCAAAAATTAGTAAAGAAAAGTGTCACTGTCAGGATACTTAACATACAGATAAAAAGAACTATATAGGTTGTATATTGAAAACAAAAAAAGACAGTTTTTTTTAATATAGAGTATTATAAAATATCAGGGGATACAATAAATACAAAACATATATGTTTAATATTTAAACAAATAGGAAAGAGTAGGTTGCACTAACGAAATTTTCAAATATTTATCTATATCAAAATGTGAAAGACTGTAAAATTAAAAAATTCTAGACCAATTCATCCATTCTTTTCTAAAAACTATTTACAATGGAAAAGATAAAGGAAATAGAAAAATAATTAATGAAATTTCCCTATCACTCTTAAAAAGGTGAACCAGTGTTCATTGATAAATGAAAAGGAAATACAGTAGAACCCATTAAGAAGGTATCGTTCCTCCTTATTTTTTTAAAAAAATTTGATCATTATTTATTTTTAGGCAATAAAAGGTTAACCAGCAAGTACTCTAGGACTAGCAATTCTTGGCTGCCAATAAGCTGTAAAATTGAATCAACAAAAGTTCAGATTCTTGTATTCAAAGCAGCTGTCTTCCTTGACCAATTAAATAATCTCCCTTTAAATCCATGGAACAGGACTCCTTTGAGGATTCTGTTTCCAAATTTGCTTGGGCTATGATGTGATTTAGTATCATATTTTATAACTCAGACATTTAGATTAGATCTAAAAATTAAATCGGATTGAAGCCATATTCCTACATAAGACATTTTCCAAATGAAGGAGCAAATTGCAAAGCACAAAATATGAAAGCTAGCACCTATCTGCAAGTGTTTGAATTGATTTCCCCGACTATTAATAATACATCAGCCGTTGATAGACACTTATCCCAACAAGTCAAATTAGTTTGAAGTTGCTCATATCCATTTTTTATTTATTTAAACCCTTGATTTGAAAAAGTCAAATTACTCTCTTCAATGTTTTATGCATTAAAATAACTAATAGTCTCACATTTATTAATTTAGTAAATTTAGAATTGAATATACAAGATCAGGTCTCTTATCTTATTAGTTTAAACTTTTGAGTAGAATCAAGCCTAGATGATATATACTGAGTTTGCATCTAATATGGTATCTAAGCTAAGTTTATGATTAACTAAAAAGGCTAACACATATCAAGGGGAGTATTAGAAACCTACATTGATTACCTTCGTAAATTCATTTTGTGAAAATACAAGTTTGACTTTCTTTTCCTATCAACTTAACTTTTAGGTTGAACAAACCATGGTTGGTTTGTCTAAAACATTATATACTTGATAAACGTCCATACAACAAAACATTTATTAGAATTTGGGTCATTAATAATATCTTAAAGGTTGTGTTTGATTAGGGGATAACCTGGTTATCCCAGGTTATTCCACTACCTCAAACAAAACATCTTTGGGGTTAGGGTTTAGATATTTTACAAGACTTAATTAATTAAATTAATGCTATTATTAATTGATAAACAAAATATTACACTAGTAATAGATATCAATCATTAATTGAAAATAAACTCAATTAAAACTATTTAATTTAATTAATATTATTTAAGCCATTAGTTAACTAGTTTAAAATTTTCTCTCGAAAACAAATTCAAACATCCAAATCCCAAATCCAACTTAACCTATTTAGTCCAACACCAAACAATCACCACGATAATGTTTGCTACTCATTCATCTTGATGTTAACAAATTATTTTTGCAATATTTGTTACCAGCTGAATACCACCATCTAGGTTTCTTTTTTTCAAGCAAATATGGTCGGAAACTTTTCCTTTTTTGTTTTTTGGGTGAACAATAACCAACAAATGAATCATAACAACAACTAAGCCTATAATCCCATACTAGATGGGGTCAGCTATATGAATTTTGTCTCCATGTAGCTCTGTTAAAGACAAGATCCGGCTCAACATCTAATAAACATAGGTCTTTAGCCACTATCTCTCTCCATGTAACCAACAAACCAATCAAGTTAATAAAATCAAATTAGAATGTCAACTAGGTTTAGATAAACGGTCCAAATTAAGGTCAATAGCACCAAAATTAATAGCTTGCTTGAGTACTGTGCCAACACAGTAAAGTTTTGGGATGTGCCACATCAAAAATTATAAGATAAAACTCAAGATCTTGAACCATGTAGATAGTGAACATAATCAAACTCAGTATTGTATAATGTTTTCAGTAAACCTCATGAAAAATTACCAAGAAATTTCACACAACTAGTTATTAACCTATACAAGAAAGGTTAGGCTGAAAAACTAAAACACGCAAGAAGGCTTGCATATTTTCTATAAACAATAAAAAATAAAAAATAAAAAATAACTCCAATAATGACAGCAAGGGTAATCCTGAAAGATGCAACGAATTAGTATGCTCTACAATTATTAATCTAAGAATCTCTTAGGTGGCGTTTGTTTGGCCGGATTTGGGTGGATGAGGATTTCCAAATACATCCGCTTTTTAAATCATGTGTTTGTTTAAGTGGATCTAAAAAGTCATTCTACTTTGAATCCCTTATCTATGATTGGTTTTACGATCAAATCAGCCGTAAAACCAAATCCAGACATTCAAATCCCTTGTGTGCTTGTCACGTGAGGAATTTTAAGAATATTTTATATTATTTTATAAAATAAAATATTATATATAGTTATTTTATAAAATAAATAATTTTAAGAATATTTTCTTAAAATAATATAAAATATTATTTTATAAAAAAAATCATAGAATAAATTTTAAGAATATTTCTTAAATAATTTTTATTTTATTGAATATATATATAGTTATTTAATTATGTATTAATTAAAAAAAATTAATGGATTTTTATTATTAATAAAATCTAATAATTATTTATGGAAACAGATTTAAGTCTGGATTTGACATATACTTTCTAAATCCAGATTTACATATCCCTCTAATCAAACACAAGATTCTATAATCCAGCACTCCAAATACATCCAACCAAACACTAGATTTGACTCTCATGTATTTCCAAATTCACGGATTTTTAAGTACAATGTAACTCAAAATCCACTTTATTTGAAAATACATCAAACCAAATGCCCCCTGATTGATTGCATGTCATGTTGGCAGTTCAAAAGTTTATGAAATTCAATTTATGATATGGGGTAAGCATTCGAAGTTTCCAATGAAGCACTTCACAAGGCATAGCACAATGCAATAAAGAGGATCCTTTCATGCTAGAACCAAGCATCCAGCCTACATCCTCAAAAGGGCATAAAATATTGCCCGTGATGTTCTCCAGCTCAAAAGAAGTCTCCAACTATTATCAAAAGTCTCGATATAAAAAATCGAAAGACCAAACGCAACCTACAATTTCTCAATCAACAAAAAGAAGCTCTAAAATTCAAAACCAGACACTAGTACTACCTAAGGAGTCTTACCTTGGCGTACAAGTTCATGATATACTAACCAACAGTAATAACTTACAACTACATAAGCATGTTTACACAATCCATTGGCAAAAACAAAAAAAAACAAAAAAAAGTTATCTGATCTTCTTGGAGTTCATCAACCATAGCATGAAGAAGCATTTAACCAAGAATCTAAAAATTTACTTCTTTAATCACCATCTCCAAACAGCATTTGGTATTCCTTATCAAATAAAAAATAGAAGACACATAGAATAGTATTTCAACTTACATGGATTCTTGAAGAAGTCCCGAGAGTTACGATGTCTCCATTTGCAAGCTCAACAGGATTGCTCCAATGACGAGATCCTGGTTGAGGATGGTGGACTGCCTTAGAGTTCAAAAGAGTTCCATTTAAGCTGCCCATATCCACGAGCTCCCATTTTGAACTCTGAAACCAATTTGCAATTTAAATAGTCAGCTAATAAAGGGGCAGACATAGGAAAAAATACTGTGGGAACTTTCCTACTGTAACAAACAGCAATTAGTGCTTAGATGCTTAAAGCTAGGTGAGATATTAGAGATTCTAACATACTATTTTCTAGTAGGAACAAGTTTAGCAGTGATAAACAATGCTGTCCAAGGGAATTTCCATTCAAACTGGTCCACCAGGACATAAACATGGATTGAGAAAACTGCCAGGAAAATACAGTGCCCGAGACCATGATGCTAAGCAACACCAAAATGATCTTACATACATTACAGGGAGAAAACAAATATATTGCTAACAGAACAAAAAAGAAAAAAGTATACTAAAAAATATACTGCTTACATTCATATTCCAATCAATAAGTGCATGCTTCCCAGAAACCTCAGAATCTTTCAATAACAAATCACAAGGAGAAACCCTTCCAAGTGTTAGTGGAAGCATATCAGCATCTTTTGACAGCCGAGAACAGGATGACCCCCGAGCAGGACCAGCTATGACCTCTAGGGTCAAGCAGCTTCCTGCACTTCTAACAAAAGATAGAATGACATAACTTACATAATCAGTAGAAACTAACAATATAAGAAAAGCTTAAGATATCCGGGATAGTGGAAGGAAAAGTAGATACGTAGTGATCCCACATCCTTGACAGAAGAGACTTGATCTCTGTCATCATCTGCAACAAACTCAAGATTATGGCTGGCATCTACCCTTCTACAATGTTTTGCATCCTTAACTGCCCAACATGATACTGAAGGACGTTTAAGTGTCTGACCAACTTGCAAAGCTTCTGGGATATCAGAAATTACATCCAATGACAAAGCACCTCCTGGAATAAATAAAGTACCAGTTAACAAATATGAATGTCTGATGAAACTTACAAACGGGCAGGTGGGTGGGGCTAAAAAAAAAGGAATGAAACAAGTTGTAGAAGCCATACCTTGGTTGATGTGAAAGTCAGCTGATGGAACCCTCTTTTTAGTGATAAGTCCATAAGAACTCAGTGCATTAGTTCTCTCATCAATTCGAATGCCAGAAACATCAGAAATATTTCTAGCTAAATCATAATTTTGGCCTGATTCATAGTCCGCATTCTCTGGAAAAAGTGGCCTCTCTAGATCATCAGACTGCAGGTGAAAGAAGTTGATGTTGAGGTTCTACCAGAAACATAATTTGTATAGAATTAAAAATAAATCTACAATTTGGTTATCGCATTTCAGTATCTAGAAGCTAGTCTTCTACATGAGCATGAAAACAACATAAATAACCACACAACAAGTCTAACATTAGTCAACAAGCATTTCCAAAAACAGTTTCTTACACTCACTGTTGGTCCTTATTAACAGAACTGATTCTCTTTGTAGGTAACATAACAGATCCTTATTAACAGAACTGAATTTAGTTCTTGTAGAAATTGTTGGATTTAGAGCAAGGGATCCCAAACCCTCAATTTTCTTGGGGAAACATTATATCTATATTGGGAACTAGGATGAAACTCATCAAATAAAACATTTAATTGAAAGATGATTGACCCAATCTATGGAGATCCTATTTTTTTCATGAACTAAAATAATAAATCAGTCCACCAGTAGATTGCTATCCAAACACATCCATTAATACTACATTTGAATTCCCGGATTATTTGGGATTGGGTAACTAGTACAAAATAAATTCCTTCCATCATTTTCAATTCTTTTCTTTTCCTCTACTCTACCTCAGATTAAGGGTAAGACATCCATTTTAGGGGAGTATACTTGCAAACCATAGCCCATCTCAGGATGTTCACATTGCAACACCCAATCTTCTCCAACACCATTTCAAGCAGACTCAATCAAGATATGCAACATTTGGGAATATAACGCACAATCAAGCAAGAAGACAAAACTAAGTAAATGATCAGAAAGCAACCTGCAATCCAGTAATTCTTGGAAACAAAGAAAACAACCCAAGAAGGAGATAACGTCAATTTAAAGGAATATATTCACAAACCAATGCTCATCTCATGAGAAAGAATTGCAGCACCACCCCCATTCTTCTCCAGCACCAATCTAACCCTACTCAATCGAGATATGAAGCAGCATAGGTGATAAACTTAAACTATACGTTCAATCAGAAAAACTAAACAATTGATTAAAAAAAAAAACCTGGCAACCTCTAATCCGAAAACCAAACAAACGAAAAAACAAGAAAAGGCGAGATCGAAGCCATGGAGAAACAGTAAAACAGCCTCAAGAAAGACCAAAGAATCATCAGAGAAGCAATACCTTGAGGGCGGATGAGGGGGCGGAGGGCGAGGGGAGGCGGGGGAGGCGGGAGAGGCGGAGAAAGCGCCAGGGGCGGCAGGCGAGGAGGAGAAGGATGAGGAGGAGAAGGAGCATGACGAGGAGGGAGGCAAGGAGGGCAGGTGCCATCTCGATCGCCATGGACGGCTGGTGGAGTGGCGGGGGATGAGGTGGGGCGAGAAGCCAGGCGCTTTGAATCGGTCGCTGATGCATCTCCGCCCTCATCGGCGACCCCTCATTCACTCTTCGCGTTTCCTTCGTTTCGGTGGAAGAGCCAAGAACCAGGAGCCAGGAGCCAAGAGCCAAGAGCCGAGCTGCTTTTCTATGTGCCTGCTTTCGCTTTGTTTCTATTTTGGGCCTTTGGTTTTTGCAAATATCCCCCTGAAACTGGAGTTTTGCGCATTTAAAGAAAACTCCCTGAGTTTTTTGTATTTTTATATTAAGTTTTATGCTTTATCAGAGAACACCGGAGTATTTTATACAAGTCCATACTCTCTCTCCCTCTCTCTTTTTTTTTTTTTGTGGGTAAAATATCCCCTAAAAGTGAGCTTTTACAGAACACTATCTTATATTTTCATAATTTATTCATATAACTTTGAAAGTGAAGTTATGAGTTTTACATAAAAACCTCTTGGTTTTTTATATTTGTTTAGACCTTTCTGATGAAGCTTTTTTTATGCAAAGCTTAGCGTTTTCTTGTTTCTAATTTGGCTATTTTGTTTTGCGAATATCCCGTGTAAATTACATCCATGGCCATAAGAGTACTTAGAGTATAACACTATGGCCACAAAATAATTTTTCCTATCAAAAAACCCATAAAACTTAGTTTCGCCCACATATAAAGCCAAAATGGGTCTTTTTGATGGAATCTCCGGCAGACTTGCACACGTGACGCTAACATGTCACTGACACATGGCAAGTAATTGACATATATGCGACATGTCATTGAGATATGTCGACATACAAGTTCAAGATGCCACATCAGCGGCCACGTCATCGTTATATCATCGACACAAAATTATTTTGTGGCCATAGCGTTATAATCATAATTATTTGACACGTGTTAATGACATGGCACATACATGTCAATTACTTGCCACATGTCAGTGACACATCAGCGCCACGTGTGCAGGCTCACGGGAGATTCCATCAAAAAGGCAAATTTTGAATTTACATGCAATAGGAGGAAAGGTGGCATTACTCAGCTCCGTCCTCAGTACCATCCCTAACTATTGGATGTCGAGATACAAACTTCCAGTTTGGGTCACCAAGAGTATTGACGGTATCCGGCGTGACTTTATCTGGAGGGAAGCGGAGCAGAACCCCAAGGCTTACCAATTGATTAATTGGCAATGGCTATGTAGGCCCAAGATCCAAGGGGGTTGGGGGCTAATCAACCTGAAAACCTTCAATGACGCTCTTCTCGGCAAATGGTGGTGGAGAATCCTAAATGGAGAAAGTGGACTATGTAGGAGGGTACTGGCCAACTCTTACTTCAGGGGAACTATCAACCCCTACAGTAAGACAAAGAGGAACACTTCGCTATTTTGGCGGGATATCTTGGAGCAGAGGGACAGTAACATGGCAAACATGGAGGTGAATGAAAACTGACTACATGGGCATGCTCCAAGTAATGCTTTCCCGGAGCTCCAGCCACAAATTCTTAATGAATACCTAACCATAGAAGACTCATACAGTCGGCTGCTCATCAACAAGCCACTCCTCAAGCATGGACCCCTTGGCTAGCACACAACAGTTAAATACCCTCAAACACGACATTTTGCAGAGAAATGCGCAATAGGAGGATTGTCGCAAATGGAAGCTCACTAAGGGGTTGTTTGGTTACCTGTAAGTGGTTGTGATGTGATTCCACACTTACAAGTAAAACCCACTTTTTCATGTTTGGTTACCTGTGAATGTGTAAGTTACCTGTAAATACTTTTACAGTTCAGCCCTATTTACATGTATTTCAACTCACAGCCAAATTGGTCGTGAATTGAAATACATGTAAAACAAACCGTTTACAATCACCGATCTCTCTCCCCCGATCTCTCTCGTCTCAACCCTCGTCTCAGCCTCCCCGAGCTCTCTCTATTCTACGTCCCCCCCATCTCTCTTTTCTCTCAGCCTATCTATTCTCTCACCCCGATATCCCTCTCCGTTGCCAAAAACCTAGCCCCATTATCCGCCATCGCGCCCCATCGAGGACGACGACCTGAGAGCGTGGGGAGGAACCAGGAAGCTTGATCAAGGTAAGCCGAGGCTCTAATTGCTTGTTTCTTATGGACTTCTCGGTGTTCTTGATTGCTCTGTTGTTTCTCTACTTGGATCTGTGCATTGGTCACAATATAAATCTTTAGCTTTGTTTGTTGATGTTGGGGTATGGTGGGGTGCTTGTCTGGGAAATGAGCACTGTACAAGTTCATAGCTTTTAGTCATTGATGGATTTCAATTTGCATTGGCAATGACTTTGATTGGGAGATGTGGATTTATATTTGTGTTGTGTTGTGTTCGTTTAGGTTTGTGTGTTCTCTGATTTCCTTATCCAAATCATGTTTGAATAACCTTTGATACCTTCATCTCTCTATCCTTTCATCCGCCATTGTTTCAACTTTCCTTCAATTTTGCATTGTTTTGTTAGTTTGAAGTTGCAGTAATGTTTAGTTGAGTAGGAACACCTTCTTGGACACAAGCTAATATTTGAATAGAAACCATAGCATTACCAACAGGAGTAAAGCTTGGAAATAGTGATTGTTGAAAAACATAAATCTATTAATTCAAATTGTGATAATAGAAAGTAGATGATCACGACACCTAGAATATAAACATAAACAACAGAATCTAGTTGAGGAACTATGAAACAATATTAGTGCTTTGACAAGATGTGATAAACAACTTCATTAATAAATTATATAAATTAAGATTAGAGTAGTCATAAAGTCAATTACCTCAATCTAAGGCCACAAATAAGAGTAACTAACTAGCATCACAACCCTCCTTGTCACATCCCATAAGTTACCATCTTATTGAAACATTTTATTACTTATGTCATCTCAAGCAATGGAAATATATGCTCATGCAATTGGAGACATTAATCCTGATACGTATTTTATTTATATAAGCCGAGTTGTATCTATTATTTGTATAAACACATATTATGTATTTTCTTATTGATATAAACACAGATTATAAAATGAATGGCTTTTCTAAGGAAGAAATCGCAGCAGCTGGCTCTACTGTTGTTGAAGGTGTTTGTGCGTTAAGATGGTATGCAAGAAGAAGAGCAGTCAATGTCCCATGGGAGCCTTATTATAATAGGGATCAACAACGTACAAATTATATTTCAAGAATAATACATGGATCCGAGGAAGCTAGTATAGCAATGTTGAGGATGAAAAGGGTGGTATTTTTTTGGGTTATGTGATTTATTGAAGGCAAAGGGGTTGTTATGCAACACCCTACATATAAGCGTCGAAGAGCAAGTAGTAATGTTTATTCACATTCTTGGTCATAATGTGAGAAACAGAGTGATTGGAGTTAATTTCCTACGTTCAGGAGAAACCGTTAGCCGTTATTTCAATCACGTATTATATGCTATAGGAGAGCTTCGAGGTGAATTACTACTACCATCTAGCACAAGTACTAGTCCAGTCATCGCACGAGATCCAAGGTTTATGCCACATTTTAAGGTAAACAAATTAGTTTAGTTTATAAACCCAAAATTACATGATCTAATTACTAATTTTATCCATTATATAGGATTGCATAGGAGCTCTTAATGGTAAACATATTCATGCATCCGTGTTAAATGAAATTGTAGGTCGTTTACGTGGAAGAAAGCCTTATCCCACCCAAAATGTCTTGGCCGCAGTTGATTTTGATTTAAGATTTACATATGTATTAGCCGGTTGGGAGGGCTCGGCACATGATGCACTTGTCCTCCGCAATGCTTTGGAAAGAGAGGATGGACTCAAAGTACCCGAAGGTATTTTATAGTTTGACAAAATTTAAAATCATTAATCTATTGTAATGTTGGAATAACTCATAAATATATTCTTGTAGGTAAATATTACCTTGTAGATGCGGGATACTCTACACGACCGGGTTTTATATCACCATTTCGTGGTGTTCGATATCATCTCAAAGAATTTAATGCCCGTACTCCATCAAATAGCAAAGAATTGTTTAATTATAGACATTCTTCCTTGCGTACTTCGGTGGAACGAGCATTTGGAGCTTTGAAGAATCGTTTCAAAATTCTCACATCTAGGCCATTTTTTCCATTTCGAACTCAAGTTGAAATTGTGGTTGCGTGTTGCATTTTGCATAATTTTATTTTACGAGGAGGTAATGATATTTATATACCCGAACTTGAAGAATGGGAACCGAATGTTCCAGTGCTTCAAACTCAATCACAAACACGTGACGAAACAAGGGAATGGTTGGCAATAAGAGGTGCGATCGAGGAGAGCTTGTGGAGTAGTAGATAGAGTTATTATTTGTATCTTGAACGATTTATTGTACTTTTTATTTCTTTGTGAAACTTTTGGCAATGTTGTGAATGGTTGTGATGTTAAAGTCCTTTGTGAAACAATTTATATGTATCTTGAACAATTTCATTGTTAATCACTTTGATGTTATAAAGTTGTTAATATTCTGTCTGTTAATAAGCTGTCAATCACTTTGAACAATTTATTCCGTATGTCTATTTGAACAATATTCTGTCTGTTTGTATTATAAAGTTGTTGATTATATAAGTTGTTAATATTCTGTCTGTTTGTATGTGATATATATACAGTTCCTTTGGAATTAATTCTATTGCTAGTTAAGTTCTTATTTCAGCTGTTAATTCTGTCTGTTTGTATTATAAAGCTAGGTAATATACAATGTTGTGAGTGTGTATTTGAGTGCATGTTCCAATTAGAAGCTCACACACAAAGATTCAAACACAAACTCAGCCTCCAATCTCTTTTTTCTGTTGTTTTTGTTGTTGCTGCTGTTGTTGTCTTCTGCTGTGACACTGTATTCATTGTATTGTGCTTTGCAAGAGTGAGAAGAAAAAAATTTCAGCAGAGAGGACATGATGTGTGACATTAGCTTTGCTTTTTTTCCTTTCATTCTGATTCCTGGCCCCTCTCCATGCCAACATTTTTCTGACATTGATCTGACATTTGATTTATGCTATTTTTTATTGTTAATTGTAATTCTAAGATGGTGTTGTTTGTTTCTTATATTATATTACTTGATTGGTTTAAATGAGAGACTGTCAGATTTTCAACAGGATTCAGGAAAAAAGAATGAATGATAGGAAATGAGAGAGCATTTGTTTTCTTGTATTTGGATTAATGGATGATTCATCTCTGGACACCAAGTCATATTTTATCTTCTCATCAAATAATTTCATATATATATATATATATATATATATATATATATATATATTGTCTCATCTCATGCATGCATGAATTAATGATCACCAACAATATTGTTTATGTGATTGGGGAGATTGTGATGTTAAAACTAACATGCTAACTCAATGATTTTTAATGTTCAATATGGGATCTTTTTAAATATATATATATACACATATAATAAGATAGTCCAAGTTTTGTAGGCAATTGGTCTGGTGTGAGTGCGAGTGTGGAACCAGTTGAGTGAGATAGTAGACAGTATAGTAAGTCAACAAGCCTCTTTATGTGGCTACTGTGTTGCTGTGTACAAATTAATATTTATCTTGAAAATTAAGATTGTATGGCCCGTTATCAATTTTTTTTTATTTCATTCTTGAGAATGACATGGTGTTATCATTTGTTTCTTATATTATTTTATTTTTCTATGATGAACTGATTGAGGAGTTTATCATTTGTTGATTATATAAGCATCAATATTCTGTCTGTTTGTATTTTTTCAGCAATTTATGTTCATCCCCCAGATCTCTCTCTATTCTATTGCTAGTTATGTTCTTATTTCTAGTGTTTTGTTCTTCAACAATTTATGTTTACCATTCT
This sequence comes from Dioscorea zingiberensis, assembly GCA_026586065.1. Lineage (NCBI taxonomy): Eukaryota > Viridiplantae > Streptophyta > Magnoliopsida > Dioscoreales > Dioscoreaceae > Dioscorea > Dioscorea zingiberensis. The sequence continues at coordinate 33,378,383 of CM048819.1, read as the reverse complement.
ATTGCTAGTGTTCATTCTTCAAAAGTTTATGTTTAGCATATTTAATCTTGAACGGATTTAATTCTATTGCTAGTGTTTTATTTATTTGTTTATTTTGAGAAATAAGTTTTTTTTTTTTTTAGATGGATTCTGTAGAAATGGCACAAGAGAGCCAAGATGCTGTTGGAAGGAAAAATTCATCTAACTTCAGATGAACAGCGGTCATGACATCATTTTTGCTCAAATGTTTAGTTGAGCAAGCAAATCTTGGTCTTAAATCTGACAAAGGTTTCAAGAGCATGACAATCAATGCTGCTACAAGAGCTGTAAGTATGAAGTTTAACTTGGTTGTGAGTGATACACAAGTCAACAATCGTCTTCGGCATGTGAGGAAGATTTGGCTAATAATTAAGAAGCTTAAGAGTTTAAGTGGGGTGTCATGGGATGATTCGGAGAAGAAAATAATTATGGGCGCGGAGGAATTCAGCACATACATACAAGTAAGTACTAGTTTGTGATTACCATTCTTTAGTTAATGATATTTTGTATATTTACCTCACTTATGGATTGTGTTTTTTTTGTATAGTCGCATCCTAATGAAGAGGTTTATATCAATAAACCGATTGAAGACTACGAGGAGATGGCTATTGTATGTGGAAATGATCAAGCAACCGGGTCCTTTACAAGAACAGGTTGTCAAAGCTCTAGAAGTATGGGTGTTCGCATGGATCTACCACCAACACCGCCGGCATTTGATTCCAATGACCAACAACAGGGTTTTGATGATGTTGAGGAATTCGCACAAACACAACCTCCCATGGTGAACACACCAACTAGCTCAATTTCCAAGACCAAGGAGGTTAAAAAGGGAGCAAAGCGTATTAGGATTGAGGAGTTGGAAGTCATGCGAAAAGTTTCAGATGGATTGAGCACTACAACAAGTTTGACCTTGGGTTAGCATATGATCATTTGAATACCCAACACAATCTTGCAATTGCCTTTATAAACAAAGATCATGACCTCCGATGCTTTTGGATGGATGGTTTCCTCAGACAGTTGAGGGGGGATGGTGGGATATGATGTGGTGACACATTGTTGGATGTTTCGAACTTTAGATTTAATGTTTTGTGGCTTTTAAAAACTTATGAACAACTAGTGTTTACGTTAATCTTGTATTGAAACTGAATCAGATTCTATATTATCTTGTTGGGATGCTTTTGTCTTGTATTTTTTTAGTTGATTATTTATTTATGGTGTTTTCAAATGGAGGTTCTTAATAATCTTTTGGAATGGAATTTTCAAGTGATGCAAGTATGTATGTATGTGTGCATATATGTAAGTTGTAATATTCTTAAATCAGGTACATTTTCATACCACTGAGCATGCAAGTAGAAAGAATATTATTGTTATTATATTATTATTATTATTATTTTGGGCAATTATCAAATAGAACATATTTTAAAGAAAATATAACTTGAACATATTTTCGGCAAGTAGCAAGATTATATATGTGTTTACATTTTATTATTTTATAAATTAAATATAAATATTTATTATAATTTATAATTAAATATAAATATAAAAAATTTGAATATGGGGGTAATCTCACCACTTACTTCACAAGGTGACTGTATCACCCAACTTATATCAAACCAAACAATGAAAAAAGAAATGCAGCATTTACAATTACGGGCAACCAAACAACCCTTGAAGTAAGTCAAAATACAGTAATTCAAATTACATGTGAATCCACTTACACTGTGAATTAAAATACGGGCAACCAAATAGGGGAATTCACTGTAAAGTCCCTATACATATTTATGGTGGATGGCGGCCTACGATGCCCACTAGGAAATTGGTTCTAGAAAACGTCGTGCCCGCCAAAGGTGAAATACTTTGCATGGTTATCCTGGGATGACAAGATTCTAACCTTGCAGAACCTGGCCAAACGAAAATGGAAAGGGTAAAGGACCCACTGCTACCTGTGTAATGCTGAGAGCGAGACTACGAACCACCTATTGTTCCAATGTCCATATACGGATAGTATTTGAAACCATTTCTGCTTTGCAGTTCGGGCTGAGCGGAAGACCACAAACTACCAATGACATATGGGGTACTGCCCAATTTACCACACAACTGGACACGAAAAGACAACCGGGATGGAGCTTAGAAGTGATGGCAATAACCTGGAGCGTGTGGGTGGAAAGAAATAGGAGATGCTTTCAAAATAAACAACTTGTTTCCATGAAATTAATCCGCTCTATTGATTTTCTCATGCTCTCTTGGTTTGATGCAGTTCCCGAAGCTAAACGGCAGAAGCTACAAATTGGTGGAAATAGTGGCAAAAAGGAGCTTGGCACTCACTCACGAAGAAGACCACTCTCGACCACTGGATGCAGACTTCGAAGACGAGAAAACTGTGATCCCACCAGAGGTACCGGTGCGGTTGGCCAGCCAAGGCATCAACCTGCACACTATAGCATCTCAACAAGGAGGGCCATCAAACAAAGTGTAACTCGGAAGGGAATGAGCTACCCCTCGCTCAGGCAAATAAAAGTCACTCTTAGCATTTACTCTTGCAGGTAGGAGTGTCCTCCTTAGGACCATGACTTCGAGTTTGAGTTTGTATATCTTATCGGAAACATGTACGCGGAGTGGAATTGGACTGGGCCACAAACCTCATAAGCAGTCGAGTATGCCCACGTACATAGGGGAGATCATAATGATTAAGGGTACAAGTGAGCTTTTTAAACATCGGGGCGACTCTCATATAAAAGGAAAAAATAGGAAACTAAAAGAGAAGAAAAAAAAAAACAAACAACAAAACATGAGAGATAGTCAAAAAGGTGGGAGCAATAGCTTGCCCAAATGATTGTGTCCTCAGAACGCAATTGTTAGGGGTACAAGTGAACTTTTTAAACATCGGGGCGACTCTCTTATGAAAAAAAAGAGCTTCGTGGGTGACTCTCTTATGAAAAAAAAGAGCTAGTCAAAAAGGTGGAAGCAATAACTTGCCTGAAAGACTACCTGCAGATCCGTGGTACTAACCTTCATTCCACTACGCGTACACTTACCCATAAGACATAGGACACTCAACTTGGAACCTATGTCCCTCAGAAACTCTCCTGCAGCAAGAGTACAGGCTAATTGTGACGAGTATCAAGCCGAGCACCCCTCCCGCTACACACTGAATTGTAATAGATAGTAACGCTAGCTCTCCTCAAAGACCAGAAATACTTGTACCCTCGGTTCGGCCAGGAACCAGTTTTCTCTGATATTAATATACGTGATTTATCCACTTTTTCAAAAGAAAAAAGAAGAGAATTTACATGCAACCAGAGCTAAGTTTTATGGTTTTTTTTAATAAAAAATTGTTTTCTAGCCACACCATTATAATTCGAGTATTTTTGTGGCCATGGGTGCAATTTACCCCGAATATCCCTTGAAAGTTAAGATACGGGTTTTTTTACAAAAAAAAACCCCTTCATTTTCTTATTTGTCCAAGAAAAAACATTTAATACCCAATTTTTTGGGAGCCCCTAAAAGTGAAGTCGGTTGTTATTATAGACATATCTTTTTATTTTAGGATAATTAATTATAAGTCCTTGCTACAGTACCCAAATTGCCCTTTGGTCCTTGGGGTAGATGTGTGTGGGGGGTATAGCAAATAGTGAGGGTGGGTCCCTGGATACTGATTCCAGGGACCTATAATTCATTTCCCCTTTTATTTTTGGTATTTTTATATCTCTTTTTAATGTTATATTTCTTTTTTTCATAAAGTAATGTTCTCTTTCTTTATCTCCTGTGAAAGTAAAGCCTTTCTGTGGGATCGAAAATACCCGCCTGGCATCGTGTCTGTGAAGAGACACCAGGCGATATATAGAATCACAAATGTCATTTGATTTATTTTATTTCAGGTGTTGTGGGTTCTTCCATTCCTAATAGAGGCAAGCCTCTATTATTAATTACCCCAGACAGAGTCTTGGGAACCTCCGATTAAGGGCAAAAATACAAGTAGAAGGCAATGAAAAATAATTTATTTATTGCAGAACATAATAATTTATTACATATATATCATACGAATATATATTTTATTTATTTATTTATATAAATGATGTCGCCTTTCGCCTTGGGGGGATGTGTCTCGCCACTGCAGGATTCGTGTGGCCTTTGGTCACCTCAAGATGTCGACTTTGCCACTGCCTGGAGATTTTGCACCATTTTAGAATTTTAATGACCACCTCGAAGTGAGTGTTTCATCGCCGCTTCAAGATGTATGTCATTTTGAAACTTGTATATATTAGCCATCTCGGGATGCGTGTTTGCCGCCGCCTTAAGATTCATGCTGCTTCATGACTTGAATTTCATTGGCAACATCAAGATGCATGTCCCACTGTTGCATCAGAATGCGTACCACTTTGGGATTTGTATTTCATCATCGTTGTATGTCGCTTTAGGATTTGGATTTTATCGGCCGCCTCGAAATGAGTGCTCCACTATTGCCTCGAGATACATGCCATCTTGAGATCTGGATTTCATCATCCGCCTCGAAGTAAGTGCTCCACTATTGCCTCGAGATACGTGCCACTTCAAAATTTGTATCTCACCATTTCGCTTCAAGATGCGTATTCTATTGCCGCTATGGGTTAATAGATGATACAGGTCAGTGCGTTCATATGCATATTTGGGCATTTCATATAACCAAACATTCGGTATGATATTAGCGTTTCCAAAATCACAAAGAACTAAATTCTTGGAGTTCATGGATAGATCAAGAGATGCGACCACGTTTGCTAATAGCCCACAAATAAGTTTACGATAATCTGCCAGAATTTTAACTAAAATCTGTACCAATTGAGCCATCCAAAGGAGCTGTACCATATATGGTTGGAAAGCCCTGGATGTCTAGTTTCTAATGCCGAAAATTTCACCTCAATCGGAGTTTCCTATCAAAAGTTATTGACATTTGAATGGAGGGTAGTCAAGCTGGCAGAATCGCAATAATTGACCTCTTTTTCCATTAAAATCTGTACCGACTGGGCCGCTGAAGGGAGCTGTACCATACATGGTTGGAAAGTTCTGGATGTCTAGTTTCCAATGCCGTAAATCTCACCTAAATCGGAGTTTCCTGGCCAAAGTTATCAATATTTGAATGGAGGGTGGTCAAGCTGGCAGAACTGCAGAAATTTGGCTTCAGCCGTAGCTTCAGCCTCCTCTTATAATGATAGTTTCTTATATTTCATTGAGACATAACCAAGACATTAGCATGACATTTTGAATTTTTTTTTTACAGCCCACATGGTTATTATAATTTTCTGCAATGGGCTAATAAGCTTCCTTTTTTATCACTGCAGCAACTAGTTTCTCTGACAAAATTTACATTCATTCATTCACAAAGTTGCAGCAATCTTGGATGTCCTTGTATTCTTTAATTTCAGCATTTTTTATCCTCTATCGCAGCTCATATGGTCTTAGCAACTTCAGCCTCTTGCTTCATGAGCTCCTATTAGATTTCCCAACAGCTGAATTTTCATAGCATTCTCCACATTACAGCAACTCCCTTTTTTTTTTTGTTTTGCAGCAACACAGCGACAGCAGCTGGGTCCTTTGGCGTTCTCTCCATCAGTTGCTTAATATTTAATATTATCTTAATTTTTTTTACAGCATCAACAACAGCCTCTTCTTTTACAATAGCAGCAGCAGCCTTTTTTAGCAAAATAAAGTTATCCCAACCAAAACTTCTACATTTTTAGTAATTAGTCATAATAAAAAATAAATAAAAAAACTGCAGTTCCATATTAATTGGGAATATTTTAGCAATTAATTGAGGTAACTAATTGCTATTGGTATTCACATCTATTAATATTGTTTTTTTTTTGTGAACTCTTCCAAGCATTCCATTGAACACCAAGAGTGCTAGAGTTATATTCTTTGCCATAACACCAAGAGTGCTGGAGCACCAAGATTTATATTCTTTACCAATACATGTATGAAGTGCTGGAGTTTCCATTGAAGATCAGATGATTCCATATGAAGCTTGGGTGTTTGACAGAGGGGCAGGTTATGGCTCGAAATTAGAAGCATAGCATCAACAATGGAGCTTCGTTAATTATCCTTGATGATTTTCCAAGCCTATTGTCCCGAACAGGAAAGCCAATGATCTAAACATATGGCATCAATTGTAGGAAGCCCGGATTGAAGCCTTTTCCCATACAATGCTATTAATTAGTCAATCAACCAATCCCTTTCTTAATCCCCATGTGCTACTACTACCATTTCTCCTCATCCATAATATCATTCTAGTTTCTGCAATAGACTTTAGAGTATAAAAAGGATACTTGGGTCATTGAAACTAGGGATAGAATCTTTAATCTATCCTTGCTGAGTTCATCCTTGTTTCTAATATGAACATTTTTTCTTTTTTTTTAATGAGCGAAATGAGCTAACACACCAACCCGGCAGGAAACTATAACCTTTATGAGACATTTCATCAAACACTTGTAATGCACCTCACATAACCAGACATTTTACATCGCTTTGTGATATTTTCTCAAAAAAATTTACAACTATTCACACAATATGTAAGCTTCGTGCTTGATCCCTTGTTGACAAAATTTTGAAGCTCTCATAGTTTCAGTATTAGAAAGTTTATCAGCAACTCATACCACTTCTTTCAAGTTTAACAGATTAAATCTTCCACGCATGACTTCTGGACCTTTGCTGTCACCCTATTGCATTAATAACATCAATACTTCCCACTTGATCCCTTCAACTCCTGATTTCTGGCAAAGGTTTTGAGGTGAGAGCTCCAACATAACCCACAAAACAAATATATATAAAGTTCCCAAAAAGTTCACCAGTCATAAACTTTTCAACATATATTCCTATTTCTTCTCTACTCCACTACCAGAACACGATATGCCAAAGTAACAAACTTAGTAGCAAATCGGGCACACCTCGTGCACTGAATGCAATGAGTCACCACTGTCTTGCCAACGGACCTCCTCGTCTCCGATAACAGCGAGCGCGACGAAGGATTTGGGCATGGTTTCCTCCTCAGTTGCGGTGAGGATGATCACCAGCACCACCACGCATGGGGTGGTGCTGTTCTTTGGCAGCAACAGGGGGACGATAACCAGCACCACCACGCATGGGGTGGTGCTGTCCTTTGGCAGCAACGGGGGCAATAACCAGCACCACCAGGCATAGGGTGGTGCTGTTCTTCAGCAGCAACGGTTGGTGACGACGGCCTCCACAAGGGAGCCGGACGACTGCGTTGATGGAATATGGGAGAGGAGGGGGCCCTCTCCCCTTTTTCCCCTTCTCTTTTTTTCATTTTTATCTCCGTATTCCCTTTTTTATAGGCGTGATATCAGATATCTTTTATTTTTTTTAATTTTTTAATTTAACATCCCGATTTGATTTTATCTTAAGCTGGATAATATCAAATATATATATTTTTTTGTTTTAAAATTTAAATTATCATGGAGATAAACATGGTCTACAGGATGGGATCAAATCCATTTTTTTTAATTTAAACTTATTTATTTATTTAATTTTGAATTTGCCTCGGGATTTGCATTTGGGTATCTTGGGATTTGTATTTTCGTATATCGCCTCGAGATTTGCTCTCGGGTGAGGTTGCCTCGAGATTTGTTCTCGGACTATTATGAGATGTGTATTTCTTAAATATCGCCTCGAGATATGTATTCTCGGGTCATCTTAGAATTTGAGATCGCCTCGAGATATGTGTTCTCGGGCTATCTTGTAATTCGAGATTGCCTCGAGATATGTATCCTCGGGCTCTCTTGGAATTTGAGATTGCCTCGAGATATATGTTCTCGGGTTATCTTAGGATTCGTGTCATTGGCTTGCCTTGGGATATGTGTCCTTGGCTTGCCTCAGGATATCGCCAGATATATTTTTTATTTTAAGAGAAATTTGGTTATATACCCCTCAAAAATTTCATAATCATTTTTTTTTTGTGTAAACAATTTCAGTTTTTACTGAAAATCTTGGCTGCACCCCAATATGAAAAATGTATTGTTGTCTATTTCGCATACATTTAATTTTTTGAAATATTTTATAAATATGTGTGATAATATAAAATGTTTATGAATAGATTAAATTATAAATTTTCTTTGATGCAAATTATTAAAATAAATGGACAAATAAATGGTTGCATTCCCCTCCAAAGATGCGGGATTGCAAGAATTTCTGAGTTTGTAAGGACAAGTTATTCAACTTTTTTATACATAAAGAATTAATTTTTTTTAGTTTAAAATTTTCTTTTTTTGGCAAAAAAAATAAATTCTTTTATAAAAATTTAAAAAGTCATATAACTTTCTGTATTTCAAATTAAAATGTAACTGAAATTATTATACTTTAATTTACATCAAGTTATTTGGTTTGTTGTAGATAGAGATGGTGGATTTAGTTTTCTACCATTTTGTTTAATGTAAGTTAAATGATATAGTCACATAATTGGTGAAGTCATCTCCATTCCAAATTTTTATATTTAAGATTTTTTATTTAAGTTTTTTTATTATAAATAATAATAAATTATCAGAATTACCAATTCATTTGATTTTGTGATAATTTATAAGACAATATAAAGAATCACTTTAAAAGTATTTAAAAGTTAATCATAAGAAAAAAAATTATATATATAAAAATAGCACGTTATAAAAATTTTAAATATAAAATTTTTATATTTAAAAGTTAATTAAATTTGATAAATTAGGTTAAATCTATTAAACTAATCATACTAAATTTGATTAGTTAAATTAAATCAATTGATTAATTAAACTCTTGTATTTAACTTATTTAATTGTATAAGTATCTAAGCTTAAAAAAACACTAGTCAAATTGATCATTTTAAAACCTAAATTAACTAATTAAAATTTAGTTAATTAAGTTCTCTAATTAACCACTAAACAACATACATAGTTAACTAAACCCTAAAGTTAACTTAGTCAAAAAAATATATTACATTAATTAGGTTTAAATTAAATTTTGTTATATGGTTAATAATGAAATATAATAGAACTCTGACTTAAAATCAAGTAAATAAAGCTAACTAACTTAATTTAACTATATCAAATTTAGTTAATTAAGTTTCCTACTTACTCATAAAAAATAAGTGGCATTGAAAAAGCTTAGTTAACCAAAAGAAATTTGGTTAATTTTGTTAAATTATAAAACTGATTGAAAACAACTTAATTAATCATAATGTATTTAATTAATTAAAATTAAACGTGTTCTCCTAATACCTTAAAATTACCAAAACACCCTTGACAAATGGCTAAGAGGAAGTTTATCCCCACTGAAAGTCATACATTAATAATGAAAATGTTTTTAAAATAAACCTTTTTAAAATAAAACTTAAAAATTCTTATATTTGAAAAAATATATATTATTTGTGGTAGTAATTATTTATAGATTTTTTTAAAAAAACTAAAATTAATATATTTAAAATAATATTTATACATGTTGATGCCAAAAACTGGTCCACGCCTCGCTTCGGCTACTGTTGCCTCGAGATCTGGCCTCAGCTTTCGACCAATGGTTAAAATTTATAGTTGGTGTGGACACTTACTTCTGTTTACGAACAGGGAGCGCAAAGAACATCCTGAAATTCCGACCGGAATTATCCATAGGCGAACCTGTAAAAAGGAGAGGGCAGTGATCGGAATTGGGCCTCTCTGCCCGGATTCAGCTCCGATGCTTAAGTCAGGAAACTTGAGTAAAGAGTCTTAGATTTAGGCAGTTCTTTGTGTGATCAGTTTTTCCTGGATCCCTTTCTCCTATTAACGCTCTCCTTTTATAGCACCTTAAAGGCGGTTCAGGAAAGGCGGTGGAATAAGGCGGTGAGTTAGGTAAATATCTCCTAAGGCGGTAGGAAAATATCTGCCGCCTAGCGCGTAGATGCCACGTAGGTAAAATAGGATAAATATCTGCCTACTGTAGCAAGTGGATAAGGCCTACTCATTGTAGAGGCGTTAGATATTTATCTCTCTTTCCCCATTTCACGCCCTGTATAAGAGGGTTGCTACAATTCCGACGGACTTGTTCGCAGGATTGAGTCCTCACGTTATTTGCCGGACGGAATTGTGCAAAGGTGGTGATATTGCCATGTGGCCAGAGGAACAAGTGGTCCTTTAGGTCAATGACACCTGTCTTCACCGAATATATCCGTAACACTAGTTCCCCCCAAAGTGTACTTGTTCGAAAAATCTGAGCGAGGGGTGAGCTAACCGCACGTTTCGCTTGGTTCGAGAACAAGTATCGTTCTTAGTTGGCATGTCTACGTAGGCGTAGGCTCCGTGTACGGTTACTTACGTCTAAAGTATACGTGTTTTAATAGGCGACCGACGTTTACTGTGTTATCCTTTCGCTGTTATCGAGGTAGATTTTTGCCCCAGAATTCTCGTCTACAGTGTCGATAGGTTCTCCTATTTAAGGGCTTGTATGGATGGCGAGTTTAGGCAGAAATCTTTTGTACTCTTATATCTTTGTATCATGGCTCAACGCTTGTCTTTTTATAAGTTTTTTACTTTTTCTCAATGTTCTCGACACTTACGAATTCCCAGCTCTTTTTACGAGCATCTATCGGAGCTAAGGACTGGAGTGATCCACTTGGTAAGTCTGAACGGCTGTGTATGGCCGGCTATTCTGTTTATCGACAGGGGGTAGGTGAGATGAGCATCGACGCTGGGTGGGAAGCTTTTTATGTCGATCACGACGTGGAAGCGGGGGACCTCTTAATTTTTACCTATACAGGGGGCATGCGTTTCGAAGTTGAGATGTCGGAGACAACTCCTGCCGCAGAGAGGTGGGCCCTCACCTTCGCCCCCGTGCCGAACCCAGTTCCCCTAGTAATAATGGGGACAGCGACAGTTGCGGAAGTCCGTGTGTCTCTTCTGAGTCCTATCCGAAATGTCCTCTGACGGTCTCATTGATATTTAGCTTTAGTCGGTCGGACAATATGTTTTTGTTATGTTTGTTTTGTTTGCGTTCGTCATGTAACCTGAATAAATGACGCTTGTCGTTTTGCTTCTAAATCCTTTGACATTTTTATGAGGCTTTCACTAGCGATCCTATGTTGGAGTGTGTGCTTTGTCTCATACGGTACAAGCTCTACTTTCCACGTAACGCTCATTACTCCCTAGGATGACATGTGTCCCCTCTACTATTTAGCATTAAAGGGGGATAGTGGAGCGACGTGCGCGGCGTGCGCATTTTGTCAACGTCATGATGGGTGATGAGCGTGGCTTTCCATGTGTGTCAGGCGGCGCTTGGTATTGCTGACGTGGGCAGAATTTTGAACTGTTTTGAGGAGGTGTAATGATGGTTATTTGAACGGTCCAGATTTGTGGACCCCTGGTTCAACGGTTCTGATCGGAATATAATCCTAAGATCCAACGGCCACGGATTCGTTGCCTTTGTATATAAGCGAAATCGTACAGGCAGAAAAAGGTTACTTCGAAAATCGAATCGCGTCTTCTTCTTCAGGTTTCCTCTTCTCCGGCGAGCCCTGGTTTTGAGCTTTCTGCGTTTTTCTTGTCTTTTTCCTTTCCTAAGGTAATGGCTAGTGCTGCATCTTCCTCCTCTAGTTCTTCTCATGAGCCCTCGATTCCTTCTCTGTCCAACCCTACGGTTTCTGTCGCGATTTCGGGTGAACTTGGAGGCGTTCCAGTTCAGGGTTCGCGGGTTCACCCTGCCTCTAGGGCAATGGGTAGAGGGTCGGATACGTTCATAAGCCTTCTAGGGCAGAAGGATGTAGACGGCCTAGCAGAGAGATATGAGATAGACCTCTCTCTATTCGAGGTTAGGGTTCCTTGTTCAGGGGAGAGGGCGAGTGCCCCCAGGGAGGGGGAGATAGCTGTCTATCAGGATGCGTTGCTAAATGGACTTAGGCTTCCTTTCTCTGATTTTACTAAGGCCATCCTAGAGGAATATCGTTTGTGTCCTTCGCAGTTAACTCCGAACTCTTGGAGGCTGCTCAACGGATTTGTCATGGTTTTTAAGAACTACGGGGTAAATCCGACCGTCCGCTGGTTCCGCCTCTTGTTTAGTCTTTGTTTGGAGTCTAATGCCGATTGGTATTATTTCTCGGCTCGCCCTGGGAGAAAGTTTCTAGGGAAAGTTCCTTCTTCCATCAAGCGATGGAAGAGCAAGTTTTTCTTTGTTAGATGTAAGTCCGGGTGGGATATCCGAACAAGGTGGGAGGTTCCCCGTGCGGACATTTCTTGTGAGGAGATGTCGGAAGAAGAGGGAAACCTTCTTAAGTCAATGACAGGGCTATCCAAAGTTTACATGGATAGGTTTTTGACCAAAGAAAACCTCATTAAGTGTCATTTAATAGTGTCTACTGGTAGGACTCGCTTAAGGCGTACCTAATTTGGTTTGATTTTGGCTTGTGATGTCTAACCTTATTCGGAATTTGTTTTGCAGAAAATCCGATGGAAGACGAAGACTTGAGCTATGTTAAGGGTCTTCTGGCTTCTTTCAAGGTGAGGTTCATCCGCCCTTGGCTCGTGGGCGGAAAAAGAAAGAAGTGGTACCTAGCCAAGGTGCTGATACCTCCAAAGAGGAGAAGAAGAAAAGGAAGAGAAAAGAGACTGACTCTTCCAAGAAAGGGGTTGAAAGTGACCCTGGTGCCGGGTCCTCACGGGAGAGGAGGACAAAGAGAAAGAATTCCGAGGACGCATCAGTACCCGGAATTGTAGAAGAACAAGCGAAGGTGCCTCAGGAAGAGGTTCGTGCGGAAGAAGTCCGCCCGGCTTTGTCCCCAATTTCCGAGGGTCCTTCTTTCAGCCGGCCGGAGGATATCCTTCTTATAGAGGTGAGAATTTCTACACACATATTTTCTATGGGTGCTTCGTGCTTCGTTAGAACCTTTAACTTAGGCTATTTTATAGGCGGAGGCTGGAGAAGCGGCTCTCCTGGAGAAGCGGCTCTCTTATGGGGACCGGCTCCTCAAGAGAAGGGGGTGTCCTCCGAAGACGTCCCTTTTCGGGATGCCGCTTCCGTGAAGACTGTTTTGATGGCAATGAGGCCTGAACAGCTCTCCTCCAAACTTCATAGAGCTGGAAGGGAAGAGGCCATTTCTCAACTATTCCGTTCGGTCATGCTGGTGAGGGTTATCCTCGTATTAGTTTTACTTTTTGGCTCGGTATTAATGCTACTAACTTATTTGTTTGTTATTTCGTAGACTGCGCACTGGGCGGACCGAGTCGGCAATCTTTGCCAAGACGATTCGGCAAAGATGGAAGTGTGTAGGGCGGAAATCGCCCAATTGAACTCTAGGGTGGCGGCCCTGGAGGGGAAAAACAAAGAGCAGCTCGCCATTATCCATGCTTTTGAGAAGGATAAAGCGGAGCGGCTTCAACAACTGGCTGTTGTGGGAAAGGAGAAGGACGATTTGGCAGCCAAGTTGTCTATTTCTGAGGGTTCCCTTCTTACTGCTGAGGAGAATGTTAAAAAGTTGCAGGAGGACTCTAGCAGTTTGGAGAAGGAGCTCAAATCTGCCCGAGAGGGGCAAGCTGAAGCCCGATGGGGGCTGAAGCTGAAAAACGCTGAACTTGCTGCTGTTCAGGCGGAGTTGGAGGAGCTAAAGGGGGAGCGCGACACACTTAAAGAAGACTTAGCTTCCCGACTGACAACTCCTAAATCCGACTCGCAAGAAATCAAGGATTTAGTAGAGCGAGCGGATAAATTAGAGAAGGAGGTCGCCCGGCTTAGGGCGAAAGCTAAAGAAGGGGCCACCCGCATTTATTCGGTGGTACAACAGGTGGGCCGTCATATCCCTCCTACGGAGGTTTTGTCCATGGGGCTGGCGGGAGTTTTGAAGAAGTTCACGGAGCTAAAAGAGCAACAGACTATTAAGACCCTGTGAGGCTTACGCCTCGCCCCTGAGCCTTCAACCCAAGCTCCTCCGTATAAAATGGCCGCCTGAGGGTCCTCCTAGTTCTTAGGATGTTTTTAGCATTTTTGAGAAATGTTCTTGTAAATTCGCAATCTTCTGGAATGTAATTTCTATTCATATGAATGAAAAAGCAAACCTTTATTTTGGTGAAGACTTATTCCCGAGTGATGGTTATCCTTAACCGTGAGAAGTATTTTCTGAAGTCCTTTGTAAACTTCTTCCTTCTTCATTTGGCTTGTCAAGCTTCGTAACGAGTTCTTAGTCCAATCATGGGACTTTAAGCTGTTGAGTGAGGTACTCGTCTTTATAAATGAGATTGTTGCCTCATATTTCGATCGGGATTTTTGCCCCTTGTTTTTTGGATAAGAGTTGTCGTTTATCCTTACAGGATAATTCCGACTCATCTTCCAAGAATGGGAATTTCACCGCATTTTTGTATATAGAATGGGAATTTCACCGCATTTTCGTAGGATGGGAATTTCACCGCATCTTTGTGGGATGAGAATTTCACCGCATCTTTGTAGAATGGGAATTTCACCACATTTTTGTAGGATGGGAAAGGCTTGAGCTTTATTCCATGAATTTTAATAGACGCCATGTAATTTCTACCGATAGTAGCGTCGTAAGTGTTCAAAGATGGAATAGACGCTTGAGCCGCTTTTTCCTTCCATACTTACTAGATAATAGGTCTCCGCTTCGGACGATTCTTTGTATGGCGTAAGGGCCTTCAGGTTAGGAGTTAGCTTCCCCGCTCGCTTTTATTTCCATGAAACTCATTTTCCGTAGGACTAGATCGGGATTTGGAAGAAGACTCTTTTACCCTTGTGTCATAGAACCTTTTTACTCTCTGACGATAGATGGCTGCCTTTGTTTCCATAGCTTCTCTCCGTTCTTCGAGTAGATCAAGTTCTGCTCGGAGTTTTTTCTCATTCTCTTCTGATGAGAAAGTTTGTTGTGTCCGTAAGGTAGGCATTCCTATTTCTGCAAGGATGACAGCCTCCGCCCCATAAGTGAGAGAGAATGGGGTTTCTTCTATAGGAGTTCTTGTTGTTGTCCTGTAGGCCCAAAGGGCGCTCGGGATTTCTTCTACCCAGTTAGTCCCATTTCTGGATACCCGAGTTTTCAGTGTTTGAAGTAGGGTGCGGTTCATCACTTCTACTTGGCCGTTGGCTTGGGGATGTGTCACAGACGTTAGTATGGATTCAATTCCGAGCTCTGAACAAAAGCTTTTGAAAGCCTTGTAATCAAACTGTCGCCCGTTATCAGAAATGAAAGCGATCGGAATTCCGAATCGACAGATAACCGTTCGCCATAACAATCCCTGACAAGCCTTCTCCGTGATTTTGGCCAAGGGTTCAACTTCCACCCATTTGGTGAAGTAGTCAATAGCGACTATTAGAAACTTCATTTGCCGAACTGAAGTAGGGAATGGTCCTAGAAGATCAACCCCCCAGATGGCAAATGGTCGAGGGCTAATAATTGGTGTAAGATGTGCCGGTGGTCACCTCTAAATTTTGGAATGCCGCTGGCAGGCATTACATTTCCGAGCGAACGCCATTGCATCTTGAGTTAGTGTTGGCCAGTAATAACCTTGTCGTAGGACTTTGTAACTCAAGGCTTTGCCCCCTATGTGTCCTCCTCCGATGCCTTCATGAATCTCTTGAAGGATGTAGCTAGCTTCTGTAGGATGTAAGCATCGCAAGAAAGGCTGCGTATAAGACCTTTTGTATAGGTTCTCATTGATGATGGTGTACTGAGCGGATTTGTAAGAAATCCGTCTGGCCTCTGCTTTGTTGGGCGGTGCAGGCCCACCTTGTAGATAATTTCTGATGGGGTCTATCCAACTTGACTCTTCGGCTGCACTTTGTACTTCTCCCTCCAATCTGTTGATGGTCTTCGCGGGAAGGTACTGTAGGTTAAAGGAAGATTCTGTGTCTCCGTTCGGTGCTGTGGCCTTTTTAGACAGGGCGTCCGCCTCTTCGTTTTGCGTTCGACAGATTTTTTCAATTTGGAAGTAAGCGAAGTATGGAACTGTTTTCTTCACCACTGCTTGGTATCTGACCATGTTCTCTTCCTTTGCTTCAAAGCTGCCTAAGGTGTGGCTCACAACTAACTGCGAGTCGGAATATACGTGCAGATGTTGAATTCCGAGCCCCCGGGCCAGATGTAATCCTGCGATGAGGGCTTCGTATTCGGCCTCATTGTTGGTTGCTCGGAATTGGAACTTCAGTACTGTCGCAATTTTCCACTTAGAAGGAGAATAAAGGATGAAACCTGCCCCTGACTTTTCTTCCGTTGCTGATCCGTCAACATATAAGGACCATGGGATGCTAGGGCTTTCTTCTGAACTCTGTGACGGGGGTTCGTCCCTATTTGCGGGAAAAGTTAACTCCGCGATGAAATCCGCCAGTACTTGAGCCTTGATTGCCGTTCGGGGTTTATAGGTGAGATCGAACTCGCCTAATTCTATCACCCACTTGGCTAGGCGTCCGGAGTTTTCAGGTTTATGAAGAATTTGCTTTAAGATCAGTCAACACTGTGATCTTGTGGGCTTGAAAATACGGCCTCAATCTCCGTGCGGATGTGACAAGAGCGAAAGCCAACTTTTCAAGCGGCAGATATCTTGACTCCTCTTCGTTAAGAATTTTACTTGTGTAGTAGACTGGTTTTTGAATCCCGTTATCTTCTCTCAAAAGGATCATACTGACCGTGCATGGGCGAATCGCCAAGTAGATGTAGAGTTCTTCTCCCACTTGTGGCTTAGCTAGTAGCCGAGGCGATCGGAGATAATCTTTAAGCCCACGAAAGGCTTTTTTCACATTCTTACATCCACTCCATTTTGGTGCTTTTCGTAGGGCTTGAAAGAGTGGGAGATTTTTCTCTCCCGCTTTGGAGATAAATCCGCCAAGTCGCTGAGGCGTCCGTTAAGCCGCTGAATTTCTTGAAGACTCTTGGGGGACCCCATGTCAAAAATAGCTCTGATTTTTTCTGGATTTGCTTCTATCCCTCTTTGTGTCAAGATAAATCCCAGGAATTTTCCCGATCGAATGCCAAAAGAACATTTATTCGGGTTTAACCGTATAGTATAAATCCGAAGAGACTGAAAAGCTTCTTGTAAGTCTGACAGGTGTTCATTGGCCTTTCGGCTCTTTACCAAGATATCATCCACATAGGCCTCAACGTTTCTGCCAATTTGTTCTCTGAAGACTGTATTTATGAGCCTCTGGAAGGTGGCTCCGGCATTTTTTAGGCCGAACGGCATTACCTTATAGCAGTAAGTTCCCGTGCTCATAATGAAGGACGTTTTTTCTTCGTCGCCTTTGGCCATTCGGATTTGGTTGTAACCTGAGAAGACGTCTAAGAAACTTAGCATCTCATGCCCCGTTGTAGAGTCAACCAAACCATCAATTGATGGTAAGGGAAACGAATCTTTCGGACAAGCTTTGTTTAAGTCCGTGAAATCAACGCACATCCTCCACTTTCCGGACGGTTTTTTTACTAGAACCACATTAGCCAACCAATCTTGGTAATGCACCTCTCGGATAAATCTAGCCTTTAGGAGGTTTGATACTTCTTCCTCTGCGGCTTTCTGCCTTTCTGGTGCGGAATTTCTCCTTTTCTGTTTCGTAGGTTTAAACGATTGATCGATATTGAGACGGTGCTCGATGACATCGCGTTTTACGCCCGACATATCTTCTGAAGACCAAGCGAAGAGGTCGGAATTTGCTTTCAATACTCTCATGAGGTCTTCTCATTTGCTGCTGGCATCAAATCGCCCCAATCCACACCGCGGCGGTCCGGCCTCAGTTGTGTCCGTGGGGAATTAGCAATTCTTTAACAGGTGTAGGTCGAAGCTCTTCATTTTCCCGTTCGACCATTCTGCTGACTAGCATGGCTTCTGAAACCTTTGTCTTGCTGCTGTTGAGGGCTTTCCCTTTGAGGGTTGAGACATAACATTACCGTGCCAGGGGTTGATCTCCTCTCACTTCTCCACTACCACTCTGAGTCGGGAATTTGAGGAGAAGATGGTAAGTAGAGATCACGGCTTTCAAGGCGTTGAGGGTTGGCCTGCCAAGGATCACGTTGTAACTTGAAGCACAACGCACAACCAAGAAATTTGTTGTCACTGTTGATGATCTTGGCGAGTTTCCTACCGTAACTGGTAAGGAGATCATTCCTTCTGGCTGTACTACCCCTCCGGAGAATCCTACTAAGGATGATTTTACCGGAAGCAAGTCATCCGCGTCATATCTCATTCTTTCGAAAGCACTCCAAAAGAGGATATCAACTGAACTCCCACTGTCTATCAGAACTCTCTTAATCTGGAAACTGGAAACTTTCATAGCAACAACCAGTGCGTCATCATGAGGATGGCGAACTCCGCTGACGTCATTGTCGTAAAAGATGATTGGAGCCGTGGGTCGAGATCGTCTCCGTGGCGTTTCTGTTTCCTGTGTGGTTCCCACCATTCGGGCATAACTTTTCCGAGAGGCTGAACTTTCACCACCGCAACCAGGACCTCCACTAATAAACCCCACCATTTCTCCTTGTTCTTCTTCAGGTTGTGAAGCTTCAGGTTCCCCTTGAATCTCAAAGTTGATGTATTGCTCCAATTGTCCTTTCCGAACGACATCTTCTATTGCGTTCATCAAGTGGGTACACTTTTCCGTATCATGTCCTCTAGATTGATGAAACTGGCAATATCTCTTACTATTCTTTTGCCGTTCGGTATTTCTCGTGGGTTCTGACCATGTCAGAAGTTTGTGTTCTTTGATCTGCATAAGGATATGGCTTCTGGTTTGGTTTAGTGGGGTATGGTGATCATATCTGACAATTTTTCCTTCCTTTGAAGGTTCTCTGGGCTGTAGCATATGTCGTTGGTGCCGTGCTGAGGTTTCCGGACCTCTGTTTGCGCCCTTGTTGTCCTTATGTGATCCTCTTTCCTTTCGTAGATCCGGAGGCCTTCTGTTAACATTGTGGTGGGTTTTTCCCTTCTGGGTGTCCACAGGTCCACGTCTAGCCTCCTCTTCCCAACCCGTATAAATTTCCTCGGAATTGATATATTTTTGGGCATGGACCATAAGGGCGGGAATGGTTTTTGGTGGATCCAAAGTGAGGGAGAAACGAAAGGGGGATTCTAACAGTCCCTCCATTAAGAAGGTTACGGCCATTCGCGGCAGGAGGTCCGCGACATTTGCTGTTTCGTCTATGTAACGATTTAAATAAGCTTGGAGCGTTTCTCCCTTTCGTTGTTTAACATGCAGAAGGGTAGATGGAGTTTTCTTCTGCTTTGAGTAATTGGCAAAATAGGCTAGAAAGCGATCTGCTAAAATCTGAAAAGAAGTAATTGTGCTAGATGGGAGATCGACAAACCAGTCTTGCGCTTTCCCCTCTAAGGTGGCGGGAAAAGCTCGGCACATGCGAGCGTCTGTGATTCCGGTGAGGAGCATCTTCGAGCGGAAGGACTTCAGGTGATGAGACGGATCGGTTTTGCCTTCATATGCGATCATAACTGGTGGCCTGAAGCTATCAGGAACTTGTTCTCCCAATATTTCCTTGACAAAAGGTGAACACATACTGAGAATATGTCGTTCGAACTTCCTGTTTCCTTGAGGGAGGTCCTGTTGTTGAGTTCTTCTATCAACCGTTTGAACATATGGACTATTCCGCTCTGTCCTTGTCCGCTCGGTTCTTGTAGTGGCCTGCTGTCTGCGTCGAACAAAGGGGGGTTCTGAACTAGTGGAAAAGGCGGTCCTTTCTTTCCTCTCTTTATGGGTGCGGGTTCTTGTCCTCCCCCTACTTTCGGAATTATCCGGTGGAAATTGTTGGTATGTTTGGTGTTGGAACTTGTGTAGGAGGAGGCTGAGGGTGGGTCAAAGTATGAATGACTGAGTCAACCGCTCCAATACTTTCTGTATGTTAAGATAAAACTCCGGAACAGATTCTTGGGGTTGGACTGAAGGATTTTCTGATGTAGTTAAGAATGGTGGATTATCTGACAGGATTTCCTCATGTCTTCGGACCTCGCCAGGCCCTTCGGGATTATTTGGGGCTCCCTGCTCTTGGATTCGCTTTGATCTTACGGTAGTAGTCATTTGGCTTTTGTAAGGGTCCCCACGGACGGCCAAACCGCTGATGCCAAAAACTAGTCCACGCCCGCTTGACTCTTTATGTTGCCTCGAGATCGGCCTCGACTTTCAACCAGCGGTTAAAATTTATAGTTGGTGTGGACACTTACTTACATTTTACGAGCGAGGGGCCTTGAGAGAACATCACGAAATTCCAACCGAATTATCCATTGGCGAACCTGTAAAAGGAGAGGCGGATCGGAATTGGGCCTCTACGCGGGATTGACTCCGATGCTTAAGTCAGGAAACTTGAGTAAAGAGTCTTAGATTTAGGCAGTTCTTTGTGTGATCAGTTTTTGCTGGATCCCTTTCTCCTATTAACGCTCTCCTTTTATAGCACCTTAAAGGCGGTTCAGGAAAGGCGGTGGAATAAGGCGGTGAGTTAGGTAAATATCTCCTAAGGCGGTAGGAAAATATCTGCCGCCTAGCGCGTAGATGCCACGTAGGTAAAATAGGATAAATATCTGCCTACTATAGCAAGTGGATAAGGCCTACTCACTGTAGAGGCGTTAGATATTTATCTCTCTTTCCCCACCTCACGCCCTGTATAAGAGGGTTGCTACAATTCCGACGGACTTGTTCGCAGGATTGAGTCCTCACGTTATTTGCCGGACGGAATTGTGCAAAGGTGGTGATATTGCCATGTGGCCAGAGGAACAAGTGGTCCTTTAGGTCAATGACACCTGTCTTCACCGAATATATCCGTAACAATACATATAATTGTAAAAACAAGTAAACTCACCCATGCAAAAGAAGGTGACCATATCACACTAGTTTTCCAAATCCAAATTTTCAAATCCTTCCAATCAAACATTGTAAGTTGAAATACACCAATGGATGTATTTGGTCGCTGTAAGACCAAATACACCACTTGAGTTACATCACATGCTATGCATGTGACATTACACAATGTAAAAGCAAATACATTGTAACCTGGTGACCATAACACGACCCTAACTAATTAATTTAATAATTAAATTTAAACTAATAATAAATTTGATAAACTAATTAAACTAATTAAAAGTTAAACTAATTCATCTAAACTAATTAATTTAATAATAGAATTAAAAGTTAAACTAATTAATAAAATACTTACAATAATTTAATAAACTAATTTCATCAAATCTTAAAGTTAAACTAATTAATTTAATAATTAAAGTTAAACTAATTAATTTAAACTAATAATAAATTTGAAAAACTAATTAAAAGTTAAACTAATTTCATCAAATCTTAAAGTTAAAGTAATTATTTTAATAATATAATTAAAAGTTAAACTAATTAATAAAAAACTTAAACTAATTTAATAAACTATTCAAACTAATTAAAAGTTAAACTAATTTCATCACATCTTAAAGTTAAACTAATTAATTTAATAATTAAAGTTGAACTAATTATTTTAATAATTAATTTAAACTAATTATTTTAATAATTAATTTAAACTAATAATAAATATGATAAACTGATTAAACTAATTAAAAGTTAAACTGATTTCATCAAATCTTAAAGTTAAACTAATTCACTTAATAATTAAAATAATATTAAAAAAGTTGGTATATGAAGGGTGGGGATAATCTCACCTTGGTCTGTTCATATCTCTTAAATACATCAAACCAAACACATGTTTGTTTATATCAAAATATATATATATATATATATATATATATAAGATGAATAAATAAACAAATGTTTGAAGGGCCAAAATGAAATATTTCATGGCTTTAAATTTTAATGAAGTATATATCCTTAAATTAAATTTTAAGATTGTCCAAGAACAAATCTTGAGGCAATTTTAAATCTTGAGACTGCCCGGGAACACATATCCCGAGGCAACCTTAAAATCCCAAAATCGCCTATGAGAACATATCTCGAGGCAAACTCAAATTCTAAAATTGCCCATAAAAACACATATCTTGAGGCAATCTCAAGTCCCATGATAGCCCGAGAACACATATCTTGAGGCAATCTCAAATTCTAGGATGCCCGAGAATACATATCTCGAGGCAACCTCAAATCTCAGGATAGCCCGAACATATATCCAATCCTACATGGCCCGAAACATATTCCGAGGCAATTTTAAAAAAATAAATAAATACATATATATATATATGAGAATGAAATAAAACAATCTCATCTTGCCCACGGTTGAGAGGCTAAGTCAAATTTTAAAATCCGGTCTTATCTTGACCAATTCAAATCTTAAAAAAAATAAAAAGAGGAATTGTGAGGTTATTTAATGGCCGGTTTTTCTTCCTTTAAATTTTAAAATAAATAAAAATAAAATAAAATTGATATTATCCATACACAAGGCGGTTTATCTCAATCTCTATGTTAATTTAAATTTTTAAAAAAAAAAAGGGAGGGAGAGATTGGATGTTTATCCGGTCGTTGCCCACGATTCTCCTGCAATCACGAACCGTCTGGGTGGGTTGTGGTCCTTGGTCTATAAAAAAGGAAGATCCAGTGAAATAAAGGGGAGGAGGAAAAGATGTAGAATAGAGAGGACAAGCTCCCTCTCATATTTTCATCACAATCTCTCCTCCTTTATATATCACCAAGCTTCCGGCTCCCGAGGCCGTCAAGCCCCTTATCATCGCCGCTGAAGAACAACATCGCCCCATGCGTGGCGGTGCTGATTATCATCCTTCGCTGCTGCCGAAGAACAACACCACTCCATGCGTGGTGGTGTTGATGATGTCGTTGTTGCTGCCGAAGAACAGCACCGTCCCATGCGTGGCGGTGTTGGCGATCATCCTCACCACAACCGTGCCGGCAAGCCCCTGCTGTCATCGGAAATGAAGCCTTTTTTATGAGAAAGAACAAATAAGAAAGAAAAAATAAAAAAATAAAAAAAAATAGAAAAAAAGGGTATGAAATGAAATAAATGAGCAGAGAGATTAAAATGAAAGTCGAATAAAAAAAGCAATGGAGATAAAAATAAAAAAAGGGAAAGAAAGGAAGGAGGCGGAGATAGAAAGAAAGTAAAAAAAAAAAAAAGAATCAAAGATAGAAAAAGAAAATCAGGGAGAGGATGAAATCAGGGAAAAAACAAAAGCAATCAAAGAGAGGGTCAAAGGGAGAGAATAGAAATCAGAGATAGGGAAAATCATAGAAAAAGAGAATCAAAGAAAAAAGGTCAGAAATAGGGGAGACTCCTATGCTAGCCCTCTGACCCTCTCTCGTTCTCTTCCGGCGAACTCCATCCGACGAGCAGATCCGCCTCTTCCACACGTTGGCGAGCTCGCGAGCAGTCCTTCGACAAGGCCCGGCACCAGCCCAAGCTCCTTTCGGACCCCCAAGACGAGATGCCATCGCCTCCTTCACCGTTGAAACCTTGCTGCTCCGCCTCCGTTGCGGCCGACCCCATTGAGTCCCCCTCATCCGATCCCGACTCCGGTATCGTTTCCATGAAGGGCGTCAAGATCTCCGGCCGCCCCCCTCTATCTTGATATGCAAACCACCAAGCCACGGGAGAAGCCCTCCGTCTGCTCCTGCGCCAGCCACCAAGCCACCAGCTTCATCGGCTCCCGGCACCTTGAGCCCCTTCTGCCCAGCCGCGCCCGCGCATCCCCGGCGATCCGGCACCGCCCCGGCGACCCTCGGCGCATCCCTCCACTGCTGCTCTCTGGCCCTTTATGCCGCTGAAGCTTGCCGTTTTCACCACCGCCGTCAAGCCGTTTCTGAAGCTCCGACGAACCTCCTCATGAGAGAAGATTGCTAGCTTCTATAGACTACCTATCATATATTATGTTTTAAGAGGGGAAGACTTGAAGTCCGCTGCCTCTGCTTCCTCTTCGTAGCGCCCATGAAAATAGAAGAAGATGAAAGCCCTGCTTCCTCTCCTTGGTTGAGATCGAAATACCGGAGGAAGATCGGATCGTTGATAACCAACAAAGTCCGTTGGCATTTGATCGCAAGCTCACGGCCCAAACAAAAGGATTATAAGGCTTACAGTCTCATGAAGAAGAAGACAAGCTTTCAAATTATTTCTTGTTCAAAGGCTTGGGAGATGTATTTTTCAGCCACTTCATATTAAAGTTAAATGAGTTGATGAAGATCAATTTTGTGATAGATATGTGGAAGTGGATAATTGTAAATTCTGTTCGAAGGGCATCCCAAACATATGTCAAATATCTGGTTATATAAAGTGCCCTCGAGATGTTCGATCAAATGTGTGAAAGAACTCATGACCATGAAATCAATCAAAAGTGCAAGCTTGCAACTCTTAAAAAATGGCAGTTACAAGTATTGAGAACAACAAAAAGCAAAAGAGTAGGAGGATACCAATGCCATGAAACATAGTTTGCTGAAGAAATTCATAAATGCTGGCCTCTGCGCCGAGGAATCTGAAATTGTAGTCGCTGGAGGGACTTAGTTCATGTTCAATTGATGATGTCTACTGCTGCATAAGAACCTGCAAGAGTCTTAAGAGTTTGAAAACTGTTGAAGTGATGAAAAATGGATACATTCAGTAAAGGTTAGAGGGTCTGATTTTTCATGGAATTGTTAATGGAGCTGATGCCATGCAAAAGAAACTGAAGGACGATCTGACTGTTGATGAGGGAGCAAGAAGGATGATGCTATAGAATTAATATTATTATAAGTTTTATTGTAAATTTTATCATCTTGTAGAGAGATCTCTCCCATAATAAAGATCCCATTGCATGCATTGCTTGTACAAGAGAGAGAAAAAGTTTTTGGTATAGTCAGTCTCACTGTTGAGTCCAGCTGATGATCCAATCAAGAGATGTAATATTGATTTGCACATTGCCAATATTCAAATAGTAGTGTCTCAAAGATCATCCTTACGGAGCAAGGATTTCAACATTTTGGATCATGTATAAGCAGTATCTCAAAGATATTAAATAAAGCTTTAATTTTGATATATGGGAATGATTGTAAATTTCATTGAGTTGATGTCCCAAGTATAGTGAAATGCCTCGTTATACAAAATGCACTCAAAATGCTTGATTGAAATTTTCCAAAGAAAGCAATGCCTTCACCCCATAATTATGGAACTCTTTAAAATGGTGGCAGACATAATTTTAACATCACTTGGATTCCAATGCAGTGTGTCAGCCTTAACAGGTCCCTCTGATCCGGATCAATTCACAGGCTAAATAAAATATATATTTCCTTTCCAAAGAACTACAATACAGAAATGAAGAAGGTATTGAGCAACTTGAAGGCAATATTATGATTGCTTACATGTAAAAAAAAAATGGAGCTTTTGAAATAGCACGTATCTCGAGGCAGTAACAGAGTACACATCTCGAGGCAGCTAATATATATATATATATAACCGAGTCTCGGGGTGGCCATGATATACTCGTCTTGAGACAATCAATGAAATATAAATCTCTCAACAGCACACGTCTCGGGGCGGCTGATAAAACACCTTGAGGTGATGATGAAGTACCCATCTCAGGACTGTCAATAAAAAAATATACAAAATAATAATGGTGTGGATCTCGAGGCCATATGGGTATATATATCCAAATGTCTAAATTTCAAATTACCATGTATCTCGAGGCGACAGTGGAACACTTACCTTGAGATGGTTAATGAAACCCAAATCTCAAAGTGGCACGTGTTTCGAGGCAACGGTGGAACACTCACCTCGAAGCGGCCGATGAAACCCAAATCTCAAAGTGGCACGTGTTTTAAGGCGACATTGGAACACTCATCTTGAAGCGGCCGATGAAATCCAAAGTGGCATACATTTCGAGGCAACGGTGGAACACTCACCTCGAAGTGGCCAATGAAACCAAATCTCAAAGTAGCACATAGCGACAGTGGAACACTCACCCTGAAGCAGCCGATGAAATCCAAACCTCAAAGTAGCACATAGCGACAGTGGAACACTCATCTCGAAGCGGCTGATGAAATCCAAATCTCAAAGTGGCGGAGAGCATATATTCCACGACGGAAGGCGGCGCCATTTATATAAATAAATTAATAAATTATGTACATCTATTTTATGATATTTATATGTAATAAATTATTATTTTCCATAATAAATGAATTATTTTTTTTATTGCCTCTACTTGTACTCTTTTGCCCTTAATCGGAGGTTCCCAAGACTCTGTCTGGGGTAATTAATAATAGAGGCTTGCCTCTATTAGAAATGGAAGAACCCACAATACCTGAAACAATAACAAAAATAAACGACATTTGTGCTTCGATATATCGTTTGGTGTCACACGATGCCAGGCGCGTATTTTCGATCCCACAATGTTATCAAATTCCAGATTTATAAATCCCTCCAACCAAACACAAATTACTATAATATAGTATTTCCAGTTAGAATCTAACCAAACACCATATTTGACTGTAATGTATTTTAAAATCCATGTACATGTGGTGTATTTTGAAATCCAAGTATTTACAAGTATATTGTAATTTGAAATCCCTGGATTTTGAATTACATCAAACCAAATGCTATGCTTATTTTCCAAATACATTGTATTTCTAAATTCATCCAAAACTCTTACAATCAAACATCTGTTTTGTAAATCCTTGTATACAACCAAACAAACACTGCCTTCTATTTGCATATGGCTCTTAGGCAAGTATTCGAGCCAGCGTCTGCCGGTGAGAATAAAATCAAGTAAAATAAATTTTGATCTTTTGATTGGTGAGTCTTCAGATGTCTCTTCACAGATGAGATACCATATAGAGATTTTTTATCTCATCTCATAATATCTCAAAATAGTGTTATGCAAAAATACAAAATTTATGGGGTTTGTTTTGCAAAAAAACTTTATGTTATTTTGGAAAGTTATTATTTATAAATACGGGGACTATTTTGCAAAACATATTTAATTTGGGTTTTATAACATATTGGGGACTTTTGTGAAAATGTTTAAAACTCCTCATGATGCCTGTTGAACCGGTGTCACGTCCCGTTAATAAAGTGCGAGCAGGCGCTATCCGTTAATATGAGAAGTGAAAGGGCACGATCTGGAAAAAACAAAAGAAAAAAAAAAGAAAAAAAAGGGTTTCTTTTTGATAAAACAGGAGGAGATCGTCTCTTTCCTTCTCTTCCTCTTTTCTTTTCTCTGTTCATTCTTTTTGGGGGAAATCCTGGTTTGTGTTGTGCTGCATCTACGCCGATCCTCGAACCCTTCTGTGACGTGCACCGCCGGAGGGAGGAGAAGTATCTCCGTTGAACATTGCTTGTGAAGCCTTGCACGAGGCGGCGAATAGTTCTTCTGGGACAGGGTACCCACGCGCTTCTCTGTTAATCGATCTCTCAGAAGCATCTGGTAAGATTTCTGATTTCTGATTTTCTAACTATCCACAGACATTTCATCATGTTAGGTTTTAACTATTACCGTATTTTAAATCTAAAAACTAGCATGTTGTTAGATCCAATTTATAATTTTATTACAAATCTATTGATCTCATCTTTAAATGTGCTACTAATTATCATGATTTCAATCTGCAAATTAGTATACTATTGGTTGTCCCTTATCTCATGAATATCATGTTTAAATATATTATTATCCATCATGTTTTGAATATGAATATCAGTATGTTGTTAGGTTTAATTTATAATATCATTACATATCCTATTTGTATGATATTTAAATATATAATTTCTTATCATGATTTAAATTTACAAAAGAACATACAGTCAGGTTTCTTTAATAATACTACTGCATACTTTATCTATTTGCCATCTATCCATGTATTTTACTGTAATATTTTGATTATCCAATGTAGCATGTTGTTGGATCTTATTCATCATGTTATCTGTTTGATGCTTCAAGGTTTTATTGATTATTATATTTTGAGTATGCAAAATAGTTTAAATTGGGAAGCTATATATGATGCCATTTTTTCTTTTATATCCCTGTTTTTTCAACAATCCAGAAGAACTATTTACTTTGCAATGGAATCTTCTACTTCCCACGTGAACAATGATGTGATGAGGCCGGAACGATTTGCCGGTGAGAATTTTAAGAGGTGGCAACACAAAGTTAAGCTTTGGCTGACATCTCTTAATGTGTTCTGGATCATCACTGCACTCCCTCTTCAGGATCCCTTGAACAAGGATGAAGAGAAAGAGAGGGATGCAGCGAATGTTTCGGCACTTGGGAGGATTCTCGCCGTCCTTTCGGACCAGCTATTTGATGTGTACATGCATTACACATCAGCAAAGGACTTATGGGAGGCCCTGGAGAAAAAATATGCTGTGTCTGATGCTGGTCAAGAATTGTACTTGGTTGAGAAGTACAATGATTTCCGAATGGTCTCCGAGAGTTCTGTCGTTGAGCAAGCTCATGAGCTCCAACTCATTGTTAGCGAACTCGGACAGTTTGGGTGTACCATTTCGGAAAGATTCCAGGTCGGAGCTATCATTGCCAAGCTCCCTCCCTCGTGGAGGGATTTTGCGACTACTCTTAAACACCGTAGGGAGGTCATGTCTATTGAGGACTTGATTGCCTCCCTTGATGTTGAGGAGAAGGCAAGGGCAAAGGATAGCCGACTGCAGACACAAGAGTACCACTCCAAGGCCAACCTGGTCGAGGCAAAACATAAGGGCAATCAGAAAGCCAAGACAAAGAGCAAATTCCAGAGTCAAAACCAAGGGCCCAAGCAAAGCACAGATTTCAAGAAGAAGAAAGACACTGCATGTTATGTGTGTGGCAAGAAGGGCCATTGGGCTCGTGCTTGCATTCACAGAAAGGACAAGCCTAAGAAAGAGGCTAATGTGACCATTTGCGAGGCCGGTGCTTCAGGGTATGTAAATACGCCTGTTGTTTTCTTGGCATGTCAATCCACTGATTGGTGGGTTGATACGGGAGCTAATGTTCATATTTGTTCTGAAATGTCTCTCTTTTTCTCTTATCAGGCCACCGTCCTAATGGGGAACGGAACGGCTGCATCAGTATGAGGGACGGGTTTAGTCAAACTGAAGCTTACTTCAGGAAAGACTCTCACCCTGAAGAATGTGCTGTATGTTCCGGATATAAAGCGGAACTTGATAAGTGGGTCACTTCTGTGCAAAGAAGGCTTTAGGCTTATTTTTGAGTCCAATAAAGTTGTATTAACTAAATTTGGAAACTTTGTTGGTAACGGTTATGAGTGCGGAGGCTTGTTCCGCCTTTCTATTCTGGAAAATTGCAATAACTCTTATGCTCTTTCTTGCACTATTGATAATAATTCTATCATTTGGCATTCTTGATTGTTTCATGTTAATTATGATTGCATCACTCGACTTGGGAAACTTAAATTGATCCCCGATGTGGTTAAAGGTTCTAGGTGTGAAGTGTGTGTGCAAGCAAAGCAACCCCGCAAACCCTTTAAGAGTATTGAGGGGAGAAGCACTTCACCATTAGAACTCATCCATTCTGATTTGTGTGAAATGAATGGAGTGTTAACCAAAGGAGGCAAGAGATATTTTATGACTCTTATTGATGATGCCACACGATATAGCAGTGTATACTTGTTAAAAACTAAAGATGAAGCACTAAACTACTTTAAAATTTACAAGACAGAGGTTGAGAACCAACTAGAAAGAAAAATCAAACGGCTAAGGTCTGATCGTGGTGGAGAGTATACCTCTCGGGAATTCATCCAATTCTGTGAGACTCATGGAATAATTCATGAGACAACGGCTCCCTACTCACCCCAATCAAATGGGGTGGCCGAAAGAAAAAACCGAACTTTAACGGGCTTGGTCAATGCCATGCTGAGTAGTTTAGGTTTACCTGAGGAATGGTGGGGGGAAGCCCTTCTTACAGTGTGCTTCGTCCTGAACAGGGTCCCCACTAAAAATAGTGAGATTACCCCCTATGAAGGATGGAAGGGAAGAAGACCCAATCTCCTTTTTCTGCGCACATGGGGATGTTTGGCTAAGGTCAACATACCACAACAGAAAAAGAGAAAACTAGGACCCAAAACCGTTGATTGTGTTTTTCTGGGATATGCACATAATAGTGTAGCCTATAGATTTTTGGTAGTGGGTTCTGAGACTGGAGAAATTGCTGTTGATTCAGTGATAGAGTCTCGGGATGCTTCATTTTTTGAGACAGTCTTTCCTATGAAAGACAATAATGCAATTGCTCGTAATGAGTCACCACCCCATGTATTTGTCCCTGTAGAGGATACTTCTGAGAGCTCTGAGCTCAAAAGGAGTAAGAGACAGAGGACTACAAAATCCTTTGGTGATGATTTTGTGATATACTTAGTTGATGACATGCCTAGAAACCTTCCAGAGGCATATGCATCACCAGATGCAGAGTACTGGAAGGAAGCAGTCCGTAGTGAGATGGATTCCATCATCGCTAACGGTACATGGGAGGTCACTGATCTTCCTGCTGGGTGTAAGCCAGTAGGTTGCAAGTGGATCTTCAAAAAGAAGTTACGGCCTGATGGAACAATTGACAAGTTCAAGGCCAGACTTGTGGCTAAGGGGTTTACTCAGAAGGAAGGTGAGGACTACTTTGATACCTATTCTCCTGTGGCCAGGACCACTACAATCCGAGTGCTTATTGCATTGGCTGCTTCATACGGTCTCCTTATCCATCAGATGGATGTAAAAACAGCTTTTCTTAATGGAGAGTTGGAAGAGGAGATCTATATGGAGCAACCTGAGGGATTTGTGGTTCCAGGACATGAGAAGAAGGTATGCAGATTACTAAAGTCCTTATATGGCCTGAAACAAGCCCCAAAGCAATGGCATGAGAAGTTCGACAGAACTTTGACATCCGCCAACTTCTGTGTGAACGAGACTGACAAGTGTGTATACTACAGATTCAATGGGACTGTAGGGGTGATGCTTTGTTTATATGTGGATGACATCTTGCTGTTTGGGACTAACATCGATGTAATAAATGACGTTAAGTCATTTTTGTCCAAGAACTTCGATATGAAGGATCTTGGAGAAGCAGATGTAATCCTGAATATCAAGCTCATCAAGGGCGAGAATGGGATCACACTATCACAATCCCATTATGTGGAAAAGGTCTTGACTCGCTTTGGGCATCTAGAGAGCAGACCTGTATCCACACCTTATGATCCTACTCTAAGGTTGTGTAAGAATACTGGAGCTGCAAAGGATCAACTGAGATATAGTCAGATCATAGGATCTTTGATGTATCTAGCTGGTGCTACGAGGCTAGATATCTCCTATGCTATGAGCAGGCTCAGTCGTTATACGTCTAACCCTGGAGATGATCACTGGCGAGCACTTGAGCGTGTACTTAGATACCTCAAGGGGACTATGACATATGGATTACACTATACAGGCTACCCTGCGGTTCTTGAAGGGTATAGTGATTCCAATTGGATCTCGGATTCAGATGAGATCAAGGCCACTAGTGGAAATGTGTTCACTCTGGCAGGTGCAGCAATTGCGCGGCAGTCTACAAAACAGACTATTTTAACACGCTCCACCATGGAGGCTGAATTGACTGCACTCGAGATAGCTGCTCGCGAGGCTGAGTGGTTACAAGAGCTCTTGATGGATTTACCTGTGCTGGAAAAACCAATTCCAGCTGTTCTCGTGTATTGTGATAACCAAGCTGTGATAGCAAAGGTTAACAGTAGTAAGGAGAATATGAAATCCTCAAGGCATGTGAAAAGAAGGTTAAAGACTGTCAGGAATCTTCGCGGACATGGAGTGATCACTGCGCAGTATATCCACACCGAGAAGAACCTGGCAGATCCCTTCACTAAAGGGTTATCGCGGAGGATAATCTATGAAGCATCAAGGGATATGGGCTTGAGACCCATTGATTAGTTGCCAACAGTGGTAACCCATCCTATCTGAGTGGAGATCCCACAAAGTAGGCTAGTGGGAAAAACAAGCTGATTAGGTAACTGGAAGTACACCTTAACTGGAGGAAACTCCGTACCCTATCCGTGATGATGCATATGTACTTCATAGTGTATGGGAGGTTGAGTATAACTCTTAATGTATTCGAGTCCTTGGAAAGGAAGGGTATTTATCCTACAGGATACCCTGGAGAATACACCTACGTGAGTGTGATTGGAGGTCGCGATCCATGAGAGCCGGGTACTCTCTGAAACACTCATGAGCAGATACTGGGGGAATGACCGTAATGCCCCAAACCGCGAGGCTAGGCTTACGCAGCCAAGTATTGTGTGCCCTTTGGGTGAAGTCAGTCACTTCAAGTTGCAAATTCAAGGCATAATCCATTTGCTTCTATGAATGGATGGATCCCTTAGTGGCTAGATGAAGGTTCAAACCCGAAAGGTACCTTTGTCAAAAACACAGTATATAGCAGCACTTAACAGGATTTTCCACATTCCAAAAATTTTGAATTTTTGGTGGGGGATTGTTATGCAAAAATACAAAATTTATGGGGTTTGTTTTGCAAAAAAACTTTATGTTATTTTGGAAAGTTATTATTGATAAATACGGGGACTAGTTTGCAAAACATATTTAATTTGGGTTTCATAACATATTGGGGACTTTTGTGAAAATGTTTAAAACTCCTCATGATGCCTGTTGAACCGGTGTCACGTCCCGTTAATAAAGTGCGAGCAGGCGCTACCCGTTATAACGAGAAGTGAAAGGGCACGATCTGGAAAAAAAAGAAAAAAAAAAGGGTTTCTTTTTGATAAAACAACAGGAGATCGTCTCTTTCCTTCTCTTCCTCTTTTCTTTTCTCTGTTCATTCTTTTTGGGGGAAATCCTGTTTTGTGTTGTGTTGCATCTACGCCGATCCTCGAACCCTTCTGTGACGTGCACCGCCGGAGGGAGGAGAAGTATCTCCGTTGAACATCGCCTGTGAAGCCTTGCACGAGGCAACGAATAGTTCTTCTGGGACAGCGTACCCACGCGCTTCTCTGTTAATCGATCTCTCAGAAGCATCTGGTAAGATTTCTGATTTCTGATTTTCTAACTATCCACAGACATTTCATCATGTTAGGTTTTGACTATTATCGTATTTTAAATCTAAAAACTAGCATGTTGTTGATCCAATTTATAATTTTATTACAAATCTTATTGATCTCATCTTTAAATGTGCTACTAATTATCATGATTTCAATCTGCAAATTAGTATACTATTGGTTGTCCCTTATCTCATGAATATCATGTTTAAATATATTATTATCCATCATGTTTTGAATATGAATATCAGTTTGTTGTTAGGTTTAATTTATAATATCATTACATATCCTATTTGTATGATATTTAAATATATAATTTCTTATCATGATTTAAATTTACAAAAGAACATACAGTCAGGTTTCTTTAATAATACTACTGCATACTTTATCTATTTGCCATCTATCCATGTCACTGCCTGTAATATTTTGATTATCCAATGTAGCATGTTGTTGGATCTTATTCATCATGTTATCTGTTTGATGCTTCAAGGTTTTATTGATTATTATATTTTGAGTATGCAAAATAGTTTAAATTGGGAAGCTATATATGATGCCATTTTTTCTTTTATATCTCTGTTTTTTCAACAAATAGGGGAAAAGTCATTGAAGTGGGTTGAGTTCTCCCTATTTTGATTGTTCATTTGTCATAAAGGAAAGTGATACTTCCCCATTTTGACTTGGACCCATCTTGACTATTTTATCATTAAAGTGAATGAAGTGGGTTTTGACATACCTCACTTTCACCTACTTTAGTGTTCTCTCACTTCAGGCGTAATCAACACTAGAAGTATAATTTCCCTTGCTTCTAATCACTTCATGAAAGTGAAACTTCCACCAATTTTTTCATTTTTTTTTTTGACAGTTTCGAAATGAACTCCCTAAATATCTTACATAACTATACATGCACAAAAATAAGATCCATCCAGGCTTATGGACATATCATTGAAGATGTCTGCACCAATGAGCCAAATTGGCTCCAGTAAATAACACTCCTTCCTTCCCCAGGCTTGTCCTCCATAAAACACAAAGTTGTTCTTATTCAAGAGAACACAAACTTGCAAAACAGGTAATCCTCAGAACGCAAAATCAAATCAGCTGGTCCACGATAACTGTATTCCGTTAACCTCATTCTCTTGATATTTTATCGTACATAGGCATAGGCTTAATTACGTTGTTATTTAAATAAAATTAAAGGCCAGACAAGGCCACCATATGAAGAAAAAGACAATGAAACAAATTTTAAATTAGTTTTTCCATAACTGTTGAACAGGCTTGTGTTTTGTAATTGATGCTTATTTCTTGTACAAAAACAGTTCTGGCTGTCCAACATTGATCAGCCGTGTTATTTCCAAGCAAGATATAATCATGCAATTTTTAGTCTCTTCTGAGACACCAGCAGATACCTTTGCAGAGCCCGCATCAAGATCCAACTGCTACTTGAAATCTTCTCCTTTATCATCAGTAACAAAGCAGAACTTAAAACTGTTTTCAAGATTTGAGCTTGCAGTCCTTTGAAGAAACCTGGAACGCCTTCTTTGCTCCATATAGTATGCAAAGCATTCATCATCGTCTTAGGAGATTTTGATTTGGCCTGAGCGTTATTTTCTTCACTGGAAGTCTGTACCATGACCTTACACCTGCTCAAATACCACAATTCCCATGCTCGAGATGATCACAACAAGATAGTTCAAACGGAAAAATGGGCAATAAAGCAACAAACCAGCAAATAAATGCAATTACCAAACACATGGAGAATATGGGAAGCTAGAGTACTAGGTACCACCTATGTAGTTTTGTTGCTAGAGAACAATTGAGGTTGAAAGAAAAACCACCTATTTTGGTAGAATGGACACCATAAATTAAGGTGATTGCATTCACCAAAAATAAAGGTGATTGTATTCACAACGATAATATGAAATTGAATCCACAATATTTTTCTTAAATTATAAAGGGTTAATTTTATTTTAGACACCTGAACTTTACCTTTTTTGCACTTTGGCACCTCAACTTTTTTAAGAATGTAAGATACCCCACAACTTTTTTTAAGTGTCTAAATGGCACCTATGGCTAATTTTGTTAACTAACAACTATTTAACTGAGTTAATTAAAACTTAATGAAAACCCTAATTTCTAAAATACTCTTTTTCCCAAAATACCCCTTCCTTCTTCCTCCTTGGCTCCGGTGGAAACCAAAATTTTATTAAGGTACAAGCTCTCCACCGCCGCCAGCTCCTCCGGCGTCGCTCGAGAAAGCCGGTTATAGCATAAATCAACCCTCCCAATCACCACCCGCCCCTCCGGCCTCACCTCGCCAAAAAACCACCAGCTCCTCCGGCGAAGTGGAGCTATCTTCATCCTTGGTCCCAAGCCGTCCATGAGGGAAGGAGGAAGATGGGAGGGGTATTTTGGGAAAAAGAGGATTTTAGAAATTAGGGTTTTCATTAAGTTTTAATTAACTCAGTTAAATAGTTGTTAGTTAACAAAATTAGCCATAGGTGCCATTTAGGCACTTAAAAAAAGTTGTGGGGTATCTTACATTCTTAAAAAAGTCGAGGTGCCAAAGTGTAAAAAGAGTAAAGTTCAGGTGTGTAAAATAAAATTAACCCTGAAGTGAGGGAACTCTAGGAAATGTCAATGTCGGCCAATTTAGGGAAAAGGATATCAATTGAAGGAAAGGCTTTCAAATCACATTACATGAACATGAGTAGAAAACTCAGTTTTAGAATTGAGATGCAAGATTGAATGTTATTGTAATTATAAAAAAGTCAGCAAAATTATCTAGAAACTATTTTTGTCAATGCAAGTCTAAAATATAGTAAAGTGCAAAATTCGATTGGGAAGATTCTACAGTGTCAAATCACCTGATTGCTGGATATGTCAAGACTGTGGCCACACTCTTTGAAATTGCACCTACTAAAAAGGCTGAGAAAGCAGACAACAGAGCTGGAGAAGAGCCAGCTGTTGAAGACCCTGTTATATTACTTTGTTCACTCAGTAGTCTCTGTTTCAGCTGATCAAAAACAGTATACTGCATACAAATTGGAGAAAAATAAATTAAGAACCAGTATTCTTTATCCAGTGAAACTTTTATTTCCATCAGTTAATGGAAAACTTCAAAACAGAAGCAACTTGTTAAAAAGTTCTCAAAGGAATAAAAACTCGCAGGTGCCCAAGTCATACATGCCAACATGCCATGTATTTATTTCATTAAAACACTTTGGAAATGCATATCCAATAGGAAGTTCAGTTGATCTGACATGTATTCTTTATCTTAACCACTACACAAGAAACAAAAATCAAAAGCACACAATTTCAACAAGAACTTCACAGGACAGAGAACATATTTAATTGTTATCTGCAGTATAAATTTCTGCATTATGGTGAATATATATGTGCTAACCAACATATCAGCCTACACAGTTAAAAGCATGATTATAGTTGGCCATTCATGTTTAAGTTTGCATTTATAAACCACTCCATCAAGTGGCCATAACATGATGAGGAAAACACAAAATGATAAATATCAACTAAACTTTATCATTAGCTGGATTCACAGAGATATACTCATACTTTATCAATAGTCACTATTAAAAATCCAGCTACTAACATGATTGACGTTGAAAATTGGTGATTTCTTAAATATCACTAGAGGTAAACAGAATTTTAAATATTTGTTGGGCCTTTCCATGTGTCATCATGAAATAAGCATTTAAATATTTACCGCATGCCACCCTTAAAGAAAAGCCATTATGTGCATGCACTCATATACAAATAGCTTACACCCTTGAGGCATATCATGTTACATTAAATCTTATATTAACATGGAAAAGTACATGAAAATGTTTGTGCAAGCCAGAATCACAAAAAGACATACACCAAAGCATAATACTAAGCATCCAAGATGAATTTAATTGCTATGCAACCATGAGTTGATTAATTAATTTATTTAAATTTAATTGTTGATGAAAATCTAAACCTATATTCAAAGCTTCAAACAACAGATGAATATTGAATGGTAACAGGAAAAATAGTTTAGCATTGGCTTTTATGGTACAGGTCCTCCAATGCTACATTCCAGAGAGTTGTGTTACTCTTTCAAATAGAGATCAGCAAAATAATCTTTCATCAGCTTCAAATAGAGGGTGACAATTTTCGTCAGCAGGCTGTAAATGAATTAGATCAACCCATATATCTTAAAGAAACCTATCTAACATGAATACAACACAATTAACTAAACTGGTCAAAAAGACGATAAGAGTCATATATGGTTGACATGACACACACAAATGACAAGATTATAAACAAGTCATATTTAATGCTTTTAATCTATACACGAGAAGATCATGAATAAACACATTTACAAAACGCATAACTATGCAAACAATAAAATTCATTATAATCTACAAAATTACAAATACAAATTATACACATCCATAAACAAACTAATATTATTAACTAAATTTACAAATAATATTGTTAAATAATAAAATATAAACAATGTAGTTATACTTAAATGGGTTCAACGGGTTAACCTGATTATGACACCATCGATCATAAATCGGTTGACACAATTAGACATGAATTACATTGATACCAAACCCAAACCCACTTAACTTCGTCTTGTGTTCATGCCATTTTAAATGGTCATATCATAAATTGTCACTCCAATTGAAATTAAGGTCTTCCTAATATCGACCTACCCAAGGTTTTAAAAGGCGAAAACGGGTACCAAGGCGTTTTGCTTTAGCCTCTCGAGGCGTAAGCCTTGAGGCGAGATGAGGCGTAACCCTCAAAAATAAATTAAAAAATAGCAATATATATTAGAATGTCAATAACTCAAGTACATTAAATAAAAACATACACAATATAGTTCATAAAAAAACAAAATATAGTAAGAAAGCAAAGTCGTCACTCAAATACATTAAATAAAAACACCCATAATATAATTTATAGAAGACAAAATATAAGGAAAGTCTAAATAAAAACACCCATAATATGCATACTCTAAGAAAAAATAAAATCACGTGTAATCACAAGCTCAACACTTTCCACGAAGTGTCACATAACTATATGTTAATATAGTAGGGTTTCCATGAAGTGAAGGATCTTAACTGATTTTCACATGTTGTCATCTTCCTATTCTGGATTTTTTATTTCATTATATTTATTAATATAATTACATGACATAAAAAATATTCTTATTTATTTATTTATTTTTAAGAAGGCATAGTACAAGGTCTAAGAATCCAGATTGTCATCAGTGTTGACAATACACCTGTTTATCCAGATGGGAGCCTTCTGTGGCTACATCAAAACCTTTGCCATTGTCGGCCTTGGCTCCAAACCTCTCCACATCTTCAAAAAAGATTCTAAAACAGAGGCTTAAGCCTCGAACGCCTCTGAGGCGTAAGCTTCACTCAACCGAGGCTTAAGCCTCGGTTCCCCCACTATGAGGCGCAAGCCTCTAAGGCGTTTTGTGAGAGCCTCTAAGCCTCTAAGCCTCAGAGGCGTAAGCCTCGAATGCTTTTGAAAACCATGGACCTACCACAAGAAGTACACCCCAAAACTATAGTCATAGCATTCTTCAAAACAAGATTCACCATTTTACTAACAATTCGATAAGTAGATCATCTTTTCACCGTGTTTCTATGTCTCTAGTTGGATTTTTCTTCCAAGTTAGTTTATTGCTTAGAGGCTTTCTATGTGCTTGTACTAGGGGATATAAAGGCAATTAAGAAACTTGTGGCTGGTTATATCTGCTTAATAGGTCAATCATTCAGTAGAAATTAAAGATTAAAGAACCCCAAAGAGACTTATATTACTATCTTTCTAGGTTTTATATATTCATTAGCCTGCAATCTCAACATTAAGCCAAATGATGAACTTGTTCTACAAGCAATATTATATTTGAATGGTTGGAAAGAGCAAAAAACCAAATGATATAATGGGCATAAGGTTATCAAAACCTAAACAAATAATTCTTTATAGCCATTGAAAAGATACATGATTTTAATAATACAAATACCTGTATGGAAGGATTTGAGGTCAAGAGAAGGGAAATGCCAAGGCCATCAAATGCCTCACTCCATGAGCGACCAGAAAGTGTTTCCCACAAGCTTTTAGAGTTCCCAAATTCACTTGTTTGCATCCTGGAAGATGCTGTATCCAGTGGCTACATGGTACAAGGTAAGTCATCTACAATGTCCAGCAAGAAAGTAACAAAAACCTACTAGCAAATGGCAATGCTATTAATGCATCATAAAGCTCTCTAAATTTTCTATATCCAAAGAAATGCGTAAACAATAACCACCTGTGTCACAAAAACAGTGCAAGCACCAGCTGCAGCAGCAACAATCAAGTTTGCCTTCGTTCCAATGGACTTAACTTGACTCTTTTTCAGATATAACCTCTTAAAATAGCTATAACTATAAAAGTATACAAACTGGGATATGAATGATTGAAGATTCTTAGTCCCAAGTCCTTGGTATAATGAAAGGACCCGCCGAGTAGAAATTGCTTCCCATAAAACATCTGAAAGGTTCCTGAAAGAGAGCAAGAAATCAAGTAAATACTGGTAAGGCTTAGCTAATGAGCAACATCACCCAATAATAAACAAGATCTTATTATAACAGGGCATCCATATGAAAACAAGGAACAACATAGAGGAGTACTGCTTACTAAAGACATTCATAACAATTCTAGATATAATGCAAATGAGTCCAGGTCCTTGATAAGGCACATGATGACAAATGGAGAAATCTAAATGATATAAAAAGAAAAGCAACTAAGAAACAAGGATCAGCATCAACTGGTCATCATAAAAAAAAGGTGAGCCTACATAATTTTGGTCTGCCCAAACAACATAATAAAATGGTGTGAAGCATAAAGTCACCCAAATCATTATTTTTTAACCTTTTTTTTTTACCTTTTCACGGAGAAAAAGAAGAGTAAAATGTACCAAAAAAAGTAAGAT
Organism: Dioscorea zingiberensis; assembly: GCA_026586065.1. Classification (NCBI taxonomy): domain Eukaryota; kingdom Viridiplantae; phylum Streptophyta; class Magnoliopsida; order Dioscoreales; family Dioscoreaceae; genus Dioscorea; species Dioscorea zingiberensis. Next base: position 33,338,506 of record CM048819.1, on the reverse strand, counting down.
AAACTTCTGACCACATCATGACAATGGTTAACCCAAAGTCAAGGTCAATTCTCTCTCTCATAAAAGTCCACCCACTAGTAGATTTGTAGGCAAAAAGAATTTGGAGATAACCAAGAAAGAAAAGATTCAAGAAAGATATTATATGTTGACTATTTAAGTATATAGAAGTCAAAAGGTCCATGATACTATCTTCTAACAAGCTTCCAAATAATTGCATTGCACCACTCAACTTTGACAAAACAGTTATAAATTATGAGAACATACACCTACAATTTCAACAAAATTAGAAGCTTATTCAGCACCAAATCCATTAAAAAAAAAATCCACATGCAAAAAATCAAGATGAACTACTTATTAACACAATAAATAATTAATAATAAAAAGTGTATTAATCTATAAAAGATAAACGAAGAATTTGCACAGCTTACAGATAAACACCTAATATAGAGAAGAAAAAAATATGTCCAAATCTTAAATTCCACGATCTCCCGACGAGCATACACATAATAGGGTTGCGCACCAGAATATGGACCAAACTAAGCAGAAATCTTTAAGCACAAAATCCATAATGTTGCTGAAACTAAATACTTCAATTGCTCAATTCCTCAATTCACGAAAAAAAAAGAAAGAAAAAAAGGAACTAGCACAAAGAACGGAATCAACCAAATATAGAGAATAGATAATATCTCAAATTCTAATATTTGGCGCTCTTCACCTACCCTCACAAGCATAATTCGACCATAAAAATAAAGTCACGATCGACAAATCACTCAAACGAAATAAAAATACCAAAAAACAGAGAGGATCATAGATTGGAACTAGATTAGAACACCTATACTTCTGTTCTCCAGGGGATCGGACCTCGGCCTGGTACTTGGTCTTGCAGGTGTCCAGTGGGTAGAGGATCGTAGTGCTTATCAGCGCCCCCACAGCCCCCGACGTCGCCTCCGAGAGCGACTCCCAATCGACGCTGGCCATCAGAGGAAATCAGACGAGCAGCAAAGTATCGAATAAAGGGTTCAGGATATCAATCACAGAACCAGAAAAACAACAAATCTGCGAATCTGGTAGGAGATCAAGACTCCCGCTATTCGTAGAGCTTCTCGGAACCTGATCAATAAATTTTCTAGATCCCCGAGAGGAGGGTTTTATTGGTAAGTGGGAAGGCGTGTATGGGTGAGTCTCTTTCTGACCGCGCTGACGAGATCGGGATAGATCAACATCTTTAGTCTGACGTGGTGATCTTATATTGGTTGGTTTTTGTAACTTGTTCCCATTAAATCGATTTTATTTGTTTGAATATTTTGTTCTATTTTGATTAGGATGGGTTAGGTAAGGCGCTATGGGCATGTGTTTTGCATGGTTATTGGCTGAGTTGTGTTCCATGCGATTCAAACAAAAATCCATTCAAAATCCAATAAAATCAAATAAATTAAAATAAATAATTGGACCCATAGTATATTTTAGGGAAAATGATCAAAATTCCCTGACACTATTTCAGCACTGTTGTCAGGGATCCAAAACCACCCCAAAATGGTTATAGTAAACACCTCTCCACCAAGGACTCGGTTGTGTTTGGTTGGGAGTTTTCCTCACTTGGGATTAGGAATAAATTTTGAAAAGTTTTGAAATTTTTGGAGGGAAATTTTAAAGTAAAGGTATTAATGATAAGATAGTGATGTGTTGACTATATATTGGTGAGTTATATTTTTAAATTTTAATTAAGGATTTTGGCGCGAAAAACTTTTTCATTGGAAACTGTGTTAGGGTTATCCCCCCCAACCAAACAAGGCAGGGAAAAAGCAAACAGTGGGGGATTTTTGGCAATATCAGTATATTTTATTTCTCTTCTTATGTGTGTGTGTTTTTTTTTTGGAAAATAATGGATTAACCACATTCATTAATAAACGCAAAGCAAGTTACAGATACAATAATAGCAACAATATATGTCATTTTAGTTGTACATGAGTTATATGTCATATTCAGAGGAGGATTCCAGGCAATGAGTCTGGTTGATACGCTCTTGATGGCCTACGGTATGATTTCTTCATCCTCGTAGTTTGCATCTCGTGATGGTTGTTGCTCCTCCCCAGCTTCTCTTATAAACTCCAGACTTTATTTTGCAATTAGTTTCACAGGCATCAATTTTGTCTTTTTGGAGTTATGATGTTACGCCACAAACCCGACCGGGGCACCGGCAGACCGGCCGCATCCAAGCAGGAATGGGCCTCACTTGTATGCAAGGGCCTTAGAACCTTATTATAATTCCCTAACACAAGTATATAATTGACATTTCACAAATAATTATTTATAAACATACTCAGGTGAAATATAGTAGGTTCTTAAGTTCAACAAAAACAAACACCACAAGTCATGAAAGTCTAAAGGGGTACATCGGCTCCTAAACAGGGTGCTACAAACTCCCACATATAGTGGATATATAACTCCTGAATGAAGTATCACACACCTCAACAAAATATCGCTCCATTACGCAGGAAGTCCCCTCCTACACTCCTAGAGACTAGCTATGCGTCACGATATGAAAAAGTGGACAACATAAAACCTAGTAAACATCCAATAAAAATAACGATGTTATACACACGATTTTAAAACATGCCGATAATATACATCACTAAAGTGTATTTGAAATAACCTCCACAATAATAGCATAAATAAGTATCATATAGCTTGTAACAGACTCGAGCTCATAAATTAATCAATATATCATGCTTATTAATATAAGAAAAAAACAACATATGTTCCAATCCGATTAGAATTGAAATTTTAATCTTAATAAATTTAAATACATGCATCCTGATCCTGATTGAATTACGATTTTATAAAATAAATAAATATATAAGTATGATATTATTCAGTCGTATCCCAAGGTAGGCTAAGGACATAAATTCCAAGGCATGCTAAAGAATACAAGTCCCAAGGTAGCTCGAGAACACAAATTTCAAGGTGATCCAAGAATACAAGTCCCAAGATAGCGTGAGAGCACAAATCTTGAGGCAATCCAAAAATACAGTTCTCAAGACAGCCTGAGAACACAAATCTAAAGGCAACCAAGGGATACGAATTTTGAGGCTAATCATTGGCTCGTGACCCGATTTATCCCCATCTCGCAATATTAATTTAAAATTTAAAATAAAAATATATAAATAAAAAAAAGAAACTAGTTGATATTATCTGTTGCTCACGACATGATCTATCACAAAGAAGTTTTGATTGTGATCCGGTCTATCACAAGGTAACGGGAGTTGCGAGCCACGCCTAATGGATCTTTTTTTTTAGAGGAAAAAAGCCGAGAGATTATCAAGAAAGTCAGTTCGCCAGTAGAGAGGAAGCGTGAAGATGTGTGCTTGCCCGCAAGTGCAAGGGGTCGATCAAGTGGTAAAGTACCCAAAGTTAGGGTAGTCGAATCCATAGGGACTAACGCTTCCTAGTACTGATTTATTTTCTATTATCTAAACTAAACAATGTTTCATGGTTTTGTAATCCTAACTAAGTAATTTAAAGAAGAACTAAAGTGAACAGTTGGCAAATCTAGGGTATTCAATTGAGAGACATGGCACCTCGGATCTCTATCCCCCATGAATCTCTTTCTTGACTAATTTCCTAACGTTGGCTTTCTGATTGATTATTCTTGGAACGTGAGGAACCCTAATTTAGTTCAACCTCGATCTCTCTGCGATTCTAACCTAATTCACATAAGTCGACACCAATAACTACATGATTGCATTTCCATCTGTGACTCCCACTATTAGGTTTTACCCTAATCCGGAAGGTGTGACACCATACACCCGATCTCTTTGTGTGCACTCACCCCCTATCATCTATTCCCAGATCTAACCTAACCGAGATCTCTTTACCTAATTAAGCAACTCAGATCTGTGATTTTGGGCTATCGCACCAACGAATCACAAGCATTAAGCACACACAGATGATCCACAAACACTATCAAATAAAAAGAAAAGCTAATAAAAAATAAAAGGAAATAAGTCACATGTTCATCCTAGGCTTCAAGAATTCAAGACACCATAGAAGGTTTAGCCTCTCTAACTACGGAAAACCAAAAAAAGATCTAGAGAAGAAGACATAATTAAAAAAATATAGACTCCCTTGATCGATGTCTTCTTCACTTTCAATCTCCTTTCTGAAACCCTAGCCGATGGCAAAAGTATCGCTAAATTAAAGTCCTTAAAAGTTGCATTGGGCGCCTTTTTATAGTCTTCAAAAATCCCGCACAGGTGTTCTTTGCGAGAATTGCATGTGAGAGAAGCTCATGGTGGTGGTTTGATGGGTCATTTTGGGGTAGCTAAAACTTTAGGGACTTTGAATGATCATTTTTATTGGCCTAATATGAAACATGATATGGATTTTGCCAATGCTATAGTCCCTATAGGTTTTACACCCCTTTGCCAATACCTCATGAACCTTGGATTGATATTTCTATGGATTTTGTTTTAGGTTTACCTTGGACAAAGAGGGGGCATGATTCTGTTTTTGTGGTGGTAGGTAGATTTTCTAAGATGGCACACTTCATTTCATGTCATAAAACCGATGATGCATCACATATAACTTATTTGTTCTTTAAAGAAATTGTTAGATTGCATGGCATTCCCAGGACCATAATTTCTGATAGAGATGCAAAGTTTTTGAGTTAATTTTGGAAGACTTTGTGGGGCAAGCTAGGAACTAAGTTGTTGTTTTCTACTACTTGTCATCCACAAATAGATGGACAAACTAAAGTTGTGAATAGAACTTTGTCTTCTTTGTTGCGTGCTATCATTAAATATAACTTGAAAACATGGGAAGATTGTTTGCCACATGTTGAATTTGCTTACAATAGAAGTATACATTCTGCAACTAAGTTTTCACCATTTGAACTTGTTTATGGCTTTAATCCATTGTCGCCTTTGGATTTAACTCCTTACCTTTGAGTGATCGTGTGAACATAGATGGCAAAAAGAAGGCTTACTTTGTAAAGATGATTCATGAAAAGGCACGGCTCAACATTGAAAGGAGGATTGAACAATATGTCCATCAAGTCAACAAGGGACGCAAAAAGGTAGTGTTTGTACCAGGAGATTGGGTCGGTTGCACTTAAGGAAGGAACGTTTTCCAGAGAAATGGCATTCCAAACTCCTGCCTAGGGGTGACGGACCATTTCAAGTTGTGGAATGCATCATTGACAATGCCTACAACTTGACTTACCAGGTGAGTATGGAGTTAGTGCAAGCTTTAATGTTTCTGATTTGTCTCCTTTTGATGTAGGTGATGATTTGAGGATAAATACTTCTCAAGAAGGAGAGAATGATGCAATTCAAGGAGCGAGACATGCTGACCAAACAAAGTAGGAGTGAAGCTGAAGACGCACAAGAGCCCTTGTCACTTCCTAGTGGTCCAATTACAAGACTTAGAGCCAAAAATTTCAAGAAATGACTAAATGGGCTAATCCAAAAGATTTGGGCTTATTCATATAAGACCAAGATGGGCTCAAATAATCATCAAGGCATCATCCATGTTCTAGAAGCAATTGAAGGAGCTATTCAACATGCAAAAACGTAAGCGACATGATTTCAAGATGGAAGGGCTTGAAATGTTGAGTTTCTAGGATATTAAATAGGGGAAATGAACTTGGTCATGACTAATTATGTTTAGTGCATTAAACTTAGTCATTTAGTTATCCTCTACAATTCCAAGAGGCCTAAAAACTTGGAAACTTGTTATGTTGATGTTTGTGATGTTATTAAAGCTATAGTTATGACTTTTCATAAGCTTGGACGGTTGTTCCAAGTATATAGGATGGACATTATGAATTTGAAGAGTTTCAGTTTTTGGTTTTCAGAAAATTATTGTGATGTCTTGTGTTCCTCTTCTTTCTTGAAAGAACGTCCTGAACTTATCAAGTTAATTCTTGTGGTATTCAAACAACCAAACTTATCACCTTGATCCTTGAGAGATCCTTGAGTGTTCTTGTTGTGGCGTTTTCAATCTTTCGTAGTCTTGGTTTTCATCTTGTTAGGTGACAGGTCAAGGCTCAACCAATCTTGTCTATGGTTCTTAGGGTTTCATACCATCATAGTTATCGGGTTTCATCACAATTGTTGGTGGAGTTCATATCAAAGGACTTCCTATTCTTACTGAGCATGGTGGACGGATTCGAGCTATACCTATGATGGGCCATGGCACAATTTCTCCTACATCAAGGAATGGACCCCAGAGTGGGAGTAATCTTCGTTGGACCATACATCACGAAACTAGCAAAAGGGATGCAAATACTATTTGAAGTATCGATCAGAAAGATGACAATCATCAGGAGTATAACATCGATCACTATAACGACAATGTGAGTGATGCAGCTGCTGCAAACAGCACGTACCTCACAAGGAACCACCTATACTATCGCCACCCCCGTGAAGGCACAAGTACCAGCAATCGCAACAGGGCCCAATATGTCATCTCTACCAATAGCACCAGCACTGACTGGTGGACAGGGATGCTATCCTCCTTTGGCTGATGCGTGCCACCCAGTTATCATTAGAGCGCTAGGACATCGACTGCCCACCCCCACCACTACCATGAGCACAGACCACAAGAGATACGGGGGGTGGCAGCAAGAGGTGATATTGCTGGAGGAGACGTCGATCGAGAGGATGCCTCTGATGACACAGACAACACCGAGGATGAGGACGACTTCGGGATATGAGCATCACCCTTATCCCTATCTTTTTATTTAACACTTTTGTATTTTCTTTTTAGTTTAGTCAGTTTGTTAAAAAGGGGTTTAATCATTCTATGAAGCTTCACTTTTTGTGCCTTCAATGTTTTCGGGAAAGGTTGAAATTCACTTGGCAGGAAACACAACGAAAGGACTAGAGTCATCACGCTGCACACTGAGATAAGTCCACTTTCTCTCTCCCATCTTGTCTTCACATGTCATATTCTTTTTAGTGCATATATTGTGTCCACTGGGGACAATACACAATTTAAGTGTGGGGGAGGTATTAATTATCAAAAATTATATTGATTATGATAAGTGCTGATTTAGGATGATTTATGAGCAAATTAATGGGAGTCCTCTTTTGTGTCTAGGTCAGCATTAGTGTGGGGGCTAACTTTTATTTTCCAAAAAGTACACTATTTAGTTTTGCCTTTACCAGACACCTTATAAAATTTGAGCACAAACCCTGACTGTGTTGTCACTTATCTACCTAGGTTTGGATTCTGCCTAGTTTGTGACTACTAGTTTATGCTGTTTATTATTGAAAAAAATAAAGAGATAAAAAGAGTATTTATATTTAATAGTGAATAAATCTGGAAAGTCGGATCCCTTCTGGATGCCCTACCGGCCGGCATGTTGGATTCATTAGGAATGTCCTATCAAAAAAGATGGTAGAAAGAGTTATCACCTTTGAAGCGTGAAAGTCGCTCTTGAGTAGTCGGATCTTGGGTATCACAAATGTCTACTTGATGACCTACTAGGGGAAATGACTACCTCATTGGATGTATGTAGCTACTACCCAACTAGAAGAGGCGAAAAAGAGTTTGCTTTAGCAAATAAGGTCTATAACCAGTGGAGCCATGCTTGAGTTAGTAAGGGGCACCACGCAAAGACTCACACACACACACACACACGTAGGGAGTTTGAGTACAAGGCAAATACCTATTTTCTATAAAAACTATTTATAGCACTCAACATTGTGTTTCCCCGGGTGCCAGAGGGACTCCCAACTATTTTGAGATTGGAGATCTTGCACTGATCTATTTTCTTTATATGTTTCCTTTGCTTGAGGACAAGTAAAAGCTCAAGTGTGAGGGGTATGATAAGTGCACAATTATACATATATTTCTATCATATTTGCATGCGCTTATCCCGTTGTTTCACATCAATTCCTCTGTTTTTGTGCTTCTCTGAGTTTGTTTTGTGATTGAGTTGGTAAAATAGGTACCCAAAGCAAAAGGAATATGAAACGGGACAAACCAGGACGAAACAAGCTAAAAGAGCCATTCACAGAGATGTGCACGACCTTAGTGGAATTGTGCACGACCATGCATACGCCCGTGCAACTCACTGATTTCAAAATGAGTAAAGATCGAGCCGCGAGAGCCTATATGGGCGTGCGATAGATGCACACGCCAGTGCCAAATAAGATAAAATTCTATATAAACTCACCGAAGACACAGATTTTGTGGACTTTTGGTGGTTAGCCTTCGGTGGGTGTACCGAGCGACGGCTAGCACTACAAGAAAAATGATTTTTTGGGACCACGTTTTAGGGACCGGATGCGAAATTAGTCCTAAAAGATACATTACTAGGGACCGGATTTTTAACCGTCCAAAGAATTCCAATTTATCATGTGGCATTAAGGACCAGATTTTTTTCTAGTCCCTATAAATATAAAAATCTGGTCCTTATTTGGGATATTATATAACTAATCATAATTCATTTAATTGGGCGGGAAAACACAAGAGTAAAAAACTAAAAAAAAAAGAAAATAAATTTAAAAACCTAAACAGTCCCTCAATAACGCGATCAGAGAAAAGGCTCAGCATTGCGCGAGAAGAGAGACGTCAGGCGGCGCTCACTAGCAGAGCCGGAGAACCTCCATACGATGCTGGAGAACTCGGGTAAAGCCGAGACGAAGGGCAAGAGCCTCCCTATCACCACCTTCGTGCACAAGCGGTGAGTGTTGTCGTTTCTAGGGTTTCCGATCCTTCATGTTTCCCCTAATTTTCTCCAATTTTGATTTGTGTTAGCTATCCCTCACAGATTTTCATTTTATTCTTTGTGAAATCTGTTAGTTTTTATCGAGTATTGATGAGAATCTCGAAATTGAAGCTTTACATCATCTGAAAAGATTGTGTTTCTCTGTTTATTGCTTTGATTTGCAAAAATATAATACCTTTGCATGATTTGATTCAATTTCAATAAAGATTTATTTGTTCTTGTTTAATTCGGTTGCATGAATTCTTTTGATCAAATTTCAATATAGATTTTTCTTGTTCTTCTTTAATTGGGTTGTGTGGTTGTTTCTGTGGATTTGTTTCAACTGTGAAGCAGTTTGTTAATTAGATTCGTTCTTTGTAGACTTGCCTGAATTATATTGTGTTTGTGTAGATTTTTTTTGAAAGTTTTAATATGTTCAGTTCGGTTAGGAAGCTTTAGGGTTTTAGAATGATGGATAATTGCATTTTAAACTAGTTATGGGTTGTTAAGATTCTGTATTATCTCTGTGAGGTGCCCAAATTTTAAATAACATGTTTTAAGTCTTTTATCTTAATTTTATTTGCTCCATAATCTTATGGTCTTGTCTGGTTTTTCTTTCTTTTCTTGTTTTTTTTAAAACTCTAAAAGTTTTGTTTTTCATCTTAGGCTATAGTGTATAAAAGATGTTGATTTGTTTCACTAATATATGGTTATTGTCTGGAACAAGACTAATGATAGAGTCAATTTTCTTTCCTGTAATCTCTGGATGTGTATAGTCTTCCATTAGCCTAGCTTTCTTAACCTTGTCATCCATTGACTTCTCTAGTTCAGCCATCAGTTGCTTGTTCATCATAAGCCTCTTTCCTTTGGTGATGTAACTAATCATATTGTAAAATGCAAACCAAACACATGTTAAGCAAACAGAAAACAAAAATCTAAATGTATATATTTAAATCCATATTTACTAAATTAACAGACATGAACGTGAATCTACCTTGAAAAGCATCTTTTCATTTGATACTGGCTTTGCCTCAATGCTTCTGGCATGCTGTTGGCAATGGTATCCAATCTCTTGAAGCTAAGGGAAGCTGCTATGATCGAGATCTTATTTGTTTCAGAAAAAAAATCAAATGAGTATTTCTCAAGATGAATGTGTGTTAATGGTTATATGTTCTTGCTATCTTGAGGCCTTTGAGATGACTATATTTATAGTCTTTGTAATTGTTTGCAACAAATCTTTTTTACCTCTGATTTCTTGGAATAAAGGATTACTTGATCAATGAAACTAACATTGAGGCATTCCTTGGAGAAGTTGCCTCAAAGGAAAGATGGAAGGAAAGTAAGGCATTGATCAAAGGGACGAGATACTTTGACTCCAGTTATAAGTTTAGGTTTTTTTTCCAATCCAGATATTAGTATCCATAAGAAGATTTAAATTAAAATTTTTTAATAGTACCTATTTGAAGAAAACATTTGGTTACTTTTATTGTTTTTAAGGATGCATAAATATATCAAATGTTTAATTCTTTTACTGTTGAACATAAATAATGTTTTTCTTATATTTCCATATTCTAATTGTAAACAATTCAATTCATCATTGGTTTTAGATATAAAGATTTTATTTGTTCTGTTAATATTTATATATTGTTACTTGATTTCATTGTTGTAATATATTATAAACACCATGTCCAATTTATACTGCAACAGTTTTCTCATTTTGAGGGTTGGATTGCATGTTTAAATCTTATGGTTTCTTTTGCATAGCAGGAGTTTGTATTATATATCTGATTTCCACATGTTATATTTTTAGAAGTCAAGAAGTTCAAGGGGAAACTATAGCTTGTAATTGTGAGAGTTTGAAGGGCAGAAGTGCTCTAAAGCTTGGACAACAGAAGGCATGGTAAGGCTACCTGCTCAGACTTTTACTGTTTTCTCTTCCCAAAGCCTTGACTTCTTGTTGTGTTGAATAAAAGCCAAAGACTCAAAGCTACATGACTTTTCCTATAGTTATGCATTATTTGTTTGGCTCTATCAACTATCCTTGGAAATTAAGTTGCAAGTATGAATCCAATAAAAATGTAACCTATTTCATTGAGTTGATCTTATTTATCTGCTATATAGATTCAGTTGCCCAATTCCCAGTGTACATCATGTTAAAAAGCCTTCTATTGTTTTACTCAAGCTATATATATCAAATGCTGTCAATTGTCAAAGAAGTAAACTAATGGTAATAATATTGAATGTTGAATCTAATATGGCACAAAATACTATTCTTAAACAATACTTGTAATAAAAGATGTTTCATTATTGGTGGCACCAGAAGTAAACCAATGGTAATAATAGATGTATTTCAACTATGCAAAGTATTCTATTTCAAGTTTGACATTTTACTTGATTGAACCTGATAAATTAATATTCAAAAGATTTCTAGATTAAGTCAGCAGAGTTAATAATGCATTTATTGTTTCATTTATTTATTTAGTTATATATAGCTTTGCAAGGGAGAACTAAGATTAGTCAAAAGCTTGCACAACACCTTTAAAAAAACAAAAGAGTACATTTCTTGTATGTTATGTACATGATGAGTCAATTATTTTTTATTAACATATAAGGGCTAACTATAAATACTCAAATGACATTTTAAGATATTAATTTCTCATGTATTCTTTTAAAACCAAGATTTTTTCATAACAAATTTTGTTAGTAATATTTGTGTATATACCTCTCTGTAGGGATGTATGCGCAGGAGAATGGCCAATATTATTGTTTTTAAGATTAAGGAAAAGTTTAGAAATAAAAAAATAAATAAGAAAGAAAATTATGTCAGTTTTATTTGATTGTTAAAAATTATTTTAAATTGTCATTAGCCTAGAAAATAACACTCCTTTCAATTGTTCTTTTGTATTCATTATGATCGAAGAATTTATTGTTATATTTGATCTTAAAATCCCAGTATATATATATATATATATATATATATATATATATATATATATATATATATATATATATATATTATTTTATAAATTATAAAATAGTGAGATTATTAAGTTATTCATAAAACAACAGAATGATGGAAAATAGTGACAGATCTCAGAACATAAATAGAAAAAGGTTTGCTAATGACTTAATAAACATGTTTTTTCCATCATGCAATAAAAAAATTAGATACAATGCAACCATTGGACAATAGATGCAATGCAACCATTGGACAATAGGTGCAATGTAAGGCACTCAGTTTAGATTGCTGCCTAGCAACAAAGGTATGGAAGTTTGGAAGAACATTAAAAATCCAAGGCACTCGGTTTAGATTGATGCCTGGCAACAAACGTAACCAATAAATTTCTCATTCTATTTGTACATGGATTCTAATGACACTTAAATAATGTTACTCCCTGCCATTCTTGAGTTTTGAATTCTTTCAAACATGCTACGTATTTAGTTTTAATTGTTGTCTTGTGCTTTTATTCTCAATGCACAAATATTATGTAACTTATTATTGAATGTTGTTACCGCTTGTTATTAGGTTCTTGATCCCACTTGCAACACATAGTACATCTTGGTCTTTGATAATGTTTCACATGTGTTTGGTGATTAAACAAGTTCTATGTGAATCATTATTGTACTTCTCATATTGGTTAATATCATTGTTCCAATCATTTATGAGAACTTTACCGTCATGAGATTTTCTCAAAAGGTTTGGAACCAATAATTAGGTTTTACCATTAGTTTTTTTTAAAGAATCTGGCCAAGTCTAACCAGTTGGGATTCTTAATGAACCTTTGGATTTGTTCACTTCAACATTTATCTTTCATTTTGTAATAGGTAAAGAAGCTTTCAATTGGTGCTTTTTGTGCCTTTGGTTGAAATTTATATCAAGATATTTATATTATTAGAATTTGGTTTTATAGAACAATTTCAGTTCATGTTTGACCTTTGGAGATAAGTACATTGTAATTTACTATCCCTAGATTGGTTGTCAAGATGCAAATTTTAGAAATTATAGAAACTCACCCTATTTGGCACAAATACATAGATTGTTTGTTTGTTTTTTTGAGAAGCGAACTAATCACCTTATTTTTATACATTTTGCAGGTTTTGATTTTGTTCTGGATTTCAGCAATGTCATTTTCAAGACTTGGTAGAGAATTGGCCACCATCTTTTGCTAGGATGATTAGAAGTTGGAATCAAATTATTTTTCTAGAAAATGTTAGAACTTGGCATGAAATTTTTTGGTAAGGATATGTTTTGTATATATATGCGCTATGTAAACAATACAATACTATTCATGTGATGTTAAATGGTAGTTTATTGAACGACAATGACAATGAAAAATGGCAGCTTATTGTTTGGCTAAAGATGTGTGTATATGCTTTTATTTTGGTTATTATAATTTTTGAAGTTTATTGAAATAATGGCAGGTTATAAGAATTGGTTCTAATTAAGAGGTTCATCGTGTTGTTTTAGAATTTAGGGACAACAAAACTAGTCAACAAAAACATTTATGGACCGAGTGTAAAGTAGTCCCTAAAGGTTTTTATGGACCAACAAACCTCGTCCTTAAAGAGATTTAGCGACATAAAGAATCCAGTCACAAACGATTTGTAAGGACCGAAATTTTGATTTTTGAGATGAGATTTTCTCTTATTTAGGGACCAGAAATCCGGTCCTTAAAGATATTTTAGAGATAAGTAACAACCCCGTCCTAAAATCTTTTTTGAGAACGGTTGTTACTCGTCTCTAAAATATCTTTAAGGGCCGGAATTTTGATTTTTGAGATGAGATTTTCTCTTATTTAAGGACCAGAAATCCAATCCTTAAAGATGTTTTAGAGACGAGAAACAAACCCGTCCTTAAGTCTTTTTTGGGACCGGTCAACTTCTCGTCCTTAAAAACCTTTATAGGCGGAGCCTATAAAGACGAGTGAGGACCGGATTTCACTCGTCCTTATTGATGTTTTAAGGACCGGATTTAGACTATTAGGGACGAGATTTCCGGTCCTTATAGGACTTTTTTCTTGTAGTGTAGGGTTTCAGAGTAGATCGAAGGCGGAGTAGACATCGAGTAAGGGAGTCCCCATATTTTCAATTATGTTCTTCTCTGGTATCTTTGTTAGTGTTTCTATTAGCATGCGAGGCTAAACCCCTTGTGTGGTGCCTTGGACACATGAACCCTATGCTTACTTATTAATTGAATTCTTTTATTTATTGGTTGTTCCTTTATTGATGATTCTTGTGAGTCCGTGCTTGAATTATATGATTGTATTTGCATGAGTCATGGGCATAGACCTCGCTATATCCTAGCAGGGCATATATGTGCTTAGGGTTGTGACTTGCGTGTCTCCTTATGCATTGGTCTATATTTCTCTTAGTTAATTATAACTAGGCTTAGATAATGAGTTTGATTCACATACCGAGGGATCGGATGTGGTATCTAGATGATGCAATTGTCAAACTCCCAAGAATTAGTCAATGGATAGCTAATACTTAGAATTCAGTTATTAATAAAGGAATCCTAGGGATTGAGATCCGAGATGCCACGTTTCATCTCTGATTGCTCACGGTCTGCCAATTATTCATGTTAGTTTCTTTTTAGGATAATCAATCAATCACAACTCCTTCCATAGTTTTAGACTAGATAGCAAGGATAGTTAGTACTAGTATTCCGGTCCCTGTGGATTCGATAACCCTATCTTTGGGTACTTTACTACTTGATTGACCTCGTACACTTGCAAGTAGTTTGTCGCACACCCTGTGCGTGAATCAGGCTCTCCAACACCGAATTTCAGAAATAATTTATAGGGCATGGTATTGATACTTGCACCCAAATGGAAAAAAGCCTTCTCAGAAATCCCTTCACAAATCACATAGGGTACTATGAAGCTGCTTGGATACACACATTTTTGAGGCATTTTGGGCTAATGAATTGTTGAGCAAATTGCATTTAATGTAACAGCTGCTAACTCCTAGAATTTATGCTTATTTGTGCGTAGTTCCTTCATGTACTTAGCTTATTTGAGCATTTGAGACAACACCTCAACTAGTGGCATATTGATATGCAGCTATTTCAACAACTATAAAAATTTCTTGAATTGAGAATCTTTCTTATTCCTCTTCAATCTCTCCGGGTAAGGAATGTGAGGCTGATATTTTGGAATGGGTGGCAGCTCTACCTTTTTCTTCGATCCCTACACTTTTTCTTCAAAAATCTTTTCCTCCACAGATTTTTTGGATTTGTCCAATTGTTCTTTTGTCACAGATTTTTCCGCTGGAGATTTCTGAATGGGCAACTCCACCTCTTTTCCACTTCTCAAAGTATTTGCTTATAGCTGCTCACGAGGATTTGCTTTAGTATTGCCCGGGAGGCTTCCTTAAGGTCTTTCAAACAGAGCCTTTGAAATTTGTCCCACTTTATGTTCAAGGTTTTGTATCGATGCTTGCATATTCTCATTATGGTGTTAACGTTGTCAAACTTTGCATCGATGGTTTGCATAAACCTTGCCAAGATGTCCTCCCTGGTATATTTCTTTTCTTGTGGCTTCGGTGGGTTCTTGGATTGTTGAATCATCCTCCTCGCTTCTAATTTTGTCCAGGTCATTTCTCCTTTGTACTTTGTGTGCAGTTCAGCTTCGAGGCAGAGAACTTGTTCAAGTGTTTTCTTCTTTACTTTTTCTACCTCTTCATCCTTTTCTACACCAACACATTCTTCCACCACTTCTTCCTCTTTGCTCTCAACTTCTTTTGTGTCAATTCCAAGTAGGACGTCTATTACTTGTTTATGACTCCTTTGTTCATTAGAAATTATTTTGAGAAGTTCTCCTACCTGGTTCTCAAGCTTATGAAGAGAGGTTTGCATATTGGTAATTGTGGCATTAATGGCTTCAAATTTGGCATCTGTTTGTAACATAAATTTTGACAACACTTCCTCGGTACTAAATCTTTTTCATTGTGGTTGCTCATAAGGGAAATTTGGAGGATAATTATGGCACTGCTCTTTAGGTGGGGAATATATGAACTAAATCCTTGTTGAGGACACCTATTGTGATTCATATTGATAGCTTGGATAGTTTGGTTGTCCCCTCCAATATGGATTGTAAACATTGTTTCATGGGTTTCTTCGAATTGGTGTAAGTTTGCTGATTTTTGCTAAAAGAGAATCAACTACAGCTTATGAAGCTGATTTTGAGGCGGCATTCATAGTTTAAGCTCCTTGCATTTGTACTAAACAAGGTATCTCGCATAGAAGAGAACAAAATAGAGCAAGTCAAGTTAAGTAAACAACATAAAACCTTAAAGAAAGATGAAAAACAAAATAACTAGATTAACAGACTTCTAGTGTTCCTAATATTCTTGGTCCCTTGCAATAGTGCCAAAAACTTGATATGTACGCTCCACAAGTTTATAGGTCATGTCAAGTAATAAAGTAGACTCAAAAGAGTCTAATGTCGAACCCAGAAAGACCAAGAAGTATTAGTACTAACTATCTATCTATTATCTAATCTAATCGCAATTGGGTAGTATCCTAAACCAATCCAATCACTAAAACTAATAAGAACTAAGAATCACAGCTCATTAATGACAGGGTGAGATAGTGGGGTTAATCAATCATAGAAAGGGAGTATTAAGGCAATGAATCCCCCTCGGATGCTCATAAAGATATAGACAAAGATCTTAAGGTAACTATCTCACCCTGTCATTAATGAGCAGGGTGAGATAGTGGGGTTAATCAATCATAGAAAGGGAGTATTAAGGCAATGAATCCCCCTCGGATTCTTATAAAGATATAGACAAAGATCTTAAGGTAAGTATTTGCAGTTTTTTGGACCAAAGGTTAATAACATATATTCGATCCATCTCTCGAGGTGACTAATACCTTGTACCCTCACTATAATAGTGTTCTAGGGAACCTATAGATTGGTAGAGTTATGGGAATAAGACATATTAAGCACTCGCTTTCCTTATTACCAGATCTCTCGGCATACTCATAACCTTTTCTATTAAGGTAGGCATTCGCTTCTTCCCCCGCTGAATTGAATTAGAAATCTGGGCTGTCACAATATAGAAATCCAATGTAAAGAATAACTATTAAAAGTCAATATCAAGAACAATTTATAACCCAAGGGTTCATCATGCCCAAATACCTAAAAAGTTAGTTCCTCATGATAAGGGAACACAAATCCATACAATAACAAAGTGAAGACATAATAATAAACAATAAAAGCTCCCTTATGGTCTCCACAATGATCTTGTGGCGGATCTCTAGTGGATCTCCCCTTTTTTGGATGATAGATGCCTTCTAAGATGGTCTCCCTTCCCACCCTCGCAAACAGAGAGTGATAGATGCTGTGTCAGCCGTCAAGATCTTCAAAAGATCTTCAATACTATCCAACCAACCTTTCCTAATGCTAAATATCAATATTTATAAAGCTTCTGAAAAATATCTCACGCATTTTGGGTCTGTGTGGGACCAACTCGGTTGAAAATTGCATGAAAATTCCAAAAATAGGCCATCGGGGCGCATACAGGCGCATGGCGTGCCCGTATCCTCTTCTGAAAAAGGCTAATTTTACTGTAGCTATAGTGCACATGGGCGTGCCATGCGCCCGTATGCACAGCCAGTGTGTCTCTCTAGTTAATAATCAGTCTAATTTTACTGTAGCTATAGTGTAGCACACAGTTACTATAGCATTGGAGTGGTTTGCCCGCTTACTTCACTGGAGGATATGAAAATCTTTGTTTTAACTGCAAATTTTCGGAGGGCTTGTCCATAATATATGGGAGCACTTGTAGGTCCTTTGTAGCTCCTAACTTTGATGTTTTTGCCCTTGGAAAACCTTCAAAAGTCTTCTCTCTGTAGAAATATCTCCATTATGCCATGTTTATCATAAGTATCACCAGTTAAATACCAATGGGCTAGATTTTCACCAAATAATATGCAAAGTGTATATGGATGTAATATAAAATTATGATCAGTTAAACACTTATCAGCTTGCTTCCAGTCCACTATTCCATGCTGTAGGCACTTCTTGAGCATCTCCTTGTATCTCTCCCATGTATCGTAAAATGTCTCTGACTCCATCTGTATATAGGACGAGATATCCATACGAAGCTTTATGATTTTGGCCAATAGAAAATACCTCATTAAGAACTTCTCGGCCAATTATGCCAATATGGTGATGGAACCTTGAGGCAACGAGTTCAACCACTATTTGGCTCTGTCTCTGACTGAATAAGGGAACAGCCTGAGACAGATTGCATCCTCAGGTACTCTGCCCACTTTTGGTAGTGCCGCAGATTTCTAAGAAGCTTGTAAGGTACGCCTATGGATACTTATCTTGGAATCCGTTGAAATGGTATGTTTGTTGGACCATCTGTATGAAGTTGGGCTTCAGCTTGAAGTTGTTTGCTATGATTGGCGGGGGGTTGATGCTTGACCCAACCCCATCTAGATTCGGCAGAGCAAAATCGAAGATAGAATAGGCCGGTGCTGCCATTGCCTCCAGCTGATTAATCTCTGCACTACTCTCCACCGTTGCAGTCTTTTTGAGAAGAGCCTTTCTTACTTGGCGACGAAGATAACGTTATAATTCTAAATCTGGTACTTCTACTAGGTATGGGACCCTACTCCGAGTCAAGGACCAGTATTAGCAATAGAGAAAAGCAAGATCAGACCTAAATATAGCACCCTGACAAGAAATAAAACTAAAACTAACACTAAAACTAAGACTAAAATAAAGTGGCTAGAGTAACAGAGCCCTAATATTCCTAGAATTGTCGATCCTTAGCAACGGTGCCAAAAACTGATTTGTTATGCTCACCCGCAAGTGCATAGGGTCGCCCAAGTAGTAAAATACCCTAAGGGTAGGATAGTCGAATCCATACGGACTATCAGAGCTAGTACTAATTTATCTTCTATTATCTAGCCTAAAATATGTTTGGTGGTTTTGTGATCCTAACTAAATAATCTAAAGAAGAACTAAATGAACAGTTGGAAAATCTTTATAACTAAATAATATAAGTCAAGAGAACATGGTACCCTAGATCTTTATCCCCAAAAAATCCCTCATTGACTAGTTTCCTAATACTGGTTATCTAGTTGATATATTCTTGGACCGTGGAAACCCTAAATTAGCTTGACCTCAATCTCTTATGCAGACAAACCCTAGTCCCATATAGTGACTTCATAGTATGACTGCATTATTATTATTATTATTATTATTATTATTATTATTATTATTATTATTATTATTATCATTATTATTATTATTGTTCTGTGGTTCCTACTATTATGTTTTACCCTAATCTAGAGAGTGTGTTTGGTTCAATACACACATAGCCTGCTTCAATACACAATCTAGGATGTTTGGTTCACTTATGAGCAACATAACCCAAAAAGTAAAAACTATACTTAGATTAACAATAGTATTATGTATTTGGATTATTATTTTATGGATAAAAAATCCAACTAAACACCTAGGGTCAACAACTAAAGCCCAATGAAGTTTCAATTTATGCAAGAATAATTAGTCAAAGCCACTTGCATAAAGAGTAAAGGCACAAAAAGACCACCCTGAGAATTTGTTATATTATGTTTTTTTTTAAGAATACCATATACATACGCATCAAACCATCCTTCTTATTACTCCATTGATGTTCTTCATATCTTCATGTAGAACCTGTGCTCTCTCTATCTATTTCTCTCTAAATGATCTTATCTTGTTTAATTTCTGATTAGTTCTTTGTATTGATTTGCTAGAGCTACTAAAAGTGCACAAGCACAACAAGTTGTTGGGTGGCCTCTAGTAATAACATTAAGAAGAAACTTAGCAGGATCACTGCTAGCAAAACCAGAAATAGACAGACAAAAGGATGCCAACCAAGCTAAGCCATTGGAGCAGGAGAAGGTTGACATCACGCTCAAAAGATATAAGTGTAATATATTTTTTCAAATTTATTTTGCAGTAAGAGTGGCACCTTTAGTTTGTTCTTGTTCTGGAAGAATTGAAAAGGATCCTAGTAGGCTAGATAGTCCCTCAAGTGTTGCCTAAATGCTTGCATGCCGGAGAGAGTTTGCTCTTTCATTAGCTTCTTCAATAGTATATCTTGCCAACGGTAACAGCTGCCCAAAAGAAAAACTGCTTGGAAGTTTGAGGACCTTTAATACCGTACCCTACCCCCGAACCAGCAACCTTCGCGCCCAATGACGACCGCCTAGTCATCAGTCTAGTTATTCTAACCTAAAGGATAAAATTAAAAGGTGTAAACACTTTTGTTCTTGTTTAGTCTCCGTCATTTCGAAGGTAGTTTCTACATCGCTTTCTTCCTCACTTTCTCCCCCTTCTTTCGTTTCTTAGGTTTCATTCAGTTTCTTAGTGACAATAGGCTTCAATTGTCAACTGCTTCTATCAGAAATAGGATTGATGACGGATTCAAGCCATAGCACATGGTTTCAAAAAATCCGATCCGGCTCTTTTCGCAAAATTGCAGCCTCAATTTGAGTGGTATCCAAAGGTTAGGTTATCCATGTAGAGGTATAAGGGGTCCCACTCCCGTCAACTGGAAGTAGTCGTAGATTCCGTGGAAGCAAAAGATAGAGAAGCGGAAGTCAGGGCTCCTCTATATGCTCTGATTAGAACTGGAAGTTCCAGAACTGTCGGCCGGTATACCACCATAATCAAACTACATTTTATTTTTAGTATTCGGAAGCGGAGGCATTATGGAACTCCCCATTTGTTGTCAGCATCCAAATCTTACGGAATGTCAAATTTTTCTGACGCCGGCCGGACCCATCCCCGTAAAAAGAAAGCAACAATTTAATTGTTTCTCATTCGACTTCCACACTGGAATGCGATGGGATTGGGGATCCAGAGCAGTACCTAAAATGTTTCACAGGTGTGATAGCTCATAATGAAATATTGTTGTTTTATTCAACAGTTCCCTCTATCTCTAACCAGGCCTGCCTTAAGTTGGTACATCGGTCTTCCCATCGCGGACACACAAGATTGGACTACATGCAGCTTCATTTATCTTCATAAAAAATTATAAGCCTTCCACGATACATGATGAGCTGGACATAATCCTATACGCAATGGTTGGAACTACAGAGTTAATCGATGAAGACCCGTCCTTGATTGGTGACTTTACTTGTATTGATGCTGAAGTAACTCTCATCAACTCTGTAGATTCGACAAATAAAATTGATTAGCAGTTCTCATCGTCTTGGAGTGCATCACTATTTATTTAAGAATATAAAGCCAAAACTCTCGCATCTTTCACTGGCACCTCTACATCGAGAAGTACAAAGCATGATTCTTTCCCCCTACGGATCCCGTCTTTTGTGTTTTCCGACGAGAACACCAAAAAAACATGTCTCGAATGAAGTATAAAAGTAAAGAAAGCATCAGTGATTTTAACAGTTGAACGATCAAAAGCCAGGTTCCTAAATAAGGTTTGGATAAGAGTTGTTTAAGTTGAAGTGTTGTTCTGCAGTCTCGATAAGGAACCTTCCAGCAAGCAATCGGAGCGTTTCATTTTCTTTCCTCCACCGGACTTCCCCTCACTGGCTGAAAATTTATTTTTTTCATTCTCGGACTCTATTGCAGTCCTAAAGGTTAAATTTTTTGATCGATTCATCAGGGAGGATTCAATGTAATGATAAAATGAAATTACTAGGGAGACGCCGCCTCGACATCTCTTTGTCTGCGGTAAGGGTAATCCTGTAAACCATAAGTTGTAGTATGTCTTCCCAGACAACCGACGGTTCTTCGAGTTTGTGCCGAAGTCTATCTTTCATGCTTAGCGCTTTTCATTTGTCAAGACCCTTTTTTACCAAACATAGAGGCGAACTTAGTGTTCCTAAAAAAGACCTCGTTTGCATCCTCTCCAAAACTGTGAACAGTATTTTCCACCTTGAGTCTCGAATCTTTTGCTTCTAGGGTGATGAGACTCTCGAATTAGTTCTATGATAGAAGCGTTCAACGTACACCCCGGGACATCAGAAGAGAGATATTCAAAAAACCTGATTTCCTGTCTTAAGGACCCAACTCAAAACATAAAATAAAACCCTATCGCATTTGTCCAATTGTCTGTTGCTCGCTTCTGGAGTGCAAGAATGAGATTAACTTTAAAATCCAGGATTTTATTTAGTTTTTAGGAATAAATATGTTCTTATTAATATCAGATTAAATAATTGGTTAGTAAAAGAAAGTCCCACGACAGGATTTAATTGAATTTTTATTTCAATAAAAATTTCTTAAATTTTTATTGAAATAAAAATTTCTTAAATTTTTCTTTAATTAATTAGTCATTTAATAAACTACCCGTATTTGGAGATTTATTGGATCTTGTGAGAAAAGGGTGATTAAAATGGTTAATCTCCTAATTAGGGTTCAAAGGGGGTCATTAGGACCTTTTGGTAATTCCAGGAAAAGGTGAGGACTGAATTGAAAGAGTCCCCTCTCACAGAAAAAGGACTTGCATGTAATGATTTTATAAAGAGAGAGTTGAAAGATGATATTTTGGGGATCTTCATATTGGAGTTTTAATATAAGGATTCTTTGGGGGTTAATATGTAAAAGTTAATTATAAGGATGACATTAGCATCCACTATGGAATTATTACTTGACCAACTAAACGTTCTATAGGCTTAGATTAAAAGAAAGATTTGAATGGTGACATTACCATCCACAAATGAGATTCCATGAATGTTAGAATGAAATGACATTCCATGAGAATGAAATGTTAATGATATTTTATAGGAAACTAAGCATTTCATATCATTAAAATGGGAGACATCTCTGTATGGTCAATGAATAGGTGTTATTCAGTGGAGCCCCATGGGTGGAACTTAAGCTTGTGTTTGATAGGGGGATTTCCCCAACACATTTTTCAATGAAATTTTTTCTCGCCAAAAATTTTAATTCAAGTTTAAGAATATAATAATTCCCCACTCACCAATACATGGAAGCCACATAGCTATCTTATCATTAATATCTTTATTTTAAAATTTCTCCCCAAAAAATTCAAAACTTTTCAAAAATTATTCCTAATCCCATGTGGGATATCCCCCTATTAAACACAAGTATAGGTTTCATCTCCATTTGAGAGGGTTTAATAACTCGTGGAGAAACCTCCACGTGAACCTTGCATGAGAGGCCGCGGCCAAGATTTCATGGTGATGGATAATGGGTTGTTATCGGATGAAGGAGAGGGATATGTGGACCTTGACAACTATGAAACTGCTTGAGGAGATAAGAAGGATGCGTTCCTCTGCCAGCTCACCACGCGCGATCGTCGTGCACTATCGGCGGAGTGGTCCACTGATTGGGGGATAAGATTTTAGCTACCATCAAAGGGATTTAGCTTCCCAAATCCCACCGACGAGGTCTTAAGAAAGTACCCTCCCTCGCCAACCTAGACGACTACTTCACCATAGAGAACTGGAGATCAGAAGAGCTCTTCGGTCGTGAACGAAGGACGGTTGCGCACAACCAGTGAAAGCTAGGGGATACTGCAGCACTGTGAGGGAATTGTCTTCCTTAGAGCGACCAGGAGCTCACGAATGGAGAAAGGAATCCTGGAAGTCTACAATCATCGGAAACGAATAGTCAAGGCGTGGGTGCACGTCTTGACCCAGAGGTCAAGAAAGAGAAGGTCGAATATTTCCATCGCCGGAGAAGTATTACTCACAACTAGCTGCTCCACTGGTGAGTACCCTCAGCCCTTACAAGGACATTGTTAAATTTGAGCATGCATCAATCATAAGGGAGGTGTATGCACTTGAATACCTTCAGGTTTTAGTAAGTGTTTTGTATGTTTGATAATGATAATATCCAGAGTAACTCATTGGAGTTTCATGCATGCCAAGTATATAACAAAGTAAGAAGTATAGTTAGGTTCTCATGCTAGTAGAAATTAAATATACTGAACCTGGAATGCATTATAAGAAGATAGGTGTTGGTGTTTCTTTGTGATTAGAGCATGGACAGGCACGGGTTATTTACTGTGCTAACGCATATGTTTGGGGCTTTAGTTTGGTATTTAGGCTTAGTTTACTAGGGAGATAAATCCATGCATGCACAAGTTGATGTGTAAGTTAAGAGGGTTGTTAAATATTTGGATTAATGAAGGATGTGTATATATGAATGTAGAGGAAAGTGGAGTGGTATCTCATTGATCTTGATGGTAACCTAAGCGTTATAAGAACAAAGTGTTCACTGTTTGTATACTCAGAAGTGTGATGGTAGGCATATGGACTATGTTTGGGATATCAATTTGATGAGAATGGTGATGGAGATAGCTTGAGTTTATTAAGTTATTTGCATAGATTGAGTTTTGTGCATAAGTGTGGCTTCTTAATATCATGAAGATAGTTAATAGGTTAGCTAGTAATGATATACTTATATGTGATCACTGCAGGGAGGGTCTGAATTCCTGATTAATGGAAAGTGAAGATGAACCTCTAGTAGTTGGATAAATAGAAGGTGATGGTGGTAGTGTGTTGTTTGATTCATGAGAATGAGAGTATAGAAAGAGATGGGCTATTGGTGTGTACCTTGTCATGGACAAGGAGGGGTAGGCACGGGAAAGGATGGCAGCTGAGCAATAGGTTAGAGTTCAGGCTTGGTTTTGAAAAGGTGAGTTGGTTGGTTTAGCCTAGCTGATGGTTGAATTTTTAGATATGGTGTAGTTGGAAAATAAAAAGAGAAAAAACTACACTCAAATCTATGTATTATGGGCTGATGATATAACCAAAGAATCCTGATTAATAGTTCTATGTCCTTATGTGCAGTGAAGTGTTTTATTGATGGTGTTTGGTTTTGATGAGGCTCTAGTGAGTGGTTATGTGGCTGGTAATCTAAATAGATATGATTAATATGGCTATGCATGGTTTAGAGTCCTTGCTTGAGGGTGAGTAAAGTTTAAAGATGGTTAGTGGCCTATAGTCTAACTGTCTCATTCAAGGGAAGGTTGGGTCGTCTGTAGTTCCCCGATCGGGATGTACAGTAGATCATTAGAAAGATGAGGAAATGCCCTTTCTAATAAATCTTAGATCAGCTAGATCCCAGATTAGAAGTTATGAGTAGTTCATTATGATTGCGCAGAATTTCCAAAATTCTATATTAACAATAATGATAGTAATAAACCACTTTGGTTATGGTAATAATACTGAGATATAGTTGGCTTTACCAGATTTGGACGTAGAGACTCTTTAGGAGGAGATTTCGTGGGATTCCAGGCTTTGCGAATAGAGGTAAGTACTCTTGCCTAGTTTCTACCCATCTTTGGGTCTTCTTGATTTTGATATTGCTATTGGTTAGTATGCTTGCTCGATTCATGATGATCTGTTGTTGATTTCATACACATACCAGTTTCTTTGTATTGCCCCTTCGTTATGTATGTGTATGGTTGGTGAGCTACAGGTAGTGTTGACTGAACACAATCATCCGTTGATCGACATGTGGCCGTGAAAACACGTGAGCCTGTGCTCCGTTCGGATAGGAGTTTGCTTGCTGAGCATGCCCACTTGTGACCAGGACGATGTTGTGGAGACTCGTGGTGCTTGTGTGCAGGCTGGGTAGGTATGCGTTGGTGGAGTATGCATACTCATTGAGCATAGCCTCTTGTTGTCCAGCACTTGCCCATGGAGACACGCGGTACTTGTGTTGGTCGAGTAGGTGTGTGTAGGTTGATCTCGTTCTCCGCCCTGTTCAGTGGAGCGTGGGGGCTCCGGTTAGGGATGGCAATACCCGAGCTGATCTGTAGTTACCGACCCGATCCAACCCGATCCGCCCTGAAGAAATGTTGGGTGGGGCGGGTATGGTAAAGATCCTTTAAAATCCGCCCCGCCCTGCCCCGCTAAAAACATACAAAAAATACCCTTATATATATTAAATTATATAGTTTTAGGGTTTACAATGAAGCTTTGTTTGGAGTTTTTGGACTTTGGCGGCTTCTTTCCCACTCTTCCTCGAGCTTGTATATCAAAGTGCTTTTACATTGCCGTTAAGTTTATTTTATTCGAGTTTAATCGATAAATTTCTCTTCATTCTATGGTCTAAATGTAATATTTTATTCGAGTGTGTACATACTAGTGCCCCGCGACTCGACCAGCCCGCCCCGCGCCCCGCCACTATTTAGGCGGGGCGGTGGTGGTAGAGGCCTGCCCCGCCCCCGCCCCGCCCCATTGCCATCCCTAGCTTCGGTTGCAGGACTTGCGAGGACGCGGACACCCTGGCGATCTGGCATCCCATGCCAAAGGGGCAGTGAAACTCTGGTTCTCCACCCGTCAGTGGGATGATATGCTGACCATGTACGTACATGTAGGAGCCCTACCGGACTCGAGGGTTTGGATGTGACTGAGATTGATGATCGGCTAAGGCTGGTTGTTGCTGACCGGGGGATCATTTGCTGAGCTTCTTCTTGGAATTCTTTTCTTGAGCTTAAGGGATGATGTTTGGATTAGGAGTCTTTATCGTTGTGATTGTTTGTGGTAGACTCCTAGGTTTTGGATTGTGCGGGGTGTGGCCACGGTTGTTTGGCTTCTGTTGATGGATGTTTTTGATATGTTGATTTTGACCTATGTGTTATTGTCTGATTTGGTTTCATTATAATCCCTGCGGGGTATTTACTGAGCTTTCCTTTCGAAAGTTCACTCCACTTGCTTCCTTCTCTTTTTCAGGATTGAGAGATTAGCTAATTTGGATTCAGGAGTTGCGCGAGGGATTGGGATAGTTTGCCGAGGTTCGAGGACCTCATATGATTTTTGTGTATGAGATATTTTATAGGACCCCTATAGGGCCTGATTTTGTATAGTTTTAATTGTAAAGTATTTGAACATTGATCTTAATTCTGCTGTAAAACTGTGATTAATGATGATATTTGATTTATTATCTTGCATGCTTTATGATTCACCTAGGCCTTGTATCCGAGTGAGGTGAGCCTCTATATGGGTACGGCCGGTCTGTGCACGTGCCCGAGGCCTGGAGATTGGGTTGGGGCGTGACATTAACATTCTAAAAGACTGCCAAACAAAAGTATAGATAAGAAGGAAATCATTACTGAAGATAAATCACTTTTACATATATTGATGAACATTTATAGAACAACACAAATTTTAGTTCTCTGTGTTCTTTTTTCATTTTAAAGCCTATATAACACAAAACCAAGATTTAGAATTAAAAATGAATCAGGGAAACAATTTGAAGAACAAGCTATAATCAATTTGATGAACTTGCAGGCACCTGCAAGAGAAGATTAGAAAGTGCTCAATATAACATCAAAATGTGAAAAGCTTTTAGTCCACTAGGACAAAAACAATTCCTCCATTCATAGCTCATACAATCAAGTTTTTCATAAAAACACCAAATTTTCCATTCACAACTCACAAAGAATGTTCAGAAGTTCACTCTAATAGGAGGTTTCCATTTAGAGCTCATAAATTTCATAATTTTTTTTTAATATCAAAACAACAAAATTATCATCTAGCATTGATCAAAACCACCAAAGTCATACAAAACAAGCAAATAAAATAAAATAATTTCAAGCTCAATCAGAAAATTGAAAATAATAATAATAATAATAATTATAATAATAATAATAATAATAAAACAAATTTAAGAACAAACACTTATAGAACGGATTGAAACAAGAGAACAAGAAGAAGATTGAAATCTCAGGATTTCTAATCTCCAACAAACTCTCAGATGTTCTCTCCTCTCTCCGTCTACTACTCTACCTATGAATTTATATAAAAATACCTGGTCATCACCTTATGACATCAATAGTTCTTTTAAATAAAATGCTTTATCATCATAAATTCCTTCAAGAAAGCCATGACATCAATAGCTCTAATTTATTCTATCTCAAACCCCATCTTCCATATTTGTTGAAATTCTAAAAATCAAAATAAAACAGGTCTCATTTCATCACTCATAAATTTCCTACAACAGTTTTGAACACTATTAATTTCTTAATTGGATTGTCCTCCAATCTCCTTAAATAACAATCATATGATCCTAGTCAACCTTTTTGGCTTTAATGAATTAATTAGGGTAGTGAGAATTTTTTTTTTTTAGTTTCTCATTTCTTTGGTTCATTTCAAGCATCTACTTCACTTAAATATTAAGAAATCAAACAAAATATTTAACAATCAATAAGAAGAAAGATGAGCATAACTTGAAAGGGTTCTACTTCTTCTCCCATGACACTTGCTTGCAGAACAATACCAGGCAGAAGAGTTATCGATGTTTCAAGGTTATATTTAAATTAGATTAATATTTGATTTACACCTGTGTGAGAATTTTTAATAACTCCACAGTAAAAGAAGGATATAACACTATTCACATGCAGAAGATACTTCCAACAACTATTGTTTATAAGCCATTGTGTTCTTCATTCTTTTTTCTTGATATTTGTTCATAGTGGACCTTACAAACAATAGCAGACAAATGCGACTAAGACCCAATGATAATAAAAGCATTTATTACAATATAAAACAACAAATGTGGACAATAGCAGACAAATGATAATATAAGCATCTACAAACAATACCAGCCTAAGATTGATGTCGTGTGATGAGAGAACTGCCAAGAAATGATGGCTGAGAGAGGTGGAAAGGAGAAGAGGGTGAAATTGATGTTGTGTGACTGAGATCGCCGGGTGTGAAAGCGAGACAGGGGTGGGCTTAAGATCGCCTGAGATTGTGGAGAGTGGCGCCTATCGGCAGAAAATTGGCGCCTAAACCTTAGTGACTGCTCCTCTTTAGCCCAATAGGGACTCCCGTTGATAGGCGGCGCAAGGACGAAGCAAATATCGAGAGAAGAGCTCAAAACAAGTGGCCGGGAGCAAGCTTTAGATGGGCAAGGCTTGGGATTTAGGGCATAGGAGGATTGTTCCCCGGAGATCGAGAGACCGACAGAAGAGGCGCCAAATTAGGGTTGGAAAATTTTCGGAGAGAGGTATCCAGTGAAAAGGAACTTAGGCACCACAATCGTAGCGGTTATAACAAAACTGCCGCTAAATACAAACATGTTGAGGCTGTTTTGTTATAACCACCTATAAATGAATGTATTAGCAGTGGTTCTATAAAAACTGCGGCTAAATGCATTCATTTAGCGGTAGTTCAATAAACTGCCGCGATAATTACCTCCAATGCTGATATTAGCGGCGATTTTACCAAATCGTCGCGAAACGCCTGATTTCTTGTAGTGTGTGGAGATACCAGCTGCTATCTTAGACAAGAAAGAACAACTGTTGAGGACCAAGAGAATACCACTAGTGAAGGTTTTGTGGAGGAATCAAGTATATGAGGAGGCTACGTGGGAAGGAGATGATGATATGAGGATGCTACACCCCCACTTGTTTGAAGATTAAGGTAAGCAAATTTCTAGGATTAAATTTATTTAAGGCGTGAGGAGGATAAGTAACATCCTGACTTTTTGACTTAATATAATTTATAATTAATAAAATAAAGTATGAGTTTAATATTTGGATTAGAAAAATAAAAGAATTAACAATAAAAAAATAGAGTTCGGAAAAGTTGCGGACTTATACCAAAAATCTTAATATATAAGAGCTATAGTGTAATTATCATAAGCTCAGGGACTAAATTGAAAATAGCCACCATTAAAAGCTCCATCCATTAAGCGGGTGCGTTCTAACATTCCTTGGGTATCTACTCAAGGTCACCTAAGTTGGGTTTTCTGAGCGGCACTGGCCGGTCACATAATACCCCAATTTTTTTTTTATTTTTATCACACCCAATCTGACCTTTTCTCTGCTTGGCTGCACCAAATAGGTATGCCGCCATTTCACTAATGAACAGTAAAAGAGTGCACCCAATTTGAATAGAGTCGCACCCAATTTCTGTCTGGCCGCACCCAAACCCTACCTACTACGGTGGGAGCATGTGCAAATAGGGTACGACCCTTCATGAATTGGGTGTGCTGCCACTTCACTAATAAACAGTAATGAACAGTAAAAGTTCATACCCAATCTGAATAGGGTCGCACCCAATCTCTGTCTAGCTACACCCAGACCCTACCTACTATGGTACGAGCATGTGCAAATTAGGTGCGACCCTTCACGAATTGGGTGCGCCGCCATTTCACTAATGAACAGTAAAAGTTCACACCTAATCTGAATAGTGTCACACCTAATCTCTATCTGGTCGCACCCAGACCCTACTTACTACGATGCGAGTATGTACAAATTGGGTGTGGCCCTTCACGAATTGGGTGCGCCGCCATTTTCACTAATGAACAGTAATGAACAGTAAATGATCACACCCAATCTGAATAGAGCCACACCTAATCTTTGTCTGGCCGCACCCAAACCCTACTTACTTCGGTGCGAGTATGTGCAAATTGGGTGTGACCCTTCATGAATTGGGTGCGCTGCCATTTCACTAATAAATAGTAATAAATAGTAAAAGTTTGCACCCATTCTGAATAGAGCTCCACTCAATCTCTGTTTGACCGCACCCAGACCTTACCTACTACGGTAAGAGAATGTGCAAATTGGGTGCGACTTCACGAATTCGATGGGCCGCCATTTCACTAATAAATAGTAAAAGTTCGCACTCAATCTAAATAGAGCCACACCCAATCTCTGTCTGGCAGCACCCAGACCCTACCTACTATGATGCGAGCATGTGAAAATTGGGTGCGGCCCTTCACGAATTGGGTGCGCCGCTATTTTCACTAATGAACAGTAAAAGTTCGCAGCCAATCTGAATAGAGCCATACCCAATCTTTGTCTGGTCGCACCCGACCCTACCTACTACGGTGCGAGCATGTGCAAACTAGGTACGGCCCTTCACGAATCGGGTGCACCGCCATTTCATTAGTGAACAGTAAAAGTTCACACCTAATCTGAATAGCCGCACCCAATTTCTGTCTGGCCGCACACAGACCCTACCTACTACTGTACAAGGTGCACCACCATTTCACTAATGATCAGTAATAAACAGTAAAAGTTCACACCCAATCTGAATAGAGCCATACCTAGTATGTGTCTGGCCGCACCCAGACCCTTTTTTCTACGGTGCGAGCATGTACAAACTGAGTGCGGCCCTTGACGAATTGGGTGCAGCTCCATTTCACTAATGAACAGTAATAAATAGTGAAAGTTCACACCCAATCTCTGTCTGGTTGTACCGAAGAGAGATGGTGGAAGCCTTTTTAATTTGAGATTTTGAACTTGGTTTTTTTTGTGACCGGCCAATGTCGGTCACAAAAAACTAAGTTAGGCGACCTTGGGTGTAAGGCAAGGAATGTTAGAATTTACCCTGTTAAGCGGTGAATTCTAAGATATCTTGGGTATTTTTACAAGGTATCATGCCTTTTAGGTGCCATGGCACCCAATTTTGTATACACTTGCACCTAAAATTTGCTACAGTATACTATAGTACCGCCGCAATTTGTGGGTGTAATACACCTAATTTGTATAACTTTGCACCTAAAAACATCAAGGTACGGTACCTTGCATGGTATGTTAGCACGCACCCCATTAAGCATGACGTCTTTTGAACATTCTCCAACTCATTTATAATATAAGTTTTAATGGGGCTCTATTATTGAAAGCTCTCTCCTTTTCCAAGAGTGAATGGAATGGATTGTCTAAATTTGGTAGTGGCGTGGCACTCATGGCCAGCTCCACCTTATGTAAGATTAAGGTGAACTGGAGGTTTAAATGGTCCTTATATTATTTTTATGCATTTAATTCCTCTTTCTTCTTAGTTAGAAAAGAATGGGCTGGAACCCTAGCTTCTACCTTTTTTCCTATCTCAGTTTCATAAGGACCAGAGAAGTTGTGGTTGGTTTTTTAGTTGATTTCTATTTCACTTGGAGGTGAAGTGTTTAACAAGTGAGTTCATGGCTTTTAAGATATTATAATATATGTTAATTGTTGCTTTGATGGGTTGATGGGGGAGTAGATAAGTGATATTGAATCCATGATAAATAACCAGCGAAGAAAGTCTTACTTATTGTGAGTGAGCATGTGAATCCTTTTCTTGTTTAGATGTTAATTTGTAAATTAGAGCTTTGATTGGAAGGAAAGCTTTGTCGGTTTAGGTAGCACTACTGCACTTAAAGTAAACCCGAGCTTCTTTCCATGAGATTGAAAGGTTAAGAATTGGGTTACGACTCCTACTAGTGATTTGAGCTTTAAGTGTGAATTGAGAAGCCACAAAGTATGATTATATCATAGTTTTGCTATACTGAATATTAGAAGAGGGAGAGAACGTCTAAATAAACACAGTTATTCTTAATTTGTTTTTATGCTTTGTATAGGGTAAAGTAGACAAATAGAGGATCAAGCAGGAAGGTCCAGTCAAGTTTAAACACTAGGGAACACCAAGTCAGTAGGAAATGGATAATCCCTAGGTCTTCTGATTTTATTGATGTTTTATGAAATATTTCAATGCTGAGTGTAAGAACCACTATTTTTATGTTTAATTATATTTCTTAGAATGGGTTTAAGTTATAATTAAGATAAGGGTTATGATCGTAAATAGTTATAAGCGTAGGGACTGATTAGCAAAAAGTCCCTCTCATGGTGATAGGACATATATTTAATCTGAAAAAATTGGAGGGGGTTCATTGCAAAAGTCCATCCAATCCATGCAAAGGAGAGAAACAACGGCTGTGATCAGAGCTCTTAAAAAAAATAAAATAAAAAAATCCAACAGTGGGAACCACACGCTGGCGGATGAGTAAGGAAACAACGGCTCAGATCTTAAGTACAGATTTACATAAATTAATCCAACGATCGAGGTGAACACGCGCGGATTGATGACTGAAGAGAAAACGCGTTTTTCTTTTCTCATCCTTGAAGCCAAATATCGGAAACGCAACGCATCGCGCAGATAAAAATTGCTATAAAATGAAACGCGTTTCCCTCGTTTAATACAAACAGCACCATTTGAGATCTACTATTCAGCATGGAGAAAACTGAACTCGATTCATGTGTGTTTTTCACCTGAGCTGCTCGACAAGTGGAGGTGGCACCACGCGGCGTCACAGTACACGACGAAAGCCAAATAACGACTTCTTCCTTGGATCACCCATGCTGATCGAAGATCGCTGTTCATCAGCAACAAGATATGAACCGAGGTACGCCAGCCACCGCCTAACTTCTCACCTTCTTTGAAGCTTCGTCCCAAGGTCTCTGCGTCTATAAAAGGAGAGGGAGCTCCACTGAGAGACTCGCTTCAAGTGATAGTTTCTCTCAACCTCTAGTAAGCTTCTGTGAGCGGCTTCCGAGAGGAAGTTAGGAGAGTTCTGACACGTTGTAGGTTGTGCGACTGATAGCTCTTGGAAAAGAGCTATTTTAGTAGGTGTTTGTTAAGGAATTTAGAGTTGAAAAGTGCAATATTGAATGAATACATGTTGTTTTATCTCTCAACTACATTACTTGTGCATTTGTGCATTCTTGTATGCTTTCATAATCTTTTACACCTATTTGTAGTTGATAAATGTTAAAATAAGTGAAGTATTTGTGCAACAGGTCACTTGAAGTAGCACAGAAGAAAACATTGCGATGTTATAACTTGGCATCGCTATGTTTAATAAGGACAGAGTGCCAAATCCACCCAGAAAGACAAATCGCGATGTTCTCCAGAACATCATGATGAAAAAGGAAATAACATCGTGATGTGAAACATAACATCACGATGTCTAACAAGAGCTGAAGGCAGTTTTTAAGCGAAAAGACAGATCGCAATGTCCGTCAGAACATCACGATAGTACATTTCTAGGGTTTCTCAGAGGACCAAAAACATCGCAATGTCATTTCCTGACATCGCGATGTGGACTTCGCTGGGTATAAATAAGGAGAAATTAGCTAGGGTTTGGTATCTTTGATTGGAGGCGGTTGCACCCGATAATACTGATCCTGAGGGAGATTTCCAGTACCTTGGAGCTGGAGATTGTATATTTATGAGGGGGAACTTCTTATATCTTGTCTTTAATGTTTAGAACTCTCTTTTAATCCATTTATGGATGTTTGTATGGATGCTTTCATTGCTATTGATGTATTGTTTGCAATGGTAGCTTAAACACATTACTTAGGGTTGTATGGATGCTATGACTTGAAATATTTTTTATCCTTGGTTTGCTTTTCTATCTTGATTATGGATGTGCCATTGAATCTCTGTCTTTATTCTTCATTAGTTGAAAGATAATGAGTATCTTTAACTTCAAGCACTATGAGAAATCTAGGCTAGTAAGTAGAGTAGAGGATTAGGATGGACGAAGTAACACCGATTTGTCCTCTCACTGAGAAATCATTAGAGGCAATTCCATGGTAGTGGTAGAGTGTTGTGCTGTAATGTTTCTAATGTACCGATAGAAATATGGACTTTAGATGCATGATCCTTAGAAATAAGGTCCTGTAGGATACACCCAGAGTGCACACAAGCACATCACTTTGTCATTGATATACCCACATCCATATTCTTGATAACATAGCATCCCAAGGAGAAAGCCCTAACAAGTCTAGCAATCCCATACAACCTTAGGTCATCCATTATGAGAATTTACCCCCTTTAACCCTCTGTTCAACAACAACTCACTTACAACCAATCACAGCCTTCAACATTATACATTCAACCTTTTACTCACTCATTCATAAGTAAGAAAATCTAATCTCCGTTCTCTTAGGATTTTGACCAGGTACTCACTAGTTTATTACTTGCGAACACGTACTCTTATGTGCCGAAACTTGAGTGCTTGCACTCAAGTTTCTTGTCAACAACGACCTCACCTGAGTTTGGTAAAATCGAGCTCTTCTTCTTCTCCTCGTTATTCTTCTTCCTAATGGTAGTTGTACTCAATTCTCAGGAGTATGTTGAGTGAATAAAGCCAAGAATGGCTCACCAAAGTGTCGTGAGCTGTTTGTTGAGTAACATCATCACTCTACAAACTCATGGTAAGGTGGAAGGGGTATAGATAACTATAAAACTTGTGGAAAAGGAGTATGCAAGCCTATGAACAAGCACTAAGTATATTTAAACGAACACTAAAGCTCACTGGCTAAACTGAAACACCACTTCTCACGAATTTTTACATTGGAAAATAAGAAAAAGAAGCAAAGAAAAAAAGGAAGAAAAGAAAGAGGAAATAGTATACCAATGTTTGTTCATATGTTTCTCTTATTATTATTTTTATTTTGGTTCTTATTAACAGTTGCGTTTAATAACAATGAAATGAGAGAGAGAGAAGGGGGGAGGGGGGAACAGCAGCACCACCTCTCCACCTCTCACCCAGGATAGAATGAGAAGAAGAAAAAGTAGGTGTGTATACGTTTTTCTTATTAAATTAGGCATTGACGGGTAGGCTTAATGGTGATTAAAATTGTAAACAAAGAAGAAGTGGGTTGCGCCCCATTTCATTAGATTTGGGTTTACTTAAAAGAGAGGAAAGGGGATGAAGTAGGTTGCGGCTTACTTCATTGGATCAAATCATAAGTAAACCCAAGATTTATAACATAGGTATATTTCATATCAATAATAATAATTATGTGGAAATAACCACTGAGATTAAGTTTCCGCCTATACTAGATATTGACGTCGAACATAAAGCCACGTTTGAAGGAAATATTGACTGATATCCTCAAAATACTGTAAGTATTTACCGCAATATCATCGTAAATATTTTAAACACTGAGTTTTCTTCCGAAAGTTATATATGTGAACCTTTTAATCGGGATATTTTCTGTATATAAAGTCATGCATGCCGGTGTTTATATCAAAAAATAAATAAAATAAAAGAAAATAAAACGTAAATTAAGAAATTGCCCTTGAGAACTCATCTCGAGGCAATAAAATGCAAATCACGAGATGACTCAAGTACAGATCCCGAGGCGATCCTAAAATAGCCCGAGAACATATCTCGAGGCATGCCTAAGATGCATATCCCAAGATTAATTAATTAATTAAAAAAGGGGATAATTCCAAATCAAAATAAAAAAAGAGGGATAATCCCAAATCAAAACAAAAAAAAGAAATAATCCAAAATCAGCAGGCGGGTGGGAAATCAAAATAAAAAAAGAGGATAGGAAGAGATCAAGGGATTTAAAATCAAAACAAAAAAAGGAAGATTGGATCTTATCTAAAAAAAAAGAAAAGATAAAAAGGGGATGCTGGAAAATAAAAAAAGGGGGTTCTCCCCTTCACCAGAGCCAAAGACGCACCGGCCAAAGACTGCCCTCCTCAAGGCTCCCGCCACCAAGTACCTCCGCGCAGATCCAGCCCTCTACGCTGGCCGCAGCTGCCGTCGGCCAGATCTGCCACATCCGCCATTTGGCCGGTCCTCCACCCACAGCAGCCCAGATCCGGCCCTCAGACGCCTTTACTCACCACTGGCCAAGCGCCCAAGGCTTCCAGCCAAGGCTCATCCCAGCCACAGGGCTCATACCTGCCACAGGCTCGCGCCCTGCTACCCAGGCTCAAGGCGCCCTCAAGGCTTCCCTGGCCATACTGGTCCCCAAAGACGCTCTCAAGGCCAAGACTCCTCCACAAGCACGGTGCTCCTCCAGCGCTTCAGGCCCCAACCGCTTACAAGACCCCGCCTGGCTTCCTCCTCACGACTGACCGCCTCCAGTGAGCCAGCCAAGGCCAGCTGCCACGCCCCCTTGCCGCCTAACACCAGTCCGCCAGATCCACCACCTGCAGGCCAGCCTCCGCCCAATTTCTCAGCCGCGAGCAGCGCATAGAGCTGCCCGGCTCCAAGTCGTTGAGCCTCCTCCTGCTCGTCGCCGTTAAAGGATAAGCACAGGCCATATAATGGCCTCCCTGCTGCTCGCCGTCACCGGAAAAGCAAGGGCTATATGATAGCCCCTCTGCTGCCATCATCAACATGGAAGGAAAGCAAGGGCTATATGATGGCCCCTCTCACACTTTGTCGATTAGAGGATGAGCATAGACCATATAATGGCCTCCCTGCTGCTCCTACACCGCCGCTGAGCTCAGCTGAAGCTCGCCACCTACTCGACGTCAAGCGATCTTTGTGTGTGCCATGATCCCTATTTTGCCCTTCTTTGTCTGCTTCAACATTGGATGATGACTGTCGCTGATGCTGAAGATGGTTGTCGAATTGAAGACATTGATGCTAATTGAAGACCCTTTTTTCTTTCTCACATTTTGATAATTATGTATATAGGAATGCTTGTATAAAAATCAAAGCCCAGGATACAAGGGAAACTCACAAAATTTTAAAAGGAATATGAGAATAGTCCAAGAGAAAATTTTGATAATGATCAAAGACTTGTTTTGAATGTGAAGTTGCCACTCTATGTTTTGTGCTACAATTTCTAAAGTTTGCCAGGAGGTCCCAAAGGTCCTTGACATTAAAGAAGCACAAAGTTATAAGAGTATTTTTTTTTCAAGGAGTTGTAGATAATGATATGAAGTAAATAATGGAACTGAAAGCCAACGCTTGGAGTGGAAAGGACTGAAATTGATGAGGAAGCTTCCAGAATGCTTTTCAATGACAAGGTAGAGAGTCACTGCCCTTTTTGAGGTTATGGAGGACATCAAGAATTTTGGAGAAAGTTAAGGACAATCAAATCCATGGAGAAGTTTACGTAAATTACAATGAAAGCTGTCAAGGTGCTATCGTTACTATGTTGTTGCAGAAACAAAGTTCTGCTGCCACCATTATAGAGATGAAGAGCTGCTAACACTGTTGCAGATGAAGTTTTGAGGCTGGTGAAACCTGGAAGGAAGGACAAAGATGTTATAGAGGGAGGCAAATACCGCTAAAATGGGAACTGCAATGTTTGCGAAGCTGCTGCCATCGCTGAAATGTTGCTGCTGGCGGGATTTACTGACACCTTAATCTGACCACCCTCCATCCAAAAGTAAATAACTTTTGATGTAAGACTCAGATTGGAGTGAAATTTGCGGCGTTGGAAACTAGACTCCCAAAGCTTTCCAACCATGTATAGTGTAGTGCCTATCAGTAGCCCAATTGGTATAGATTTTGATGGAAAGAGAGGTGAATTTCTGCAATTCTGCCAGCTCGACCACCCCCATTCAAAAGTCGATAACTTTTGATAGGAAACTCCAATCGAGTCAAAATTTGCGGCATTGGAAACTAGACTTCTAAATCCTTCCAATCATGTATGGCACAGTTCTTGTCAGTAGCTCAGTTGGTACAGTTCTTGATGGAAAGAGGATCAATTCCTTCAGTTTTGACTGTCTGACTACCCTTTATTCAAACGGCAATAACTTTTGATAGGAAACTCCAATCGGGGCAAAATTTTGCGGCATTGGAAACTAGACTTCCAGAGATTTCCAACCATGTATGGCACAATTCCTATCAGTGGCCCAGTTGGTACAGTTCTTGATGAAAATAATACCAATTACTATTGTTTGGCCTGTTTGACCACCTTCTATTCAAGCGCTGATAACTTTTGCTAGAAAACTCCGATCGAGATGAAATTTCGGGCATCGGAAACTAGACATCCAAGGCTTTCTAACTATATATGGTGTGGCCTATATCAATGGACCATATGGTACAGTTTTCAGTCACAATTCGGGGCAGACTGCTGAAAACTCATGAGCTATTAGCGATTATGACGCGACGGCACTACAACGGGAATTCAAAGGGCGGCGGCGAGGCATATAAGGCGGCGGCGTCACTCAAATAAATGGATAAATAAAAAAATACATACATATATATATATATATATATATATATATATATATATATATATATATATATATATATATATATATATATATATATATCCTATGATATGTAATAAAATTCATGTTATGCAAACAAATAAAATTATTTTTTTCCATTGCCTCTACTTGTTCTTTTGCCCTTAATCGGAGGTTCCCGCAACATTATTCGGGGTAATTAATAATAGAGGCTTGCCTCTATTAGGAATTGAAGAACCCACATATTAAAAATATGACATTTGTGCTTCGATATATCGTCTGGTGTCACACGAGACCAGGCGCGTATTTTCGATCCCACAGCCGGTTGGAAAATTATTTTGTGTGGTTTCGAGGAATCTCCTGTACGATATTGTGCTAGTGGGGAGGACACAACTAGCCTTTGTTTGATTGTATTGTATCATGATACTTTGGTGTTTTCTTATCCTGTATACCTATCAGTGGGGTGATACGTTGACCATGTATGTACACGTTTTCCGACTTGAACCGTCATTGTGAGGAAGATGATCCATGAATTTCTCTCTTGTTTTCGTGGTTATATTGACATTCTGATATTTTATTCTCTATTGTTTATCTCTGTTCGAGTCCTACAATTATTTTGAGTTTCTGTGATACTCTATTTATTGAAATTTTTATTGAGGCATGACATCACCTTTTGTAGTGGGTGCTTACTGAGTTTTTTTCGGAAACTCACCCCCCTGTCAACCATTTTCGGATTCTGAAGAATAAAGTGAAGCGAGGTTGACGTTAGCCACCATGCAAGAAAATTTGGTTGTTGCTGAGGTTTGCGGGAAGAAGTGACCTAGGAGGAAAAATGTACAGAGGAGCTATGACCAGCCCGGAAATAGCACCGACTTCTCGACTGCTACTACATTTCCATAGCAAAAAAGGTGAAGAATGAGATTAGATGCGACTATTGTGGAGGATTCTCCCATGACGAAACATAGACCATTTGTGTGGCCGAATGGTGTCGTCACTGCGGTCATCCTCCTCCTAAATGTCATCACTGTAGTAGCACGGATCACCACAAGAACAATTGTTTGAATATTCCTCCTGGGAAAAAACGTAACTTTAGAATACAGTTCTAAAGGTGGGGTCTACTCCTAGGGAAAGGACCACTGCCTTATACCAATATTGTCGTTTCAATTTTCAGTTAGGGTTAGGAGTAATGTTAGTTAGCTGGAGTCGAATGACACCCAAAGTTGAGGTGTTAAATACTTGACAATTGTTTTATTTATGGTCGAATCTATTACTATTTTGTGTTTTCATTGAGATACGTGTTTGGACTATAGTATTCAAACGTGATAGATTTGTACGTGGATATTTCTCAGCTAATATGATTCGTGGAAGTGGCAGACGTGGACGGACTCATCGTGCTAAGGTGCCACAGCCTCACGAGGAGGAGGTACCCCCACCACCTGAGGAGATGGAGGTTAAGTAGGAATTGCCTGCTCAGTCTAGTATTGTATGGCCGCAAGCAACGGGCCCAGACTTAAGGGGAGAGGAACCCTCCATAACTATGATCGAACCAATGAGAGAAATGATGAGGTTCATCCAAGAACAGAGGCAACAACAACATGCACAACCTCCACCACCGCCTCCGTCTGCGACGCCAACCCCTAATAGAGGCATGATAGGGGAGATTAAGAGGCCTTCTCCCAGCCCTTTTGATGGTATTGCCGCCCCTGACGAGGCCGAGTTGTGGATCCGGGAATTAGAAAGTACTTTCGAGATTTATCAGGCCGGGGACCCGGACAGAATTAGGACTGCAGCATACCTGATGCAGGGCAACGTAGAGGATTGGTACCTTGGGGATGTACGAATTCGGAAAGGTGTGCCATTCGAAACTTGGGAGTTCAAAAACGCCTTCTTTGCAAAAAAATTTTCTCGGGGAAGGCTTCTTCTGATGGCACAACAGTTCACCAATCTCGTTCAGGGAGGAATGACAGTAGAGCACTATGAGATTGAGTTTGATAGACTGGCTCGCTTCCTACCAGACATGGTTCCCAAAGAGGACAGCAAAGTCCGCAAGTTTGAGACTGGTCTGCGGCCATCTTTGAAAAAGATAGTAGCCAGACATATGTTCACTAGATATGCTAAAGTAGTGGCCCGAGCCAAGTACATTGACGCTTCTAGCCAGAATGACCCTCAAGGGCCACCTCATAAAGACAAGAACGACAAGGGGCAAGGAAACAGACAAGGACAATCGTCTTGGTAGAACTTTGGGAAATCAAGGTCCGGACATAAGTATCAACCATATGGTAAGCCTTCTGGATCATCAGCAGCATCGGTGGTGGAGGATCTTATGCTAGTGTGTCACATCCGCTGAAATGTTTCACGTGCGAATGACCACACAAGAAGGCATTATTACAAGCTGTTGTTTGGTCTGCGGCAGCATGGAGCATCGGAAGGCGCAGTGCCCCCAGAACTAGGTCTAGCATGGAGCTAATCAAGGGACACAGGGTGCACCAATCCGACCACAAGGGTCTACAGGAGTCTCATGACAATCCGGTGTACCAACTCATGGACAACTCGGTGGTGACAAGAATGGGAAAGCAACCTGGGCAAGCTAACCGTCTTTCTCCAATCCGAGGCCAATGACACATGGATGAGTCTATCACCTTACCACGAAATAGGTACAGGTGTCGCCAAAGGCCGGGGGAGAGTCAAGTATAGTTGTTCAGGACCATGAATGAATTTTGAGGACGAAATTCTTTTAAGGGGGAAGGATTGTAAAATCCAAGATTTTATGGTTTATCTTAGAGAATAAATGTGTTCTTATTAAATCTTTGTTTAGTTTGCTTCTTTGGCTAGTTAGTCAATAAAAAATCCTTATTTATGGATGTAATTGAATTTTCATTCTAAATAAAATGTTCTACTTGATTTCTTTAAATTAATTTGTAAATTAGAGAAGCATCATATGATTGGAAATTATTTTTATTTATGGCAGAGGTGTTAAAATGGTTAATACTCTAATT
This sequence comes from Dioscorea zingiberensis, assembly GCA_026586065.1. Taxonomy (NCBI): domain Eukaryota; kingdom Viridiplantae; phylum Streptophyta; class Magnoliopsida; order Dioscoreales; family Dioscoreaceae; genus Dioscorea; species Dioscorea zingiberensis. Next base: position 33,297,123 of record CM048819.1, on the reverse strand, counting down.
AGAGTTAATTAGGGCTATCAGGGACTATAAAGTAATTACAGAAAAGCTGAGGACCAAAACGTAACTCTTCTCCTCTCTGGTGAGGGACTGGCAAGTAAATAACTGGAAAGGGGAGGGCATATTAGCAAAAAGGGGAACTGAATTTCTCTAGCCATGCAGGCGGAAAAGAACGAATGGTTGGGATTAAGTGGATTAAAATCGAGTTGATCATGAGGCAAAGATCTGGCCATCCGTTTCGATCACTAACGCAAGTGTGTGAGTGCCCACACCGTGCGAGTAAACAAGGACCGTTCATCCCAGAGATTGTCTTAAGTTATAGGCATCAAACTCAATCTGAGTCACCCAGCTAATTCTCGTGAGATGGTCTGATTTGGGTCGTTAATCTCGAGTAATCGTTTAAGCTCGATGCAAAGGGACTAATCTCACCATCTTATCTACTCTCAGCTACTAGAGTAATCGCAACCGTCCATCTGTGATTTCATATAAGTTTGAGGCAGTCGGTGCTGATCTAGCCGTCCACTCAGGGGACGATCGTGTGGACAAAGGGGATCGCAGCCGTCCATCCATGAGGAGAGCGCGATTTGAGGCATTATGACATGGTTACCACCATTAGATTCCATGTGAGCTCCAACACCTTTCGATATCAGACCCGGACTAATCGCGAGGCACGGGAAGCCGTCGCCCTCCTTCAGGCGTCCTCAGAGCACCACCGCGAAGCTTATCCGATGAATCCTATCCGAATTCATCACGAGAATTCCTATAAATAGAGGAGGTCTTCGATGAATCCTGGCCTCTATCTAAAACCAGCGTCACCACCGTCGTCCGAAAGGAAGAGGACAGTATAAACTCGGAGCAACTCCATCACAGTACCAGACCAACACAAGATCAACGGGGCTCTTCACCGCAGCCAAAGACACCCTTGGAGTAGCAACTAGTTGCCTGTGTTCCTTCCTGAAGCCGCGAGGAGTTCGACGGAAGATCATTTCCGGTGAGTCCCCTGCCTTTATTGTTTCGTTAATAGGTGATATGCATGCATATAGTAGTAGGGGTAGACGCATGAGAGAGTTCCAGGACCTTCGTTGCCTTCGGTTGAGAGGTTGAATGCAAGAGAGGGATGAAGTTCATCTGAGAGGGAGGTGCTCCGGCGAGGGAAGAAGGAGCACGATGGCTCATAGCCCAAGAAACCCTCACGACGCACAGGCCTTCTCCGACTGACAGGGGCCAAGGGACAGAGGAAACTCTGGCTTTCTGTGGACCACCAGAGACAGCTGCACCTCCTTTGTCCTCGGTGAGGGATGATCCGAAGAGATGGGTCTGAGTTCGAACCGGAGGTTGAAGATGAGCCCGAATCAATTAAACGGATTGGACCTAAATTTTTTAAACCAAACATAGTTCAGTCAAGTCACAAAGATTGGGTTGAGTCAGGGTTAAAATAGAGCAGTTGAGTCAAGATTGATTGTTAAATTCTTTAGAGTCAGGTCTGATTTTAGGATTAATTGATTTGATTAAGTTAGTATGTTGTGCCCAAATCTGTTTTACTAAACCGGTTAGGTTCGGTAAGTTAGGGTAAGTGGGTCTGGTCAAGTCTAGACTAAACCAGGTGATTGAGTTAGTTGGGATAGGTTCAACAGGGTAATGGGGTTGGGTTGGACCGATTTTATTCTAAATCAACGTGGGTTCGATGAGTTATTGAACTGGGCCTAGTCTTATATTCAAATCAAGCCAGTTGAGATGGTTGAGTCAAGTAAGAGGTTGAGTCCAACCAACTTAGGGGATTGGGTCCAGTAAACTTGGGTGAGAACAATTTAGTTCAACCAAGTCAAATAAGCCATGTTGGAAGATTAGTAAATTACAAAAAAATATATATGAATGCCAAGGGATTTGAACTCAAGACCCCCACAATAGTAGTGGAAACTCTTAACCATTAGGCTACAGTAGCTTGTTTAGTAAGATGATGGATTCTAATAACTAGAGGGTGAACGCACTTAGTCGAATAGAAGTAAGACTAATTCTAGCTATTTAGTAGGAACACACACTTGCATCTAGACATGTAGAGTTTATGAATAACTATCGTTGTTTAAATAGAATTTATTATCAGATTCGACGTAGAGGTGCGTTAGGAAGGGGTCCTGTGGGATTTAAGATATCACTATTAAGGTAAGTACCTTTGCCTAGCTCCCACCCAGTCTTTGGGTTTTGTTAGCTTTTCGGTTACTCTGATATGTTCTTGCTTCATATCTTCTTTATCATGTTTGTGGATGTTGCTTTTTTTGTTTTGTTAGTTGTTATTGTGCCCATTATTTCTTGTTACATACACATACTTGAATTATGTTTTGGATTGTTCCTATTATATGTGTATGTTTATTCCGTTGCTGTGTGATCTTTTGTTGGTTCAGTGGAGCGAGGCTCGGTTTGGGGAGCGTTCAGGGCTTGGGACACCCTGATGTTCTGATAGTTCCATGCCAGGGGAAGGATACTCTGGCAGTCCAACTTGTTAGTAGGACGGTATACTGACCGTGTCGACACGTACGAGAGGTGGCGCTACCGATAATCGACTGAGGTCGATTTCTATTTGAAGTTGTGTGCTTATTGGACGATTTTGCTGAGTTTCTTCTTGAAATTCCTTACTCTAGCTTGAGGTCTACTGTTGGATTAGGAGTCCTCGCCATTGCTATTATCTCCGGTGGACTCCTAGGATTTCGATTGTGCGGGGCATGGTCCCATTTGTTATTGGTTGATTATTTTGATTTGCTCATACTCTAACTTATCATTATCATCTGTATTGGACTTGTTTTTTTGTGATCTCTGCGGGGGACTTACTAAGCTTTCCTTCCGAAAGCTCATCCACTTGCTTCTCTTTCCTTTACAGGTTCTAAGGGATAGTTGTTTCAGATTCAGGGGTTGCCCGTGGGCTCAGGATATAGTTTACCGAGGTTTGAAGACCTTAAGTAGTTTCTGTTATAAGAGAAATTTGTATCTTGTAGGACCTTGTAGGGCTATAACTTGTATTGTTAAGTTTTAAATTTCGCAGTAAAACACTGGAATATTAATTACATTATTTGAGTTTTGTTATTTGTTCTTGTATTACCTAGGCCTTGTGTCCGAGTGAAGTGCACCTCTACTTGGGTACGGCTAGTCTGTGCACGTTCCCGAGGCCCTGGAATCTGGGTCGGGCCGTGACAGTACTATTGGCAGCTGACTATGTCTTAAAACCAGTGCCGATTACGCCGGTACATGCAGGTAGTGTCTTCTTCCTCAGATGGTAGGAAAAAAATATAGGAGAACTTTGCTCATCATGGAGTAGAGGAGATTTTGAGGGCAGGAGTAGGCTTGTCCCCTGTTATTTTGACCTCTGCTCGAGAGTCACTAGGCCTTTCTCGGGCAATTCAGGAGCTCACACATGAGGTCTAAGAGATAAATTAGTTGATCAGACTGTACCTCAATTATACTGTAGGTGATGGCTCAGGGAGCAACATACGGATCCGTAACCGGAATCCTCCTACATTTTCAGGCCACAGGGATCAGGTGTCTCAGGCCCGAGCGGCTAAGAGATACCACAAGTACGGAGGATATCATCCTATGATTCCCAGTGTGGCTAGTATATGTTATCTATGAGGAAGACTCGATCACAACGTAGCCAACTATAGATATGTTTCAGGTCCTTGTGTAATCTGTGGTGGCGCATTTCACCAGGTAATGCATTATCCGACAGATCTTCCTGGTCCTAGTAGGGACGTGTGGCCTTAGGAACATGCCTAATATCCCCATACAAAGGACGGTCAGCCATACTATACCCCATCGGTCCCACAATATTGACTTGATACAAAGCATCTCCTGATATCGTCGGTTATTGTGTCTATAGTATAGTTCTAGAGATACTTTTGTGACTGTAAGAGATGCACCACCGTCCTACCTAGTGTGTGTCTGAATGGACTGTTTTGTACAAACTAATGTATTATTATGAGCTATCTGTGATATCTAGCTGTCTGATGTTGTTGTTGATATATATGGCAACAGGATGAGAATGACCCCAAAAAGATATACTCACCCCCTGTAGAGATGAATTGGGAATAGGAGGCTCCCACACATTTTGAGAATGAGACCTCGACGAGTCCTAAAACTGTCACGGAGGGGAGTGTGCCTTCCATGTCCATGATGGAGCTAGTACGGGAAGTAGTGGGTTTAGTACTGGAACAACGGTAACAGAAAACGCAACAAGCACCACCCTCCACTACTCATGAAAGTGGTAAAGGATTACTAGGGGAATTTCGAAGGACAAGCCCCGCTCCATTTGAGGGAGTTGCTAATCAACAGGATGCAGAGCAATGGATTCGCAATATAGGAAAGAAGTTTGATATAATACAGACGGAGGACGTAGAGTAAATTTGGTTTGTGACTTTTCTATTACAAGTCAGTGCAGAGGATTGGCTACATGGAGAGATACGACTTCAGAAGGGAGTCCTCTTATATACCTGGAAATAATTCAGGGAGACTTTTTACGCCAAATATTTTTCGCAAGGCAAAATGGTGCAAATGGAGCACCAGTTTTGACAACTAACCCAAGGAACAATGACCGTTGAATAGTATGAGACAGAGTTTGACCATCTGGCTAGATTTTCCCCATCTATGGTACCCGCTGATGTAACCCGAGCACATAGGTTTGAGGGCGGGTTACGCCCATCAATTCGAAGGCCTTCAGTTGGGTTCATGAGCACGGGCTACGTAGAAATGGTAGCCCGGGCCAAGTACATTGACGTTGTCTATTAGGAGACTTAGATTCCGGTGCAAAAGGAGCGCCGACAAGATAAGCGACGCAATTGGCGACACAGTCATTCGTCCGGAAGTAACTCCGGACAATCAAGGTCTGAGTGTAGGTCTTGACCTTACAATCGATCTTCAGCTATTATCAGGGACAGGAGATAAAGGATCTTTTGTTAGTGTTTTCAAAACCCTTGAAATGCTACACTTGCGCGCCGGGGGGAGGGGGGTACATAAGCAAGTAGAGTGTCATGTCAATGCTGGAATGTGTTTTAGATGTAGCAATCCTGAACATTTTGTGGCATAGTGCCCTCAGCGCTCGCTAGGGCAGGAAACTAGCCAAGGAGCATCAAGAGCATCATCCCGGCCATAAAGATATTCTAGCACCTCATGATAGACTGCTGTGGGCCGCAAAGGGAAAGTGGTCTCAACAGACAAGCCGACTTCTTTTAAACAACAATCTGTATAAGGAAGACCAGTGATCCAGGGACGGGTGTTTGTGTTGACTCAGGAGGATGCACAGACTTCTTACCCGATTGTTGCAGGTATGATTGCAATTAATTCCTGTTATGAATGCACTTTATTTGACCTTGGGGCAACCCACTTGTTTGTTTCTGCAATTTTTGTACGAAAACATTCGTTACCAGTAATTAAGCAACCCTACGAGTTATGTGTGGATACCCCAATAGGAGTTACAAGGGTTGTTAGTAGAATGGCCTCAGCATGTACCGTGATGATCAAGGGCCGTGAGTTACTTGCAGATTTGCATGTAATGGACTTGAGCGACTATGATATCTTCTTGAGATGGATTGTCTTTCTTCTGTAAATGCAGTAGTGGATTGCCATAGGAAAAGGGTCTACTTTAAGGCTCTCACGAGTAGATCAATCGCGGGGAGGGACGACAACACCAGCCACGTTAGCGCTCCTGATTTCTTGGTGATCTACAGCATGGCCGAGCGAGTCGGTATCCACCTCGGCCATTTCCTCGAGATTACATCACCCACCAGGGGTCGCTAAAGAAGCTCAAGTTAATTCATGCCAGCCCTTATATCATTCACCTCTTGCGTGACATGAGTCTACACGGCCCCCATCCCCGACCTCATCGGATCCCTGTGATGCAGCCCCTCAGCTTTTCGACTCTCTAGTCGATGGGCTTGGTCACTCAGACACCACGGGGACGTATCTTCATGGGCCGCGAGTGCAGGCTGGAGCCAGTCGCTGATGAGAGGGAGCCCCCAGCCCCAGCGCCATTTCCTTTAGAGGGACCATCTTCTGCTGCCCCTCCTCAACCTACCAGCCCGAGCCACCCACAGCTTATCACTTTGCTCGAGGCGATTCAGGCCGAGCAACAGACGATGCTCCAGGAGCTCTCTCGCATAAGCGACTCTCAGCGATGACTTGAGGAGGAGTAAAGTCGCCTTCGCGTATCAGTGCAATATCCATTCCATGCAGACCGACAGGTGAAGGAGCAGTTTGTGTAACGCCCCAGAATTTTTATGAATAAATAAATTAGATTCTAGAAATAATTACTGAGATTAATTAGCATATAAAAGAGATTAATTACTTTTAAACCCAATTAAGTGAAAACCGGGAATTAATAAATCCAAAATCCAACCTCGTAATGAAATTGGGCCAGAGAAGGCCGTATTGGGCCAGGCCAATTAGACAAGAAATAGTTGGAGGTGGATGAATCGACGGATCCCGGTTAATTAATTGAGAAATTTATTAAGTGTTGATTAATCCATAGTAATTAAGTGGAAAATATCAGACGAAAGTTAGAGTTATGATAAAGTAGATCTGGTCTAGTCAAAATCCGAGAAACACCGATCTGGGTCGGGAGAAGAGACGACTCGTGATGCTACAGTCAGCCCGTGTCACGGGGATCTTATGACCGGGATTCCCGGATCTGGGTCGGAGATAGAGACAAGTAAGATGTTATTATTAGTCGCCCTCGTGGAGACACAGTAACAAGAAAAGATCGACTAAAGGTTGTTCGGCTTTTAATGAGAGATATTTAGAAGATAATATAGTTTATTTAACAATTTTAATAAGATGAGTTATTCTAATTAAAGTTTTAAGACAAGTTAATTAAATGGAATACCTTATATTTAAGTTATTACATAAATAGATATTTATATGAGGGGAGAGAGAGAGAGAGAGTAAAGTTCTCTCACTCTCCCTCCCTCTCTTGATCTCATTCTAGGGCGACAGCGCCTCGATCCCTCTCCCTTCCAGTCGCCGGCGAGAATAAAGCTAGCAACCACCCAGCAGCCGCCCTATCCTCCCCGTGCGCGCACGCGCTCAACTGCAACCACTCAAGCCTACGCGCTAGTCCGAGAAGCTCGCCGTCCCGAGCTCGCCTGCCACCTCCTCCGCCTCGTGCTCCTGGCACCTCCTCCACCTCTCGCCGACGATCTACAGTCCGCCTCCTCTGAGGGAGTGCGAAGCCGGCAGCTGCCGGAGCTTCGCCGGTGCCATCTCACAGTCGGGCTGAGCTCTTCCCAGAGCCGTCCCAGCTCCGCCCGGCCACAATCGCCCCTGCTCTGCCGGCCTCTCCTTCTTCCCTGACGAGCGGAGGCCAGATCTATTTGTCTTCGCCCAGATTTTGCCCCTCAACTTCGATCAAAACTTCAGAAACGCCGGCGAGGTGTACCTCCAACTCCTTCTGCCGGCCAGAATCTTGTTTGCCAACGAGGTGGCGTAGAAGCATCGAGAAAGAATTCAATGAGATTACTAAACTTCGGATAATAGATTATAAAATGAAATGGGTGAAGATAATGGGGCAGTAAATGACATTGGGAGGTTAATTAGGGATTAGGTTAGTTAATTTAAATGTTGAGGGTGTTATATGCTTATATAAGTCGTTGTGGTTGAACTATGTTTTATAGAAATGAGATTCATAGTTAATTGGATGTATGCTTGTATAATTTTCGGGGCCCTCCAAATAGGGGAGGTGTTGCCGAATTTTCGTAGGAATCTTAAGTAAATTATAGTTGATTAAGCCCCCACGATCATGTTAGTGTTCAATTACATCTAAGGAGCATGGTAGAAGCTTTTAAAATTAAGACTTGAAACTGAACAATTCCGTATTTTAAGTTTATTAGAGACACGAAGTTCATGCTAAGAGAAATTGGTAAGAGAAATTGTATTTCATTTAAACTTGATGGAATTATTGTATTGTAACGAACCTAAGTAGAATATGAGATAAGAATACTTTTTCTGTATTCCTGAAAGTCCATATTTTTTATTTCAAGGACAAGGAAAGGGCAAAGGCAAGGCCGTTGCTGCTGAAGGACCTAGCCAGTCTTAGGAACTACTCAGACTAAGGTGAGGGAATAGAACTGTAAATTTATCATATTTCGTTTTGTATTTTTATCGTATTGATTTCTTGAGAATTTATGTTATGAGTTGATTAGTTTTCATAAATACTGTAAATCTTCAAGCATGAAATTAGTGATCATATTTTGGTATTTTGAAAACTCATTTATGAAAAGCACATACATATTACAGAAATTGAAATAATAGAAATATTAGTACACTGCACCGTACTCACATACATGCCTGCGCCAGAGGTGGCTCTACGATAGAGCCAGAGAATACGATACTAGGTAGGAAAGGGGTGGTATTCTATAACTCTGTTTTTATTAGTCCAACTATCTATTTTCAAACCCTCCTGATTTCAAGAAAGAAAACCCCCTTTCCGTACCCAGGGTGCTTAGTATACGTATATATATTTATAGCTCTACGGTCGTTGAGTTGGTTCGACCGGAGAGGTATCGAGTGTTGAGTTGGTCTACTCGTTACCACTCTGGTTCCGCAGTATGGTAGTAGAGGTGTAGATGACACTAATATGATTGATGAGGAGTATTTGATTTCACAGATTGTCAACCTTCCGGTTGTTGAGTTGGTCCAACCGTGAAGGCTACTGGCTTTGAGTTGGTCAGCCAGGACATATGTGAAAATCATCTCCCATACTGATGATAAATGATTAAAGAAATGCATATGTGCATTTCATTTTGATTTATTTGGATATTGGCTCGAATCATGTCTACGATCAGCATGCTGTTTTCATGTTTAATATCATTCAGCATATATATCTCACTTTACATTACTATTATTATCTACTGTTGAAGGAATACGGGTATGTTATACCTGAAAGTGGTGTTAGTACCTCACTGGGCTCGAGTAGCTCAGCCTCTTTCACATTGTTTTTATGCAGGCGCTAGACAGGAGTTCGAGTAGAGACTTCGGTTTACCAGCTAGAGTGTTAAGACCTATAGTAGGCTCTGATCATCTTATTTGGCTATGTATTTTGTTGATATGTAGCAGAGTGTGGACCTCTTATTATTTGAGACACTTATGTCTGTACTATGTCCGTATTTTAATTTGGTAATGTATTAAATAATACTTTGGTCTGCCAGATACGACTTGAGTATGCTACCTTATTTAGCTTCCGCATGATTTTCTAGTTGTTAATTATTAGGTACTACAGCCTTAGGCTCAGGGTTCACCCCCTTGAGCTGGCTGGTATGACATCTGGTCCCTAGTTAGAAGGGGGTGTTACAGTTTGAGTCGCTCCGATGGGAGGTCGAACAGATCCTATACACACTGCGCGTGCAGAGGGGATCACTTGTGGCGGTAGCTTCTACACATATTTCTTCTATATCACCGCACGCGCACCACTCGCCTTACTCCTCTGCTCGGGAGCCCCACGTTGCCGCCCCAGCACCAGTAGCAGCGCCCGGGAGTCCAGCTCACGCTACCCCCTTTGTTTCCTCCTCTAGATCGCACTGAGCAGGATTTTTGGGATTTATATCCCACTTTTCTTTCCTTTATTTACTTTCAAGGGTTTCACCCTACTAGCCTTTTGTACTTTTCCCCTCCATTGTCAGTTGAGACTCCGCTCTTTATGCTATATATTTTCTTTTTATGCGATCTTGTGTCTTGACTCTTTTTGATGCTTGCAGCATATTTCTAAAATTGTGGATAAATGCTCTATTGTCTCACTCAAGGAATTGGACACAATCCCCAAATGAATCGGGGAAGTTTCAGTTTGCCCCTATCGTTTTATTTTATTCTATTCTTATCATTTACATGTTTTATTGTTTGCACTGGGGACAATACAATTTTTAAGTGTGGGGATGGGTATATATAGTAATCATTGCATATCTCTAAGTGTGGGGATAGTGCCCTATAAAATTCATTGCAAATTATTTACATGTTTAGACTACACCAATGACGGTATGTTGAAAAATTATATTCAATTTTATTTTACTCTTAGTCTGCACCATTTGAGCAAAGTTTTTAATTTTTCCATATAAAACACCTTGGACACTTAGAGAAAATTTTCATGACTATTATATATTCTCTAGTGACGTTAAATAACCCATGATCATGTTTCTTTTATTTAAATTGTTAAGTACTACTTTCAATGGCTCCAAGAGTTTTCGTGGCACTAGTTCAAACTTCTAGCCCTTGCAAGTAGAATTGTGCATAATGAATAAATTTTTGTATATAGAGATTTTGAAAATAAGAACCAAGATAGTGTTCCTCTACTCTTGGTGGCGAAGTAAGCTCGGGTTTCTGACTCCTAATCAGAGTGTCTCTCAAGTTGAAAAGTCACTTGTGAGCATGAGCGCGTGTTTGTAGAGTTGTAATCTTTTGAATAGTTGGGTGCTTCAGTGCCTAACCCGCATGTGTATCCCTCAAAAAGGGAGATCAACACTCTATGTTAATCTTTGGTCCCCCGGAAAGTCGGATCTATTAGAGGTGGCCTACCGGGATTTATGAAAAATAAAATAAAAAAGAACAAAAAGAATGTTTTACTTTTTCTTAAGGGCCAGTTGTTTCATACCTAAGGCCTCAAGGAACCTCTAGAGTCCACTTAAGGTATACTTGCCACTCTAAAACTCGGGAACATGGTAAGTAGAATGAAACCCTCATCTAGAGTGATTTTAAATCATGTCCTAAAATCTATCTATGTCCGAGGTGTTGAAATAAGAAAATGCAATTGTTATTGGTGAATTCGAAGAGTACAACAGAATGTAAATGCTTTAGCCTGAGGTTGAACACTTATCACCTTTTAAAATTTTATTTCTTTGTTTGCTTGAGGACAAGAAAACGTTTAAGTGTGGGGATAAGCGTTCAATTGATCATGTTTTTATATCAATTCATTAGTACATTATTCATGCTATTTCGAGTAATTCTTGTCCATTGATACTTAATTTGTATTAATTCTTATTTTCAGGGTACCAGAGAGCTTCGAGAGCAAAATAGAAGAAACATAGATCAAATTGAAGCTATTATCAATTTTACTGAAGTCATACGAGCCAGCTTACGGCCGTAAGCGTCCGTATGATAAAGATACGGGCATGCTTATAGTCGTAAGCACCTGTATAAAGGTTCTGAGCACACATCTCCCCAGCATACAAAGAGCTACATGGGCAAGCACACGACTATATCACCAACCGTGTAATATGGGGAACTACATACGGGCAAGCATACGGTCATAAGAGTGTCCGTATGCCTCATGCCCAGACGCAAGTTAACCCAATTTTATGCTGATTTGAGTCCGAATCTGAGGGATTGGCTTGCTAATCATCTGTATTACTCTGAACACTATAAATAGCAGATTTAGGGTTTAGAGAAGGGGCTTTTGGATCTTAAACATTATCATCCCCTTGGAGGCTCCCAGCCTTCTCTCCATCTTGGAGATTAGGGCATCATTGAAGACTTTAAAGAAAAGGGAGGAAGGCAAGCATTGAAGGGACACCGCTAACGGTCATTGCCAACGGTGGAGGGAAGAGTGTTTCTTATCATGATTCTTATCTTTTCCTCTTTGATTATATTGGATTTGTGTTCCCCTTTAATGGGGAACTAACTTGTTAGATACTTGGGCATGATGAACTTCCATATTTATGCTTAATCTTGCTTGTATGGATATCTATATTTGAATGAATATTTCAATGTTTGAGAACCTATTGAATGTTGTGTATAGTATTGATGCTTTACGATGCGACAGCTCTAAGTGTCATCTAGATCTATAGAAGGTGTAGACAATAACGCTTCCTCTATATACCCTAGATCTACTTCAATAGGTGGGAGTTATGAACATGCCGAGAGATTGGGTGTTTAGGAGAGAGACTCTGTAAAATGGATTATTCCCATAACTTTTGCAAGATTATGTGTTCTCTAGAACTACTCACGAGCGTAGATTAGTAACTCGCCTCGAAAGAGGGTGTAAAAACGTTGTAGAAATTCTTTGTCCATATTCATTTCATCAATAAGAAATCCATACTTGCCCCAATCTATAAATATCCGGAGGGGATTCCATGCCCGAGCATCTCCCTTCTCCGATTGATTGTCATCATTATTCTCGCCAAGTGTTCTTAAGCCAATTTCCTTTTTAGTAATTAGATTAGTAAACCATCAACCTTTGGATAGACTAGGTAGCATATAATTAGGTAGAATTAGTGGTCTAGGTCCCTGTGGGTTCGACATACGACTTTCAAAGTCCACTTTATTACTTAATACGACCCATGCACTTGTGGTCTAAGCATTAGTCACATATTAGGCTCATCATCAGAGATTATTTCACTACTCTATGTCGATGACCTTCTGGTTCGATGCTTTGGGGATGCCTCACATTTCCAAACACTGAAGCTCATCTTCTACTTATGTGAAGGCCTCTCAGATCTCATAGTCAATTTTAACAAGAGTGTCATTATACCCATCCACACTTATGAGCACACGCTAGACACGCTGGGGCAAGTGATGAACTGTAAAGTAGGGACCCTACCGATACCCTAACTAGCAATGACAATTTCTGGTACTAAACCCAACAAGGAGGATTGGAGAGACCTCACTGATAGTATCCAAGAGAGAATCTCGGGATGGCAAGGAAGGCTAATTTTATTGGGCAGAAGGTGGCCCTGTTCAACTAAATGATCAACACCATCCCATCTACTTGTTGATGAGACACAAACTCCTGGAACGGGTCTCAAGATGCGCTAAGGGTATCCGAACTGGATTTCGTATTAATAAGTGTTCATTTGAGTGTAATTTTATACCATTTTCATGTATTTCTTTCATGTGATTTTTGGGTATTATAGCCTGCCATTACTTAAAAAGTGTTTATTTTGATAAATAGGGCAAAATATCGAAACGTCAGGAGAAAGGAAGCTTTTAAAAGGAAATTGAGACCAAAATGAAGCATTTCTGGAGAAAGAACAATGGCATACGGGCCTTCATACAACCCGTATGAACTTGGAGAATTCGAGGTCTCTATAGTGAATCTCCCAAGGCCGTATAATACCCCGTATGAAGCCATATGGGATGTTGTACGGTCTGATATATGGTCGTACAAGTCGACCTGAAATTTGTACGGGCATGTATACAGCCCGTATGAATCCGTGTATGTCATAAGTTTACAGCAGTCTACGGACCTAGGCAGGGGTAGAATGGTAAATGGCACTCTAAAACCCTGAATGGGGGGTATAAAATCTGATTAATTAGAGCTTTAGAGGGGAGAGCTAGCTTGGGAGAGGAGAAACCATGATTAGGGATTTGGGGATTTTTATCACCAACCCTTGGAGGAAGAGAAGGGCAAGAGATTAGAGGAGGAATCAAGAGATTCACCAACGGTGTATGTAATAACCTTTCTTATCATGAATCTTTTGATTTGCTTTATCTTTGCAATGAATTGTTGTTCTCCTTTTATAGAAAACTAATTTGACAAATACTTGGTATTGATGAACACTTGGATTATGTATTAATTGATGTTGTGTTTCTATGTTTGAATGCTTGGTTGAATCTATTGAGTCTATTGGATGTTTTAATGTATGTTAATCCCTCTACGTTGCGAGAGCCAGGAGAAATTTTCGTAGTCCATATGGGGGAAAAGCGAGTACCTCCCAATGTGTAGACCATCTCCAATAGAGAAGTTATGAGTATACTGAGAGCTCGGGTATTAAGCAGGGCGAGTCTTTAAGATGTCTTATTCCCACATTCTTTCCAAGAATTAGGTTCCCTAGAACATCATCGGTAAGGGCACTAGGATTAGTAATTAGCCTCGAGAGAGGGAGTGAAAGCACCTTAGGAACCTTTGGCCAAGATTCTACCAAGTATCAATATAGAGTGAGCTTCATCCATCTTTAGAATATAAACCCAAGGGGGATTCATTGCACAAGTATCCCCTTTTCATGATTGATTGCCATCAAGGTTGATATGATCCCATCATTTGTGTTTTTAATTTCTTAATTTTAGGTTTAGATTACAAACACTCACCTGTGATCGATTAGATAATATATGAATAGTGGGTACTAGTACTTTTTTCTCCTTGAGGATCGATACCCGACTTCTTAGTCCACTTTATTACTTGATATAACCCCTACACTTACGGATTTTGTGCATCATGTAGGGAGAGGAGCCGAATAGAATCCCAAGGCGTACCGCTTGGTCAACCAGGGAAGCCTATGCAGACCCAAAGAACAAGGAGGCCGGGGGATTATTAATTTCAAGGCTTTCAATGAGGCCCTTTTAGGGAACTGGTGGTGGTAAATTTTCACAGGCGAATCGAGCCTCTGTAAGCGGATTCTAACTAACACATACTTTAGGGGAACTGATATAAACTCTTACGGCAGACCACTAAGGAGAGCCTTCATCTTCTGGCCGGATATTTCTGAACAAAGGTATATCACACTGGCAAACATGAATATGAAAGTAGGAAGGGCATACATATCAACTATTAGAGAGAAAACTGGATCGATGGCCATGCGTCGTGTTATGCCTTCCCAGAGCTATATCATATGATCCAGGATGAATATCTAACTATAGAGGTAGCACAACATCAACTCCTCAATGACACACCGATCCTCAAACCGTGACCTCTCACAACAGCGAGAACTCAACAACTGACTATCCTCAAACAACGCATTATAGAAAGGAAGGAAACCAAAAGGTGAGATAATGGAAACTCTCCGCAAATGGTGTCTTTAGGCTCAAATCTATGTACAACTTCAGAATTGACGGGGTACAGAGATGCCTATTATGTAACAAATTCTGGAAGTCACCTAGTCCCCCAAAGGTGAAATACTTTGCATGGCTGGCCTGGGACTACAAGATCCTAACCCTCCAAAACCTTGCCATAAGAAATTGGAGGGGGAGGGGGGGATAGAACATGTTGTTACCTCTGTGGAACTGAGGCAGAAACGACAAACCACCTACTGTTCCAATGCCCCTACACTGTCAACATCTAGGACCATTATTGTGGTATATATGGCCTAAGAGGCAAACCGGAGAATACGGAGGATATTTGGGGCAAGGTACTCTTCTCAAAACAAGTGTCCAAAGAAAGCACAATAGGGTGGAACTTGTCGATAATGACAGTAACATGGAGTGTGTGGTTGGAGATAAACTGGAAATGCTTTACTGTAAACAACTCTTTTTTAAGCATCTTATCTTGCCTATCGATATTGCCTTATACTCTCATAGTTGGACGCTGCTCCCGCAAAGAGTAGACAACCGCGATAAATGGCCGAGTCAGCAGCTAAGCGAAGTTTAGAATCTACAAGAGAAGAGGATCGGCCACAACAGCCGGGTGTAAACTTTGAGGACGAGGAGACCCTGACTTATACCCCATTACGGAGCGAGGGACCGGCCAACCAAGGCATGAGATATCACACCACAGATATGTTGATTGAGCCAAGCATGTTACGTTTTTCATTTCTGATATATAGATGGCTTGGTCCAATGTAAAATCTTTTGCTTAAACTATTAGGGGCCGTTTGGTGCTTTGTTGTGAAAGACTTTCTCTGTAAAGTCTATCCCTATAAAGTAATAATAAAATATTTATTATGTCCAATGAAAATTGTAATTGAATTGCATGCAAAGTTAATTCCTCCGTTTGGTATCAATAGGCTTTCCATACAAAGTAATGTTTATTCTCAATTTCGCCCTTGATTACTCTAGTTAGTAAAATTGAGTTTTATATAACTCAAAATGATTGATTTTCTATATAACTCAAAATTGGGTTTTATATAACACTAGCGGTTTGGAGAGGAAGAAGAACATGGAAGATTTGTGTTGATGTTTCTCATGGTTCAGGGTTCTCAAAAGATTGATAGGACTAGTGAGAAAATTTTTATTTTACAAATGGGTAGAATTGAAATTTTACATCTCCCACATTTTCACAGCCACTATGTAATCTTTTTCACACCCTCTCACCTAGGAATCATTTTCCCTCTTCAAAGGGAAAGTAATTGCAAGAAGACCGTTACTTTGAATAGTTCATTTGAAAATCAAACATATGATGGCCTTAATTTTTTATGCAAAGTTATTACTTTCCCACGTACCAAACATCCCTTAAATGAAAAGTGGTTATTCCATAATTTTATTTCAAAAATATATATATATATATATATATATATAAAAAACCTATGGTCCTACGGTACATTGTACCCCGGAATAGCGAAAGCCCACAAAGAAACCCCGCGGATGTTGGTTGGTTCGGTATCCTCCACCTCTGCATCATATTTAGGAAAGCCCGGAAAACCCCGAAAAGACGGTGAAAAGCAAGACCCCATTCTCTTTGTCTTGCTCTGATATTCCTTCTGGCTTGTGGATTTTATGGCGTTGGGGTTTTGCTAGGGTTTTTCTGTTCTGCTCTTCTCCTTGCCTTTATTGTAGCTCTTGTGCGGCATAGAGAGGGCTAGGAGTAGTCGGCTGATAAGAGGATGGGTTCAGAGCGGAAGGAGAGTGATGCAGAGGACGAGGTGGTGGAGGAGCCCTTGCTTTCTGAGAGTTCGCAGAGGTTCTGCATGTTCCCTATCAGATACAGAGAACTCTGGGAGATGTACAAGAAAGCCGAGGCTAGCTTCTGGACAGGTATATGGCTTCTGTTCCTTTCTGATTTTTTTGGGTTTTTTATGATTTGATGTTTTTGGCCTTTGATGTTTGGTTTTTCTATTCCTGATTAAGAAATTCTGGGTTTTTAGAGTCTTGAAATTCTTGAGTGGTTGAATTATGGTGCTTTTTATTGTTCTATTTTTTTCAGTCTTTTTGATTTGTTGTTTGTGGATAGCTCTTTATTTATGCAGTGGATTTGATGTGCATTTGATTTTGAAGGAAATTAAAATGAAACTAATGAAGGAATGGAGGGAAAAAGTTTCTGAATGCATTTTCTTTCATTCCGTTATCCTTATGCCTTTGTTTGTTCAGACAAACTCAGGAAAATTGTTATATAACAATACAGCATCTTTTTATTTGATCTTCATTAGGTTGGGTTTGATGTAATTTTCTATGTGTTTGAATAAGAAGGAGAAGAACGGAAAATGATGAAATCAAAAGAAACAAAAATAACAGTAAGTTAGAAATGCAATTTCTTTGATTTGATTATATATTTTATTCTCTTCAACCTAAAAAAAAAGAAGAAAAGGGTTTTCCTACTTTTCTTTTCGTTGCCTTTTTTCCCACCAAAGTCTTCATGTTTATATTTGGTCTTCCTTAAGTTGAATTTTTTGTAATTTTGGGTGTGTTTGGATTTGATGGAGAAGAAATTAAGTTGAATGATGAAATGAAAAGAAAACAAAAAATTGAAATCTTTGATTTGGTTATCCATTTGCTTATTTGTCAATGAAAAGTACAAGAAAAGAGTTCATCTCCATTTCTTGGTCTTAACATTATTTTCTCTTGAAATGGTGATGGATTTTAGATGTTTCCTTTGAACTTTAGATGTTTCCTTTGAACAACTTGCCTTTAGTATATTCAACTTGTTCAGTTTTTGTTATTTTATTGGGTACATTTGTTCATCGTTGCTTTCAAACATCTTTGGAAGCACGTAAGGATCTGGGTTTCAACTTAGACATGAAGATCTGGTTGTGGTCTTATCTTTTTCTCTTCTTTCTTTTTGTTACTTTACTTTTTTATGTGGAAATTTCAACCATTGTGAAATATAAAATCGTAGAAATATATTTGAATGCCATTGACGGATAGTTTGGTATAAATGCCTACATAACCTTGTTGTTTAGTTTTTCAGATACACAAATTATGATCCCTGTTTTTATATTACTTCAATAGCTTTAAAATTTTCAGTTACATATTTCTTTGGTTATAAAATTGCAGCTGAGGAAGTTGACCTTTCATATGATGTTCAGCATTGGGAAACTTTGTCTGAGTCTGAGAAGCACTTCATAAGCCATGTGCTAGCATTTTTTGCTGCATCTGATGGTATTGTTCTGGAAAACCTTGCAGCAAGATTCTTGAAGGATGTTCAAATCCCTGAGGTTTATTTCATGACTCTAAACTTCAACTGAATATGATTATTTGTCAGTGCATTTCTGTTTCTGTCTCTTTTTATATTAAATTATCTTTTGCCATACCAGTTTTGATTAAACTATCTCCATTAAGCACCCTTCTGTTCTTTATTCATGGCTTTCACCTCTTGACAAATGTAACAATGACAATGCACCTCCAAAAAGTGTTAGATTCAAGGAATGAGTATTCTTTATTTAAAGATTTTTAGGAATATCTTGCCAGAGTTGTCACATATCTGGTTACTATTTGCTCAAGGCACCCCCTTTGATGAAATTTTTGAGATCAAGGAATAGAGATAGTGGAGGAGACATCTGAACAATGCATCTGCTATCATCATGTTTTCTTGTTCTCTCTTTACTTTGCCTTTCAGATTCTTCTCCAATTATAACTCATGTAGTTGATCATATTAGTGTGTTTTTTTTTTCTTGTAGTTATCCTAGTTACCATTATCACATTATAACATCCGAGTATCATGTGGTTATGATGATTTCATTTTAAATGTGATGCCAATGAAGTTAGTATGATGAATTTCTTTGAAGATGTATTTTGTAGACTTGATCAAATTGAAGAAACTTGTAGAAGGGAACCTTTTTATTCTTTTAGTACGTTGTAGTAGTTGATAGTTCTCTTGGTTCTTTTCATGGTCACTTTTTATGTGCTCTTTTCAGCATAAGGACAATTTTTATTTTCTTTTGCTCAAATTGATTGATTTCTTTTGGGTCCATTTTTTATTGTTTGATATAGATTACTGCCTAAAATTTGATTAAGTTTCTTGAATTTATAGGCTCGAGCATTTTATGGCTTTCAGATAGCCATGGAGAACATTCATTCTGGTAAATCTTTGTAGGAATGTTGTTAGGTTAATTGGATGTTTTTTTTTTTTTTTCATCCATATGCCTTCATCACTCAACAGAGATGTACAGCCTACTTCTTGAGACATTTATTAAAGATCCTAAAGAGAAGCAGAGGTTGTTTAATGCCATTGAAAACATTCCTTGTGTTGCAAAGAAGGCCAAGTGGGCATTGGATTGGATTGAAAGGTATCTCTTGTTTTTTCTAAAATTGTTTTGTGAACCTTAGCTTATAAATTGTCTGACGTAAGAAAAGAGATGTGTATGCTAGTCAATAGTGTTCACGGAAAACCTATATACTTAGGTGGCATTTCAAATGTTCAATAGAACCCATTTTAGTCAATTTACATGTACCAGAGGATAGGGGGCGGAAAACATTCCATAAAGCACAATTTGAAAGGGCAGCCCTGTGCTACAAAGCTCCCGCTATGTGCGGGGTCTGGAGAAGGTTGGACTACTTGGATCTATTGTATGCAGCTTTGTATTTTTTTTTTGCAAGAGGTTGTTTTCATGACTTAAACCCAAACCCGTGACCTCGAGGTCACCTGGCGACAACATTATCGTTGCGCCAAGGCTCCTATTCCATAAAGCACAATTTGAACTCCGTCACAAATACAATATCAATGAAAACATTATTCCATCAATCAAAAGCCTGAACTGAATTGTCAACAGATTCTCTCCAGAATCGTGATGCTTTATTAAGGTCTATAGAATTTTGTCCCGAGGAAAATTACACTGCAGCTCCATGATATGTCACGCGATGTGCATTTTGGAGTTGAGAACTACAATAGCTATGGACACTCATGCAATTAGTTTAACAAAACAATTCCCGGAGGAGATGAAACAATGCTCTCAATTCTTCACTTGGTGAACAAAGCCATGTTCAATTTATATAATCCATATTCTTCCTGTGGACAAGTTTTTATATCCAAATGGAAGATTCCTCAAATAGAAATCTCTAAAACTTAATGTGTATTTTAAGGGAAACTGCAGTATGTCTAGATTGTGTCAAAGGATTCACATAGTGTGCTAATGTGGCTGGTTTTTTGGTGTGTTTTGAATCTGTGTAAAAAGCAGAACACCGTTCCTTTGACCCGTCCTCATTTTGCCTTTTACTAATTTGCAGCGCCACTTCATTTGCAGAGAGGCTTGTGGCCTTCTCTTGCGTTGAGGGGATATTTTTCTCTGGAAGGTTGGGCTTCATTTTTTAAAACTTAGATATCTCTTCATTTTCTTGGAACATCTATATCTCACATTCTCTTATTCTCAGTTTCTGTGCTATATTTTGGCTGAAAAAGAGGGGTCTCATGCCAGGCTTAACCTTTTCAAATGAGCTGATTTCAAGAGATGAAGGCCTCCATTGTGACTTTGCCTGCCTTCTATACAGGTTAATTTCCTCGTTTTTGTATTACCCTTTTGGTTCTCTGATGTGGAAATTTCTAGCATCTTCTTTTCTATCAGCATCAACTCATTTTAAATTAGCTTGACAACACTATTGAACCTGGGATTGGACTACCTAATTTTCTGCAGAGATGTCAGTGTTGAACTTTCTTCGCATATTGTGTGTGTGCACATGCATGTGTGACCATTTAAGTAAATCTTGACTTGCAGCTCTCTAGTTAAGCGTCTTAGTTGGCAAAGGGTGCACGAAATCATTCATGATGCTGTTGAAATTGAAATAGAGTTCGTCTGTGATGCCCTACCTTGTGCTTTGATTGGGATGAATTCAGTCCTTATGAGCCAGTACATTAGATTTGTCGCTGACCGCCTATTGGTAAGGATGCATCTGTTTTGTTTCAGCCTTTTGCAAAGGATTTTGTCTGTCCTGGTAGTTGAACCTTATTAACTTTATAGGTTGCATTGGGATACCAGAGGAAGTACAATGTGGAGAACCCATTTGACTGGATGGAATTCATCTCCCTGCAGTGAGTATAATTCATCTGTTATGCTTTATTCTTCTCCTTGCAGTTGTCTTAAATTCACTAAAATTTCAACAGATACTTCAAAATAAGTTGTCTTCAAGAAATAAACCTTGCTATTTTTTTGCACATAATATCTGCACGATTCCTTCAAAGTCTACACCTTTCTTCAACCTGATTTTATGCAAAGATTATCAATATATGTGAAAATTACTTCATTGTGTGTGTGTGATATTTTTATTTTTATTTTTATTTTTTATTTTTGTTTTGTTTTGTTTTGTTTTGTTTTGTGCAGGGGTAAAGCTAATTTTTTTGAAAAACGAGTTGGAGATTATCAAAAGGCATCAGTTATGTCAAGCCTCCAAAATGGAGCTGGAAATTATGTGTTTAGTGTGGATGAAGACTTTTAGACACAACAAGAGTGTCTGAAAACTTTTAGTGCAGTGGTAAAGCTCGTGCCCCTTTGTCATTAATTGCTCTTGTAATCTTTCTTAGGAGAGATTCAAATTTTTGTTTCCCTTTTGTTTGTTGTTGAGAGTCAAGCTACCTATTTATGTATTAAATCTAACACTTTCCTTCAACCACCACATTGGTCTCAATTTATGGATCATTTGGGTTGGGAGACTGAAATGTTTTGGTAGTGTGCCACTTTAGTTTTCTTTCGGTGAGTTAAACATCTGGAGACCAAAAAAAAGGCCTAGTAATTTGCAGGGTGATTTGTGAGAATTAACATGTCTTTACACGTTTGGACCTGGTTGAGGTATAACACATGAAGGTTAATAAGATAAGGAATATATGAACGCCACTCGACCTATTTTATTTTGTGTTCACTCAGAAGAAGTGGGCAAGTGGGGTCAGAAGTAGGGGCGGAAAGGGTGGTCCATGGGCTGGCTCGAACTCAACCTAAAAAAAACAGGGTCTAGGCATAGAAAAATTATCCAAAAGGTTGGGTTGGGCTAAACTAAGCATGCCCAATTATATTTCGGATTGGACTTGGGTTATATAGATTTTGACCCGTCCTGGTCCGAATAAATAAATAAAATAAAATATATATACACACATCATATTCATATATATATATATAACCGTGATATGATCAGGCTAGCAGGATCACTGTGCAGATCCGGTCGCCTCCCATTTTGGCACTTGGAGCATGTTTGAAGGATTTCCAACCGTACAGATGGAAAGATCATCGAAAAATAAGTTAGCATGTCCATTTTCATACAATTTGGTGACCGTTTGGTTCTCTCACTTAACGGTTCTTACTTTATAGAAATCTTAACGGTTCATAATTTCAACTGTTAAGTGGGAGGACCAAACGATCACCAAATTGTATGAAAATGGACACACTAGCTTATTTTTGGATGATCTTTCCATCCGTACGGTTGGAAATCCTTCAAACATACTCCAAGTGCCAAAATGGGAGGCTGCCGGATCTACACAGTGATCCGACCGGCATGATCATATATATATATATATATATATATATATATATATATATATATATATATATATTGGTGAGGAGAACCCCCACTTTACACGTGTCATCATCCGGGCAATGGCAAGACATAGGGACCACCAAGATCCCTTTGAAAGAGTGCAAAGAGAACCGCCCGAGATTGCCTGACAAGGCAACACACACATCCCTAGGGGAATATTCCCTACCTAGGGACATGCGCCTGTACGACCCTAGCCGCCTGACAAGGTGAGACGGCGGGTTTCCCCAGGAGAGCCCGCCCAATGGGGCGGAAAGGGCACCCAGGCCTCCGAAAAGAAGGATGGTCCCTTAAGTATAAAAGAGAGGGGGCTCCGAAGAAAACTCTTGACCCAAGTTAACTTGAGTGTCAGAGGGTCCGGGGGGATAGATCCCCTAGACTTCCTTGTTTTACAGGAAGAAGGGGGTCTCCCAGGTCTCCTGGCGGAAATCCTCCACCTCTCTAGGTAGGGCTGTTCAAAAAAATCGCTTAAACCGTAAACCGGACCGGATCGGTTTTTTTTTAACCGCCGGTCCGGTTCCAACCGGTTTCATCATTAACCGGTCCGGTCCGGTTTTGGAACCGGTTCCAGGCCGGTCTGGTCCGGTTCCAGTTTTTGGAACCGCAGTCCAAACCGGACCTGACCGGTTTATTTGTAAATATTTAAATAATATTTTAAAAATATTATTTTAGTGTTCAGACCAGGGTTAATTACATAGATGGTCCCTCAACTTTGGGCCAATCCCACTTTCGTCCCTCAACTTAATTTTGTAACAAAATCGTCCCCCAACTTTCAAAACGTAACAAAATCGTCCCTTCAGCCGGTTGCCAGTTATAAACCTCTGACGTGGCGGTCACCATGCCCAGTCACGTTGTTGAGTCACCCAAGTCACTTTGCCGAGTCATTTAACATTGAATAATATAATAATGAGTATATAAGGGGTTTAGGGTTTCCAATCGAAAACCTAATTGATTTCACAGCCGCCATCTTCACACTCTCCCGTTTCGCTCACGGGCTAGCTCGCCATCACGCTGCCCACCGGCTGCTCCCCCGTCTCGCCTGCTCAACAAGACGACATGTCGCCAGCCATGAGCCATCCCCGCCTCGAAGCTTCAAGGCCACAGTCAGCCGGCCAAATTGACGACCCCCGTCCAGCTCTGCCTGACTGCCACCCGTGTCCTCTCCCCCAACCTCTTCTCTTCATCCCCGACCCCTCTTCTTTGAACCTTCCCCTTTTGTTGTATGATCCGATTCTAATCCACCTTTCCCTTTTTTGTTTCTGTTGTTTTATTGGGTTGAGGTGAGGGTTTCGTGATTTGGTAGGTTTTGGGTAGATTCTGGGGAAAGATGTGATTTTTGTAGGGTTGGATTGGTTTTTTCTTTTCAATGGTTTTCCATAAAAGGAGATTTTTTAGACTGATATGTTTATGTATAGCGTGAAATTGACGAAAGATTTGATCTTTGGGGAGCCTGTGTTGGAAATTGACTAATTACGTTTGTAATTAGGATGTGAATTAGGGATGTATGGGTTTAGACTTATCCGATGATTGGGGGAGAAAAAGGTGGGCATATGTGATTTTGGAGAAGTTGGATTCATGTTTGGTTTTTGTTTTGTCTTTTCTTCCTCCTGTTAAATAACTACACCCAGATTGCTTGATTGGTGGTTTCATGAGTTTCTTGTTTGCTTCATTGTCTGCAAGTGTGATGAGAGCATCAAGGTGGTTTCAGAAGAAGATGGATAAATCAAAAGAATTTGCAATGTTATGGGAACCTGTGTTCTCAGGAGTCCCCAAGGTTCAGTTTGCCCAATTTATGTGAGATGTGAATTTGAATTGGTGTAATGTGAATTTTCAGGTTGTTGTAAATGTGTAATGCCAAATGTGATAAGAAGAATGTGAATTTGAATTGGTGTAATGTGAATATGAATTGGTGTAATGTGTTAAGATCCGAGCGACAAATCAAAGCAACAGATAGAAAAGAAGAAGAAGAACACACACAAAAACACATGATTTTTGTTTCTTTTTTCTCCTCTCAAAAACAAAAAATTAGGGTTTTACAAATAAAATGAGGCGCTCGCGATCTCGGACTCCCGCAAGCGACGTAGTCAAGGTCGTCAAGGCATCCATCAGACTCCACATACTCAACATAATGTGAATTTTCAAGGTTGTTGTAAATATTTTGGCCAAATCATGATAAGAAGAATTTGTATGTGTTTAAAATTAGGTAAATGTATTAATTGCTTCATTATTTTGAGTGGAATGTATTAACTGCACATTTTTTAAACTTATATAAAGATAAGGGACCCTTCATGCAACATACCAAAGTTTCGGGACCATCCGTGAAACGACATAAAAGTTGAGTGGCCATTATATGAAATTTACACTATTTTCTTCCACGTCGGCGTCCAGGCTGGCATGATGACTTGGCATGGTGACCTCCACGTCGGCTTTGGAAAACCGGCAACCCGCTGAAGGGACGATTTTGTTTCGTTTTGAAAGTTGGGGGACGATTTTGTTACAAAATTAAGTTGAGGGACAAAAGTGGGATTGGCCCAAAGTTGAGGGACCATCTATGTAATTAACCCGTTCAGACCAAAAACAAAAAGGAAAAAACTAAAAAGTAAAAACTAAAAACTCCAGTCCCTCAGTCCCAGATCGGGCAGACGCCGCAGACCCAGACCGCACACCAGACTCGCCAGTTCGCCTCCAGCCCTCCAACCCTCTCTCTCTCAATTGGATTGGTAGAAAGGGGAGGCGTTGAAGGGCATTTCCTTCATGGTTCCATGTGCTTTGATTGGTGTTATTTAATCTTTGGGGGGCTGGGAATGCCATAGGAAAGAGGACAAAGAACACAGGTTGGGTATGCTGGACTTCGTCTAGGACTGGAGATCTCTAGTTCCAGCTGCCATCTTTACCCATTTTTGACCCTTTTGCTTTGTGATTCTGGGACTTGATTTGCTGTTTTCCTGAAAAAGGTGTGACCTTGGAGATTTTATTGTTTCGCTGAAGTTTTTGTAGGTTTTTTTGGAGTAAAGTTTGGGTTTTGGGTGGGAAGAGTGAGATGGGTTGTGGTGGAGTTTGAGCAGGATGTATTGTTAAGAATCTTAAGATGCAGCCGGATCAGTGAAGAAAGGTGAGTTTTTTTTTTTCCAGTAAAAGTTCTCATTTTTATTGCTTGGATGATGAGTGAGATGTTGTTTTTAGATGGATTGTGTTTCCTTAATCTTTGCTTCTTTTGTAGGGCTTTTGTGGCATGAGTTTGAATTTTGTCAAAGTTTGTATAACGATCGAAAGGAACCGGACCGGACCGGACCTGTCCAAAACGGTTTGGACCGGTCCGGGTTTACTTATTATATGGTCCGGTCCGGTCCCAATAATAGGGAAACCGGTCAAACCTGTCCGGTCCGCTTTTGGATCGGTCCGGTCCGGTTCTGGACCGTGCACAACCCTATCTCCAGGCCATCTCACAGGCTCGCAGCTACCGGTCGTAGAAGCTCGTGACCTTTATCATCTCTAACTCCCGCAACACCTTTACTTTCAGTTGAACTCCTATTGGAAACTGGCCTAACTGTTCGGGACCGATTTGAGCATCAATAGTTTGGCGCCGTCTATGGGATACGAAGCAGAAGCCCAGAGGTTATATGATGGGGAGGGGGAAGAAGATTGCTACAGGAGCACCCCCGGCAGGGGAAGCCATGGTACCACCTGTCACCGCGGAACTGGAACCGCCCTGCCGAAACCCTACGGACTCCTGGAGGAAAACCCGGCTTACGTACGCCACCAGCAACTCGAGGCCCATGTCACCCTCCTCACCAAAGCCCTCCATGAGAGGGACCAGGCTTGTCCCGCCCTCGAGCAGCGGGAGCGCCTTCCCCGCGGATCAACGGCCACTGAGCGGGGGGCCCGGGGCCACCCACCAAGCGCCTTACCCGCCACAGGGAGAAAAAGAGGAGACCGTCCTGGTTCCCAGCGATACGGAGTTATCCCACTCACGGCATCAAGCGACGAAGTCTCCCTAACGCACCAAGGAGAGTCCCCCGCTCACCAAGATAAAAGGATGATACGTCTCCCCTTTTTCGACCCACATCACAGAGTTCCGCATCCCAAAAAAGTACAATGTCCCCACTATGGAACCATACGATGGGACCTTCGACCCCGTGGAGCATCTTTCCTCTTTCAGGTCTTGGGTACAGCTCTACGGGGCTTTACGATGAGCTCATGTGTCGGGCCTTTATAGCGACCCTGAGGGGGGCCGCCCAGAATTGGTTCGATAACCTTCCCTCGAGGTCCGTCGGCTTCTTCGACGAATTGTCTGAAGTCTTCACCAGCTACTTCATTGCTAGCATGAGGCCCTAATGCACTGATACGTCTCTGATGGACATAGCCCATCAGGAGAGGGAAAGCCTCCGGGACTACCTACAAAGATTCAACCTCGCAGTCCTGGAAGTCCTAATGGCAAACCAATGACTCGCGGCCGCGGCCTTCACGAGGGGTCTCAGGGTACGATCCTCCTTCTGCTTCTACTTGCGTAAGCTCCTGACTGCCAGTATGGCCGAGCTCATCTCTCGGACCCTAAAATAAATGAGTGCCGAGGAGGACGTACCACAAGGCTTGGAGCTTGCCCATGCGGACAGGGCCAAGAGGGACCGCCCAGGCACACGAGCAGCAGGAGCCGGCTAAGAAACAAAAGTCCTAGGCTAAGGGCGATGGACGGAGGCTCGACGCGAGGTGAGGCCATGACTACACCCCGCTCAACACCACTCGAGCCCATATCCTGCTAAGCATCGAAGACTCTAAAGAGCTGAAGTGGCGCCCAAAGATGAAGAGCCAAGGCAAGCGGAGAGATAACAAAAAATTCTACCGCTTCTACCGGGATTATGGTCACGATACAGAGGATTCCATCCACTTGAAGGATGAAATTGAGAAGCTAATCTGGCGAGGCCGCCTCCCCCAATACTTAAGGCAAGAGAAGGCGAAAGACTCGCCCTCGCCTCTGGAGCAGAGACCGGCTGGCGCCATCAAAACCATAGCCGGAGGGCTGGCAGGCTGGGGGAGAGTAGTTTCTCCCATAAAAACTACGGCCAGATGGGGACTTGGCCTACTCCTTCGAATAAGAAGACAAAGATTAAAGCTCCCATAACCTTCTCCAACCAAGACTTAAAAGGGGTACGTTGCCCCTACGATGACACCCTGGTGATGACTGTCAACATCGCCAACTATGAGATCCATCGAGTCTTGGTGGATAGTGGGAGCTCAGCAGACGTCCTCTACTGGGATGCCTTTGTGAAACTTAGGCTAAGCTAGGAACTCATGTAGCCCACTAGATCCCCCTTGGTAGGGTTTAGCGGAGGAGCCATTCGCCCGGAGGGACTCATTAGCCTCTGGCTAAAGGTAGGCGCCCGCCCTAGGCAGTCAAAGGCTACGGTGAAGTTCCTAGTGGTAAAATGCCCCTCAAGCTATAATGTGATCCTCTGTAGACCGTCCCTCAACGCACTGAAAGTCGTGGTCTCCACCTATCATCTTGTCATGAAGTTCCCCACTGAACAAGGGTATGGTGTACTACGGGGGAACCAGCAAATAGCCATGCAATGTTACGTTGCCTCCCTTAAACCCAGAAGTTTGGAACCACCACATGTGGAAGTCTCAGGGGCGACTTCGGGAAAATATCCAGAGGATAACCTGACCCAGGGCCCAACCCGAGCGCACGCAACCTAAAGAATCACCAGGTCCTGGGAATAGCCCCCTGATGCAGGAGCAACCGAGTCAGATGGACCCGAGTAAGATTGTGTGAAGTTATCTGACTCGACCAAGCGGGCTCTGGCTTATTACGAGGTGGCGGATTGGCGTAAAGGCGGGAAGTAATCGAGCCGGTTCTGTGTTGGGGTAATTTTGGATGCGGTTCCGTATTTTGGCCAAAACTTTGGCTATAGGTGTCTGATTCGCATGTTCAACCCCAATTCGGAAAGCTCGTCTCGGCACATACGTGCTAGTCCCTATATTCCAACGTTTTTCCCTCCAAATATTTGATTTTGTTATTTTTGGTAATAATGTAAGCTGATTTCAAGTCTGATTTGATTTTGATTTGCTCTAGGATTTTCGTTGCCTTTTTAGTTTGATTTGAATTTTGAATTGTAATAATTTTGGATTTTTGTCATTTTTTTGGCAAAATTGCCGATTTAGAGAGATTCTAGGATTTCATGCTATTTAGTCCGGCTTGTGGACTTGTTTTCTTTTCAGTTTTGATTTTATGAAAGTTATTTAAATTTCAGAGAATATCTCTGGTTCTTTGGTTCTTCGGTGTTCACCCTTGCAATTCCCTTTGTTCTGGCGAGTTCGCGAGATAATTGCTGCCCCGTCTGGCTTCAGTTGGTATTAGAGATAGTCTCCTTCCTGTGGCATTGGCATCAATGGCTGGAGGTCTTGGTGGCCGTGGTCGTCGTGGTAGATAAGTTCCAGTTGAGGAAGTCCAGTACCGTGACCGAGATGTGCGGGACGTGATAGAGGATCTATAAACGCAAAACACCGAGTTTACCCGATGGTTGGTGGCGTAAGGTCTAGAGGATCGTGAGGTTTCAGACCACGACTCCGACTCTACTTTCGTCAACCCTTATCCCCGACGTTATCGGGTCTGAGAGCACCGTGTATGGGAGGAGCGTCACAGAGACCTCGACTTTCGGGTGGAGCTACCCAAATTTTTTGGTACGTTATATGCTGAAGGCTTCATCGTTTGGCTGGATAAAGTTAAGCGGATCTTCGAGTACAAGGAGGTCCCTGATCGATTGAAAGTGAAGAAGGTTGCCATCAAGTTGAAGGGCCGAGCATCCGCGTGGTGGGAGCAGCTGCGGCGTTCATAAGATAGGCAAGGCAAGCGAAGATCGTAGAATGGGAGAAGATGAAGAAGAAGATGAAGGGACATTTCTTTCCCTTCGGCTACACCTAGACCCTGTTCTAGTGACTCCATACTCTCCAACAGGGATTCAGGTCGGTGGATGACTACACAGAGGAGTTTTATTAGTTGATCTCTCGGAACGACCTTTCAAAGACAGAAAAGCAGATGGTCGCACGCTATTTGGGAGGCCTGCGCCAGCCACTGCAGGATATTCTCAGCCTTCACTCACTGTGTACTGTCTCAGAAGCATACTAGCGAGCACTAACTATTGAAAAGCAGCAGAACAGGAGGCCTGTAGTCAGAAACGACTAGAGTAGCCGGCTGGCGCGCCCTCAGGAATCCAAATCGGTTTAACCACCACCATCGGGTAACCCTAATTCTTCTATTTGGTGTTATCGTTGTGGTGAACAGGGACATAAAGCGACGGAGTGTCAAAAGCCTGAGAGTCAAAAGGGAAAAAACCTGCTCATCGAGGAGGATGTCACAGATGTAGTTGATGAACTTGGTGAACCCGTCTATAACAACTATGCAAATATTATATATTGTATGGCTATGGTCATGAGACTCTGGTTATTTGTAAGAGTCTGTTGACTCCCAAGGAAGATTCGGGAGATGATTGGTTGTGGAACAACATCTTTCACATAACCTGTACAGTCGCCGACAAAACTTGTAAGGTGATCATTGGCAGTGGGAGTTTTAAGAACGTGGTGTCCTAAGACGCTGTCCAGAAGCTGCAGTTGAAGACGGAGAACCATCCTAAACCATACAAGCTATCTTGGCTGAGCAAAGGCAGTGAGGGAAAAATAGATCAACGATGTCTCGTGTCTTTTTCTATTGGCAGGAAATACTTCGATAATGCTTTGTGTAATGCGGTGGTGATGGACGCCTATCATGTGCTGTTGGGGCGGCCTTAGCAGTATGACCGCAGTGTCGTTTATGATGGAAGGAAGAACACCTATTCCTTCAGCATAAAGGGTAAAAGGATTGTATTGGTATCTCACAGGGAGGAAAACCCTCATATCCGGGTAACCAATCCCACTAACTTGCTTTCTATATCCAAATTTTTAGGCGGGATTGAGCAAGGAGACGTAGTATATGCATTGTTGCCTTACATGCATACTGTTGTGGACATGGACCAAGACTTGCCAGTAGAGGTGCAGCGGCTGCTTTTAGAGTTCATGGAGCTGATGCCAGAGGAACTCCCTCCTGGACTTCCACCTATGAACAACATTCAACACTAGATCGATCTTGTTCTGGGATTGAGCTTGCCATACCGGCTAACGTACCGCCTCAGCCCCAAGGAGGCTGAAGAATTGAACGGCAAGTGGAGGAATTGTTGAGGAGCGGCTACATTCGGGAGAAGCCCTTGTGTAGTTCCAGCCCTGTTAGTGCCGAAGAAGGATTGCTCGTAGCGTATTTGTGTGGATAGCCGGGAAATCAACAAAATCACCATCAAGTACTGCTATATCCCATTCCCCGCTTTGATGATATATTAGATCAACTATCCGGCTCAAAGGTATTCTCAAAAATTGACCTGAAAAGCGGATACCACCAAATCAGAATACGGCCTAAAGACGAGTGGAAGACGACGTTCAAGACTCACCATGGGCTGTACGAGTGGATGGTGATGCTCTTTGGTCAATCGAATACGAGCAGCACATTCATGCGGTTCATGCACTAAGTGTTATGACTGTTTAAGGAAGATTTGTGGTGGTTTACTTCGACGATATTCTCATCTACAGTCCGAGCTGGTCCTCACACTTTGACCATCTCCTTGATGTCTTTGTAATGTTGAGGAAGGAGCTCCTATTCGTCAATCGAAAGAAGTGTTCCTTCTTTATTACTTCTGTGACTTTTCTTGGCTTTGTTGTATCTACTGATGGTGTTTATGCAGATAAATCCAATGTGGTTGCAATCTCAAAGTGGCCCAGGCTGAAGACCTTGCATGATGCACGGAGTTTCCATGGATTGGCCTCATTCTACAGGCGGTTCATCCGAGATTTCAGTAGTTTAATTGCCCCTATCACAACGTATCTCAAGTGGTGTGATTTCTAGTGGACGGACGAGGCCGAGGCCAGTTTCCATCTGGTCAAGCAGAAGATGACTGAAGCACCGGTTCAAGCCCTTCCTTACTTCGACCAGTTGTTCGAGGTCAACTGGGATGAATCCGGAGTTGGCATTAGTGGTGTTCTGAGCCAATCCGGATGACCTATATATATAACGTTCTTCAGTGAGAAGATGTCTGGGTCGAAGAAGAACTATTCTACATATGACCTGGAGTTCTATGCCATAGTTCAGTCCTTGAAGCATTGCGTCACTACCTCATACAAAAGGAGTTCATTTTGTTCACAAACCATGAGGCCCTAAAGTACACCAATGGTCAGCTCAAACTGAGTAGATGGCATGCTAAGTGGGTGGTGTATTTGCAGGTGTTCACTTTCACCTTCAAGCATCAAGGAGGATGCCTTAACCATGTAGCAGATTCCTTGAGTTGTCACACTTCACTGCTCACCACTATGAGAGTCAAAGTTCAAGGCTTTGAGGCTTTTACAGACATGTACACGGACGATCCATCATTCGGGCATATATATACTTCAAGAGGTATCTGAAGGATATCGCCATGATTTTGTTTTGCATAACGGTTACCTATTTCGTGGTTTATAGTTGTGCATCCCCGACTATTCACTACAGCAGCAGATCTTGAGTGAGATATATAATGAGGGACACTTTGGGCGAGACAAGACATATGCCCTTATTGCTACTGATTTCTACTTGCCAAAGTTGTCTAGTGATGTGGCTCATTTTGTGGGTCGCTGTTTGGTATGCTAGCAGGCCAAAGGAGTTCTCACTAACGCAGGCTTATACACCCATTTGCCTGTTCCTGAAGCTCCGTGGCTTGACATCAGTATGGACTTTGTTCTGGGTCTTCCTCGAACACAGCGGGCCTCATATTCTGTCTTGGTGGTGGTCGACAGATTTTCTAAGATGACCCACTTTATAGCCTATTGGAAGACGATGGATGTTGCCTGTATTGCACATCTTTTCTTTTGGGAAGTTGTCCGTTGTATGGTGCTCCCCGTTCTATTACATCTGATCGTGACACCAAGTTTGTCAGCAGTTTCTAGAAGAGCTTATGGGGGAAATTAGGAACACAATTGAACTTTAGCAGTGCATATCACCCTAAGACGGATGGGTAGACTGAAGTGGTGAATCGAAGTTTGGGCAACCTTCTGAGGTGTCTAGCTTGTACAAAACCGAAGCAATGGGACTTGGTATTACCTCAAGCTAAATTTACCTACAACAGATCCAAGAATAGGACCATTGGGTTGAGTCCATTTGAAGTTGTCCATGGAAGAAATCCATCAAGAGTGTTGGATTTAGCTCCTGTTCTACAAGTTGGGCGTGCTCACCCTCGGGCTGATGAGATGGCAGAGTATCTCCGAGCTATCTATGATCAAATAAGGCTTGCTATTCACGAGAGCAATGCCAGGTATAAGACCAGGGCTGACAGTCATCGTCGACAAGTACAGTTTGAAGAGGGTGACCTTGTGTGGGCTGTGCTCACTCAAGATCGTTTTCCTGTGGGTGAGTATAACAAGCTCAAGGAACGGAACATTGGGCCCTGTGAAGTGCTGCAAAAGATTAATCACAATACATACAAGTTGCGCCTTCCCAGTCATCTGAAGACCTCTGACGTCTTTAATGTGAAACACCTAAGTCCTTGCTTTGCAGAGTCCCCTGATCCTACTGTGAACTCTAGGGCGAGTTCTTTCAAACCCGGGGAGACTGATGCAGAATAACCTGCGTCAGATTGACCTGAGCCAGATGTTGCAGAAATATCTGACTCAACCAAGTGGGCTCTGGCTTATTGCGAGGCGGCGGATTGGTGTAAAAGCGGGAAATAATCGAGTCGGTTCCGTGTTGGGGTAATTTTGGGTGTGGTTCGGTATTTTGGCCATAACTTTGGCTACAGGTGTTCGATTCACGTGTTCAACCCCAATTCGGAAAGCTCGTCTCGGCACACACATGCTGATCAATTGAGCTATACTTGGTGGACCTCATCTTCATTCCCACATTCCACCTTTTTCCCCTCCAAATCTTTGATTTTGCTATTTTTGGTAATAATGTAAAGGTTGATTTTAGGTCTGATTTAATTTTCATTTGCTCTGGATTTTGGCTGCCTATTTAGTTTTATTTGAATTTTGAAATTGTAATAATTTTGGATTTTTTCCATTTTTTGGTAAAATTGCCGATTTAGAGAGATTCTTGGGTTCATGCTATTTACTCTAGCTTAAGGACTTGTTTTCTTTTCAGTTTTGATTTTATGAAAGTTATTTGAATTTCAGAGAAGATCTCTAGTTCTTTGGTTCCTCGGTGTCTACCCTTGCGATTCCCTTTGTTACGGCGAGTCCGTGGGATAATCGATACCCCGTCCGGCATTATCCACTCTATCTTAGCTTTCCCTAAGTAAAATGTCCTTGTAGACTTTCTACAGTAAACAAGACACTTTTTGCTTATGACTAACTTTGCCCCTCATGAAACTTTCGCAGAAGTCCCTCCTCAGGGCCGAACACCACTTGTTCGTTGAAGTCCTTCCTCAGGGCCGAACATCACATATTCACAAAAGTCCCTCCTCAAGACCGAACATCACATGTTTGCTAAGTACCCTCCAACGGTTCCTCCTCAAGGCCGAGCACAGTAAGTGCTAGAAGGTCCCGCCCTCCTCCGGGCCGGACCCTCTAACGGTTCTTTCTCAGGGCCGGGCACAGTAAGTGCCAAAAGGTCGCACCCTCCTCAGGGCCGGTCCCTCTAACAATTCCTTCCTAGGGCCGGGCACAGTAAGTGCCAGAAGGCCGCGGCCTACTCGGGGCCGGACCCTCCGACAGTTCCTCCTTAGGACTGGGCGCACCAAGTGCCCCGTATCGGCCCCCCAGGGTCGAAGCCTCCGTTTGACTCACCCTTCTTAGGAATCGCGCCCCCCCTATGCATGTGAAGTGGAAGATCCTGAAAAACCCGTGCATGTGGGACTATACAAGGGGGAACCACAGAACAAATAAGAAAGCGGCAAAAAGCACAAACAATAACACAAGCAAGTCCTTGTACCTAAAAAAACTTTTATTTATTTAATAACAGAAGAAAAGCCCCTATCAATGGCAATACAAGTGCGTACTACAAAGTTAGGGGGATGGAGGTGCCAACCGGCGCAAGGCGGACCTCAAGTCCAGCGAAAAGGGGTCCGCCTCAGGGTGCTCGCGCATAACCCTTAAACACGTATGGAACCCTTCCTCCGCCCGTTCGTGGGCAGCTGCGATTCACGCCTCGCGGTCCTCAGGGGAAGCTTGGTACGCGTGCATGGCCTGCCGCGGTGTTTCCTTGAGACAAAGCTGGTGATCGGCGGAGTCTTTCTAACCCGCCATCGATCGCTGGCATGCCTCCACCAAATTTGCCGTCGTCCCCCTCAGCGGCAAGTCCAAATCAGACCGGCCTGACAGGGTAGCTGAACAGGCCAAGGATAATTGGGTAACCACGTTGACTTTCTTCCTAACTACCCGGGCGAGCGACTCCTCCAGAAACCGATGGGTGTACTTCTTCCTCCCCAGGTTGACTCGGACCTCCGGAAGCTCATCCTTGGCCCTCCTCAGAAGAATCTCCAACAGCCCCGGGCGCCCCTCGGACCTATCCAGCTCTGACATGTTACGAAGGCGGGTGACAGTAATGCCAATAAAGGTAGTAACCTATACCCAACAACTAAAGCTGGATCAGCGAAAGACGGAAGCGATGAGTAAGGTAGAAGTAGGGATGCGCGTACCTCAACCTCGATAAGGCTTAGCCAAGAAGAAAGGTCAACCTCACTCAAAGAGCTCAACCGCCCAAGTATAGGGCCCCGCGTCAAGCGGAGCAATTCCTCGGCGGCGTGGGAAGGATCGCTAAGTGGGTCCCCCCGCCATCTAAAGTCCCCACTTCACTCATGTGGAGGAAGGGTTGCCCCCACAGACTATCTTCCTAGGGGGCATCAGAAGGAGCGTCGGAGGGAGTGGAGATGGCCACAGCGTGGGAAGGAGCGTCCTCGGCGCGACGCTTCCTAGCCATCTCTCTTCGTCGTGGAGCGTCCATCCGAGCGAGAAGGGAACAACGAAGCTATGAACACCCTTTTGCCCGTTTTTATAACGGAAGGAGGAGATATCCGAGCAGGCGCGGTCTCTTAGAATGGACGCTGTGGCAGCGGTTATCGCGGAAGTCGTCATTAAAGGTGGTTGGCAGGTTGCACCATCGAGAGTCGCGCTGCCCACTCTCAAGGAGATGCGATACTAAAGGTCAGAAATGGATGCCCGGGTCTGGGTATAAACGAAGATGAAAGAAGTCGAGGAAGCCCAAACGACCATGTGTCGGGGAATACCATAGCAAAAAGTTAAAAAGAGGCCCCGCTTTTCTTACGAAAGTTAAAACATATTGACATGTGGGCTACAAGGGCGGGGCGCCACGAGGACGCTTACTAGGACCAGCACCAGAAGAAGAGGAACACGGAAACCTGCGGCCGACAGGTCCCATGTCCGCATTCTGATGCAGCTCTTCGGAACTAACACTTCCGGCCAGATCTCGCCGCCTTAGATCGGGATACAATCCCAGGGACTCCTCCCAGGTTAGGGCAACAACATTCCCCCCCCCCCCCAGGCCGACGGCTATGAAGAAGCTGAAACGTGCAAAAACTCCTTGACGCTCCCGCCATAGCCTCCTCGTCCAAAAGGGATCGAAAATATAGAGAGCCGATAAACCGGGCAACGGCCTCGGACCCACGGTGACTTAAAATATCATAGAACTCACGAGAATTCCTAAAGTCTGAGACACTCTTTCCGGAAATAGCCTCTTTGAGACGTATAAATTCCTATGAGCTCTGGTATTCAGCAACCGCAGAATCCTTGGCCATCCAAAGATCTACCTGATGCTTCTCCACTTGCGCCGCCGTCGAACTACGGTCCACCTACTCGAGCTGCTCCAGGAGGAAGTCCTACTCCCTCTACTGCTCCTTCAACCGGACCTCGGTTCTTGTCTAACCTACTAGCATTACGCATTATGGGACCGAGTCACAGTGTGCATGAGGGACTTGAATTCCTCCTTTATGGCCAACATTCGGCCGCATGTTCCCTCCGCAACTGAGAGTGCATGTCCTTGAAACCAGCGACAAGATCCCGCTGGCGCTCGAGAGACAAGACTAGCTCAGCGTTACGGGCTTCCAGTTCAGCATTTCGGGTCTCCAGCTCTTCCACCTAGGGACCGTGGGCCACCCACACATTCTCCATCTCCGTTCGCGACGCAGGTGGGGCATCGGCGAACATCACTCCCCTATAATGGCTCGCCCCCAAGCAAGCTAATAAAGTTGCCAACTAGACAACAAAGCAGCTAAGAAAGTTACAAACGGAGCAGGTCATAGTTTGACTCCGTAGAACAAAAAATAAGGCTAACCTCAGCTCTAGTTGACGCCAGACGAGAGGCCAGATGTCCAGGTCTGAGGCCAACTGCAGTAGCCCGGTCTGTGCCAGTAAAGGCCCATAAAAAATCTCCTAGGGACGAGATGTCCTGCCGGGGAGTTCTCACTACACGAGGAGGTGAAGCGTCCGCGGGTACCCCCTCCCCATCTTCGGGGGATGCCTCTTCCTTCTCGCAAGGTCGGGAAGCAACCCGGGATATCCATCTTATAGATATCCTTTTGAAGCGCATCCCCGACCTCAAAGGAGCTAAAGCTGCAGGAGGATCTGCGTCGTCCACCAGAGCAAGAGATGACTTCTCCTCCCCTGGGACAACGGTGGCCCCATTAGCTTCAACGGCCACGTTACCGGAATCTGGACGCCTCCAGATGAAGGAGACTCACGCACCTAGGGGGTCGGACCCTGACCTCCCCGCACAACGGCCAAAAGGCGTCCTTGTCCCACGAGAACTCTTATTAAAGATAGACTCTTATGAAGTTAAAATACTACCACTAAAAGCGCCGGGAAAGGGGGAAGTTACCTTGCAGTGGAGAGCCCCGCCGCACGAAGAGCCAACTCCGGGAGGGGCCGAGATAGGTCCTACGAACCTAACTCCAAAAGCTAGGCGGTCCAGCGACCCTCATTTTCAGATATCACGCGGTCGTAGTCCCGTCCTGGGTATGGGGTGCTCCATAGTGTGGGAATACCCCAATCACCCCCAGACATGACGAATACGATGTAGACCACCACTCTGAGAGCTTGGGAAACGTGAAAGCCAAACCGGACTCTTCCCTGGAGGCGAAGCAGAACCATTCTCCAAAAGATGGGCTCTCCAAATAAAATAGGAGACGGAACAAGCGTAAAGAAGGGGAAAGAAAGCGACGGTGAATGACAATCACGAACTAACAGTGAATTCTCCTACTATAAGGATGAAGGTTGGAGAAGCACACCTTGTAAAACTTAAGTACCTTTGAGGAAGAAGAGGTGCAGAGGGAAGCAAAGACTTGCCCTAAAGAACTTGAGATACACCACGAGTGCCAAAGGAGGGGGGAGATTAGCCTTGTTAGAAGGGGAGGGGACATGGTATCAATAAGGAGGGAGAGCATCGAAATGCTCTCCCGGCTGAAGAAGTCAAGGTCCCTGACTTGGCCGGGGAATGATTGAGCCACCAAAATCCCGCCTTCCAAGGGGGGGACACCTTCCCCTATCTTCAAGAAGCTTCGTGGGTACAAGGGGACTCGAAAGCAGGGAAGAAGAAGCAACCACCAAGCGGCGAATGGGAGATCGGCAGGGAAAAAGTGAAGCTCACAAGCATCCCATCCCTAGCATAAATATGATGGATCTTAACTAGCTCCCGCCAGGCGTCCCTTCAATAACCGACATCTAGGCCTTGGGACATGGGCACACCCCACCTAAGGAAAAGATGCACATAAGCTCCCCCAAGGCGACGGAGCCGGACCCGGACGAACGAGCCAAGACCAAGTCCTAGCGTAACCCCCGAGCGCTCCGTCCACCAGGGCCGCAAGGGGACAAGAGCGCGACAGAGAAGCCCCGCACGACAAACCACACAGAGGGGAAAGGTGTGAAAGTGACCCCACAAAGAAGGTTCGCGTCAATGCCCGAAACACCTCGGAAAAAAAACTCCCTACGCCCCACGTAACGAGGCATTTGCGGACCTAAGGAGCTGGGGGCAAATATTCGGAGGAGAACCCCCACTTTACACTTGTCATCATTCGGGCAACCACAAGACATAGGGACCACCAAGATCCCTCTGAAAGAGTGCAAAGAGAATCGGCCGAGATTGCCTGACAAGGCAACACACACATCCCCAGTGGGGAACATTCCCTACCCAGGGACGCGCGCCTGTATGACCACAACCGCCTGACAAGGTGGGCGGGTGGGTCTCCCTAGGAGAGCCTGCCCAACGGGCTGAAAAGGCACCCAGACCTCCAAAAAGACCTCCGAAAA
Source organism: Dioscorea zingiberensis (assembly GCA_026586065.1). Classification (NCBI taxonomy): domain Eukaryota; kingdom Viridiplantae; phylum Streptophyta; class Magnoliopsida; order Dioscoreales; family Dioscoreaceae; genus Dioscorea; species Dioscorea zingiberensis. Next base: position 33,258,489 of record CM048819.1, on the reverse strand, counting down.
GAAGGATGGTCCCTCATGTATAAAAGAGAGGGGGCTCCCCCTTCAAAGCACATATTCTTTCTATCATCTTCTCCAAAAGAAAACTCTTGATCCAAGCTAACTTGAGCGTCGGTAGGTTTAGGGGGATAGATCCCCTGGACTTCCTTGTTTTGCAGGAAGAAGCGGGTCTCCCAGGTCTCTTAGCGGAAATCCTCCACCTCTCTAGGCCATCTCGCAGCCACCGGTCATAGAAGCTCATGTCCTTTATCATCGCCAACTCCCACAACACCTTTACTCTCAGTTGAACTCCTACCGGAAAACGTCCTAACCGGTCGAGACCAATTTGAGCATCAACAATATATATATATATATATATATATATATATATATATATATATATATATATATATATATATATATATATATATGATGTGCGCCATGTTTAATGCTTTGGAAACAATGAAAGCCAAGGAGAGAATAACTTTTCTCTTTTTTTTAACCCTTAACCCTTCAATATTATGAGAAGTCATTGAGTCAAGCTGTATAGTTTTTGTTATAAAAAATAATAGTTTAAAAAAAACCAGTCTTTTTTATGTTCTACATGTTTATATAATAGTCTAATAATATATGTTTTATTTAATTATTTATATTATTAGTAATTTTATTTTTGGGTTGGACTAGGATGGGCCTAGGCCAAACAAAATTTTGATGGGCCGGGTTTGGGCTAACAAAATTTGACCCGAAAGTTGCCCACTCTAGCCCAAACACATAGGATGTTTTTTTGAGTCTAGCCCAGCCCAGACCAGACCCGACCCAGCCCAACCCATGTCCAGCCCTAGTCAGAAGTGAGTTTTGTGGGGAAATTATTGTTAGTGATGTTTTCCATTCACAGAAGTACTTTTAGTTTAATTGTCTTATTATAAATTGACTGTATCTTTGAAACTCATGTTGCCACCTTCAAAATGTATAATTTAATATCTTAAACTTTTAGTCTAGTTTCACTTAAATCTTTAAAGTATATTTTAAACTTATATATTGGGATAACAAGGTACACCACTTATACTGATATAATATATTATATTTAATTTTTACTTATCCTTCACGGTATAAAATTGTTGTACTCAATATTTCAAGTATCTTGCCAAAGGCTTTTTGATCTAGTTGCATAGGTCCCTTGTATAAGGGATTCGGTCTATGGAAGTCCTGAGGTCGAATCCCTGCTAGAGCATGGTGATGGCGCAGAGTGTGGGTCACCTGGTGGGGTAGCACACGCAAGCACGCGAGTCTTCTCTGTGTTGGCGGTAAAATAAGAGCATGTTGTGTGAAACCTTTGGGCGGTAAAATAATTTGCATTATGTGAATCCCGCGGTGAATCGAGCCCCAGTGCACGCCCTATTTGACTGATCCTTCGGGGGCGCTTGTTGCCCATGTAAAATAAATAAATAAATAAATAATTCAAATATTTTGGCCACTATTATTTAATCTTATATAAGGTATAATTTATGTATACATTTGAAAATGATATCTTGTGTCCACTTAACTTGTGTTATTTTGCTAGATTATTTATATTTTATTATTTTATTATTTATTTGTAATAAGAGCTTTGAGCTAAGTTCAATTTGATTCTAACTATATCACAAAAGTTATCTTGTAGAATTTAAATTTTAAAACTGTCTTGCAACCAGTATGACATATGTTTTTTTTTTTTTCATATAGAGTTTCACTCCTTGTTCTTTGGAACGCACTTGCCAAATGGTTGGCAATTGTGTTTGCTTATCTTGGTAATTGGTTGATCTCCCAATTGGTAATTCCTTTTAGCAACTGATGGAAGTCCTCTATCACCTTCCATATCCTTTAGGCCTGGCTTTCTTCTTGATTCACAAGAATTCTGAAGAGGTGCTGGTTAATTGTGAATAGTTGTACCTCTGAGCTCCCCATCTTCATCAGCACCTCAACTCATTTTCTCATTGTTAAGGCCCCTCCTTCGAATATTCAACTTGCTTTGTGAATTCTTGTACTTGCCACATAAAAAATTTTCATCAATAGTTATATAATAATATATCATATACCTGCATGCATGCCATTAGCTTCCCATTATCCATCAGTATATAGTTCTTGTGCTAAGGATATTCCACTTCTGGCTACCCATCTATGGTTGAAATCTATACTGTGGAAGATCTTCTTGCTGCTCTTCCATATTTCCCATAAAGTATAGGCTATTAAGGATTTTTCCTCTGTATTTGTCTTATTGTTTCCTTGCTCTTTTTTGGTAAGCCAACTCCCATCTTCCTAGTTTTTGTTTCTATTATCCTAGTTCCTTAGACACCCTTCATCCTTACCCTCTTTCCAAACCACCTGCACTCATAAATAAGATGATTGATAGTTTAATTTTCTAGTTTACATAGGGGGTGTATCCTATTGTCCAATATTTATGTCACGCCCCGACCCGAATCCCGGGACCTCAGGCACGTGCACAGATCGGCCGTACCCAAGTGGAGACGAGCCCCACTCGGATACAAGGCCTGAATAATAAAAAACAGATAACATTATTTCCATTAATAACAAGAGTTACACAGCGAAAATTTGAAATTTAAAAGTACACTATGGGCCCTACAAGGGTCCTAAAAATACATTGTCTCTTACTAAAAGGTTTGAGATCTTCGAACCTCAACGCACAGCTCCTGAGTCTGTAATCACTGTTCCTTTAAACCTGAAAAAAAAAGGAAATCAAGGAGAATGAGCTTTCGAAAGGAAAGCTTAGTAAGTTTCCCGCAGGGATCTCAACAAAGCCAGTCGATAATCAAGATAAGCAATATGCATAAATGCAAGCAACCGGGACTACGCCCACACAAACAAGAACCTAGGAGTCTATTAAAGACAATCAAAGCAAGGACTTCTAGTCTTAAGCACTGGCCCTCAGGTTCGGAATGGAATTCCAAAAAAAAATCGATCACAACAAAGTTTTCCGTCAGCCCCCAGTCTCTACTGGAAATCGACCCTCCGGTCGTACCTCGGTAGCGCCACCTCTCTTACGTGTTAACACGGTCAGTGTATCGTCCCACTGACAGGTTGGACTACCAGGGTATCCTCCCCCTGGCATGGAACCATCAGAGACGCCAGGGTGTCCTCAGCCCTGAACGCTCCACTCTCACTTGAGCATTCGCTCCACTGAACCGGAAAAACGAACAAACTCAATTGGCTTACACCTCCCGGCCAGCACACAAGACCATGTGCCCATGATCAAGTGTCGGCCCACGGGTGGGCATATCCAAAAGAGTATTTCAATAAACAATTAGTGAAACTTCACACTTCGATCCGGACGGAGCACAAGCTCACGTGTTTCCACGGCCACGTGCCGATCAACGGATCTTCGTGATCAGTAAACACTACCTCTCACGCTCAACCACACACATGTAAAGAAAGAGAGCAATAAAGTCAGACATGTGCATGCAATCCAATAAACCGAAAACATCATGAAGAAAAGATGCTAACAAATAGCACTCAACCAAAACAAGAAAGCCCCAAGCAATGGGCGGAAACAAGGCGAAGGTAACTTACCTTTGTAACGATATCGGGATCTTCCCCGGACTCCTACTCCTGATATGTCTCTACGTCGGTATCTGGTAATAAAAACCCGATTTAATATCGGTAATATCTTAAAATGTCTAGTATGATATGCATATTTCACTAATTTGGCCCAAACTTAACTTCCGACCCCTTCATTAGTCACTTTCCCATGTCTAGTCTAAAAGAACTACATAGCTTGGTGGTTAAGGCCTACCAAGCCCAAGTGGAAGGTTCATGGTTCAAACCCCCCAAACCCAATCCAAGTTCACAAATTGGTTGAATTCAATTAATTCACAAATCAGTACAACTAGGCTTGATCAAAACCACTAATCAATTAACTCGATTGATTTAAAAATCTCAACCTAGCTTATTGGACCTAAATTATTACTCGGTTGAGCCCAACCCCTTTAATTAATTAACTCAAGGCTAACTTGGATCAATCAATTAACTCTTAATCAAATTAATAAAATCGAACTTGACTAAACCCAGCCCAATTACATGATCACCTATAAGAATCTTATAGGTCAAAACATAATGCAGAATTTCTGCTAGTTTTGCGCAGTCGGAAAGAATTGTCCATATCTTTCAATCCAGACATCCGATTATATTGATTTAAGATTCATTGGAAAGCTATTTTCATAAAATTTCCAACGGTATATTATATGACCCGATCAAAAGACTATAACTAGCTAAAAATATACTCGAAACTGGCAGCTCGGAACTGCATAATTTCAGTAGTAGGTTATGCGCAGTCCGAAAGAACTGCTCATATCTCCTAATCCGTAAGTTAAATTTTAATGATCTAGTATTCTTTGGAAAGATAATTTCCTATATTTTCTAACGATATATTATACACCCAAATCGGAGAACAATAAGGGTTTAAAATATTACTCCAAACTGACAGCCAGACTGTAGGTCTGAAACTATCATCCTTAAAAAGTCTACATGTTGACTTAAGTTTATTCCTTCCTAATCTATGCATTAATTAAAGGGAAAGTAAAGGTATTTACCTCTATCAATGATGTCTCGAATCACGTGAGACTCCCTCATGGCGTGTCCTCACACTCTACGCGGACCTCCCTTAGCAAATCCCTCAACAAATTGTATCTCAATTCTCCCACTATATCCCCTTTATATAGATATGAGAATTCTAATCTTACTCAAATTTTAAATTTGAGATAGAGTTAAATTGTATTTATCTAATTCGAGTTATAATTTAAATTCTAGATAAGAATTAATTATAAACGAATTATAATTATCTCTAAAAGATAAATCTAATTCAACTAAAATATTATCTCCTAATTGATTTTCAATTCCCTATTGTAAAGTATTATTACTAGATAATCCTGATTCAATTCAAATACTGCATTCTGATTACATCTATTTTATCTCATACCAATCCCTACGAGTTTAACCCAAGTCGGGTGACATGATGAATTTGACCTTGTTGATTTAATCACATTAAGCCCAATCTTTTTCTGAAATTACCAAAATATCCTTGATGACTCTTATTAACCCTAAATAAGGCATTACCCAATTTCATCTCTTATTTAATATTTGAATTCATAAATAGTATCTTATCTAAATCCCTTACCGATTAAATATTTCTTTCAACATAAAATCCACTTAATTCAAAATATAGGTACTTCTCAAATTATTTAATCTTGGCCGTTGATTTCTTCTTAAGGCTTTCAATGCATGCCTATTATTTACATTTTGCAAATAACCCTTTTTATTCTATTCATTTACATCCAAGTCCTTCTCTTAGAGGAGAGACAATTTTCCTTTAAGTCTTCGGACTTTCCAAAATTACCACTAGGTCCCTAATGACCCAAATAAAGAGATTAATCTTTTTAATTCTCCATTTCTAATAAAGTTCGATTAGATCCAACCTTGGGGACATTCTTTTATTAACCAAAAATCTTCGGGCCTCACAATTTATCTTGTATAAGTATTCTGTTGTTGGTAACCTTCCATTGAATATTTTCCATAGGAAATTTTTTTTATCATAGGGGCTTGTTGACTGTCGGCAAGTGCAACTACTATGGTTCCGCAAGCAAGCGCATGTGGTCACAATTAATAAATTTTGGTAAGTATTGGGTCGAATCCGCATGGAATGTACTTGGCTAGTTAAGCAGGAGCCTACTAAGGTATTCCAATCCTTCAACAATCCGCTAAGCGGAGAGTTGGTTAAACTAAAGTAATCCCTACTGAAGAAAAGAAAAAGTGACGGAGAGTTCAGAGAAGACTATCAATCATAAGGATCTACGGTTGCATGGTGTCTAGACATGATAAGGGTTTTCTCTCTTGATTAGGGATTGTTTGTCAAGTTGGAAGGCAAGGGCTATTCAGTGACGCATAGGGTAGATGAGGATTCCTTATGTCGAATGAATATGCCTAAAAACTCCACCCTATATGTCTATAGCGTCGAGTGAAGCATTACTGAACCTATACTAAACCCTGGCCATGGATGACCTACAACATATGTCTATGCCACGACAAATGCCGGTCTGTCATACCTGCCTTCTACCTTGCGATGCAATTGTTCGTCTATAATAATGTCTATATGTAATTAAGCCTATAATATGCTATCACCTTTCAGATTGATGATTATCCAGATATACATGAAATCAGTGAAGCTAAATATTTCTCGTTGTCTTTTGATGCGATGCAACCGCAAGTGTACGGGTCGTATCAAGTAATAATAGTGGACATAAAAGTCGGGTTGTCGATCCACATGGAGATGGAAGTACTAGTACCCACTATTTATCTACTATCTAGTCGATCCAAAGAAGTGGTTGATTATGCTAATTCTAAACTAATTAATTTGAAACATAAACAAGGGAATCGAGTGGTCTTGAGATTAAACAATCATAAAAGGGGGATGCTCGGACAATTGGATCCCCCTTGGACTTCTAAAGGATGAATGCTCTTCTCTATCTCAATTACTTGGTTAATTCTTGGCCAAGGGTTCCTATCCTGCTTTCACTCCCTCATCCCGAGGTGAGTTACTAATCCTGGTGCCCTTACCGATTATGTTCTCGAACCTATGTCTTGGAGGGATTATGGGAATAATACATCTAAAGGACTCGCTCTCCTTAGTACCCGGGTTTCCGGTATACTCACAATCCCCTCTATTGGAGATGGTCCACACACGGGGAGGCGTTCGCTCTTTCCCCCATATGGACTATGAAAATCCCTCCGGGCTCTCGCAACGTAGAGGGATTCACTCACATTAAAACATCTAATAGACTCAAACAATGTAACCAAGCAATCAAAATAGAGGAATAACATTGATTAAAACATGTTCAAGGGTTCACCAATCATCCAAGCGTCTACAAAATTAGCCCTCCATAAAAGGGAGGCAACAATCCACAACAAAGATGAAAGTAATCAAGAAAGACATAGTAATGAAAGCTTATGCGATCACCGTTGGTGGCTCCTCAATCCTCCTCCTTTGATTTCCCCTCTTCTTGCTCCAACGGCTCGAAGGAGATGATCCCCAAGCTCTCTCCAAGATTAGCCCTCTTTCCCAAGCTGCTGGCCTCCTCTCTAAACCCCCCTTCATCGGCTTTTATACCCCTAGGCTTTTAAGGGTAAAATTTACCAAGTTGCCCCCGTCTAGGTCTACAATTTCGCCCAAATCTGAAGATGTACGGGCCCGTATACGGGCGTATGTCAGCCTGTATACGGGCCAACCACCTTCATACGAGCCTGTATATCCGCCCATATACGGGCCAATCATCATACCAGCTATTATACGGGCCGTATACTGGCCCGTATTCTCTCCAGAGGCCAGTATACGGCTATATGTCAGCCCGTATACTAGCCCGTATGGATCCTTCTGGGTGCTCTGGGATCCCGGCTTCTCTCGAAATGCTTTCTTTCCTCCGAGGTCCTCATATTATGCCCTGTTGATAAAAATAGATACATTTTAAGTATCGGTGGGCTAAAAGTCTTCAAAATCACATGCCAAGCATATAGGAATATAGTATAAAATTATACTCAAAAGAACACTTATCAAATATCTCCACACTTAAAGGTTTGCTTGTCCCAAAGCAAAGAAAATCAATCAACAAAAGAAAATATAAGTGTTATCCTCTTGGCCGTAGAAATTATACATGAATTCCATTCCAAGTTCACCATCAAAATTCGCATTCTCCTATTTCCACACCGGGACCTAGATTGATCTTGTGTCCTGTTTTATCGGGGCTCTAGATGAACATCTTCACTCCACATGCCATGTTCTACAGTCTTAGCAAGACAAGCATACCCTCAATGGACTCTAGAAGATCCTTGAGGCCCTAAGTTTCGAGACAACCAACCCTCTATATGTTTAGCAAATGGTGGACAAGTTCAAGAAGCTTTTTTTTCTCTCTCTTTTTTTTTTAATATTCGGGTAGGGCATCTCTATTGGATCCGACTTTCCAGTTCTAAAGATCAAGGTAGAGTGTAGGTCCTCTTTTCTTTAGGATGCACATGCTGTTTAGGCACTAGAACACCCGGGTACTTAGAGGGGTACAACTCTACCTAGATGTGTTCATACTTAAAAGTGACTTTTCGAATTGAGGAATACCCTGATTAAGGGCCGTGACTAGAACACCCGGGCACTAGAACATGTCTTTATTGCTTTAATAACTAAACTATTATGTACATGCTATTTTATTCTTCTCTTACTTGTCCACTAGACTAAGTTATGAAGGATTAGAGACTCAACTGGTGCCACGAAGCTTCTTGGAGCCATTGAGAGTAATGCTTAGCAATTAAAGTCAACAAAACATGGCAATGGGTTACCTATTGTCACTAGAGATTTTGAATTTCACAAAGATTTTCTCTAGATGTCCATGGTATATCATAAGAGAATTCAAAAAATTTTGAGTACTATGATGGTGCACTAAGAATAAAATCATGTCATACATGCTATCATAAAAAAAAAATTGCAATGAATTTTATCAATAGTTCAATAATAGCTACCTATCTCCACACTTAAAGTTTTGCTATGAGTGTACAAATATAAAAGATAGGTAGCTACCCATCTCCACACTTAAAATTGTACATTGTCCTCAATGTACGCAATAATTTCAAAATGAAACATGCATGGAGAAAGGTGAACTAAAACTTCCCCGGTTATCTTGGTGTGCCAATTGATGTCTACGAAGTTGGTGCGTAGCCACTACCGGAGTGTTGATTTAAAGTCCACTTCTGCAAAGCAAGGGAAGATCATTATAGCTCTATAAAAGGTAAGAGGAAAACAAAAGAGTCTATAAAAGATGAACAAGAGGATGAGTATAGCAAGGTGATGCCCTTGCTAGCCATACACGGTGCGCAAATAAACTCATAAGTCCATAAAGCAAGAAATATAAGGAGTGCATAATGAAATAAGTAGCATCAACACAAATGAAAGAGATGTGTCCAAGTCCTCGTGAGTCTTTGGATCATTTCTTTGGCGATCTTTGGTCTTGCTGGAGGAGGTGCAAATGCTGGGTGCCCACGGATAAAGATAGATAGCTCCGCGAATTGGTCTCCCAAGTGGTGCTGCTCCGTGAGAATCGTATCCTGGGTAGCCCGAATGTCCGCAATCTGCTCCTCCAGGTGCGCGAATCGGCTCCGGCTCGCGGAAGATGGAAGCTCGTCGGCGGGAGGTGGGCTGTCGGAGTCCTCAGAGTCGGACTCCTCATCATCGCCAGAACTGTCGACGCCCTAGCCAATCAATCTGTAGCGGCCTCCCGCATGCCTGACGAGCCCCATCTGGCATAGTGTGCTCATCCCCAAGGCCGCCATGAGCTGAAGTCGCTCCATGTCCTCTGTCTTCTCCTTGAGGCCCATGCCGATGATGAGGCGCGTAATATAGGGCCTCGCAGTGATAGTCCTCAGCCGGGTGTGGGTCCCCTGGTGCACCAAGTAATCGCCGAGTACATATCCTAGATGGATAGGTACCTGCTCGAAGATGCTGTAAAGGATAAAGAGATCGGTGACCGTGACTACCCCGGTGCTGTCATCTCGTCCTGCGAAAGAGCGGCTGACGAGTGCATGGATAAAACGGTTGACTGGATCACTCATGAGGGTCGCTTTGTTGTTCCCGTGGCGCCCCCCAAGCTAAACCCAATAGCACGCGGCTGTAATGGTGTGGTCGGGGAAGAAGGTGAGGAGCTCCCGATGCTCCCGAGTGTGGAGGGCCTCCCTGTCGTAGAAGCCTATGAGCATGGCGAACCGCGTGTAGCTCATGGTCCTCTTCTCCCCGGAGAGCTGGAAGGAGATTGCTGTGAGGAACCGCTCTTGTATTGAACTCCGATCGGCCTCGAACGTGTTGAGGACCTCTAGAGTCGCCTCTCGAAAAGTCTCGTGGTTGATGGAGAACACTTTGTCCCATCCACCAACCCCGAGCATGCTCTGTACCGGGTCCGTGATCCCCAACTGGGTAACGACGCCCTAGTCGATGTACCGCGTTTGCCAAAAGGGCTTGGCGGCCAGCCTCTGATAACGGTGAAAGAAGCGATCCTCCTCAAATTGAGGTGTGGTGGAGGATCCTTCACCGGTCCTCCTTTTCTTGGATGCAACAACTTTTCTCAGCATATCTACAAAGAAAAATCGAAAAGGATGTTAGTGCGAACAAGAATTTGCGACAATTTAACAGAATAATGCGCACTATGGCCCTCAATGGGCCCTATACGGTCTTTCATACGGGCCGTATACCAGCTCGTATGGGGGCACCTGGGTGCTATACGGGCTGCTATACGGCCCGTATGCGTCGGGGCGCGACGGTGCCGACCCCCATGGCTTACAACCCCTCATTTACACTTCATTCACATCCTAATCTCGTTCCAAACATCTAGACATGCCATAGATCAACACATTCAAGCAAGAATTTGACACAAAAAGCATAAACCCATTCAAAATACATCCATTGTATTCCTAGGTTTCTAAAATGGTGAAGATGGAGAAGGTCGACAAAGCAACGCATTAGAATGCATACCTAAGGGAGAATGAAGCCCGCAATCAAAGAAGGAGGTCGCATCGGCGAGGAGAGGTCTCGGATCTATGCGGAGGAGGAGTGGGGCGGCTAGGTTTTGAGAAATGAATAGAAGAGTTGCCTCTTTAAAACGCCCCAAACCTGGCTGTATACGGGCCATATAACAACCCGTATATGGCATTGGGCGTGTCATACGACTATGTAAACGGGCCGTATGACATCCCGTATACACCACTCGGGGCTCCATACGGCCGTATGAAATGCCGTATGGATGCCCGTATGGGCTTGGGTTTGGCTTATACAGCCAATCCAGGACACCACTCGAGTTCTCCTCGCGCTCCCTAATGACAATCATGTATTCTAGGGCAATGAATGGATTGACAAGAAGCATGATGACACAAAATATCATAGAAATGGACAAGATACATCTCAATCATTTATTTCACACACACAATCTAACTAAAGAAGTTTGCACTAAAACGAAAGAAAAAAAATTTCAAGAGCTTGGGTTGCCTCCCAAGAGGCGCTTGTTTAACGTCACTAGCTTGACGTACCTTCATATTACCTCACGGGGGTTCAAATACCTTGTAGCTTTCATTGGCTCCTCCATTACAGCATTGGTAATGGTATGGTTTGAGCCGATGGCCGTTTACCTTGAATGTGCCCCGATCATTGTGATGAATCTCTACAGTCCCGTGAGGGTGAACTTTGGTGACATTAAAAGGTCCGGACCACCGGGATCGTAGCTTTCCTGGAAAAAGTTTAAGTCTTGAGTTGAATAGTAGTACCTGATCCCCTTCCTTGAATTGTTTATCATGCTTTAGTGCTTGATCATAGCGCTTTTTGACCTGTTCTTTGTATAACATTGAGTTTTCATATGCAAACAATCTCCATTCTTCAAGCTCATCTAACTGAAATTTCCGTTGAGCACCTACGAGTGAGGTATCAAAATTCAAGAATTTGGTTGCCCAATAAGCCTTATACTCAAGCTCGACCGGTAGATGACACGCTTTACCGTAGACAAGCCTATAGGGGGTACCACCAATCGGCGCCTTGTATGTAGTGCGATAAGCCCAGAGTAGTTTGTCTTCCCAATTCTTTTGACTCTGCACAACTGTCCTTTCAAGGATTCTCTTCAGTTGTCTGTTGGATACTTCCACTTGCCCGCTCGTTTGAGGATGATATGGTGTAGAAGTGCGGTGGACGACATTGTATCGCTCTAGGATTTTTGTGAATTGAGCATTACAAAAATGTGTCCCTCGATCACTAATAATGGCTCGTGGAGTGCCGAAACGGGAAAACAGTTTCTTGAGGAACCCAACAACTCCCCTTGCATCACTAGTTGGTAGGGCTTGTGCTTCTACCCATTTCGAAACATAGTCCACCGCCACCAAGATGAATCTGTTTCCGCGAGAGGTTGGGAAAGGACCTATAAAATCAATTCCCCAAACATCAAATACTTCACACACTTGAACCGAGCTCTGGGGCATCTCATCTCACTTGGATATATTGCCAAATCGTAGACACCTATCATACGATTGAACATATCCTTATGCGTCGTGGAATAAGGTTGGCCAGTAAAACCCCGCATCGAGGATCTTCTGCGCTGTTTTATTTCATTGTAGTGCCCACCAGCAGGTCCTGCGTGACAATGCTCCAGAATTTTTATCCCTTCTTCCCTCGAGACACACCTCCTTATGACTTGATCGGCGCACACGTGAAACAAGTAGGGATCATCCCATGTATAATATTTCAGATCCGCGAAAAACTTCTTTTTTTGTGAATAGTTGTAGGAGTTTGGAAGAGATCCAACCACTAGATAGTTTGCAATGTCGGCGAACCAGGGTGTTTCCTTCTCCTCACTCATCACCGGTGTTTGTCCTTGTATCACTTGAAAGTTGTACAAGTACTCCTCCGAGAACTCTTCCTTGATATCCCTTTCCTTCAACACGTCTCTATTTGGGTTTTCCAATCGGGATAAGTGATCGACGGCTAGGTTCTTGGCACCCCGTTTGTCCGTTATTTCCAAATCAATCTTGGTTTGGCATCCTGTTTAGTCATGAGATAGCGCAGCGCTGAGTGATCGGTGTACACTACAACCTTTGAAAGGACCAAGTTGGGTCGGAACTTATCAAATGCGAACACTATAGCAAGGAGCTCCTTTTCAGTGGTGGTGTAATTTGCTTGGGCATCCGTCAGAGTCTTGCTAGCATAATAAATTGGTTGGAAATGCTTGTTCTTTTGTTGTCCCAGAACTGCACCGACTGCATGATCACTTGCATCGTACATAGCTCGAATAGGAGGTTCCAATCTGGGGTGGTCATGATCGGGGCTTATACAAGCCTCTCCTTCAATATAGTGAAAGCCGCTCGACATTCGTCGTCAAACTCAAAAGGAGCATCATTTTCTAGCAATTTGGTCAATGGCTCGGCTATTTTGAAGAAGTCCTTTATAAATCTCCTAAAGAACCCGGCATGTCCCAAGAAACTTCTGACGGCCTTCACTGAAGTTGGTGGAGGCAACTTTTCAATGGTGTCAACCTTGGCTTTATCCACTTCAATTCCCTTACTTGAGATCTTGTGACCCAAAACAATTCCTTCCTGGACCATAAAATGGCATTTCTCCCAACTTAGCACCAAGTTGGTTTCTTCGCATCTAATTAACACCTTTTCTAGGTTTGCGAGACAAAAGTCAAACGAGTCTCCAAAAACCGAGAAGTCATCCATAAATACCTCCATAATGTTCTCCACAAAGTCTTCGAAGATAGCTAGCATACATCGTTGAAAAGTGGCCGGTGCATTGCACAACCCAAACGGCATACGGCGGTAAGCAAAGGTACCATATGGACAGGTGAATGTGGTCTTCTCTTGGTCTTCGAGAGCAATGGGAATTTGGAAGTACCAGAAAAGCCATCTAGGAAACCATAATAAGCATGTCCGGCTAATCTCTCAAGCATCTGATCAATAAATGGTAGAGGAAAATGAACCTTCCACGTGGCATCATTCAACTTCCTATAGTCAATACATACTCTCCAGCCGGTGACAGTTCTTGTGGGGATTAATTCATCCTTTTCATTCGTGACCACCGTCATCCCTCCTTTTTTTGGTACCACCTGGACGGGACTCACCCATGCGCTGTCGGAGATGGGATAAATTACTCCGGCATCCAAGAGCTTGAGCACTTCTGACTTCTCCACCTTCTGCATATTTGGGTTTAGCCTTCTTTGAGGTTGGATAGAGGGTCGGTAGTTGTCTTCCATAAGAATCTTGTGGGTGCAAAATGATGGGTTGATCCCTTTGATGTCAGATATTTTCCATGCTATGGCCCTCTTGTGTCTCTTAGGGACTTGTAGTAGCTTCCCCTTCTGTGAGTTTGTCAGGTTAGATGTAATGATGACCGGGAGCTTTGAGTCTTCGGCTAAAAAGGCATACTCAAGATGACTAGGTAATTCTTTCAACTCTAACTGCGGGGGCTCAACTACTGATGGTTTTAACTTCTTTAAGTTCTCATCCAGTCCTTCCGACTCTGCCTCTGATTCGCTGATGGACTCTTCTTTTGAATCTGAGGGTGTATTGTTGTGTTTCTCTTATCAAATAAGGTCTATGTTCATGGCCACTCGATCGTGAATTTGATTCTCCTCCATGGTTAGTCCCTTGGAATGCAAAAAGATTTCATTCTATCTATTTAAGAATTCTGTTAAGAAGTCGTCGTCGTATGGTGCACCTTCATCATATGGCCCTTCTTGAGTTGTCTCTCATGATATCGGGCTAATCTCTGATCCCCACAAGGCATACACTTCCTCAAATGGGATGGGTTCCATCAACTGTTTTCGTGATGAATTCGTGAATTGATTGGCTAGTTTCTCTTCAATCCACCGATCTAGTGCCTCTAGCTTTTTTAACAGTTTGCTCCTGGATATAACCATGTGGCTCCCTCGCAATATAGTTAAGAAATGAAGATTAGTATCGAAAATTTCAATGAAATGAAAAACAAAACAAAGCAAGAAAGTAAAGAGATAAAAACAAAATGACTAAAGTAGTAAATTCCTAGCTTTCCTAGTATCCTAATTTCCCCGGCAACGGCGCCAAAAACTTGATGCGATGCAACCGCAAGTGTACGGGTCGTATCAAGTAATAATAGTGGACATAAAAGTCGGGTTGTCGATCCACAGGGAGATGGAAGTACTAGTACCCACTATTTATCTACTATCTAGTCGATCCAAAGAAGTGGTTGATTATGCTAATTCTAAACTAATTAATTTGAAACATAAACAAGGGAATCGAGTGCTCTTGAGATTAAACAATCATAAAAGGGGAATGCTCGAACAATTGGATCCCCTTGGACTTCTAAAGGGTTCCTATCGTGCTTTCACTCCCTCATCCCAAGGTGAGTTATAATCCTGGTGCCCTTACCGATTATGTTCTCGAACCTATGTCTTGGAGGGATTATGGGAATAATACATCTAAAGGACTCGCTCTCCTTAATACCCGGATTCCCGGTATACTCACAATCCCCTCTATTGGAGATGGTCTACACACGGGGAGGCGTTCGCTTCTTCCCCCATATGGACTATGAAAATCCCTCCGGGCTCTCGCAACGTAGAGGGATTCACTCACATTAAAATATCCAATAGACTCAAACAATGTAACCAAATAATCAAAATAGAGGAATAACATTGATTAAAACATGTCCAAGGGTTCACCAATCATCCAAGCATCTACAAAACTAGCCCTCCATAAAAAGGGGGCAACAATCCACAACAAAGATGAAAGTAATCAAGAAAGACATAGTAATGAAAGCTTGTGTGATCACCGTTGCTGGCTCCTCGATCCTCCTCCTTTGATTTCCCCTCTTCTTGCTCCAATGACTCGAAGGAGATGATCCCCAAGCTCTCTCCAAGATTAGCCCTCTTTCCCAAGCTGCTGGCCTCCTCTCTAACCCCCCCTTCATCGGCTTTTATACCCATAGGCTTTTAAGGGTGAGATTTACCAAGTTGCCCCCGTCTAGGTCTGCCATTTCGCCCAAATTTGATGATGTACGGGCCCGTATACGTGCGTATGTCAGCCCGTATACGGGCCAGCCACCTTCATACGGGCCCATATATTCGCCCATATACGGGCCAATCATCATGCCAGATATTATACGGGTCGTATACTAGCCCGTATTCTCTCCAGGGCTAGTATACGGCTGTATGTCAGCCCATATACTAGCCCGTATAGATCCTTTTGGGTGCTTTGGGATCCCGGCTTCTCTCGAAATGCTTTCTTTCCTTCGGGGTCCTCATATTATGCCCTGGTTATCAAAATAGATACATTTTAAGTATCGGTGAGCTAAAAGTCTTCATAATCACATGCCAAGCATATAGGAATATAGTATAAAATTATGCTCAAATGAATACTTATTACCTTTCGACTAACGATTATGAAAGACCGTGTCACAAGCATACTAAGCCAAACTAACAAACCATGTAATCAAGAGATAATATAGATGTTCATGTCCACATCGCCATACAACCCTAGAACAGAGTTCTAACCAAACAACATGATGCTCATAACAAAGATATTAAAGTATTCTGATAAGGGTAAAATTAGTAAAGACACATGGAAAATTCCGCACCCTCTGATCACTAATGTAAACTCAAAATCCGGGGACCACTCCGAGGTCCCTTCTGTAGCCCCTTCCGAAGCACCATCTGAAGATTTTTTCGAAGAGCACCCCGAAGCGAAATCCGAAGAGCCCTCCGAAGAGCCCCCGAAGAACACTCCGAAGAGTCTCCCGAAGAGCAATCCGAAGGGTCTCCTGAGCTGATCCTGAACGAAGAGAAGCTTCCAAACAGTCTTCTAAACAGCCTTCCAAATGGTCTCCAAAGCAAATTATCCAAAGAGAATTCCGAAGAGCCTGCCAAACTGACTTCCCAACAAGGCTCCTCTTCTCCTCTTCCCGAGGAGCCATGAACCCTTCTAGAAGAAGCAACAAGCCGAACTGAAAAACCGAAGAAGTTGTGGCCAAGGCCTATAAATAGCCAAGACCTCACACTTGTAAGACAGATTGAATTCCTTGTACACACACACTCTCCCTCTCTCCCCTCCCTTGTAAAATCGCTCAATAGTGGAATTCTCTCTCCAAAGCTTGGAGACCCGTGGTTTTTCCCCGATTCAAGGGGTTTTCCACGTTAAAGCCCTGGTGTCTCGTCTTCTTGATTCTTTCTTTCTCGATCTTCCTGGATCTTTTCCCCAGAAAAACTCTATAAATTTAAGTGTTGGCTAGATTCTTGGGATCTTCCCAAAAATCTCGTTAACATATTCATACAACGAAGCATTCATGTTCACGATGCAAGGACTAAAATCAAAAGAATGAAACATGATGTGGATCTTAGCCCTTATTCAAAGCCTTGTCTTCCCCAAATTGCTTTAAGGGTCTCTAGATCTTCGGTATGGCCCTTGCTGAAGCCTTCCTACGCCTTGACTGTGCAAGTCAAGTGGCCGCCACTGATCTTTAAGAAACTAAGATAATGCCCTAGGAGTGCAAGGTTTTCGTATATAGCCACGATCTATAACGAGTCTCTCCAAGCAAAGCGACACGTTGCAAATCTCCATCACCTGAGCTGCTGGATGCGTCGCAAAATTATAATTTTCTGCCAGTTGCCTGCTGCATGAATACAGATGCGTCTCTCCTAGTGAGGGAAGCGTCTCACACTATCATAAGTGCTCTATGGAAACTTGTTTGATCGTGGCTCATTTTCTTTGCTTATGGGCATTCTTCCACTTGCATAGCTCATAATGGGGGCCAGAAATCAGCCTTTGCTGTGATAATCATAAGTAACTCAGATTAATACCTATAATTATCAAAATCCTCTAAAACATGCATAATTCGAGTGAGCTAACACAAGTTCTACAGTTTATGAGAATTAGGACTAAACATGCACATATTTACCCATTAATACATACATTCTGCCCTAAACATGAAACATATACCCTTTCAATATAACTCTCGTTAGAGAGCTAACACACCCCCAAACTCAAACTATTACTTGTCCTCAAGCAATCAAGCATTATGCATATACGTACAATGATTGAGTTCATATAAATTGGTTGCTTCTCCATCGGCATTAAATACGAACACTTGTGCAAAAGAGTGGAAGAACAACACTTCTTAAGCTAGTACTAATCAAGGTAGAAGATATTCTATACTGTTGCATCAGAATGCCAGGAGTAATATTACCTCTACAAGAATATTGTATGCCTTATAGATTAGTTTATGCAACGTAGAATAGTATTAGAAGCATGAATCTACAAAGTCTAGTGGTTCGCTACCTTATACTAGTAGGAGGCACAACCGTCAAGTCAAGCTATTGCTCTCACCTTTTGGACTATCTCTTTATCTTATGAACACACACACACACACACACACACACACACACACACACACACAAGTGTACATGTTGTTAGTTGAGTTAGTTTTTTTTATTTGATTTGGCCAAAGAGAATTATCCCGATGTTTAAAGAGCTCACTTGTGTCACCAACTATATTTGTGTTCTCTCCTATGTTTCCAGTACTAATTGACTTCTAAGAGCTTCACACCTTATTTATATTCTACATGACATAAAGTTCTCTATAACGCTTACAAACTCAAGTAGAAATAATTCCTAAATAAATGATTCTAACTACAAGAGTATATACTATCTACGACTTTCCTAAACATGAGAAAGAATGAAGGTCCTCCTAAATCACTATATAGCACAAGTTTTTACAATGGCTAAGCAACCATATTATGTATAGGGGTTCATCTTGTTACTTTAAAACTTATGTAAAAAAATTTCAATACGCCCAAAATATGCACTGAACTCTAATATAAATATTGTTTGCAAACAAGTTTTAGTACAAAGATATCGTACAAGTAACAAGATACTAACATAACACAAAGTATCATTTCCTCACCCCCAAACTTAACATGAGTCATTATCCTCGATGACTTCATCAAGAGGACAACACATAACATAAAAAGACTAACAGTAAAATAAAATGAGATTCATAACAAAACTCCCCTAAGTGGTGGAGTAGTCGGCCTCTCACTGCTTGGACTTGATGGTGCCAGTGGCGATACTGGACGTAGGCTCTATATCTCATCCATAGTAATCCCAAAGCGTGCGCAAATGAGCTAGACGAGCTGCACCGGGTGCTGCTACTGGGTAGAAACCTCTTGTTGTAACTCCTCGACCTCCTACCGGAGGGTAGTAACCTCTTGCCTCAATATCACTACCTTAGACTTTGCAGGGGCCCCAGGAGGTGGACGCACGTGATTGGTCAGAGTAGTGGGGGTAGGATCGTGTCAGTGGGGCTATAAAGGTGCTCGTCGTCATCAACATCGGGCACTATTCTCCTCAGGATCAGCACCACATCATTGATATATCAGGGATGCTAAGCCTCCGCCACCATGCTCCACCTAACGCTCGCATGCTTGCATAGCTCGGTCATCAGTGACGCATACCAGAGCCCTCCACTGGTGAGCCTAGATGCATGAAGGATCGAGCGATGCACCAAAGCTCCCACGTCGATCATCTTCCCTTGGACCAGAGCATAAATAAGTAGTGCCCACTCCTTAATCACCTCAGTTGTGTGGAGACAAGGTAACAAGCGAGCATAAATAAAGTAGAACCACACTCAATAATCCCTCTTCAAGGTCGTAGTCTTGAAGATGCGAGGTGTCTCATGAGGGTTGACTCATAACGGTCTGGGCGCAGTGAGTGCATGAAGGATCTCGCTAGTATCAATCGGTCCATCGAGACAACAACTGTAGTCATCATGGGGTAGAATGGCGTTTCCAATACATTATTGATAACAGCGGCGGTAAATGACACCCAGTAGCCGTGGACCATTACAACATAGTGCTGGTGGTTCGGGGCATTGGTGTAGAACTACCGGACCATTGGTATGACCGCAGAGTGTGGATGAGAGCGAAACGCTTCCCACCTCGAGCTGTGATTACTGACCTCTATGCTGCAAATCAACCCTATCAACCCTCTCTCTAGTCGATACCCCTCTCGAGGATCGATGCACAAGAATAAAGACCCCTGTTGAACTTGGCGACGACGGTAGAAGAGTTAACTACTTATCAGACGCCGTAGAGGGTGAGATGCATGGCTTCTTTGCCTATGATTTGGTTTGCCACGGTCTCTACAATAAAAGAAAAAGTGAGTCCGAAAGTGCATTAAGGAATAGAACAACTTTAAAAGCTCTACAACAAGTAAGAAGGTGGAGTAAATGGTATATATGTGAGCAATGGCTACGACAATTATTAGAAATGTTGTATGAAAAGATTGTCAAAAATAACTAGATGAAATCCTAAATATAGTTAGGGAAAAGAAAAAATTTTGACAGGACCTCCTTTGTAAAATGGATAATAAAGATTGTACATACAAGCATTCCCATACAAAACACAAATGATGAACAATAATTCTACATCAATGTCAAAGCATGTGTACACATGATCCCAAAATCAAACCCATTCTCAAAGATAACTATACCAATACATTGACAAATTAGGGGTATAGATACTCATAATCATGTAGAAAAGTGAAAATCATCTGTTGCAACCTTGAGGGAAGCTTGAGGGGAGAGTCCAACATGAGAATGCAAGTGAGGAGTGCACCGATAGTGAACAAATGAATATAAACGCCGCCGGTTTCCCTTTAAAAAGTCTTAAACCCTGATATGTGATGCGTCACTCGGCATTAGCAAACTCATCGCATCTTGTAAGTGCTTGAGGTTTTGCGTATTTGTGCGTGCCTTTTAGCGTGTGAGATGCGTCGCAAAATCTTAGTCTGTATGTTAGTTAATGTGCAACATGTCGGTTGGGAGGAACGAGGCGTCTCAAAATCATAGGTTTGTCAGATAGAGCTTGTGAGACGCATCACTTTGAAGGAGGGACGTGTCTCACACTGGAGAAATTAATTTTTCTAAAGTTCTAAGACTCCGAACTGGCGTAATTTCAAATGTCACAACCTATAACTTGATTTAAACTTTTAATTGCATTAGTAATGACTCACATTGCCCAATATCGTTATTGAAAACCTTAATTTCACTCTACTAGAATTATGAGCTTTCGAAATAAAAATTTGTACCCCCAAACTCGAATTAAACATTAAATCCTTGACCCTGGCAATCCTTATTACTAACTCTTAATTCAAAACTACCCCACATTACTCAAAATAAACTAATCCTAAAACCTAAACACCAAATAGAATTTGATGCAAACCTAGACGTAAGAATGTATGAACTCCTGAACTAAGAAGGAAAGCACATTAAAATCAAAATATTATTTTCTTGGGTTGCCTCTCAAGAAGCGCTAGTTTAAAGTCCCTAACTAGTCTTCAACAGTCTTCTCCTTTGTGAAACAGATAAGGGTAAGTTGCCTGCCACTTCACTTCAAATTTATCTGAAGTGGCCAAACCTGTCCTATTCTATTTGGACTTGTGAGCAATCCAATGGATCCTGTGGTAACCTGGGTTCTTGATGCCTCTATACTACGCAGGGCATCATCACTGTTCTAAAAAGAACAACAATAGCAGCAACTCCATAATCAGGAATAGAAAAATTGTCCCGACAAGTTTGTTGAAGAGGACACTAGACCCCAATTGTTGTGAGAGCATGTATATCAGCGGCAGAAGAAAAGTGTACCACATCATATGGGTTTATACGAGTATAAGTTTGTTGCTCATCCCCATGTCTCATTATGAGCTCCCCTGTAGGCAAATCAAAGTTTTCTCCTCGAGTAGCTTGAAAGAGTCACCCATAGATAATTGCCACCTTATTGTCTTCTTTGAAGTCAAGGACCACGAAATCAAACAGATATATGAACTCATCAAATTTGACCGAGATATCCTCTACTATGCCCCACTAGGTTTTGCTATTGAATGGTCCGCAAGTTGGAGGGTGACTGTGATCGACTTGATCTCACCCAACCTAAGTTTTTTGTAGATAGACAGTGACATCAAGCTGACACACGTACCTAAATCATAGAGAGCCCTACACAAGAATTGATTGCCAATATTACAAGGTAGGGTAAACTCCTTAGACCCTTGAGTTTCATTGGAAGTCTCCTCTGTAGAATAGCGTTGCACTCCTCACTAAGTGCTATTATTTTGTATGCGCCCAGCTTACGTCATTTTTCCATGAAATCCTTCATGAATTTTACATAGTTGGGTATATTTTCAAGCACTTATGAAAGGAAATATTACTATGCAGTATCCTGAAAACCTCCATGAACCTCTCATATTGCTGATCTAGCTTGTTATCCTTCAACTTGTGAGGGTAAGGATGAGGGGGTAATTGAACTATAGGTTGTGTAACCTCCTATTACCGCTCAAGTCTTGGTGTTTCAGCTTCGCTTCGGGATTCAGCTTTCTCCTTGGGTAGTTCCTCTAACTTCTTCCCACTGCGAAGTATCAAAGCTTTCATCTACTCTTGATCCTCACCATGAGGGTTGATTTCAGTATAGCTTGGCAGGGATCTAGCAGGACTACTCCTTAAGTCACGACTTATCTTCCCCACTTGGTACTCTAAATTCCTTATAACATGAGTGTGAGTTTGCAACAATTTTCGTATCTCTCCTATAAAGCTCTCCATTCTCTTTTCCAAGGCGAGCTTCTTTTTCTAGAGGTTTGCAGTTGGAAGGTCTTGCTTGCTTGAATGCTAATGGTGGACCTTGATGGCCATATGCAAGGTTGGGATGCCAACTGGGATTCCAAGTGTTAGTAAAATTGTTCCTTTGACCCCTGTAGGCATTCCCAATGGTATTGACTTCCTCTGGAGCTATACTGCGAGCAATCTGTGATATATTTGATGATGGTGGTGCCGGATGATGAGGCAAACTACCCACATAAAAGGCGATCTTATCAATCTTCTTCTCCATATCAGTGAATTCAGTCTAAAGACTGGTGAGCTTCTCAAACTTCTGCATGCCTATAACTCTCCTCATGGTAGTGCTTGTGGGCCACTAGGCGTTGTTGGATGCCATTTTCTTCAATAAGTCATACGCCTCATCCAAGGATTTTGCATTGAAAGCTTCACCCGATGTTGTATCTAGAACAGGTCTAGTGGAAACTCTCAACCCATTGTAGAAGGTTGGAATTAAAATCCAACGGGCAAAACTATGGGGAGGACACATACAAAGCATCTCCGACTTGATGTAAAGATATGCCTATATAGCGAAGTCTTTGATAACTACACAATGCCTATGTTCGTATGCTTTCATTCTAAGCCGACCATCCATAAAAGATATGAACAATTAAATCGTTCCCTTGCCTCATACATGGATTCACCATCCTGTTGGGTGAATGCCATGATGTTGTGCCGAAGGTGTGCAGTCTTTGAAAGTGGATAGAACCTTGTTAGAAATTTTTGTCTCAGCTTGTCCAACTTCGTGATAGACATGGGAGGTTGTGAATACAACATGTCCTTTGCCTTACCCCTTATTGAGAAGAGGAGCAGTCTTAACTTAACCGCGTCCTCAAGGCATGCACCATTGAATTTAAAGTTGTCACAAATTTCAAGGAAGTTCTGAATATGAATATTCAGATCTTCTTCTGATATCCAACATATTGTCCCGCATTTTGAAGAATTTAAATTACTGCGGGTTTGATTTCAAAATATGTTGCTTAGATACCCGACCACTGTATGCTAGAAAATCAGATTGAGTAGTCATATGATCGACGCAAAACTATACGTGACACTTCTCCTGCAAGTATACGGGGTTAATTAAGTAGTAAAGTACCGAAATGTAGGGTAGTCGAATCCATACGGACTGACTACTAGTATTGGTTATCCTCTATTATCTAGCTTAGCTATAAGAAGAGTTGTAAAATCAATCTAGTGGAATTATCCTAACTAAAAGCTAATGCAAACTATTGGTAGATTGGGGCCCTAGGATTCCCTTGCTAATAACCTATTCCTTATTACCGGCTACTTGCTAATAATTCCTTGAGGGTGTAACAATACGCTTATCAGAGAAACATCCGATCTCTCGTGATTTTCATACACAACCTAACACCCTTGTTTGACTAAAAACCTATCTAGATGAATCCTAGGGTCGATGCTACACTCTAACCTTTCCGAGTCACCGCACAAACACTTGTGGTGCTGGGTGCTCTGACCTATTGAGGTGATGTCTCGAGCCTCGCACAAGGGACAACCACATAGAGATACCTAAACAGATGTTAATTCTAGGCTAATGCAATACAACTCCACAATCAACTAATAGGAACACATCTATGATAATGCTATCGGATGATTTGGGCTTATGCACAAGATAACCAAAGAGAATTGCAACCACAAACAAGCAAGATGCTATACAGGAATTATTTAATAAGCAAAACCAAATAAATATAGGAAATAAGCAACAAGTTCATCCTTGGGTTTAGGTGTTTGAGGCACCACAGAAGGTTTAGTCTCTCATGCTATGAACTATCATAATAAAAATAGAAGAAGAGGGTGTACAATCAGACGTAGAAATCTTCCCTGGATAATACCTCTTCTACTTTCAATTCGTTTCATCAAACCCTAGCTGTCGATGCAGAAATGGCCTTAAGACTACTCCGCCAAAAGTTGATCCTAAGCCCCCGCCCAAAGATGCTCAATATGTTGCCATCATGATGTTTATATAGGCTAAAAAAAGATGAAACATGACGTGCCTAGGCTGTGTTTATCTTGAATTTATCTTTGGGTAACTTCTGGATAATATTGGGATTGAGTTAACGCGTTTTTAGATATTCCTGAGATGAGTAGGGACGTGCTGATGAAAAGCACACCCATGTTTCTCTTCTGCAATGCGTTTTTTGGACTCCTGAGAGTTGCATGGCCCTCAACAAGACAGTGCTTAGGGCTGTGCTCTTTTTTAGCTCTGCGCAGTCTTCATCAAATGTTTGATTGGATGACCAAATCTACTCGGATTGACCTAAAATATTAAGTGGGTGTTTCTAACTCCATTTTCTTCAATCTTAATGGTAATGATTGGCTTTGGAGTTCTGTAGTTCCTATAATAAATTACGAACATATAAATCTTGTATACCCTACTCACAGCTCTATCTCATTCTCTTTTTCTTTGCTCTTTTGTCATAGAATACCCCTTCCAATTGCCACTTGATCAACCTCTTATATGGAATATGTCTTTTCAGTTTCTTTTGATCCGATTTCACTTCTTTTGTTCAAGATACCTATTTTCATGTCCAATGATAACAAAGTACGCAAAAGAGCACAAAAGTGGAGGAACCCAATCAAAAAGGTGTGCAAAGTGTATGTAAATATGATATGAAAATATGTATATTTATGTACTCATCATAAATACCCTCACACTTGAACGTTTGCTTGTCCTCAAGCAAAGAAATACATGGAATCCGGAAAGGATGATGAGTGCATGATCTCCGATCTCACAAATAGTTGGGAGTCCCTCTAGTGTCCAGGAAAACATAATGTCAGGTGTCATGATGGTTTTTATTGAAAATAGGTCTTAACTTACACTCGAACTCCCCACGTGTGTGTGTGTATGACCCCTCCTATAGTTCCACTTGCTCACTAAAGCATGTCCTCAACCAATCTAAACCTTATTCACTAAATACTTTTCTCTACTCTTTTTGCTGGGGGCAGTAGTTTCATACATCCAACGAGGTAACCATTTTTCCCCATAGGTCATCATGTGAACATTTGATGCTCAAGATCTGACTAATCAAGAGCGACTTTCATGCTTCAAAGGTGATAGCTCTTTCTACCATCTTTTCTATACCGGTAGGGCATCGCTAATAGATTTGACATTCCGACTGGTAGGGAATCCTTGATCTATCCGACTATCTGGTTATTCGAGCAATTTTAAAATTTTCTCCTTTTTCCCTCTTTCTCTCTCTCTTCTTTTTTTAAATAATCAAAAAATATCAGTACTTCTCTAATGGTTAAACTAACTCGATTGCAAACCTAAGCAAGTAAGTGACAACAAAGTCCGGGTTTGTGCTCAAAATTTTTGTGAGGTGTCAAGTAAAGACAAGACTATATATATATATATATATATATATATATATATATATATATATATATATATATATTGAAAAAAATTGACACCTAACACTTATGTCAACATAGACTAAAAGAGGACTCCCAATCATTAACTATCATGGATCATCTTTAACCAATACTCATCATAATCAATATAAGCATAGCTAACCCCTCCCCCACAATTAAACTGTAAATTGTCCTCAATGTATCCAATGTATGCATTGAAAAACAACATGACATAAAGGATCAAATGGGGAAAGAGATTACATAACTGTGTTGTGTGGTAGTGCCCATGTGAAATTTCCTGTCAAGTTCCGTAGCCGTGAATTTTCAAGATATCTAAGTATGTGTGGAGTAGGTCATCGGGTCCTTCCATGGGGGTTATGGTCCAAATTTGTATTCAATGTATCCTAAGAACATGGAAGGCATAGAAGTGAAGCTCCAAAGTATGTGTAGAAAGATGATGCACAAAATCCGCAAGTGTACTGGTCATATCAAGTAATAAAGTGGACTAAAAAGTCGGGTATCGATCCTCAGGGAGAAGGAAGTACTAGTACCCACTATTCATCTATTATCTAGTCGATCCAAAGGTGAGTGATTGTAATCTAAACCTAAAATTAAGAAATTGAAATACAAGCGATGGGATCAAATCAACCTTAATGACAATCAATCATGAAAAGGGGATACTTGGGTAATGAATCTTGCTTGGATTTATATTCTAAAGATGGATGAAGCTCTCTCTATGTCGATATTTGGTCGAATCTTGGGCAAGGGTTCCTAAGGTGCTTTACTTTCTCTCTTAAGGCGAACTACTAATCCTAGTGCCATTACCGATGATGTTCTAGGGAACCTAATTCTGGGAAAGATTGTGGGAATAAGACATCTTAAAGACTCGCTCTCATAAGTACACGAGCTCTCAATATACTCACAACCTTCTCTATTGGAAATTGTCTACACATGGGAAGGTGCTCGCTTCTTCCCTCTTATGGACTACGAAAATCTCTCTGGGCTCTCACAGCCTAGAGGGATTAACATACATTAAAACATCCAATAGACTCAATAGATTCAACCAAGCATTCAAATATAGAAAGATAACATCAATTAATGCATAATCCATCATCATACCCAAGTATCTACAAAATTAGTTCTTCATGAAAGTAGAACAACAATCCATTGCAAAGATAAAGCAAATCAAAAGATTCATGATAAGAAAGGCTATTACATACACCGTTGGTAGATCTCTTGATTCCTCCTCTAATCTCTTGCCCTTCTCTTCCTCCAAGGGTTGGTGATGAAAATCCCCAAATCCCTAATCAAGGTGGAAATTTTCTTGTCTTTCCCGAACCCGAATGATAAGGAAAAACCAAAAATTTTTCCCCTCTCCCAAGCTAGCTCTTCCTTTTAAAGCCCTAATTAGTCGGATTATATACCCCCTTTAGGGTTTTAGAGCCCCATTTACCATTCTTCCCCTGCCTGGGTCTGCAGATTGCTGGAAACTTATGACATACTGGTATTCATATGGGTCGTATACGGGCCCGTGCAGATTTCAGGTCGACTTGTATGACTGTATGTCAGACCATATAACATCCCGTATGGCTTCATAAGGGGTATTGTACGGCCCTGGGAGATTGACTGCAAAGACCTCCAATTCTCCAGGTTCATACGGGCCATATGAAAGCCCGTATGCAATTGTGGTTTCTCCAGAAATGATCCATTTTGGTCTCTATTTCCCTTTAAAAGCTTCCTTTCTCCCGATGTCTCGATATTTTGGCGTGTTTATCAAAACAAACACTTTTTAAGTATCGACGGACTATAATACCCCAAAATCACATGAAAAACATACATAAATATGGTATAAAATTACGCTCAAATGAATACTTATCAAAAGACTAAACCTCAGTTGTGATAGTCTGACTCCTAAAAGAAAGTTAAAAATATGCAAGTGGTAAAAAGAAAAATAAGATAGTGATGATGCTCCTCAATCGCAAGCTTGCTCCTCGTCATCATCGGACCAGTCCCCGACATCCATCCGTCGCTTCAAATCGCTTGTAAGAGGTCATGAGGGTGTGAGATTGGAGGAAGCGGCGAGAGATTTGGTGTCGGTGGCGTGGGTTTATATTTAAAAAGCCTTAATTGTTCTGTCTGAGTGCCCCGAATACACCTTTAAACACAGCCGTGTTGGTCGAGCACGGCCGTGTTTCTCAGTTTTACGGTCGTGTTCTTCACCTTTTGTTCTCTAGAGATGTGCACGGCCTAGAACACGATCGTGCTTATCTTTGTAAAAAGTTCACGCCCGTGCTTTCCTGATGCGTGATGGTGCTTAATTGTTCCTTTCTCAAATATCTCATCCTAAGATGTGCATGGCTTGGATCACGGTCATGTTCCATCCGTGCTTCTTTATGTTGCCTTTCCTATTTCAATGTCATTTGCTTTTCTCCTTAACATGTGTGTTAGTGTCTCCGAAATCTATAAAAATTTGATTGTTAATCACTTAGAAAACACATAATCAATGAGAGATCATCAAAAGTATTGAGTTTACCACTAATGTATACCTAAAATCTAACAGAGGAAACTAATCTAGAGTACTAAAATCACTAAAATGACTAACTAGAAAATTGACCGAGCTTGGGTTGCCTCCCATGAAGCGATAGATTTTAGGTATCTAGCTGGACCTCCTCATGTTATTCTAGTTCTTTGATGATCAGAGTCGCCACATCCTTATTAAGACCTTCCCCTTTGTATGCAATTCGTCGCTTCTTTGAAGTCTTGATAGCTCGGCATATAACTCAGCATCTTGTAGGGTTACCCTTTAAATGAACAGGCAAGATCTTATACCTTGAATCCGCATTACCCCTAGTAACAGTTTGAGCAACACTAGGTGATATCTTTGTTCGACTCTTTGTGTTGCTTACTGTTCCATTTGTCGATTTCTTGCATAATAAAGTTTTGTTCCAAGGGTTCGTATGTCACAGTAGTGGCATCTATATTGGGTTTGATCGAAAACTCTCCCTCCTTGTTATGGTTCATAGAGCAAAGTTCTATACTTTCTCCCTTTTCTTGGAATAGGGATTTTATTTGTTCATTCATCTCTTGAGGCAGTACCCACTGAGAAAAAGGAGGAGGAGGATGAGGGTCTTCATTGTCTTTACCAGATAACGGTGCATGCTTATGGAGGTTCTCCATATCTAGCTCCAGGAAAGTGTACTCAAGGTGCTCTGATAGCTTCGATGGATCGTCTCAATTGTATCCAAGTCTTCTTGTCGAGATCTATACCTGGGTTGGCTTCTCCAAAAGTTTCATCGACTTCCTCCTGAAAACACTACCTTGCTTCTACATCTATGCTTTGGTTGAAGTTTGTCTCAATGTCATATTGGGGCTTCTGATTTTCCATATCCCATTCATTCAAGAATAGATATGTGCTTACTTTAAATTTGCGCACCACTTTCTCCAAATCAAATTCCTTGACCTCCCTAGATTCTAGCTCTTAAACTGCTTCTTTGTTACGATGAATATAATATGCAAAGATATCTTCCAATGACGATTGCCCATGCTGCTATGCATCGAACTGAGTGTGATCCTGGTCTCTTGAAAGGAAAGATATTATTAATCTAATAAAGGATATTCGACTAGGCATAAAAGATATTGATGATCCAAAATCAGGAATTTTTTTTAATTTTTTTTTCTTTTTTTTTTGAAGTTTTGAAGTTTGAATTTTAAATTTTGAATTAATTTTTTTTCAACTTTAAGATAAAAGATAAGATAAGATAAGATAGGATAGGATAACTAGAATAACATATTCTAATATTCCTAGGGTTGACAATCCTTGGCAACAATGCCAAAATTATGATGCACGTAAAACTATACGTGACACTTCTCCCGCAAGTATACGGGGTTGATCAAGTAGTAAAGTACCCAAAGGTAGGGTAGTCAAATCCACATGGAGTATCCACTAGTACAGGTTTTCCTCTATTGCCTAGCCTAACTAGAAGCTAATGCGAACTATTGGTAGATTGGGGGAGATCAGAGATAAAAGGATGGCACCTCGGATCACAATCCTCCTAGGATTCCCTTCCTAATGGCCTATTCCTTATTACCAGCTACTTGCTAATAATTCCTAGAGGGTGTAACAATACGCTTCTTAGTGAAACTCTCGATCTCTCGTGATGCTCATGCACACCCTAACACCCTTCTTTGACTAAAATCCTATTTAGATGAATCCTAGGGTCGATACTATTCTCTAACCGTTCTGAGTCACTGCTTGTGGTACTGGGTGCTCTAACCTACTTAGGTGATGGTTCGAGGCTTGCGCAAGAGAAAGCCACATAGAGATACCTAAACAGATACTAATTCTAGGCTAATGCAATACAACTCCATAATCAACCAACATAAACACATCCATGCCAATACTATCGAATAATTTGGGCTTATGCACAAGATAACCAAAGAGAATTGCAAGCTCAAACAAGCAAGATGCTACACAGGAATTATTTAATAAGAAAAACCAAATAAATATAGGAAATAAGCAACAAGTTCATCCTAGGGTTCAGGTGTCCGAGGTACCATAGAAGGTTTAGCCTCTCATGCTATGAACTATCATAACTAAGATACAAAGAGGAGGATGTACAATCAGACAAGAAATCTTCCCTAGATAACACCTCCTCTGCCTTAATTTCTTCTTGCAAAACCCCAGCCGTTGTTGCGAAAATCGCCTCGAAACTGCTCCACCAAAAGTTGATCCTAAGTCCCCCGTCCAAAAATGCTCAATATGTTGCCATCGGGGGGTTTATGTAGGCTTAAAAAGAGTGAAACATGACATGCCTTGGTCCTGTTTATCTTGAATTTATCTTTGGATAACTTTTGGATAACATTGGGATCGAGTTAACGCATTTTTAGATATTCCTGAGATGAGCACGACCGTGCTGATGACAAGCACGCCCGTGCTGATCTTCTGTAATGCATTTTCTGGACTCTCGAGAGTTGCTCGGCCGTGCTTAGGGTCGTGCTCTTTTTCAGCCCTCCGCAGTCTTCATCAAATGTTTAATCGGATGACCAAATCAACTCGGATTGACTTGAAATTTTAAATGGGGATTTCTAACTCCTTTTTCTTTAATCGTGACGGTGGTGATTAGCTTTAGAGTCCTGTAGCTCTTGTAATAAATTATGAACTCTTGTAGCTTGTTTACACTGCTCACAACTCTATCTTCTCCTCTCTTTCTTTGATCCTTTGGCATAGAATACCCCTTCTGATTACCAATTGATCAACCTCTTATGTGGAATATGTCTTTTCAGCTTCTTTTGATCCTATTCGCGTCATTTGTTTCAGCTACTTATTTTCTTGTCCATTGACAACAAAGTACCCAAAAGAGCACAAAAGTGGAGGAACCCATGAAAAAAGGTGTGCAAAGTGCATGTAAATATGATATAAAAATATGTATATTTATGCACTCATCATCATACATTGGGAGGTTATCATTAGCACCTTCCATGGTATTTGAATTAGAAGAACTTGGTAGGTCCTGGTGCTATCTTTTCTCCTTTCGATTGCCTCTGAGTGTCCTTTTGACTTTTTGGGCCGAAGGGCTCGAGCTTATTCTCTCTTATAAACTCACAACAATGAAAAGGGAAAAAGAAAAGTGTGCCACCATCCTAAATATCAAAAAATAAAAAATTGAAAATAATATGTGTGTTAAGAAAAGAAACGTTTATACAAGAAGAATTAAAACCAAATAAAAGTTGAAGAGAACTGAGATTCCTATTCAACTAATATCAACTAAAACCTTCGCCAGTCCCCGGCAACAACGCTAAAAACTTTGTTGACCGTCTACAAGTGCAAGCACTATGCCTCAAGTTGATGCTCAAAACCGAGGAGTCCTCAAGATCCACACTCCGACGAGATCAACTTAGAGAGAGAGAGGTGAGGCCAAGGTTGAGAAACCTAGCTCCATGGGTTATGGATTAAGTAAAAGAGAAGATGGTTGTAGCTGGTTTAAACCTCGAGGATGTGTCCGTCCTAAGAGGTAGCTGAAGCCTTGCTGACAGGCCTTCAGTCCCTATAAGGGAAGTCGAGGGATAAGCCCCTGGAGCCACCAACGATCTAGTCAGATGGAGCCTAATGCGCACAATCCGCAAGTGTACAGGTCGTATCAAGTAATAAAGTGGACTAAAAAGTCGGGTATTGATCCTTAGGGAGAAGGAAGAATTAGTACCCACTATTCATCTCTTATCTAGTTGATCCAAAGATGAGTGATTGTAATCTAAACCTAAAATTAAGAAATTGAAAACACAAGCAATGGGATCAAATTAATCTTGGTGACAATCAATAATGAAAATGAGATACTTAGGTAATGAATCCCCTTGGATTTATATTCTAAAGATGGACAAAGCTCTCTCTATGTTGATACTTGGTAGAATCTTGGCCAAGGGTTCCTAAGGTGCTTTCGCTCCCTCTCTCGAGGTAAATTACTAATCCTAGTGCCCTTACCGGTGATGTTCTAAGGAACCTATTTCTTGGAAGGATTGTGGGAATAAGTTATCTTAAAGACTCACCCTCCTTAGTACTCGGGTTCCCGATATACTTACAATCCTCTCTATTGACGATGGTCTACACATAGGGAGGTGTTCGCTTCTTCTGCCATATAGACTACGAAAATCTCTCCGGGCTCTCACAATGTAAACGAATTAACATACATTAAAACATTCAAAAGACTCAATACAATCAACCAAGCATTCAAATATAGAAAGACAACATCAATTAAACCATAATCCAAGGGTTTATCACACCTAAGTATCTACAAAATTCAATGGAAAGATAAAGCAAATAAAAAGATTCATGATGAGAAAAGCTTTTACATACACCGTTGGTAGATCTCTTGATTCCTTCTCTAAGCTCTTGCCCTTCTCTTCCCTCAAGGGTTTGGTGATGAAAATCCCCAAATCCCAAATCAAGGTTTCCTCTTTCCCAAGCTAGCTCTCCCCTCTAAAGCCCTAATTACTCAGATTATATACCCCCACTTTAGGGTTTTAGAGCACCATTTACCATTTTGCCGCTGCCTGGGTCCGCAGATTGCTTGAAACTTACGACATACAGGCGTTCATACGGGCCCGTATAGATTTTAGGTCGACTTGTACTACCGTACGTCAAACCGTATAAGAGCCCGATGATAAGTGTTCATTTGGGCATAATTCCGTACTATATTCTTTGTAGACTTGGCATGAGATTATGAAGATTTGTTGCCCACCGACGCTCAAAATTTGTTTATTTTCATCAACATGCCATAATAAGAGGACCCCGGAGGAAAGAAAGCATTTTGGGAGAAGCCGGGATCTCAAAGCACCTAGAAGGACCCATACGGGCTAGTATATGGGCTGAAATACAGCCGTATACTAGCCCCTGGAGATTATACGGGCCATCATGCGGCCCGTACGACAACTAGCCTGAGTATTAGCCCGTATACGGGCATGAATACGGCCTGTATATGGGCCCGTTTGAAGGTGGTTGGCCCGTATACGGGCTGATATGGGCCCGTATACGGTCCCGTACATCGTCAAAATTGGGCGATCTACAGATCTAGACGAGGGGTAACTTAGTAAATCTCACCATCTAAACCCTACGAACATATAAAGCGAATGTGAAGGGGGTTTAGGGGGGATTGGCTGCTAGGGCAAGGGAGGCACCTTGGAGAGAGCTTGGAGGGTCATCTCCTTCAAGCCATCGGAGCAAGAAGAGGGAAAATCGAAGGAGGAGAATCGAGAAGCTATCAACGGTGATTGCATAAATCCCAATTGCTATGTCTTTCTTGTTTTCTTTTACCTTTGTTGTGGATTGTTGCCCCCCCTTCATGGAGAGCTAATTTTGTAGATGCTTGGATGATTGGTGAAACCTTGGACATGTTTTAATCAATGTCACTTCTCTATTTTATTACTTGATTGTATTGCTTGAGTCTATTGGATGTTTTAATGTAAGTTGATCACTCTACGTTGCGAGAGCCCGGAGGGATTTTCGTAGTCCATACGGGGGAAGAAGCGAATGCCTCCCCGTGTGTAGATCATCTCCAATAGAAAGGATTATGAGTATACCGGGAACCCGGGTACTTAGGAGAGCGACCCCTTTAGACGTATTATTCCCATAATCCTTTCAAGACATAGGTTCGAAAACATTATCGGTAAGGGCACTAGGATTGTAGCTCACCTCGGGATTAGAGAGTGAGTGAAAGCATGATAGGAACCCTTGGCCAGTAATTAATAAAGCAATTGAGGTAGAGAAGAACATTTATATTTTTGAAGTCCAAGGGGGATCCAATTGTCCGGGCATCCCCTTTTTATGATCATTCAACTCCAAGAAATATTCAATTCCCCTGTTTGTGTTTTCCTTTAATTAATTTAGAATTAGCACAACCAACCACTCTCTCGGATTGACTAGATAGTAGATAATTAGTGGATACTAGTACTTCTTTCTCTCTGTGGATCGACAACCCGACTCCCATGTCCACTCTTATTACTTATACGACCCGTACAGTTGCGGTTTCAATGCATCAAGTTTTTGGCGCCGTTGCCGGGGAGAATTAGATTACTAGGAAAGCTAGGAGTCTACTACTTTAGTCATTTTATTTCTTGCTCTATTATTTCTTTTTCTTTGTTTTGTTTCGTTTGTCATTTCATTTGAATTTGAGATACTAATTTTCATCCCTTAACTATATTGCGAGGGGGGCACATGGTTATGTCTAGGAGCGAACTGTTAAAAAAGCTAGAAGCGCTGGATAGATGGATTGAAGAGAAACTAGCCAATCAATCCAAGAATTCATCGGGGGAACAGTTGATGGAAACCATCCCAATTGAAGAAGTATGCGCCTTGTGGGAATCAGAGGTTAGCCCGATGTCAAGAGAGACAACTCAAGAAGGGTCATACGACGAAGGCGCACCATATGACATTGACCTGTTAACGGAGTTTTTAAATGAGCAAAATGAATTTTTTTGCACTCCAGGAAGCTCACTCTGGAAGAGAATGCACTTCACGATCAGGTGGCCATGAACATCGACCGCATTCAAGATAAAAAACATAACAACACACCCCCAGATTAAGAAGAAGAGTCCACCGTCGAATCAGAGGTAGAATCGGAAGGAACAGATGAGAACTTGAAGAAGCTAAAACCATCAGTTGTTGAACCGCCGTAGTTAGAGTTGAAAGATTTGCCGAGCAATCTTGAATACGCCTTCTTAGCCGAAGACTCAAAGCTCCCGGTCATCATTGCGTCCAATCTGTCGAGCTCGCAGAAAGAGAAGCTACTTCAAGTCCTCAAGAGACACAAGAAGGCCATAGCATGGAAAATATTCTACATCAAGGGGATCAGTCCATCATTCTGCACACACAAGATTCTTATGGAAAACAACTACCGACCCTCTATACAACCTCAAAGAAGGCTAAACCCAAACATGCAGGAGGTAGTGAAGTCAGAAGTGCTCAAGCTCTTGGATGCCGGAGTAATTTACCCCATCTCCGACAGCGCATGGGTGAGCCCCGTTCAGGTGGTACCGAAGAAAGGAGGGATGACAATGGTCACAAATGAAAGGGATGAATTAATCCCCACAAGAACTGTCACCGGTTGGAGGGTATGTATTGATTATAGAAAGCTGAATGATGCCACGAGGAAGGATCATTTCCCCCTACCGTTTATTGATCAGATGCTGGAGAGATTAGCCGGGCATTCTTATTATTGTTTCCTAGATGGCTTTTCTGGGTATTTCCAAATCCCCATTGCTCCCGAAGACTAGGAGAAGACCACATTCACTTGTCCATATGGCACCTTCGCTTACCGCCGTATGCCGTTTGGGTTGTGTAATGCATCGGCCACTTTTCAGCGATGTATGCTAGCAATCTTCGAAGACTTCGTGGAGAACATTATGGAGGTATTCATGGATGACTTTTCAGTTTTTGGGGATTCGTTTGATATATGCCTCGCAAACCTAGAAAAGGTGTTAATCAGATGCGAGGAAACCAACTTGGTGTTAAGCTGGGAGAAATGCCATTTCATGGTCCAGGAAGGAATTGTCTTGGGTCACAAGATCTCAAGCAAGGGAATCGAAGTGGACAAAGCCAAGATTGACACCATTGAAAATTTGCCTCCTCCAACTTCAGTGAAAGCCGTCAGAAGTTTTTTGGGGCACGCCGGTTTCTATAGGAGATTTATAAAGGACTTCTCCAAAATAGCCAAGCCGTTAACTAAATTGCTGGTAAAGGATGCCCCTTTTGAGTTTGACGACGGATGCCGGGCGGCTTTTACCACATTGAAAGAGAAGCTCGTACAAGCCCCGATCATTATCACTCCAGATTGGAGCCTCCCATTCGAGCTTATGTGTGATGCAAGTGATCATGTAGTCGGTGCAGTTCTAGGGCAACGAAAGAACAAGCATTTCCAACCAATTTACTATGCTAGCAAAACTCTGACAGATGCCCAAGCAAACTACACCACCACTGAGAAGAAGCTTCTTGCTATAGTATTCGCGTTTGATAAGTTTCGACCTTATTAGGTTCTTTCCAAGGTTATAGTATACACCGATCACTCGGCTCTGCGCTATCTCATGACTAAACCAGACGCCAAGCCAAGATTGATCCGTTGGGTGTTGTAATTACAGGAATTCGATCTGGAAATAAAGGATAAACGGGGTGCCGAGAATCTAGCCGCCGATCACTTATCCTGGTTGGAAAATCCGAATAGAGATTTGTTGAAGGAAAGGGATATCAAGGAAGAATTCCCAGAAGTGTACTTGTACAACATTCATGTGATGCAAGGACAAACACCGGTGATGGGTGAAGAGAAGGAGACACCCTGGTTCGCCGACATTGCAAACTATCTAGTTACTGGGCAGACAAACTGGACGACGCACTCTGGGCTTATCGCACTGCGTATAAAACGCCAATTGGCAGTACCCCCTACAGGCTTGTCTATGGTAAGGCATGTCATCTACCGGTCGAACTTGAACACAAAGCTTATTGAGCGACCAAATTCTTGAATTTTGATACCTCACTTGTAGGAGCTGAGCGAAAATTC
Source organism: Dioscorea zingiberensis (assembly GCA_026586065.1). NCBI lineage: Eukaryota > Viridiplantae > Streptophyta > Magnoliopsida > Dioscoreales > Dioscoreaceae > Dioscorea > Dioscorea zingiberensis. The sequence goes on along the minus strand of CM048819.1, from coordinate 33,221,889 downwards.
CAGTTAGATGAGCTTGAATAATGGAGAGCATATGAAAGTTCAAGATTATACAAGGAACATGTCAAAAAGCGCCATGATCAAGCACTCAAGCATGATAAACAATTTAAGGAAGGGGACCAGGTATTACTTTTCAACTCAAGACTTAAACTGTTCCCAGGGAAGCTGCGATCCCGGTGGTCCGGGCCTTTCACTGTCACCAAAGTCCATCCTCATGGAGCTGTCGAGATTTATCACAATGCTCGGGGCACATTCAAGGTAAACGGCCATCGGCTCAAACCATACCACTATCAATGCTTTAAAGGAGGAGCCAATGAGAACTACAAGGTATTCGAACCCCCGTAAGGTAACTTCTAGGTACGTCAAGCTAGTGACGTTAAACAAGCTCTTCTTGGGAGGCAACCCAAGCCCTTGAAATTTTCCTTCATTTGTTTTAGTACAATCTTTTATTTTTCTTTGATTAGTTAGACTTTGTAGTTGGAATGAATGATTGAGTTGTATAATGTCCATATTCGTTATATTTTTCTTGTATCATCATGCTGGTTGTTAATCCATTGATAGCCCCAGAATACATGATTATTGTTAGGGAGAGCGAGGAGAACTCGGGTGGTGCCCTGGATTGGCTGTATAAGCCAAACCCAGGCCCACACGGGCATCCATACGGCCTTCCATACGGCCGTATAGAGCGCCCAGTGATGCATACGGGATGTCATACGGCCCGTACACATGGTCGTATGACACACCCTAGGCCGTATACGGTCTGTTATATGGCCCGTATACGGGCCCGTATACAGCCGGGTTCGGGCGTTTTACAAGGAGCACATTCATCCCTTTCCCTTTTATCATTTCCTAGCCGCCCCACCCCTCCGGTGCGTCGACCCGAGACCTCTACTCACCAAGACGACCTCTCTCTTTGATTTTGGGCCTCATTTCCCTCTAGGTACGCACACTAACGCATTGATTTGTCGACGCACTTCATTTTCATCATTTTGGAAACCTAGGGATTCAATAGATATGTTTTGGATGGATTTATGTTCTTTTTGTCAAATTTGTGCTTGAATGTGTTGATCTATGGCATGTATTGATGTTTGGAAAGAGATTAGGATGTGAATGAGGGTAAATGAGGGGATTGTACGCCATGGGGGCCTGCGCCGTCACGCCCCGACGCATACGGGCCGTATAACAGCCCGTATATCCCCCAGGTACCCCCATACGGGCTGGCATATGGCCCGTATGAAAGACCGTATAGGGCCCACAAAGGGCCATAGTACGCATTGTTCTTTTACACTGTCATAAAGTCTTGCAGGCACTAACATCCTCTTCGATTTTTCTTTGTAGATATGCCGAGAAAGGTTGTCGCGTCCAAGAAAAGGAGGACCGACGAGGGATCCTCCACCACCTCAATTCGAGGAGGACCGCTTCTTCCATCGCAATCAAAGGCTAGCCCCCAAGCCCTTTGGGCGAACGCGGTACATAGATTGGGGCGTCGCCACCGAGTTAGGGATCGCGGACCGGGTACAGAGTATGGTCGGGGTTAGTGGATGGGACAAGATGTTCTCCATCAACCACAAGACCTTTCGAGAAGCGACATTGGAGGTCCTTAGCACATTCGAGGCCGACCGGAGTCCCGTGCAGGAGCGAGCACTCACAGCGATTTCCTTCCAGCTTTTCGGGGAGAAGAAGACTATGAGCTACACCCGATTCGCCATGTACATGGGCTTCTACGACCGGGAGGCCCTCCACACTCGGGAGTACCGTGAACTCTTCACTTCCTTCCCCGACCATATTATCACCCCCGCACGTTATTGGATTCAGCTCGGGGGGAACCACGGGAACCACAAGGCGAGCCTCATGTCCGACCCGGTCCACCGGTTCATCCACGCCCTCGTCAGCCGTTCCATTGCAGGACGAGATGACAGCACGGGGGTGGTCACAGTCACCGATCTGTTCATCCTATACAACATATTCGAGCGGGTACCTATCCATCTCGGATATGTCCTCGCCGATTATTTGGTACACCAGGGGACCCACACCTGGCTGAGGACGACCACTGCGGGGCCATACATCACTCGTCTCATCATCGGCATGGGCCTCGAGGAGAAAACGGAGGACATGGAGTGACTTCAGCTCATGGCAGCCTTGGGGATGAGCACACTGTGCCAGATGAGGCTCGTTAGGCACGCAGGAGGCCGCTACAGATTGGTTGGCCAGAGCGTTGATAGTTCTGATGATGAGAAGGAGTCCGACGATGAGGATTCAGACAGCCCACCTCCCACTGGCGAGATTCCACCTTCCACGAGCCGGAGCCGAGTCGCCCACCTGGAGGAGCAGATAACGGACATTCGGGCCACCCCGGATACGATTCTCACGGAACAAATACGGCTTACCAATTCATGAGCTTTCCATCTTTATCCATAGGCACCCAAATTTCTTTGCACCCTCCAAAGACCAAAGACCACCAAAGATGACCCCGCCTCTTGCGGACTTGGACGCACCTCTTTCATTTGTGTTGATGAGACTTGTTTCATTATGCTTTCTCTTTCATATTTTGTATTTTGAGGACATATTAGTTTATTTGCACACCGTGGTTGGCTAGTAAGGGCATCGCCCTACTACACTCATTCTCCTTCTATAGACTCCTATGTTTTACTCTCATCTTTTATTGAGCTGTAATGATCTCCCCTTTGTTCTGCAAAAGTGGAGGTTGAAACAACAACCCGGTTGTGGCCATGCATCAAATTCGTGAACAACAATTGGTAAACCAACATAACCGGGGAAGTTTTAGTTCACCTTTCTCCATGCATGTTTCAATTCTCATGTTATTGCGTACATTGAGGACAATGTACAATTTTAAGTGTGGAGATGGGTTGCTACCTATCTAATTGTAGATCTATTGCAAACTTTTAAGTGTGGAGATAGGTAGCTAATAGTTAGAAATTTTGAACATCCATTGCAAAAAAAAATTTTATGATAGCACATATGACATGATTTTATTCCTAGTGCACCATCATAGTACTCAAAATTTTTCAAATTCTCCTATGATATACCATGGACATTTAGAGAACATCTTTGTGAAATTCAAAATCTCTAGTGACAATAGGTAACCCATTGCCATGTTCTGTTGACTTTAATTGCTAAGCATTACTCTCAATGGCTCCAAGAGGCTTCGTGGCACTAGTTGAGTTTCTAACCCTTCATAACTTAGCCGAGTGGACAAGTAGAGAAAAATAGAATAGCATGTACATAGAGGTTTACACGTTCCGCTACTTATAGAGATGAAGTAGTTTGAGGTCCCGACCCCTAATCAGGGTGTTCCTCAATCCGAAAAGTCTCTTCTAAGTATGAACACATCTAGGTAGAGCTGTAACCCTCTAAATACCCAGGGTGTTCTGATGCCTAAACAGCATGTGCATCCTGAAGAAAAAAGGACCTACACTCTACACTGATCTTTAGCATGGAAAAGTCGGATCCATTAGAGATGCCCTACCCCAAAAAAAAAAAAAGTCTCTCGAACTTGTCCACTATTTGCTCAAGATATAGAGGATTGGTTGTCTTGAAACTTAGGGCCTCAAGGATCTTCTAGAGTCCATTGAGGGTATGCTTGTCTTGCTAAGACTTTAGAACATGGTATGTGGAGTGAAGATATGCATCTAGAGCTGCAATGAAACAAGACACAAGATCAATCTAGGCCCCGGTGTGGAAATAGGAGAATGCGAATTAATTTTTTTTGATGGTGAACTTGGAATAAAATTCATGTATGACTTGTATGGCCAAGAAAATGAACACTTATACTTTCTTTTGTTGTTTGAATTTTCTTTGCTTGGGGACAAGCAAACCTTTAAGTGTGGAGATATTTGATAAGTGTTCATTTGGGCATAATTCCATACTATATTCTTTGTAGACTTGGCATGAGATTATGAAGATTTGTTGCCCACCGATGCTCAAAATTTGTTTATTTTCATCAACAGGCTATAATAAGAGGACCCCGGAGGAAAGAAAGCATTTCGGGAGAAGCCGGGATCCCAAAGCACCTAGAAGGACCCATACGGGCTAGTATATGGGCTGATATACGGCCGTATACTAGCCCCTGGAGATTATACGGGCCATCATACGGCCCATATGACAACTAGCCTGAGTATTAGCCCGTATACGGGCATGAATACGGCCCGTATACGGGCCCATTTGAAGGTGGCTGGCCCGTATACGGGCTGACATGCACCCGTATACGGGCCCGTACATCGTCAAAATTGGGCGATCTGTAGATCTAGTCGAGGGGTAACTTAGTAAATCTCAGCCTCTAAACCCACGAACATAAGCGAATGTGAAGGGGGTTTAGGGGGGATTGGCTGCTAGGGCAAGGGAGGCACCTTGGAGAGAGCTTGGAGGGTCATCTCCTTCAAGCCATCGGAGCAAGAAGAGGGAAAATCGAAGGAGGAGAATCGAGAAGCTATCAACGGTGATTGCATAAATCCCAATTGCTATGTCTTTCTTGTTTTCTTTTACCTTTGTTGTGGATTGTTGCCCCCCCTTCATGGAGAGCTAATTTTGTAGATGCTTGGATGATTGGTGAAACCTTGGACATGTTTTAATCAATGTCACTTCTCTATTTTATTACTTGATTGTATTGCTTGAGTCTATTGGATGTTTTAATGTAAGTTGATCACTCTACGTTGCCAGAGCCCGGAGGGATTTTCGTAGTCCATATGGGGGAAGAAGCGAATGCCTCCCCGTGTGTAGACCATCTCCAATAGAAAAGATTATGAGTATACCGGGAACCCGGGTACTTAGGAGAGCGACCCCTTTAGACGTATTATTCCCATAATCCTTTCAAGACATAGGTTCGAAAACATCATCGGTAAGGGCACTAGGATTAGTAGCTCACCTCGGGATTAGAGAGTGAGTGAAAGCACGATAGGAACCCTTGGCCAGCAATTAATAAAGCAATTGAGGTAGAGAAGAACATTTATATTTTTGAAGTCCAAGGGGGATCCAATTGTCCGGGCATCCCCTTTTTATGATCATTCAACTCCAAGAAATATTCAATTCCCCTGTTTGTGTTTTCCTTTAATTAATTTAGAATTAGCACAACCAACCACTCTCTCGGATTGACTAGATAGTAGATAATTAGTGGATACTAGTACTTCTTTCTCTCTGTGGATCGACAACCCGACTCCCATGTCCACTCTTATTACTTGATACGACCCGTACACTTGCGGTTTCAACGTATCACCCGTATAGCCTCATACGGGGTGGTGTACGGCCCTAGGAGATTAACTATAGAGACCTCCAATTCTCCAGGTCCATACGGCCCGTATGCCTTGGTACTTTCTCCAAAAATGCTCTATTTTGGTGTCAATTTCCTTTGAAAGGCTCAATATTTTGCTCTGTTTAACAAAATAAACACCTTTTAAGTACTGGTGGGTCATAATACCCCAAAATCACATAAAAAACATACATGAATATGGTATAAAATTACACTCAAATGAACACTTATCACATTTCTCCACCTTCAAAGTTTGCTTGTCCTCAAGCAAAGAAAATAAATTAGCAAATGAAATGATAAGTGTTCATCCTCGGGCCATAGAATTCATGACTCAACTTTATTTCAAGTTCACCATCAAAGTGTTTGTTCTCCTATTTCCACACCAGATCTTAGATTGATCTCGTGATATCTGTCAATATAGCTTTAGACAAAGCTTGTTCACTTGACATGCCATGTTCTAAAATCCTTACAAGACAAGCATACCCTCAATGGACTCTAGAGAATCCTTGACTCCCTAAGATCAAGGAGACTACCCTTCTATTAGATAAATAGTTGATAAGCTTGAAGGGCTCTTAGTTAGTTAGTTAGTTTTTTTTTTATTCGCGTAGGGCATCCCTAATGTATCCGACTTTCTTGTACTAAAGATAACCGTAGAGTGTAGTTCCTTCTTTCTACAAGGTGCTCATGCTGATTAGGCACTATAACACTTAGCTACTAAGATGGTTACAACTCTACATGGTTGTGCTCGTGCTAAGTAGTTATTTTTCTAATTGAGGGACGTTTTGATCTGGAGCCAGAACCCTAAACTACTTCATCACAAATAGCAGCCAAACACTCTCTTTATTGCTCTACAACTACTATGTAAAAAACTACTTTTTTTTAGAAACTTTTGAATGACATAAGATTCAAGGTGAAAGCCATGCTTTTCAAAAAAGAGAGAGAAGCTCTGAGGCGATCTAGTGAGAGAAAGACTTCCGATTGCTACAACGCTTCGTCCCCCACTTACGATAGTGAGTGGGGGGGACGAGGGAGGGCCCAGGGTGAAAGGGGACCCAACAACAGCGAAGACGATGCAGACAGAGGAGGGGGGACCCTCACAGATTCTCAATGATATACCCGCAGGAAAACAAAATTGGTTGCCCCCACGGGGAGACAAGATGCTCCACCATCGAGGAACACTCTCACAGCTCACGGAGTGGGGTCAGGCGGAGGAGGAAAGACTTGGGCTAATGTTGTGTAGGGAGAGCACATAGATTCGGTTACATACCCAGGCCCCATGCTTGAAGGCTTGAAGGCAGTGGTCCAGGATACAGTGGTCCTTGACGATGACTTGGTGGATCAGGTAAGAGCAACCAAAAAGCTTTGCCTACACGGAAAGTTTTTGGGTAAACCTCTACCCCTGGAAATCGCGAGGAATGGACTCTCTAGACTTTGGGATGAACTGGGAAGCTTCAAGATCGCGGACATGCCCAACGGGTTCTACCTAATCACCTGCTCGACGGAGACGATGCTGGAAAGGATCCTTACGGATGGGCCTTGGACTGTGAACGGGATGGTCATGCATCTAATGAAATGGAAGCCATACTTCGAGCGCCTCTCGTCTGCAACCTTATGGATACAGCTTCATCATCTCCCTGACGAGTATTGGGAAATGGAGGTTATTGCTAAAATTGCAACCGTGTTTGGTCGAGTGCACAAAGTGGACGATACCACTGCACAGCAGAACCGTGTGAGATTTGTTCGAGTTTGCGTTGAGCTTGATCTCACAAAATCCCTGAAAAGGGGATTATGGGTTAAATCTAAATACTCTCGCAAATTTGCCTCTGTGATATATGAAAAATTACCTTTGTTTTGCTACAGCTGCGTGGTCGTCGGACATGGGGCAGCTCGTGCCACACCGTGCAGGCTGGACGCCCACCGGCGGGAATCGGTACCGGGCCATCATCGGACTACAAGGGGAAGAAGATGATGGCTGAGGAAGCCGTGCCGACCAGAGGGATCACAGACGTCGGTGACCATGAGATCCAGGCATCGCCACACCCGTCGGACAACGACAAGACAGACCAGGGGTACGGCAGATGGAAGACGCAGGTGGGAAGAAAAGGGCGAGGGAAAGGAGCGCCAGCTGCTGCCTGGATCACCAGGCAGAAACCAAAACCACAGCCGAACCCTGCAACCACCGTAGTAGCCCTGAGCCGAGCCTCTGGGCGACGACGCGTAATCGTAACCTACACACGTGATCGATCAACCATCTCTGACTCGACCGTTGGAAAGGCTGCAGGGGACACGTGGGAGAGGCGGAGGGAGAGGGAGAGGTAATCGAGGTGGCTTCGCCCGTGGCTCGCACGACCCACCGGATGACCTGGTGGGAGGGCTAGTGAATACTGGGTTGAATTTTGCATTGTTGGAGACCCATGAAAATGACACAGGACTGGACCAGAGCAAGTCAATTGAGCCCACAAAGAGCCCAAAGCTGAACCATCAAATACCGAAACCCGGTTGGACTCAATCAAGCCAAGTTAGGGCCCCTAGAGAACAAGTGTCATATCAAGACCTGGACCTTCCAAGAAGCTGCAACTTTGACCTCTTTGCAAATCAGAGAAAGGAGCTAGAGGATGAGGATCCACATGAGGAGGAGGAACCGGTGAATATGATGACATCACTGAGGGAAGAGGTGGCCTCGCCCCCTCCCCAAATTAGCAGATCAAACAAGACAAATGATCCTGGAGAAGGAAGAGCATCGGGTGTCCGGCAGCAAGGAACATGTCGCACTTGCAACCTCAGTGGCAGAGGCACTCAATGTTGCAGCACCGATGGAATTGAGCAATAATGGAGAAGAATCTCAACAGGTGGACCTTATGGATTTGCAGAAGAAGCCAAAATCTAGGAAGAAGGTCCAGGACAAGGAAGGATCCGGAGGAAGACTCATTGATGAGATCCGAAAAATCAAGAAAGGCTGAATTGGCAAACAAAGTCTTAAGAAGGCTCCTTCAATCCCAAACTGGATTTCATGCCAATGAACATGATAGTGTGGAATTGTAGGGGGTTAGCAGGGAAAGACACAGTGAGTAGAGTTAAGAGTCTGATAAAGAACCATAATATCTCTATCTGCTGCCTGGTGGAAACTCGTGCAGACAGAGAGCTAATTCTAAGGATAACAAAGCAATTTGGAAAACAATGGCACTGGGTGGCTGTACCTGCACAGGGGTACTCCAGGGGCATACTGGTGTTGTGGAGTCGTGAAGATCAGGTAGTCACTCCGATATCAAAATCAAGGTATGTGCTTCACTTGATCATCACAAATCACAACAGTAAGCCGTGGTTGGTATCAGTGGTTTACAACAGTCAAAGAACAGAAGAGCAGAAGAAGGTGTGGAAAGAGCTTGAAAAGCTCACAAATAAAGTAGGACCTTGGCTAATTGTTGGGGACTTCAACACAGTAAGAGATAGTTCTGAACGAAAGGGGGGGACAATCAGAGACAACCAAGGTACCAAATCATCTCTTTTCAACTCCATTTCACACCAGAACTTAATGGAGCTCAAATATTCAAGCCAGGCCTTCACATGGTGTAACAACCAACAAGGCATGGCCAGAATCTGGGCAAAACTAGACAGGGTACTAGCTAATTATGCATGGATAGATGAAGTCCCTGACTACTTGGTAAAATCCTTACCAAGATGTCAGTCAGACCACTGCCCCATCCTCATTCAATGCCTTCCCAACAATAGAAATCAGTCATACAGACCTTTTAGGTTCAACAACACCTGGTTCCAATCACCAACTTGTAGAAATAGTGTCAAGTCCATATGGGCCTCCACAAGTAACTCAAACCTTTTACAAGATCTCAATCATAAATTTTGTAATTTAAGAAAAGACCTCATGAAAAAGAAGCAAAACTTGAACCAAGGAATGGAGGCCAAAATTAAAGAAATAGAGGAAGAAATCATAAAAATGGAATCACAGGAACATGATGATCATGGGAGTAGAGTCTTACAATCCACACTTAGATCTCTGTACAACCAATAGCAAGCTTATTTGAGGCAAAATACCACCTTTTGGGCCCAAAAGGCCTGGATGATGTGGCTACAAAATGGAGATCATAACTCCAGTTTCTTCCACCAAATCACTAGAGCACACAGACACCACAATAGAATCAATTTCATTAAGAAAGAGGGAAACCAGACAGTAACAGACTGGGAGGGAATTGAAGGGGAATTTGTTGGTTTTTACTCCAATCTTTGGAAGGCCAATGGGAGGATGAACACACAAGAACTTTTTGATGCACTACCAGATGACTTGCCTACCTTAACAAATGAACAAAGAAATAGCTTGACAATGCCCATAACTGAACAGGAAGTTCTGAAAACCCTCAACACAATGCCAAAAGGGAAATCACCTAGTCCTAAAGGGCTAAATGTAGAGTTTTTCAGAACTTACTGGGACATTATTGGGAAATCAGTCATAGGAGCAATCACACAATTTTTCAACAATACACATTTACCTACTAGTTGGAACAGAACATACATCTGTTTGATCCCCAAGAAACAGAATCCTCAAGTAGTCAAGGACTTCAGGCCAATTTCATTATGTAATGTGAACTACAAATTGATCACTAAAATCATGGCAAACAGAATCAGTGAAATATTACTCTTCATTGTGGGAGAGGAGCAGGCTGCCTTTATAAAAAACAGAAACATCTTTGATAATATTCTATTAACCCAGGAGCTTGCACACTCCTTAGAGAGGAATAGAATAGATCACCCAATGATGATATCCAAAATGGACATGGAGAAAGCCTATGATCTTGTAAGATGGGAGACTGTCACTGCAGTTTTAGCCAAAATGAAATTTCCAACTAAATGGATCGATTGGATAAGGGCATGTTTAGAAACCCCAACATATGCTTTTATCATAAATGGAAAATGTGGCCAATGGTTCAAATCTAAAGCTGGGATAAGACAAGGAGATCCTTTATCTCCATATATTTTTATCCTAATATCACAAGTTTTGACAAATATCCTCAACAAAGCCACCAAGATGGGCATGTTGAAGGGTGCCAAGATCAGCCCTAGAAAGGAGATAAGCCACTGTCTCTATGCAGATGACCTGTTAATCTGCTGTGAGGCCTCTAGAAGAAATGCCAGAACACTCACCCTTTGTCTAGAAGTATACCATAACCTCACCAACCAAAGAGCAAACCTAGACAAATCTGAGATATACTTCCCATCTTGGCTTAACATTAAATTGAAAAGGGCAATTACAAATATATTTAAGATAAAGAAAGGAGAATTTCCCTTTAAATACCTTGGAGCATGGACATCACCCTTTAAGGTACACATGAACAAATTCAATAACATCTTAGAAAAGGTGGACCAAAAGTTGACAACATGGAAGTTACTAAAGCTCTCCATGGCTGGTAGAGTGGCATTAGCTAAGGATACAATTACAGCTCTACCTACTTATACTCTTAGCACATATGCCTTATCTGATGCCTTGTTAGAAAAAATTAATCAAAAGGTTAGAAAGTTCATTTGGGGAGGAAACTGCAGTGACAAACCCCTATACCTAATCAACTGGAACACCTTGACAAAGGATAAAGCTGAGGGTGGTCTAGGGATAAAAGATTTAAAAACAATGAAGGTAGCCTTGCTCTCCAAACATATAATTGAGCTTCTGAACAAGAGTGGCAAACTATGGGTAGAGCTCATGATACACAAGTATGGGGAATTCAAGTTCTGGGAATAGAACAGAGGCAACAATATTTCATATTTGTGCAGCTCCCTTAGACAGGTAGCTTCAAAGATAAACATGTGTCTTGAACTTGAAGAAATTAGCAGGACCACCAAGATTGGAGAAATACCATGCCTTTTTGAAATTCCATTGCAAAGAAAACCCACCTTTATAAACATGAATTACTGCCTAACAAATCTGCAGGTACAACATTGCCTCAATGAAGATGGCAATTGGGATCAAGAGCTGGTAAGTGATATATTTGATCAAATGTTGGCACAAAAATTGGTAAGATTGCAGGTCAACCAAGAGGAAGAGGGAAACAAATGGAGATGGAAACAAGCCAAGGCTGGAAGATCTGTAACCTCAGTAATCTATGAAGAGCTAAGCAACAAAGAGGAGAGCACCAACTGGGGAAGATGGAAGGACATTTGGCACCTCAAAGTGGCCCCAAAAATTCAATACTTCCTGTGGAAAGTGTTTCATAGGAAACTACCAACAATTTCTCTACTGTACAAGAGAAGCATGAGTCCAAATGACCCCTGTCCCCTTTGCAATCTATCTGAAGAAACAATAGATCATCTCTTTGTCTCTTGCAGGTGGGCACAAAGGACCTGGACTGCTATGCAAAACAGGGGACTCCTGATAGGATTTAATCCAGTGGGAGGAGACTGGGCAGAGGGTTCATGGCTACAAAAATCTGAAGATGCAACTATAATAGCCTACTCCACCTGGTACATATGGAAAGGCAGGTGCAACAAGATCTTCAAGCAAAAGGTGTTTAACCCCCACAACATCAGCATCACAAGCATAACCATGGCAAGGGAGTTCTTCTATCAACAGCCTTCCATGGAGACAAGAGGGGAAGAGATAATTAGAAGACATATCCTCAAGGAACAAGACTACAGAATTTTCGCAGATGCTTCTTGGGATGAACAAGGTAAAGAAGCAGGAATAGCTTATATCATACTATCTAAACAGGGCACACTCTGTTTTGCAGGAATGAGAGTTAGTGAAGCTGAAACTCCCTTTGATGGGGAAATGAAGGCAATGCTTGATGGCTTAAACAGACTAGTGAAGGAGCAAGGAAGAAGTGCAGTGCTGTATACTGACAACATACAATTGTCAAGATTCTTTAAAGAAGAGAGGAATGCAGACGCAATTGGAGGAGATACTGGAAGAAGATGCAAAGCCCTTCTCACACTACTTGACTCTTGGGAGATCCAACATGTTCCCAGAGTGGAGAACTCAGCTGCAGACTATCTAGCCAAGTGGGCAAGAAGAACTGGGGAGTGTGAATCCTATGGTCAGATTGAGGAGATGCCTCACATAATCAGATTCGATTTAGAAAAACTTGTGTGTAATGATACTTTGCTATGTAGTTTAAGTTAGTTTCTAATGAAGCTCGTTAATTTACCAAAAAAAAAAACTACTTTATTTTCCTCTTACTTGTCCACTAGGTTATATTATGAGGGGTTAAATGTTTGAGCTTGTACCACAAAGTCTCTTGGAGCCATTGTGATAGCTCTTGGAAAAGAGCTTTTTTAGTAGGTGTTTGTTAAGGAATTTAGAGTTGAAAAGTACAATATTGAATGAATATATGTTTTTTTAGCTCTAAACTACATTACTTGTGCATTTGTGCTGACTTGTATGCTTTCATAATGTTTTACACCCGTTTGTAGTTGTTAAATGCTAAAACGAGTGAAGTATTTGTGCAACAGGTCACTTGAAGCAACACAAAAGAAAATATCACGATGCTACAACTTGACATCGCGATGTTTAATAGGGAGAGAGTGCCAAATCCACCTAGAAGGACAGATCGCGATGTTCTCCAGAACATCATGATGCAAAAGGAAATAACATCGCGATGTGAAATCATAACATCGCGATGTTTAAGATGAGTTGAAGGCAATTTTCACGCGAAAAGACAGATTGCGATGTCCGTTAGAACATCGCGATGGTATATTTATAGGGTTTCTCAAATGACCAAAAACATCGCGATGTCATTTCCTGACATGGCGATGTTGATTGCGCTGGGTATAAATAAGGAGAAATTAGTTAGGGTTTGGTATCTTTGCTGGGTGGCGGTTGCACGCGATAAGACTGATCCTGAGGGCAATTTCTAGCACCTTGGAGCTGGAGATTGTACATTTATGAGGGGGAACTTCTTATATCTTGTATTTAATGTTTAGAACTCTCTTTTAGTTAATTTATGGATATTTGTATGGAAGCTTTCTTTGCTATTGATGTATCTTATGTAATAGTAGCTTAAATACATTATTTAGGGTTGTATGGATGCTATGACATAAAACTTTTATTATGCTTGGTTTGCTTTGCTATCTTGATTGTGGATGTGCCTTTGAATCTCTCTCTCTTTATTCCTCATTAGTTGAAAGACAATGAGCATCTTTAACTTCAAGCACTATGAGAAATCTACCCTTGTAAGTAGAGTAGAGGATTAGGGTTGACGGAGTGACACCGATTTATCCTCTCACTGAGAAATCAGTAGAGGCAATTCCATGGTAGTGATAGAGTGTTGTCCTATAATGCTTCTAATGTACCGATAGAAATATGGACTTTAGATGCATGATCCTTAGAAATAACGTCCTGTAGGATGCACCTGGAGTGCACACAAGCATATCACTTTATCATTTATACACCCACATCCATGTTCTTGATAACACAACATCCCAAGGAGAAAACCCTAACAAGTCTAGCAATCCCATACAACCCTAGGTCATCCATTCTGAGAATTCACCCCCTTTAACCCTTTGTTCAACAACAACTCACTTACAACTAATCACAATCTCCAACATTACACATTCAACCTTTTTACTCACTCATTCATATGTAGAAAAATCTAATCTCCGTTCTCTAGGGATTTTGACCTGGTACTCACCGGTTTATTACTTGCGACCACGTACGCTTGCGTGCGGAAACTCGAGTGTTTGTACTCAAGTTTCCTGGTCAACACATTGAAAGTGATACTAAGCTATTAAAGTCAAGAGAACATGGCAATGGGTTATCTATTGTCTCTAGAGATTGTGAGTGTCACAAACATGGTCTCTAGGTGCCCATGGTGTTTCACAGGGGAATTTGACAAAATTATGTGCTAAGATAGTGCCCTATAAATAGAATGTGTCAAAGTTTTTCCTTAGGGCCTTCATCAATGTATACTAGACCTGAATAGATATTTGCAATGAATTTCACTAATAGCTACCTATCTCCACACTTAGGAGTTTGGCATAGATGCATAAATGGATAGGTAGCCACCCATCTCCACACTTAAAGACGTTCATTGTCCTCAATGTACTTAATAAATCTAAAATAAAATGAGCATGGAGAAAAGTGAACTAAAATTTCGCCGATTAATTTATTTTGCCACTTGAATTCCATGAATTGATCGCGTGGCAAATACCAGGGAATGTGGATTCATGTTCCATATCTGCAAGAGAGTGGAGATCATCATAACTCCACAAAATAGGAAATCATGAGAACCCAGAGAAAGTAAAAATAAAGATAAGTTTAGTAGGGAGGTGCCCTTGTTAACTACAACAATAGTGCACAAATAAAAGAGATAAGTCTGCATGACACAGAAAACAAGTAAAACAACACATGAAAATAAGTAAAGAGATATGTCTCAGTCCTCCATGAGGGGTTGAATATCTACTGGTGCCTCGGGTGATGCAGTGGCGGGTCCCTAAAATGGAGGAGGTACAAAGGGTGCTTGTCCTCTAATGAAGAGGGAGAGCTCGGTGAACTTGTCCCTTAACTGACGCTATTCCTCGAGGATTTGGATTCGTATCTGGCGCTGCTCAGTAAGGATAGTATCCTGGACTGTGCGGACCTCTAAAATCTGCTCTACCAAACTCGCAAGGCGACTCCAGAGATGGAGGGAAGTCGGCCAGCAAGCGATGGTGGGTCGGAGTCCTCAGATTCGGACTCGTGCTCATCGAAGCTCTTCAATGCCTGGCCGTCAAGGGTGTAACGGCTGCCTGAGTGCTGGATGAGCCCCTTCTGACAGAGCGTGTTCATCCCAAGTGTAGTGATAAGCTACATCCGTGGTGTACTCTCTATCTTGTGCTCAATGCCCATCCCGATGATTAGGCGGGTAATGTAAGGTCCCGCATTAACGACCTTGAGATGGGAGCTCTGTCCCTGGTGTGTTAATAGTCAGTGAGCACGTACCCCAGATGGATAGGCACTTGCTCAAAGATGTTGTAGAGCAGGAACCGGTCGGTGACAGTGACCACCCTGGTGCTATCATCATGACCTGCAATCATGCGACTGATAATAGTATAAATGTACCAATGCCGAGGCCAACCATCAGGGATGCCTTGTTGTTGCCATGGCACCCGCCAAGCTGTAGCCAATAGCGCGTGGAGAAGATGGTGTGCTCCAGGAAGGCAGTAAGGAGCTCACTGTACTCGTGACTGAAGATGAACTCGTGATCATAGAATCCCATATAAATAGCGAACTGAGTGTCGCTGATGGTCCACTGCTCCCCGTAAAGCTAAAATGATATTGCGGTGAGGCTCTGCTCCACCACGGCGCTCCGGTTGGCCTTGAAGGTGCTCAGCACCTCCAATGTAAGCTCCCTAAACACCTTGTGGTTTAGGGACAACACCCTGTCCCATCCACTGAAAGAGATCATCTCCCGAACGCGATCGACGATCCCAAGCTGACTGAGGACGCCCCAGTCAATAATACATGTGCATCTGAAAGGTCGGGTGGCGAGGCATATGTATCGATGGAAGAAACGCTCCTCGGTGAACTAGGGGGCGCCAGAGGATGAACCCTCTCTTATTCGGCGCCTTTTGTTTGTGGAGGCGGTCTTCTTCTGAGGCATGTCTACAAAACAATTGAAAGGGATGTCAAGGCATTTGAAAATATCATGAAATGGAAAGAAAATGCGTACTGTGGCATGTCTACATTCAGTCGCTTTACACAAGCTTTAGGATTCAATTTCATAAACCCCATAACATTCACAACAATTTATTCTCATTTATTTTTAAGATCCTACAATAGCCTGTTGAACAAGCACTCAACTTTCTCACAAAGCAATGCTTGCAGATTGCTTTGCTCCTCCCTATCACAGCAGCAAGACGGACTTCAGAATTCCGGTTTGTCTAAATTATACCATGTGCCACAGCAGTGAGAATAGTATTGACCTGATCCTGGTCCAAGTCCTGAGGAAAGATTTCCTTATAGACATACCCAAATGTCTATGAGTTGCATGTTTCAAAGTAGGAGACTCCTACTATAACATACTGAGTAGCAATTATGCAATCAGCTCCATCCATTCCATTCAGGGGATTTCAATTAGTGCTATCTTTGCAATGACTTGTGATGAGGTATGCCTTGTTTCATCTACAGATGGTGATCCGGGCTTTCACAGTTTCACTGAAGATTCAATATTGACCCATCGTAGGGTTGACTCTTCGTTCTTCACAGCATCATTGGCATCCAATGAATTCTCAACACTAGCAAGCCTTTTTGATTCTAGTGGCTTTTGGTCTTTTGATAACCCAACAAACAAGGAGAGTAGTGCTTGCTCGGTGGGATCTGGGATCTGATGCAATATTGCGCCGCCGCGCTTCCCCAAATCCATGAGGTCTCGGTGAGGTTTGGATCCAGGAAGATATTGACGACTTGCTATGCGACCTTGGGGAACCATGGAAAGAAATCATAGCCTCTTCTGAGTATCTTAAGGAGTATGATAGCGCGATTGTGGTCTTCTTCTTCATCCACTTTCTCTAGTGACAGTAGGGACAATGAACTCCGGCGTCTTTTGAGTTTGGCCAAGGTTTGGTTGTCGGGCATTGGGGTTTCATCGGTTGGGCGGTGCGAGAGTGCAGAGAGCCCTTTGGGTGGCTCAGTATCGCAAGGGAGCGGGAGGTCTCAATGGTGCGGTGGCATTCTATCAACAGTAGCGGCAGAGGGGTGTCGTGGAGTTGATCTTAAGCGGTAGTACGGTTTTCGGACGGAGTCAATCCTGTATCCGTCGGCAAAGCCATCAGAGACAACAGGGTCAAGTCTACGATCGAGAATACCTCTTTTTCCTCTGTCTCACTTTTTCTTTTATTTTATGAATCAGAATTTAGAAGGGAGGAGCTTTATCTCCTTCAATTTTTTTTGGCCGCTATCTTTTCTTCTGCCCCCCCCCCCCCCCCCTCTCCCCTCCCCTCCCCTCCCCCAAGATCCAAACTCCTTTTTTTAATAACCAAAGAGTATCTTTTTGTTGGAGCAGTTCGCGATCGCAGGGATCACATCCTCAAAGCGTAGACCGGGTCGTGAGCAACGAAATGATAATATCAATTTTTTTAAATATATTTTACTTTAAACTTTGAAGTAACATGATGGACGACCAGATAATATTAAATTTTTTTTATATTTTGTTTTAAATTTTAAATTAATACCATGGGATAGAGATAAACCGGGCCGCCAAGGATAAGATCAAATTTGAATTTAAATTTAATTAAATTTAATTATTTTATTTTTCTTACTTAGGGATTTGCATTCTTTGATAATTTTGGCGCCTTTAGACCGCCTCGGGATATGTTCTTGGTCCACATCAAGATTTGCATTTTTTTTGGATTTGCCTTGGGATTTGTTCCCATGGATTATCTTATGATTTTTTTAGAATGCCTTGAGATTTATATTCTTGGACATCTTGGAATTTGAGATTGCCTCGAGATATGTGTTCTCAGTCTATCTTGAAATTTGAGATTGCTTTGTGATATGTGTTCTTAAACTATCTTGAGATATGACTGGATAGATATTTTTTATTTTAAATTAAAATATTTTAATTTCAACATATTTCATTTGACTTTAAGAATCATAATATTTCTTTATTGACCCCTTCAAATATTGGCATATGATATTTTCAATACATATATTTATATATATGAATTTTTATACCAATGTTTTTAAACCCGGACCGGACCGGCCGGTCGGATCGGTAAAACAGGGAACCGGCCATCAGTTCGGTTCGGTTTTATATCAAATGTTGACCAACAATTGAACCGATCAAACCCACCCGGAACCGGTGAACCGGCCGGTTGAACCAGAACCACAAAAAACCCAGTTTTTTTTTTTTTTCAATTTCACTTAACATTAGCCAAAAAGCCATGAAAAATTTAATCTCTATCAAAGCCCAACTCACTTTATAGTAACCACCTCCTCTCCTTTGCTCTCCACAACCGATGTGGGACTAAAACTTATGCAAATAAAATACCAATGGTTCTCTTTCTAAACACCCTCTTATTTCTATCTAATTACATCCAACCCAATCATAAAATATATAATTAATATTTGCCAACCCTCTCTCTCTCTCTCTCTCTCTCTCTCTCTCTCTATATATATATATATATATATATATATATATATATAATTTTTCTATTTATTATGTTTATCTATCTTATTACTTTGATCGATTTATTCATTCATTTTTTAATTAAAACTATTTAGAAAAACTCTAAAACAATATATCTAATATATATATATATATATATATATATATATATATATATATATATAGGGATGATCTTGTATCGTACGTGGATTCATTTCATTTCCGCCATTTGGCCCCTTGGAGTATTTTTTTTCATGGATGGGAAGATCGCTAAAAATAAGCTACCTGTCAATTTTCATACAATTTGGTAGCAACCGCTTTGATCCTCCCACTTAGCGTTGAAATTCGGATCGCTCGATTCCTACAAGTTTTGATCCGTTAAGATGAAGACCCTACAAGTTTCCAAATTGTATGAAAATTGACAGACTAACTTATTTTTCGATGATCTTTCCATCCGTACGGGTTGAAAATTGTTCAAACATGCTCCAGGGGCCAGAATCAGCCAAATGACAGGAATTTATAATTTCACGGACAGAATCAAAGTCAGATATATATATATATATATATATATTTATATATATATTATTTATTTATATTTATATTTATATATTTATATATATGACGTCATCCGGTCAGACCGACTGACCCATGACCCAGTTGTGAAGCCGATTCGCCTTCCGGTCCGGTTTTAAAAAGGGTTAAAGCCATTTTTGGTCCTTGAAAACGGGACCAATGTTCATTTCCATCCCAAAATTCAAAATTTGTTCAATATGGTCCCTATGTATTGCATATTTTGATATTTTGGGTCCCTATATATTCCGTATTTTGGCATTTTTGGTCCCTATTGTTGACGTGGCGGTCATGTAGAATACCAATGAAATGCATATAATCTTTTTAATATTATGTTTTGGTCGTTATTTTGCTGATGTGGAGTGATAACTGGCAGTATATGCCGAACGGTTAAGAATTTATATTTAAGGGACTAAGATCGTAGGAGAGTTATTATCCAAGACATAAATATAAGACACGCCTATTTTACATGGAAAACCCCGTAAATCCGGGGAAAAAACCACGGGCCTCGCTGAGGAGGCAATTCACTATGCACAAGTTGGGCACGATATTTAGGATCCTCTAGGAGAGGAATACAACAGTTCCGAGGAACAAGAGTGGGCGGCTCACCGGTCGGAGCCTGTCGGAGATATAGAAATCAAGAAGACTAGAATATATATCACCGGGGTTCAGCAGAGAGGGAGAGCGATTTGGCTCGGCCTTGAAGATGGTCGGATTTTAAGGACACCATTCGGTCGGATCGGATTTGATTTGGGTCGGATTTGACTTGGGTCGGATTTTATTCCTCAACCGAGAAAAAGAGAAAGAAAATCGTCGCTCAATCGAGAAAGAGAGAAAGGAAATTGTCGACTCAGAGTTTTCTTCTTTTCTGAGAGTTGCCCTTCTTTTCAAAGTTGCCCTTCTTTTCTGAGAGAGAAAATCAGAGTTGTCCTTCTTTTGAGAGAGAGAGAACCAGAGTTCATTGAGCACACATTCACCCTCTTTTCCTCATGGTCCAAGAACCTCCTCCTTTTATTAGCTTTCATAACTTAACCCTTAAGAAATCCAAGGCGGTGGAGAACAAAGGCGGTGGAGAACGCTGAGTCAGAGGCGGTGAAGAGATTGGGATTTTATTGTGACACTTTGCAAATTAACCCTTATATTTTGGGATAATTATATCATCACCATATCTTTATCTTCCTTCACCCATATTCCCTATATCATTATAAACGCCACGTGTCGGCATCTTATAGGTTTAACCATTTTACCCCATATCATTACTCCCCCCCTTAGTACACTTGCGTCTGAGCCCGAACTGTGGCCGGGTCATTCCCGGACACAAGTTGACTCGGAAAGCTAAGTGTTAAGCGGGGTCGGTTGGGTTGGTTGTAGCTTTGGAAAGAGAGGGCGGGGTGGAGAGACTCGAAATAGAAGTGTGTACACTCGGCCCCATGAGGGGATTTTGAGATTGAAGAGAGCGACCGAATTGAATCTGCCGAGCCCTGAAGAGGGCGGCTAAACTGAATTTGCCGAGCCCTGAAGAGGGCGGCCTAGGTTGAGCCCAAAGAGAGTGGGACTTTGACGAGCGAAGTGGCTCGGCCCTTGAGGGACTTTATGAGCTAAGAAGCTTGGCTATTCGGAGGGACTTTGAACGAGCCATTGGGCTCGGCCCCGCGGGGGGACTTCAAATGAGCTGAGGAGCTTGGCCCTGAGGAGGGTTTTGTGCGAGATTTTTGTCTTGGCCTTAGATTGCTGCCTTGGCCAGAGATTTTTGCCTCGGCCTTAGATTTCTACCTTGGCTCGAGATTTTTGCCTTGGCCTTAGATTTTTGCCTTGGCTCGAGATTTTTGCCTCGGCCTTAGATTTTGAGCAAGTTGGGGGACTCGGCCCTTGAGAGGGACTTTGTACCTCGTTGTTTCCGAGTGCTTCAATGTTTCAGAGGGATTTTTGTCTCATGGGACTTTAGCCCCGAAGGGTCTTTTGCCCCGTGCTAGAGGATCTTTTGCCCCGGAGGGACTTTAGCCCTGTTTTAGAGGATTTTGCGCCCAATGGGTCTTTAGCCCCGAAGGGACTTTAGACGAGTCGAAGGACCCGGCCCTGAAATGGGATTTTGAACGAGTCGAGTGCGCTTGGCCCCGCGGGGGGACTTTAAGTACGAGCGCTTGGGCTCGGCCCCTTTGGAGGGACTTTGAATACGAGCAAGTGTGCCCGGCCCCGCGGGGGGACTTTGACATCATCCAGTTTGCAGAAGGACCAAATTAACAATCTAGAAAGTCTTCCTCTATGTTCAGCGGCTAATAGTTTCGCCTTTGCAGATCAGTGCCATTATTTTGTTGATTAATGTGGAGTTTTCCTTCTTGATAGTTTTGTAAATGTCCCAAGTTGTGTAGTTCACACTATGGCATGCAGCTCATGAATTTCTGAACAATTAAATCTATGACGCCCTAACAGTTGGATGAAATTGTTATTCAAAGGGTGAGGACGATTTTCTTGGTTGCTTCTGATAGCTTTGAATGCTTTGATGTCTCAATGTTGTAACTGTTCTAAGGTTATCTCAATGTTTCTTGCTGGAAAGCATATCCACAGCTCTCCAATTCAAAATTGTATATAGTAGCATCTTTGCTGCAACATTGACTAGCAACTCGAGATAGCCTTTTGCAAACATCATATAAACGTAAAGAACCCTTTATGATATAAAACAGAAACAGAATGTATAACTGTTAAATTTGCTACTGGATATCAGCCTCCTACTTGTTTTTATTAATGCTAGGATGTCATGGACCATCTCTTAGAAGGAGGTTGATCATGTTGTTGAATCATGTACATATTTTTGAACTCATATTGTAAGGGAAATTTAAAACCTCTAATGCTCGGCTCTAAAAAGAGACTTTAGTTTAGCCATTGTTGACGCAACTTTTTGATCAGTTTTTTCATAAAAATCGGGCAAATTGATGAAGTATATCGGATTGCTACGGATTGCTAATTAATGAATTGCATGATTCAAGGCTTTGATACAGAAACCTTAAGCTTTAATAGCTTGACCAAATTTTATGCATCAGATGGAAGATCTAGAGGAGCTAATGGTAGACTCAGATGTTCAACCTGATGATTCCACTTTCAAGTCGCTAGGGTCTATTTTGATCAAGCATGGAGCTAATTCAAAGAAAACGGTTAACAACAGGAACAAATTGGAATTGATCAGGAAAAATGATTGGTGAAATTTCATCTTCAAGACTATTAAGACTGTTTATGGACAAGTCAAGAGATTCCAATGAGTGTCCATGTTTCTCACAAACTTGAGATTCTAATTGATGGAAAAGGTGAGAATTCAGTTGATCTTGATGGAAATTCCAAAGCAATTATCTTACTGAAATAGGATCAAAATGCACCCTTATTAGTTGTTTTCAGGCCTGTGGATGGCAGAACCTATCCTATTGTTGCTCAATTGGTAAATCAATTCTAGAGATCTCCCTACAAGTTGGGTTGATTTGTTCAACTAGTTGGTCATTAATCTTGCGCACAGCAGTAGCTGAAGAGATTCCGAGCAACTTGCTCCTATTAATTGGTAATGGCATCATCTTTAGGAAACAACGCACCGACTTGGTCAGCTATAGTTGACATAACTTTTTGATCTGTCCCCACAGACGGCGCCAAACTGTTACGGCTAAAAACCGGCGTCGCCATTAGGATTGACACCGATCTAGCCGAACGGTTAAGAATTTATATTTAAGGGACTAAGATCGTAGGAGAGTTATTATCCAACACAGAAATATAAGACACGCCTATTTTACGTGGAAAACCCCGTAAATCCGGGGAAAAAACCACGGGCCTCGCTGAGGAGGCAATTCACTATGCATAAGTTGGGCACAATATTTAGGATCCTCTTGGAGAGGAATACAACAGTTCCGAGGAACAAGAGAGGGCGGCTCACCGGCCGGAGCCTGTCGGAGAAATAGAAATCAAGAAGACTAGAATATACATCACCGTGGTTCAGCGGAGAGGGAGAGCGATTTGGCTCGGCCTTGAAGATGGTCGGATTTGGAGGACACCATTCGGTCGGGTCGGATTTGATTTGGGTCGGATTTTATTCCTCAACCGAGAAAGAGAGGAAGGAAATCGTCGCTCAACCGAGAAAGAGAGAAAGGAAATCATCGACTCAGAGTTTTCTTTTTTTCTGAGAGTTGCCCTTCTATTCAGAGTTGCCCTTCTTTTCTGAGAGAGAAAATCAGAGTTGTCCTTCTTTTGAGAGAGAGAGAACCAGAGTTCATTGAGCACACATTCACTCTCTTTTCCTCATGGTCCAAGAACCTCCTCCTTTTATAAGCTTTCATAACTTAACCCTTAAGAAATCCAAGGCGGTGGAGAACAAAGGCGGTGGAGAAGGCTGAGTCAGAGGCGGTGAAGAGATTGGGATTTTATTGTGCCACTTTGCAAATTAACCCTTATATTTTGGGATAATTATATCATCACCATATCTTTATCTTCCTTCACCCATATTCCCTATATCATTATAAACGCCACGTGTCGGCATCTTATAGGTTTAACCATTTTACCCCATATCACAATATATTTTATATTCTTTGGGTTAGTGCGATGCTTAGTATTCTAATAGTAGTTGGTTTGAGTCTTATTTAATTGTTCATGTACTTGATGGAAATGTTTCTTATCTTAAATCATAATGTTACCTAACCAACCTTCTAATAAATCATTAGTGGTATGTGCATATTGTGTTATTATATTTCTTCAATTTGTTAATAATCATTGATGCACTTCAATGATAATATTTGCCGCACTATATCTCGTGTTTCTATTTAGAAAGGTAACTATTAAGTATTAAAAAAAATAGAGATTGAATAAATTAAGTTTTGTTTTAGGGTTTGTGCTAGTTTACAGACTTGAGTAAATTAAGTTTTGTTTTAGGTTTTGTGTTTGTTTTAGGGTAATTGTTAATTATCCAAAAACTAATGATAAGTTAACGGTCTTATTTTTAAGGGCCTATTTGCACCATTTTTAAGTACCATTGGATGATCTTTGTGCTAAAGATGACCTATAAAAATTTATATGTACATTCCTGTGAAGTATGAGGGGGCTTTGTATGCCTTTTGCCATTAAAATCATAATGTATTTAGTATTTGACTTCCCTCCCATATATGATTTTTTATTGTTTTATTTTTTATATTGTTTTTTAAATGGTTAACATTGGATAGATACAACAAGTCAAAACTAATAGAATCTAGGCGATATACTCCTTTAATTGTTTTCTATTTATCAATCAGAAAATAAAGACAGGTAAGCGAAAGGGTCATTTGGCAACTTTTGGAACCGCTGGCCGATAAACTCCAGTTTGAGAATTGCTTCTTATCGCTCACACACCTATTGATATCCATGGCGAGCTCTCAGTGCTGCGAGAATCCGCCGACTTTGAGCCCTTCCTGCGGAGTAGGCTCAGTGGTGCAGGACTTTGGGGGACTCAGGGCCTACGTCTCGGGCGACCCGGAGTCCAAGCGCGCTGTTCTCCTCGCCTCTGACGTCTATGGTATGATTATCGTAATCCCTGAGAATTTCTTCAAATTTTAATCGTGGGAATTCTGCGGAGCTTCTTCTGCCATCTTTCATCCTTTTGAGAGCTTGAATTAGTATTTGATTTCTCTTCAAATCTGTTTCCAGGGTTTGAATCGCCCAATTTGAGGTATTGTCGATCACTCTCTTTGAGAAATTCTTGTAGTGTTTTGCTTTTTAGAGTTTTGATTTGGATCTTAAGATGTTTCCTTTCATGTTTCAGTAAGCTTGTTTTGCTTTGGATCCTTAATATGGCCTCTTTGATTCAGGAAAGAGAGAAGTTGAGGTAGGGAGAGAAAATGAGTGGAGAAGTAGAGAGTGGGAGAGAGAGCAATTGGTGGAGTCGTGGAGTTGAGAAAGCAGAGCACAATTTAGGGCAATAACATGTTCTAAAATTTATAAACCATTGAACAGTTCTTTCAAAATCTCTTGCAAATAGCAACTTTCACAAGTTGGCTACCACACTCCCTCTCAAAATGAGAGATTGAGGGATTGAAACATGTCTGAAGCATGCCTCTACCAAATAAAGAGTGGATTGTCCATATTTATCAAATAAATAAATAAATAAATAAAAAATCTCCTGCAAATTTTATTATACACATATATCAAGGAAATTTTTCCCCAAGATTTTTCAATTTCTTAGAGTCTGGTTCATGACATGGTGGGACAACTATTCTTTTTTCCTTAATGCAAGCAATCTGCCATTTTTCTTTTGTGGCACTTTGTGGTACATTTTTGGAGTTGCTTATAGCTGTACATTTTAATATAGGAAAATTGCAGACAAAGTTGCAGCCTCTGGTTTCTTTGTTGTGGTTCCTGATTTCTTTTTTGGGGAACCCTATGATGCTAATAATGCTGAAAGGCCTCTTTCAGCTTGGTTACAAGCACATACACCGGTCAGTTTTGCTTTTTTACTTTTCACTTTTAATGGTTCTTTTCATGCATCATTTTATTCTTCAACATTACGTACTATGAAGGTAGATCCGATATTATTAA
Organism: Dioscorea zingiberensis; assembly: GCA_026586065.1. NCBI lineage: Eukaryota > Viridiplantae > Streptophyta > Magnoliopsida > Dioscoreales > Dioscoreaceae > Dioscorea > Dioscorea zingiberensis. The sequence goes on along the minus strand of CM048819.1, from coordinate 33,196,440 downwards.
ACTACATGTGAGAGACTAAGTTACTTCTGACAACTATAGATGGTGTTTTATTCGATATGACATTATTCTGATAAAGTGGCTACTTTTTCTAAATAAATATAGGGCATTCGATAAGTAGAGTGAGTAATGATTACTGATATTTCCTTTACCTAAACTTTACTCTGACTATATTCATTAGTCTATGATAGGGTGGAATTTGGACGGACACGTGGCCTCAATCCGGACCTATATGTGTAAGGATCTAACACACCGATCTAGAGAATTCCAATCCTAAGGCGTCCACCCCGTTAGTGGTAAGGCTGATGGCCAGGTCAAATAAAGGAAAAGATACCCTGGCAAGGATCGGGGCGGAGGAGTAGGGCGGAGATCGACGGTGCGGATCATGGAGATGATAAAGGCAAAGCCCGGTAATTGCTCAAGGAGAGCTGATAAAAAGAGGGGGAGATGAGAGACAAGGTATGCTATTTTTCTTCCTCTGAAGGATTATAGCTAAACTCTTACCCCTCTAAACCAAGCCCCTCCCTTCTAACTTGAGCGTCAGAGTCTTCCTAGGCGACGAGGTCGCCCCAAGTTCACTGTTTCTTGTTTCAGTGTAGGTTGTTGTCATCTTCCTAGTGGGGGTTGCGATTCCACCTTTAAACAAATTTAATCGTTGATCAAGAGACCAATTCTCATCTTGAGGGAAAACCGGTTTTGTCATCAATAGTTTGGCGCCATTTGTGGGGACCGAACAAAAAGTCAAATGTCCACCACAAGGAAGTCAAAGCGTAACTAGAATGCAGGACAGGGGACTGGAGTCTCAAGTGGCTCCCTACACACCAGAGGAGCTCCACCGACCCTTGGAGGAACACGACAAACCCTTGAAGAAGCGCCACATGCTCCTGCTCAAGAAGGAGTTCCGGCCAATGGTCGTTACGAAGTGTTAGAGCGAAGGATTGAAGAATTGGCTCGGATCGTGCAAGCGGCGGAACGTCATATCCCACAAGTCACCCCTCTAGATGTTGTTCCACAACCGACCGACAGTCGCAAAAGATCTGTTGTGCAATCGTCCGGGCGCTAAGCACGATCCCGAGAGAGGAGCCCAAGTGTCACACCCTCGTCAGAAGGCTTGGATTCACCCAGATCACGACGAGGGCGAAGGTTCCACTGAGAGCGAAAGACCCGGGGAGAAAGGAAAACCGTAGCGTCGTCGTCTGACAGCTTGGCGTCACCCTAACCACGACGGTGACATCGCTGACCTCAAGGAACCCGTCGTCGTACCCCCCTGACCGACAAAGACCGAGTCTTGCAACATGTTCCCCCAGTTAATGTCTTTGTTCATTAGGGAAATTTGGGAAGCCCTGTTTCGTGATAATTTTTGGCCACCCAACATCTAGCCTTACGACGGCTCCACCGACCCAATCGAACATTTAGAAACCTATAGCTCTGCGATGTTGGTCAATCGAACCATTGAGGTCGTAATGTGCCTAGGATTTCTTATGACGCTTTTTGGCATTGCACACGCTTGGTTCCAGAGCTTTCCCCTTGGAACTATCGACAGTTTCAAGCAGTTGACTAATCTTTTTCTCAACTACTTTGCGAGCAGTTGAAGGTTGAAGAAGAACACAATTACGTTGATGAGATGCAAACAACGAGAAGGGGAAAGTCTGCGTCAATACATTTACCGCTTTATTGCGGAAACCATAAGTATTGTCAAGTTTGACTCGGCCAGAGCCGTAGCGGCTATAATGGGAGGACTCTGCAACTGTCCTTTTCGCGACGCCCTCACAAGAAGGATCTCAAAAAATTTTGATGAGCTCTTCTCCCGCGCGAAGAAATACATCAGCTCAAAATAAATTTGAACAGGTTGGGAAGAAGAAGCTCGTCAGAAGACGAGGGAGGTCCGGAAGGGAGAACCACAACACTATTACTACAAAGAATCATAGCAAAAAGAGCCCATGAAGGAAAAATCCACGGAGAGAGGAGGATGCAGGCCGAGAGGATCGGCCCCAATTCAGAGAGCAAAGGTCCCGACATCGAGAACCAAAAGGGCCGATGGCTAAGTTTAATGACTATTCCCCTATGAACTCATCTTTGGAAAACATCTTGATGCAGATTCAGGAGTAGAAGATCCTGAAACCTCTCGAACCCCTGAAGACCCCAACATCAAAAAGGAACTGCAAGAAATACTGCCGCTTCCATCAAGCGTTGGGACATCTCACCGAAGACTGCGTCCAACTAAAAGACGCTATAGAAGACCTCATCCGAGATGGAAAGCTCGACAAATTCTTACTGAAGAACCACGAGACAGAGAAGCCATCGTCCCCGAAGCTGGAACTCCCGCCCGCCAACTTCATCCAAATCATTGTGGGCGGCCTAGAATGCGGAGGAGAAAGCTCATCGTCAATTAAGAACTATGCCTGAATGATAGGGGTTGTCCAAGGACCACTGTCCTTAAAGAGGCTCCGACCCTCCCAGCAGATAAGTTTCTTAGTCGACGACCTCCGGGGCATATATCACCTACACGATGATGCCTTTGTCATCACTGTAACTATCGGAAACTTTGGTGTGAAAATAGTACTAATGGATATCGGGAGCTCAGTGGATGTTATCTTCTAGGACACATTCGAGCATGTGAACCTGGGAGTGGAGCATCTACAATTAGTGAAGTCCCTTTTGATAGGCTTCCCCAAAAGCCATATCCAACCTGAAGGCACTGTCGCACTTCCTCTAACCCTCGGAGATACACGCCGGGCATCGACGGCCATGATCAACTTCCTGATTGTTCATTGCCCTCAAGCTACAACGCAATATTAGGGAGACCGGTGATCAATACGTTTAGAGCAGTACTGTCAACCTACCACATGATGGTGAAGTTCCCGACGGAGAACGGTTGTGGAGGTCCAGAGGTCGGAGGTGGGTCTAGGATGATGACTAGTCACACCAAAAGTAGGACGAAACTGATGCTAACTTGGGGAATGTTGATTAAGGGAAGAAGTTCCCTCACTGGACTCATGGACCCATTGTTCAGTGATTCATGGACCCATTGTTTACCTTTGCTGAGATTGTCTATCTTAATTGTCAATTGGGTGACCATGTTCGTCAAAGAATCAAATTTTTGTTTTGTGTCCTGCAGGGATTGGGTTAAGGCATCGAGGCATTGAGATGTCTCTTTTATCATATTGGTCCATTCTTTGTTCGAGGTCCTTGAGTGTCATGATGGTGGGAAATGATATAATAAGGTTTAGTAAAAGGGAAATGCCGAGATATAAAACCCACCTGAGATGTTAACTTAAAAAAAAAAAAGTCCTTTTTGGCTTCCCAACAACCAATCCAAGCGGGCCCTACCTTGATTAAAAGATCTTGAACCCAAGCATACACTAGTGCTTTAGACTTTCAAGGACGAACCAAATCACTTAAAAACTACCTGAACCTAGCACCACACACTACATGCTTTTCATATAACCAATGATTTAACCATGAATTCAAAATGATGTTCTGTAATCCCCAAACATCTTGTATGAACAATGAGTTCAAATGTCTAATTGAATTTAATCTCAACTACTATGCTGAAACATTAAATATCAGTTTCACTAACCATCCCGGCACACTGAGCATTCAAAATGAATTAAAAACAACTCATAGTGAAAGCTACCAACCCACCCCTCCAAGCATTCAATTTGAATTAGGAAAAAAAAACCTCATCACTAACCCAATCAAACCAGCCACCAAGCACTCAAATTGAATTAAAAAAAAAGAACATCTTATCACTTTCACAATCAATCCCAGTCACCAAAATCTCCCAAAAGTCTCACATATTAACCAGCAGAAAAACTTATCACTATCAGGAATTCAAAAGATAGTGAATTTCAACAGTTTACAGTATGTCCATCAGCTGTTTACATAATTCAAAAGTAAAACAAACAAGGAATCATATGGATAATCTACAATTCTTAAGAAAAACAAAAGAATTCAAGGAACTAAGTTGAAGTACCAAAAGCTTGAGAGACGGACAGAAAGAGGCAAAAGGAGATGGATCTCCCTTTGGAGTCTATCCAAGGGAGTCATGAGCTTGATCTAAGACAAGAAAACACCATCTACTAATTCGGGGTTTCTTAAAGATGAGGTAAATTGCGAAAAGGCCCCCTAAATAAGGATATTTATAACTGTATCCATACTGAACCTATAAAATTCAAAATTACAAAAAAGAACCATCTAACTAAAAAATTTACAAAAATTACTCAATTATGAAAGAAAAAAATAACAAAGTAAAATAAAAGTGCAAGGTATTACATGCATTTTCCTGCAAATTTATTGAAGTTTAATTTTTTTTTTTTTTAAAAAAGAAAAAAGCTGATGCTTGATGGTTCTGAACTTTTAGGTGTAGACTCATTTACAAAGTATTCAATAGAAGATTATTACTATGTCACATCCAGGCATGCCTAGGCTCATATGGTTGCAAAACTTCTAATGTTGGAGTTAAAATTAAAATATCTTAGGCTTTGGTTTTCTCTTTTTTAAGTCTTTGATGGTAGTGGATTTATCTACACTTTTCCTCCCATTAACTTCATTTTCATTGTGAGCATCATATTCAATTATAGACATTTTTCATTTGCTTTTCAGCAAAAGGGTTTTGTAGATGCAAAATCAGTTATTACAACATTGAAACGTAAAGGCTTAGCTGCAATTGGAGCTGCAGGCTTCTGCTGGGGAGGTGCGGTTTGTCCTCATTTAATTACCTTACCATGAGATTGGCATTATATGTATAATTCGTTTAGTTCGTATGAATTATATATGTATATATGGTCATTTCGTCCATGATAATGTCTTTTCGAGGAAGTTAATATTTTTTAATAAACTTTCAGCAAAGGTGGTTGTTGAATTAGCTAAATCTGACGAGATCCAAGTCGGTGTGCTTCTGCATCCTTCATTTGTTTCTGTTGATGATATAAAAGGTAAATACTTTCATACTAAGCTTTATTAGAATACATACATTTTATATGAGATCCTTCTATGATATGCTGACCTTTTCGACGATTGCACCCCCCCCCACCCCCACCCCCGGCGAAAAAAAACCTGTTTTTATGGTTCATAAAGTTTGCCAGTTATTTGTGAATGATGATTTTCAGAGGTTAATCGCCCAATCGCTATACTTGGAGCCGAGGTTGATCATCTTTCTCCACCTGCACTGTTGAAACAATTCGAAGAAATTTTATCTCAAAAATCTGGGGTAACTCTCTTGTAGTAAGATTTTTCATGATTTTTTCCCTGCATTCTACTTTGATCTAATTGTGGATGGGGGCAATAAAAGATGGGCCAGGCCATGCTGAGCCAGTGCAGGGCTACTGCTCATGCCACTGGCCCAGTATGTGCACTTGTACATTCCTAATAGTTGATCTGGTATTGTCTTTTCATGCAATGAGAAAATGATGAAAAAAAAAAGTTGATGTTCCTCAGCGCATATTTGGAAATTCAGTTCATGCTAGGCCATCAACTCTGTGTGTGTGTGTTTTGAAAGAGTGATGGCATCAAGTTGACTAGTAGAATTCTTTTTTCATTGCTCTGAATGAATATGGAAGTGGACAACAAAATTGAATATATGAAGTTGAAATTAAAATAATACCTAAAGAAGTAAATGTTTCCACGAAAACCTGTGTAGTTGCTGACTGTTGAGTTATGTTCCACTTAAGTTGGTCGTGTGCTGCTGTTTTATTTTCTTCTTATATACTTCACAGATTGATAGCTTTGTGAAGATCTTTCCTGGTGTTGCTCATGGATGGACTGTTCGCTGGAAAGTTGATGATAACTTCGCAGTTGAGAGTGCTGAAGAGGCTCACAAGAACATGCTGGATTGGTTTCTTAAATACATCGAATAATATCATCTCCTACAATGAGGGAATGACTTGTGATATGGACATCTAGAGTTGGTAACGAAATACTTCCTGGGGGCTGTTTAACTCTTGAACCGAACGTAATCATATCCCTTGTGTGCACATCTTTTGACATCCCCATCCAAGAGGGATAGGAACACAAAGTGTCCAAACATTCTTTGAGTATGCTGTTTTGTGTGAAATTTGCAAGCTATTTTTAAAGCAAGAGCTTTTAAAAAGAGTTGCATATAAAAACTATAATTTGGAGCCTCTACTTAAGAACCTTGGTAATAATAAAATAATATATGTTTTAACATTTTTTCTCTTATCTGTGTTGTTCTATTTTTGTCTTTTTGTTTTGATTCAGATTTCATTGATTAAAAAGCCCTTTTTAGAGAGTAAATCAAATAAAAGAAAAAATAAAAAACAATTTATTTATCTTATGTGTTGGAAGTGATTTTGAATGATTGGTTTGTGTTGATTCTGTTTCAGGCTTATGAAACAAATATGTTTTGAGTATCTCCCTTAATATTCCATTATGTATTAGCAACACTGAGGCTGTTTCGCTACTATTATATTCTATAGTAATGGTTCCATACAACATTATATAGAAAATTACATTAAAGGCTATTTGGTAACAACTTTTGTAGGGAAAATTACTATGGAATCCTTGGATTCCATAGTAATGTGGAAAAGAGGTGCAACCTTTTTTTTTTTTTTTTAAGTTCCTGTGGTTTTTGGGACTCATTCCTCTTTGAGCTGTCTTATCCTGGGGAGCCTCTTATTGTACGTGTCATACAAATAATAAAGTGATGAGATAGGAATGTCAAAACAACGAGTAGTGTATGACCTAGCTAAGTATTAGATTTGTCTCAACTCTTGTTCATTCAATCAAGTGAAATAGTGATTGGAGCTAATCTATAGTTAGAATCTATCTAGAAAACAATGGATCAAGAAAGGAGAGATTTGGGAAAAAACTCAATTGGACGAAACCAGGGTTGAATGTCTTCTTGACTTGTCTAAGGATGCTCATCTATCATAGTAGATCCATGGTTGGGGTATGGAAATGAGGGTTGGAGAACTTCTTACTCTATATATAGACTTATAGTGCTAGAGATACTTTCAAGTTTAGTAGAAGTCAAATAAGTAAAATGATTTACTTCTTGCATGCTAGAGAATGCAATGTCTCTATACCAAATTTGCATGCTACTTGGATTAGTGCGTGCTAGAGAGAATATAGTTAGATGCATGAATCTACAAAGAATTGTCTTTCACTTTATCAACTTGGGTAAAAGACAACTACTGTAATTTTTCAAGCTATTGCTCCTATCTTTTTTATGTTCTCCTTTATTTTCTTCAAATATGTACACTTTGCACCTTTTTTTTCCCAAAATGTTCATTCCTTATTGTAATGCTTTCAAACCATTTTTTTTTCAATGAGAGCCATTCCGATAATTAAAAGCTCACTTGTTCCCTACTGCTATGTTCTTCACACTTGTTCTAAGAATTACTTGAAATTAATGTGATTCATACTCTAAATCTATTCTACAACGCATATATATTTTTTTAAGTACATACAAATTAAAGTAAAAAAAAAACTGAATAAAAATTTATGAATTCTACTTGCAAGCATCTAAAATTTAGATGACCTTTTTAAAGCTTGAAAAATAAAATAAAATAAAATACAATAAAACCCTCATTTTGTATATAATATCACAAACAATTGATTGGTAAAGATAAAATAGGGGATCAACCAAACATTTCACACTCAAGGGGTTTACTTTATTTAAATTTTAGAGGAAATTTCATAATAACTACCCTATGGTTTGCCACTATATCAATTCGGGGCTTGTGCTTTGACTTATGACATTTTGATACTATGTAGTCTAATCAGTGATTAAAAAGTTGTCTAAACGCTTAACCCCATTAGCCTTTGCTGACGTGGCATCAAAAATTCAGAAAAAATTAAAAACTTAAAAAAAACACAAAAAATAGGAAAAAAGGAAAATTCTTAAAAAAAAAATTAAAAAACATTAAATCCCATATATGTAAAAAAACATCATACATAAATTCAGGAAATTGTCAAAACAATTTTAAAATTCTGAAAAAATAGAAAAGCTTATAAAACACTCATAAAATCGTTTAAATTCAAAAATAAATAAACAAATAAAATCTTTAAAACCCTCAAAAAATTAGAAAAAATATAAAAAAAATTGTAAAAAACAAAAAACTTTGAAATTTCCCAAAAAAAAAACAAAAATAGAAAAATCTTTAAAATATGGAAAATTTGTAAAATGTGCATAAAATCCACAAAATCGCCAAAAATTTGTAAAATATCCAGAAAATTCACACAAAAAAATTCAGACAAATAAACTCTCAGATTTTGCTAAAAATTACACAAAATTTAATAAAATTCTGAAATATCCCAAAATATCGAAAAATAAATAAATAAATAAACTAGATTAATTATGGATTTTTTTAGAAGTTTTCTAAGTTTATTTGATTTAATTTTTTTGAATTTCATAAATTATGGATTTTTTTATAAGTTTTCATTATTTTTTGGTGTTTTAAAGATTTTATTTATTTTATTTGTTTTGAAATTTAAGCGATTTTACGGAGTTTTAATAAGTTTTCCTTATTTTTTTTATATTTTTTTCTGAATTTTTTATGCCACTTCACTAAATATTAACGGGTTAAGTGTTTTGGCACCTTTTTGCTTATGGATTAGACTACAGGGTACTAAAGTGTCACAAGTCAAACCACAAGCCCAGAATTGGTATAGAGACAAATCACGTGGTAGTTTAATTTTGACAAGAATTGGGGAAATTCACTAAACTACCCTGTGGTTTGCCTCGTAGAGATCTAGCGAAGTCAAATCCCGCCCGGGGTGGAGTCGTAGCACTTCCTAAGCCACATCGAAATCTCTCTTGGCCCCCAAGCTTATGTAAGCACGAGTAAGAGAACGAAACACTGGAGAAGCTTGAAAGTCTGCCATGGCTTGAACTGCCATCGTGTCAGCTTGAGACTCCTGACCGATATCTTTTAGAGAACTTGCGGCTGGGGCGGTTTTCGTCTCGCAAGGAATTGGAGCCCTGGTGTCCTCGCGGACCCTAGTACACAGATCCCAATGGGTTTGATACCTGGCTATGGCCTCCTTGCAGGTCGTCTCCCTCTCGATCATGTGATTGTGCCGAAGCTCCTCCACACTGTAACACCCTTTTCCAACACAGGGACAGATGTCACACCAGCTGGGCCGGGAGTGCACCCAACCCATAAGCTATGTAATGTAAACCTTATTACAGTGATAATCAAACTAAATATCATAATTAATAAACAAAATATTTAAAATCTTACACAAAGTTTACAAATTTTGCGGAAGCGTTCTAAAATTCTAAACATCAAATAAGGACAAGCTATCCTCATCTACTATGTCAGAGCCATTGACAGGAACACTCAATCTCGTCTACCTGCACATTTCACATGAGTGAGAATCACTATACAAGTGCAAGTATAATATCAGATATAAGAGTATCGAAATAATGCTAATCATATGCATTATCTTTCAGTCAATTAACATGCTAAAATAATAAGAAACTCAGATAAATCCAAATCAAGGAAATCACAATGTCAACCCATAAATACAAAGAATAAACATACATTTATTCTCGCAATCTGATTATTTACCCTAACCATCTTGTTGTAGCGACTGTGGTAATCGGGTATAATAACTAATCAATCTAACATGAAACCATGATCTCAATATCAAGAAGTCTGGTCTCTACGGGCTGTGCTCCCACAGAACCCTAGGTCTGATCTGGTAGCCGGCCTATACGAACTGTGCTCCCAGAAAAAGGTAGGTCTGATTTGGTAGCCGATCTCTACGAACTGTGCTATCTTCCCCCACTTCCATTCCGGGATCTCTAAGGGTACCAACAACCCCGGTGGCTTCTTGTGTTCAGCTTTGATTTGTTGACAAATCATGCACCTAGCCACATACTCCGCAATATCCTTCTTCATCCTTCTCCAGATATAGTTCTCCTTGATATTCCGATACATCTTGGTGCTCCCTAGATACATAGTATATGCTGAGCTATGCGCCTCCTCCATTGTCTGTAGCTTGAGAGCCGTCTCGTTGCGTGGCACATAAAACCGAGTACCTACCATCACTGTTCCATCTGGAGATAGGGAATAGTTACACTGGCCATTCCTTCGCCCCCAAAGTCTTCCATTTTGTAGTGTACCAGCTAGCTTCATTAACTTTGGGTCCCATAGTTGAGCTTCCTTGATTTGCGTAATCAACAACTGTCGAAGGTGGATGTAACACCCTATCCCAACACCTTGACAGAATGTCACACCAGCTGGACCGGGAGTGCACCCAGCCCATAAGTTGTGTAATTTAAACCTGTTAATCATGATATTCAAACTAATAAACATGATTATTAATTGGAGTATTTAAAATCTTATACATAGAATACAATCTTTCAGGAGCGTTATAAAATTTAATACATTAAATACAAACAAGCTACCCTATTCTGTTAAGTCAGAGCCATCTACAGGAGAATTCAATCTCGTCTACCTGCACATTTCACTTGAGTAAGAATCACTATACAAGGTATAACTATAATATTAATAAAAAGTGTTAGGATAAATTCAAAACATGAAAACAGCATGTTGATCATAATTTAAATCATGGCAATATTCAATGAAATCATATGATATGCTCTTAATTATTTCTTTAATCTTTTATCATCAGAACGGGAAATGAATTCCACATATATCATGGCTGACCGTATCATGCCAGTAGCCTTCCAGGTTGGACCGTATCAACAACCGTGGAGGTGACAAGCTATGGAAACAAATCCTCGTCTGTGGGAAATAAATTCCACATATGTCCTGGCTGACCATATCAAGCCAGTAGCCTTCCCGGTTGGACCGTATCAACAACCGTGGAGGTGACAAGCTATGGAATTAAATCATCATCTTCTATCATATTACTGTCATCTACACTTCTACTTTCATACAGCGGCACCAGAGTGGAATAAACCAATACTCAATATCTCTCCGGTCGAATCAACTCATCGACCGTGAGCTATAAGAGTATGTACGTATACTAAGCTTCCGACCGGTACGGGAATGGGGTTTTGTTTTCTTGAAATCAGGAGGGTCTGAAAAACAGATAGTTGGACTGGTAAAAACAGAATTATATAAAACCACCCCTTCCCTACCTAATACCGTACTCTCTGGCTCTAACGTAGAGCCACGTCTGGCGCAGGCATGTATTCGAGTATGATGCAATGCACTAATACCTCTATCATGGCAATTTCTAAAAATGTGCAAGGTTTTCACATGCTTTTCATAAACATAAATTCAAACTCCGAATAAATCAGCAAATCATGTTTGAAAACTGAAAAGCATTTCCTGAACATCATAATGATTTCATAACATGAAATCTCCAAAGATCAATATGATCAAAATACAAACAAGATGAGAAGATTTACAGTTGTGTTCCCTCACACTGTATTTCCTCTATTCACATATATTTTAATTACAATATATGAAATAAACAATCAAGACGCTAGTAATATGTTCACAGAGTCAAAGCAGCGACATTGCACAAGCTTCGATATAAAACCTATATAAAATCGTATAAATAAAGCCAACGATCAAATCCGATCATAAACACCATTCCAAGTATAGTGTAATCACTCACCTGATGTCCTTAGCGAGTTCCTGGATCTGGCTCTGTCCTGCTGAAGCTCCCGCTGGACCTTTACCATTTTCCTAGGATTAACAATAGTAACTAAGTAAACACAAAGTTCATATTTTTCCATAACTTAGTTCTATTGTTTTAGAATACGGATATTAAAGAATACGGAAAATCGTATTCTTTCTAAACTCTAACTTAAACTCCATAAAATACGATAACTCGTTAATTTCTCTAAACATGGTTTTTACTTAGCATCTAATTCATGTTTCTAAAGTTCATAAATACTATGATCACCTTTCATAGCTTTAATTCTATCGCTAAGAATACGATAAAATAAATATGAAAGTTTAAGAATATGGAAATCCGTATTCTTATCTTATACTCTAATTAGACTCGTTAGAGTACGATGATTTCCATCAAGTTAAATAAACTATGATCACTCTCTTAACATGAAATCGTATTTCTAGAACATGGAAATACGGAATTGTCCAATTAGAGGATTTAGCTCTAATCATCCTAAGCTTAATTCAAAAGCTTATAACATACTATTTAAAAGTAATTAATTGTTAAGCATAATCATGGGAATTAAATTAAGAATTAATACTAAATTTTCAACGAAAATTCGGCAGCACCTCCTCTATTTTGAGCGCCCCGAAATCATACAAACATACACACATTCCTTATAACTCAATTAACATGATTAATAGCCTGCAATACATAGCATCGACATTCAACCATCTCACCGCCCTAATTATCCCAATTAAAGCATTCTGTGTACACCCTCAGTTCTCTGTTCTATAACAGGACAAAAAAAATCATCTCAAACATGAAATCAGTTTAAAATTTCCCAAAATAAAGCTCACAAGAGGAGTAAAGACCTTGCCGGTGTAGGGATCGTCGGCAATTAGGGTGTTGGAGAGCTGTGAGGCCAAATGGAGAAGGGGCGTAGCTAGTTGACAGCTGGCTGTGATGGTATGCCGGACAAAGCGGCACGGCTGGCTGCAGGACGCTCCAGCGCAAGGGAAGAACACCGGCTGCGGCGGCGCGAGCAACTCGCGCAGGCGAGGTCAGCACCGGGCGGCGGAGGAGAGTCGCGAGGCGCACGTGCGGGGCTTCCAGGCTGGTGGTCACGCCGGCGGTGGGGGAATTTGCGACTAACGGCGGCTTCAGTGGAGGCGCTGCTTGTCCGGGCGGCGCCGGCGAGGGTGAGCCTCCAAACGTGAGAGGAAAAGGGAGAAAGAGAGAGAATTGAAAAACTCTCTCTCTCTTTCTCACGTCTGTCTAAATAGGCATATGGGTTATTTAATTTATGATAATTATTATTTTTTTTATTATTTTTTTTATTTTTTTTATTTTTATTATATTATTATTATTATTATTTTGATTAATTAAATTATTATAATATCTTATATTTTAAAAGATATTTGATTTAATTAAATCATCTTCCAAGTATCTTCTACTATAAGCCGAACATCTTTTCGTTGACCTTATCTTGTTACTGTACTGTCACGGTTGCGACTAATAATGTTATCTGGCTCATCTCTCTCTCCGACCCAGATCCTTGTTTCTCGGCTTTGACTCCGCCAAATCTGATCCGTGTTTCTCGGCTTTTGACTCGGCCAAATCTACTTTATCGGGACTCTAACTCGTGTCCGATATCTTCCAATTAATTACTCTAGATTAAATAACACTTAATAAATTACTCAATTAATTAACCAGGATCTGTATGTTCATCCACCTCCAACTATTTCATGTCTAATTGGCCTTGCCCAATAACGGCCTTCTCTTGCCCAATTCATTACGAGGCTGGATTTTGGATTTATTAATTCCCGGTTTTCCCTTAATTGGGTTTAAAAGTAGCTAATCTCATGAAATTTTTCAAAAATTAATTTATTTATTCGTAAAAATTCCGGGGCGTTACATTTCTCCCCCCCTTAAGAAATTTTGTCCTTGAAATTTCCAAGTACATGTGGGGATACTGAGCTCCCCAATTATCGTTTCTCAACTTTTGTTCCTTTCTATCAATAATCCAGGTCTTCCTTTAATTCCAGGGCTGAGTTTATCACGCTTCAACTGCGCTACTATGATGATATCCTAACCACAGACTATGATGATATCCCAACAAAACGTGTTCCAAGGGACTGTACTTTATAGTCTGTGGTTATAATCGAAACAACCCGACGTGTCGCCAATCTGACGAGATTCCCATGACTCGGGCTCGTCTGGTGCCATGACTGATGATGATGGTTGCTCTAGCATATACGTCATTCCTTTCCCGTCCCTCGGAGTCGCGTGCTGTCTTTGTCTCGACGCTCCTGAATGTAGCGGTGTGTCAGATACTCTACGACCATGTGATACAGGCTACCACATCAAAAATATGCGTCCAACACGCATCTCCACTGAGGTCGCAGGTGTAGTCCTCTATAGAGGTAACATCTGTTCGGCTACATCGCGTTGAAGAACGATCCTTTTCCTCCAGATCTGTTCAGTGAAGTAGGTGATGTGTTCCGCTTGTCTTCAAACCTCTGGAACAACTTCTGGATAACTGACTCTGCTGGGAGTTCTGATTCCTAGCCTGTCACTATTGTCGTCATCGACCCAGTCTTGTGTCTCTTGCCAGACAGCGGCTATCCATGTGACTTGTGTCACAACTCCTTATAATTCTTTGCCAAAAACAATGTTGCTCCTCGTCGTGTGTTCGGGCGTAGATCGCCCTCCAATCTGCAAGGTCGACTCGTACCATTGGCTGCCAAAGCTGGGGTGAATCCAGCCCGTTGGTCAATCTCGGTCTCGAACCGTTCGACCGTCATGTTGTTCTATGTCAACTGGATGAACCGACGCTCTAGCTGCGTCGATTAGCTCTGGGAGAAATATCTGGCGTGGAACGTCGTCTTGGATAGCTCCTAGGTCTCAAATGGTGCGCCTCCACTGGGTCGCATCTACTCATGTAGCCGATCCTCAACACTACCCTGAAGTATGACATGTCGTGATCTGAACTTTGTCCGTATCCTGGATTGGCATCCCATCGAATGTCTTTTCCATCTCCTGACTCCAAACACTCGATTGTTTGAGGCTCTGTAGACATCTCATAATGGGATGGTTTCATCCTTCTGAACTCTAGTCCTCTGTCACTTCTCTGGGTGGCAGGTAGAGTTGACTCTGAAACTTCTGCTACTCGTGCACTAGGCACGCGACCTCGCTCATCAGCTCCGTCGTGGGGTCCGTATAGCCCTTCATATCAGGTCCAGACATCTGTGGACGCTCGACATCGGAATGAGCATGTCCGTTCAGCTCTCATTTCATAAATCCTACTATTCATCAAATTTCAAAACCTGTGGGTTATGAGCCTACTACGCTTCTGCTGCGCATCTCTGATCGCAATTATTATCCTATTAACTAGGGGAAAGTAATTTAATCTTCCCAATCATCTGTCGATGTTCCACCAACTTTTTGTCAGATAATGATCAACCACGCTTCTGTGTGCGACTCTGATCATGTGTCATCTAGTTAAAAACAAGTGGTTGTACTGATACAACCATTCCTTCTATTCTTTCTTCTATGTCTTGTGGCTCCTTGGAAGCTTCCCTAGCTTCCATCTAGTTAAATGCTATTGGAGGACTTCCCTCTACCTCATCCTCAATCACTAGAGTGTGGGATCGGAAATACGCGCCTGGCATCGTGTGACACCAAACGATATATCGAAGCACAAATGTCGTATTTTTTTTATTTTGTGGGTTCTTTTATTCCTAATAGAGGCAAGCCCCTATTATTAATTACCCCAGACAGAGTCTTGGGAACCTTCGATTAAGGGCAAAAGAGTACAAGTAGAGGCAAGAGAAAAATAGTTTATTTATTGCAGAAAATGATAATTTATTACATATGAATATCGTCATTGGGTATGTGAATATATATTCTTATTTATTTATTTTTATTATTTTTTTATTTTAATTATTATTATTATTATTTTTTTACGACACCGCCTTGTATGCCTCGCCGCTGCCTTTGAATTTGCGCCGCTATGCCGCCGCTTTGATATTTGCACCATTTGTATTTTAGCCACCTTAATATGCGTGCTCCATCGCCGCTTTGATATTCATGCCACTTTAGGGTTCGTACTTTCATCGAATGCTTGACGCCACTTCGGGGTTTATCACATGTCTCTTTGGGATACTTATCAGTGCTTTAAGATACGTATCCGTCATCGCTTCGAGATTCGTACCCTTTTGGGATTTATAATTTTGAGCCATCTCGATATGCACCTCCCGCCATTGCCTCGAGATGTGTGCATCCAAATCTTTAGTGATCAGCCTTCCTTTTTAGAGAGTGGAGGCCCAATCCAATATATCTTCCTTACCTTTCCCCCTCAATTATATATATATATTATTTATTTTTATTTCTTAACCTCCACTCTGTTGAGGGCTCACTTAAATTGCTTCATTTCCTTGAATCAACGCAATCCAGACATCTGCTTTGTATTTTACTATTTCCTGGCAGCCTTTTGATTTCAAATTCCATATTGCAATATGCAATAGCCAACCTTTGCAAAAGAAATCCATCATGGTTCTCCCTTTTTTTTTATTTATTTTATGATTGAATCATCCCTCTTTTTATAAAGTGGGCCACATTGGAGCCATCTCATCTGCGAATTTTTATCATTGATGCATGAGCACATGGGCCGTTATACTCCAAGTCACATATGGCATCTCCTAGATATAAATATATATATTTTCTGACTTGTAACAATATCTCAAATTCCTCTCTCTTCCCAGTCAAAGCAATACAATATACAACCCCTTTTATTTATTTATTTATTTTTACTTCCACCCTTTTTTTTTTTTTTTTGCAGACCTTTTATCCAGAGATGCTCTTTATAATTTTGTCCCCAATATTCTCCAAATTTTCCATAATTTTGGTGCCCTCAATTGTTGTCGTGATGCTGGAATATTACCGCTTTAAACCAATCATGAACTACCTTGATTTCCTACGCTCCGATATCACCATATTTAACATATTTCATTAACCATTGAGTTTAAACGAGTCCATGCTTTCTGGGCACTTTACAACTTGGCAATGAATTTTCTTTCTCCAAAAGTGCAGGAATACTTGCTCAAGTATTAAGAAACATGGGGAAGGAAGGTTAATGACCATGTTTATTTAATCATATCCATTTTTTATTGCATTACTGATTGTTTTGTTAATGTATCTTAAGAAAATGCATCCCAAGAATGGCAACTGCTGCATTCTCTTTTGCCTGCCTTAAAATTCAGCCCCAACATGGAACTGCACCCATGTTCATAAAAATTCCTGCTGCATTTTATCCTCTTAAAGCAAAGACTTATCAATGCTTGAAAATAAACGCTTTTATTTGGGAACCATGAACATAATTCCTTACAATTTCAACCCTCATCATCCAAAACAACTCTAGTTCATTGATGCATTTCATCAAATATCTTAAAGGCATATCGCACACATAGGCATTACATGTGCCTTTCAAAATGTTTTCTCACCAGGATTTTACAATTGAATGTGATGAGAATTAAATTATTCATCATAGCTTCTGCAACCCAAAGGTGATAATATCATACAACACATGGATGGCATGATACATGACAAAGAACTCTTTGAATAGCGGCTTCCCTGCGCATACAGCAACCTTCTTTCTTATGTTCTAAAATCTTGATGATGCTAGATTTCTCAATAAGGGCTTGTAAATAATTTAGTACACCATACACATTCCAGGCCCGATCATTCTGTTTCAGCAACTGGAGGTCCTCTTCGGTCTTGTTCATGAGCTGCACATCAACGGCTCCATGGAGCACAACACCAAATAGGCTACAGTAATTGTCCCAAGATTCAACCCGCTGGCGTCCGATAGGAGAGAGGCGAGTATGAAAGAGCTTGACGAGTTCATCTTAGGACATATTAAGGAGCTGATCGCGGTCTATAGTCGTGAATCCTGGCAGTAACTGATTGGGATTTTTTTTGCAATGGTCTTCAACTTGAATTCAGCAGAGCTTCTCTCTATAGATCTGCAGGGGAGTTGCACTCTAAAGAATAAGGGGCTAGTTGGTTGCAGTCAACCTCCATTCAACGAAGCTTGATGGCTCTGCAGTTGTTTTACTTTGGTGACACTGGTCCTTAGCGATGTCGGCGAAACTGCAAATCAAGTTCCTCTTTACTGTTTTCTTTTTTGATCTTTGGCTCTTTATCATAACATCATGGCTTTGATCACTTGTCCAATGTTTCTAATCACCAATCTATAATGATCGAGCTTCGTCCGGCGACACTAGCTACGACATGGGCATCTCTGATGCTATTCCTGCGGAGCTAGGTGCTGGAGAATATTCATTGAAGCTCGGCGATGCTGGTTGAAGTTCAGCTCGGTGATGTCCATTGAGGCTCAGCAGGTCATCAGTGGCAGAGGGGACGAGGCGGCTACTCCAGTATAGGTGGCGCATACATGACGAATGAGAGATTGGCGCTCCCACGGCAGTGGCGCTGGGGCTCCGGTGAAGTTCGGGCCAGGCGAGGCTTTAGAAAGCATTGGTGAAGTGGGCGATGGTGGCAGGATTTGGGAAGATGCGAAAAGGCCTCGGCTGCGTGGTGGCAACGGCAATGCGGTAGCTGAACCCTCCGGTGGCTCGACGGAGAGCAGAGTACTTCGGCGACCCGACGGAGCAGAGGTGTAGAGGGCAACGGCTTTACTTCTTCTCTGGAGCACGGCGGATAGGCTTGGCGTCGAGGAACGCCGGCGACGTCAACCTTTACGGGAGCAGCGGTGGCCGGATCTTACTCGGCATCAACCTCTACGGCATCGATTTCGAAGGAAACAGCGGCGGATCTGGCTCGGCGTCTCTCCGCAATGATGATTTTGGACGCATCGTCAGAGGTGGGGCTGGCTTCTGATGTCTCTCTGGGGACGGCGTCTCATCAGCAACAGGGCTGATCTCAAACCCCATGTTGGCGATGGGTTGATTTTAGGCACATCGTCAACGACCGGAGATGGCGGTGGCAACAGGTCGACGGTGAAGCTCTCGGTCCCCAGGCGGTATGGCGTCGGAGAAGAAGCGGAGTTCAACGGCGTAGAGAAGGAGATGGGTTTTCTTTATTTTTATTTATTATTTATAATATATAATATATATCGCTCTTTTTATATTTTATATATATATATATATATATTTCTGCTTATGACTCCCCATCCTCACACTCCCTCAGATCTAGATTTACTTATGTCCCCTGGTTCTCCAATACGAACAAAAATAAAACGGGAGGGGTTCTAAGGCTTTATATTATATATAAAATAATAATAAAATTTCACCTTCTTTGTCTGGTGGATAATGGCGAGCTTCTTCAAAGAGACAATGAGTTTCTCTTGACCAAAAGCAATTTTTCTGACAAAATTTCTCTCTCTTTTCTTTATTTGTCTCGCCTCCTCGTTTTTAAAAGCTCTCTCATCCTTATCCCCACCACGAGAAATCCCCCGAGGAATCACAACTCCATAACGAGTAGATAAGACCAAATCAAATTTTAATTTTAATTAAATTCTAAAATTTAAAATTTAATTAATTCTTTTTTTTTATATTAAAAGGCAAATTTTGCCTCAGGATTCGTGCTTGGGTGCCTCGGGATTTGTATTAGGCATCTCGGGATTTGTATTATTTTATTTTATTTTATTATTATTATATATATTTTCTTTGAAATGCCTCGAGATATGTTCTCGGGCTATTTTGAAATTTAGGATCGCCTCGGGATTTGTGTTCTGCTATCCCGAATTCGGGATTGCCTCGAGATATGTTCTCGGGGGCGATTTTGTAATTTGCATTTGCCTCGAGATATGTGTTCTCGGGCCATCTTGGGATTCGTGCCTTGGGTCCGCCTCGAGATTTGCACTCTTGGCCCAAGATACAGTCAATTTATCTCATAAGAGATTTTATATTAAATTTTATTTATTTATCATGAATATCCTAAATATAAGATTAGGATATATTAAAATTTAAATTTTATCAGACATTTATCATATATATATTTTTGATATAAACATAGAGGATAGTCAATCATCACCTGTTGTACGTGTCTCCCCACAGTCCCTAAAAATTTGTGTCTAGTATTCTCCACTACTAGACTCCATCATGGGACTGTGATCTACATCATCTAACATCTATCGAACACTCATCCTATGGCTCTGACCATTCCTAGGACTCTAAGACCTAGGTTCCAATTATCCTGGGTATGTCAATCATGTCATCTAGCCTCTAAAATTTATTTCCCTAAAATCAAAAAATCAAACCGTTCTGATACCACTAAATGTAACACCCTATCCCAACACCGGGACAGAATGTCACACCAGCGAGGCCGGGAGTGCACCCAGCCCATAAGATGTGTAATTTAAACCTGTTAATCATGATATTCAAACTAATAAATATGATTATTAATTGGCGAATTTAAAATCTTATACATAGAATACAATCTTTCGGAAGCGTTATAAAATTTAATACAATAAATAAAAACAAGCTACCCTCTTCTGCTAAGTCAGAGCCATCTACAGGAGAATTCAATCTCGTCTACCTGCACATTTCACTTGAGTGAGAATCAATATACAAGGTATAACTATAATATCAATAAAAAGTGTTCCGATAAATTCAAAACATGAAAACAACATGCTGATCATAATTTAAATCATGGCAATATTCAATGAAATCATATGATATGCTCTTAATTATTTCTTTAATCTTTTATCATCAGAACAGGAAATGAATTCCACATATGTCCTGGCTGACCGTATCATGCCAGTAGCCTTCCAGGTTGGACCTTATCGTCAACCGTGGAGGTGACAAGCTATGGAAACAAATCCTCGTCTGTGGGAAATAAATTCCACATATGTCCTGGCTGACCGTATCAAGCTAGTAGCCTTCCCGGTTGGACCGTATCAACAACCGTGGAGGTGACAAGCTATGGAATTAAATCCTCATCTTCTATCATATTAGTGTCATCTAGACTTCTACTTTCATACAGTGGCACCAGAGTGGAATAAACCAACACTCAATATCTCTCTTGTCGAATCAACTCATCGACCGTGAGCTATAAGAGTATATACGTATACTAAGCACCCGACGGGTACGGGAAGGGGGTTTTGTTTTCTTGAAATCAGGAGGGTCTAAAAAACAGATAGTTGGACTGGTAAAAACAGAATTATATAAAACCACCCTTTCCCTACCTAGTGCCGTACTCTCTGGCTCTAACGTAGAGCCACGTCTGGCGCAGGCATGTATTCGAGTATGATGCAATGCACTAATAACTCTATCATGGCAATTTCTAAAAATGTGCAATGTTTTCACATGCTTTTCATAAACATAAATTCAAACTCCGAATAAATCAGCAAATCATGCTTGAAAACTGAAAAGCATTTCCTGAACATCATAATGATTTCATAACATGAAATCTCCAAAGATCAATATGATCTAAATACAAACAAGATGAGAAGATTTACAGTTGTGTTCCTTCACACTGTATTTCCTCTATTCACATATATTTTAATTACAATAAATAAAATAAACAATCAAGACGCTAGTAATATGTTCACAGAGTCAAACTAGCGACATTGCACAAGCTTCAATATAAAACCTATATAAAATCGTATAAATAAAGCCAATGATCAAATCCGATCATAAACACCATTCCAAGTATAGTGTAATCACTCACCTGATGTCCTTAGTGAGTTCCTGGATCTAGCTCGATCCTGCTGAAGCTCCCGCAGGACCTTTACTATTTTCCTAGGATTAATAATAGTAACTAAGTAAACACAAAGTTCATATTTTTCCATAACTTAGTTCTATTGTTTTAGAATACGAAGATTAGAGAATACAAAAAATCGTATTCTTTCTAAACTCTAACTTAAACTCCATAAAATACGATAACTCGTTAATTTCGCTAAACATGGTTTTTACTTGGCATCTAATTCATGTTTCTAAAGTTCATAAATACTATGATCACCTTTCATAGCTTTAATTCTATCGCTAAGAATACGATAAAATAAATATGAAAGTTTAAGAATATGGAAACTGTGATTCTTATCTTATACTCTAATTAGACTCGTTAGAGTACGATAATTTCCATCAAGTTAAATCAACTATGATCTCTCTCTTAACATGAAATCGTATTTCTAGAACATGGAAATACGGAATTGTCCAATTAGAGGATTTAGCTCTAATCATCCTAATCTTAATTCCAAAGCTTATAACATACTCTTTAAAAGTAATTAATTGTTAAGCATAATCATGGGAATTAAATTAAGAATTAATACAAATTTTCAACGAAAATTCGACAGCACCTCCTCTATTGGGAGGGCCCCGAAATCATACAATCATACACACATTCCTCATAACTCAATTAACATGATTAATAGCCTGCAATACATAGCATCGACATTCAACCATCTCACCGCCCTAATTATCCCAATTAAAGCATTCTGTGTACACCCTCAGTTCTCTGTTCTATAACAGGACAAAAAAAAACATCTCAAACATGAAATCAGTTTAAAATTTCCCAAAATAAAGCTCACAAGAGGAGTAAAGACCTTGCCGGTGTAGGGATCGCTTGCAATTAGGGTGTTGGAGAGCCGCGGAGGCCAAATGGAGAAGGGCCGTGAGCTAGTTGGATACCGCTATGGTACGCCGGACGGGCGTGGTCGGCCGCAGGACGCCCTAAGACAAGGAAAGGACCCCGGTGGGCGGCGGCGCGAGCAACTCGTGGGGCGAGGTCAGCACCGTGTGGCGGAAGAGAGTCGCGAGGCGTACGTGCGGGGCTTCCAGGCTGGTGGTCACGCCGGCGGTGGGGGAATTTGCGACTAACGGCGGCTTCAGTGGAGGCGCTGCTTGTCCTGCCGCTCAGTAGGGTGAGCCTCCAAACGTGAGAGGAAAAGGGAGAAAGAGAGAGAATTGAAAAACTCTCTCTCTCTTTCTCACGTCTGTCTAAATAGGCATATGGGTTATTTAATTTAGGATAATTATTATTTTTTTATTTTTATTTTTATTTTATTATTATTATTATTATTATTATTAATTAAATTATTATAATATCTTATATTTTAAAAGATATTTGATTTAATTAAATAATCTTCCAAGTATCTTCTACTACAAGCCGAACATCTTTTCGTTGACCTTATCTTGTTACTGTACCGTCACAGCTGCGACTAATAATGTTATCTTGCTCATCTCTCTCTCCGACCCAGATCCGTGTTTCTCGGCTTTGACTCGGCCAAATTTGATCCGTGTTTCTCGGCTTTTGACTAGGCCAAATTTGATCCGTGTTTCTCGGCTTTTGACTAGGCCAAATCTACTTTATCGAGACTCTAACTCGTGTCCGATATCTTCCAATTAATTACTCTAGATTAAATAACACCTAATAAATTTCTTAATTAATTAACCAGGATCTATATGTTCATCCACTTCCAACTATTTCATGTCTAATTGGTCTGGCCCAATTCATTACGAGGCTGGATTTTGAATTTATTAATTCCCGGTTTTCCCTTAATTGGGTTTAAAACTAGCTAATCTCATGAAATTTTCCAAAAATTAATTTATTTATTCGTAAAAATTCTGGGGTGTTACAGTGGAAGTTCGCCAACAACACTCCCAACTCATCCACCGAAAGTTGCGCTCCTGTGGATCTCCGATCGTGGAGTTGGGTAAGGCGGGTGGTCCCCAATCGCGCCATCGTCTTCCGACTCAAAGCATCGGCCACCACATTCACCTTCCCAGGGTGGTACTCAAATGCACAGTTGTAATCTTTCAATAACTCCATCCTCCTTCACTGACGCATGTTGAGCTCCTTTTGGGTCATTAGGGTCTTCAAGCTTTTATGGTCGGTGAAGTTTTACAGGCTTCACCATAGAGATAGTGTCGCCATATCTTCAATGCAAAGACCACCGCAGCTAACTCCAAATAATGCACTAGATAGTTCACCTAATGGGTTTTGAGTTGTCTGGAAGCATAGGCAATTAGTCTGTCCTGTTGCATCAAGACACACCCCAAACCCTGGTATATAGCATCACTATATATATCAAAACCTACTCCAGGTGCAGGTGAGGTTAGAATAGGAGCAAACACTAATTGGTTCTTCAGCTCCTGGAAGCTCTGTTCGCAATCTTAGGTCCATTCGAACCTTACGTTCTTCCTCAGCAGCTTCGTCATCGGTAGGGCAATCGCAGAAAAGCCCTCCACAAATCTCCTGTAGTAACCGGCTAACCCCAGAAAACTCCTAATCTCTTTAACATAGGTGGGAGCTTGCCAGTTCACTACTGCTTCGATCTTCTAGGGGTCCACATATATTCCTGCCGTTGAGACGACATGCACCAAGAAGTTGACTTGCTCAAACCACAACTCACATTTACTGAGTTTGGCACAAACCTTCTGCTCTCGTAGAGTTTGTAGAACTATTCTCAAATGATTAATGTGCTCCTCCACGTTTCGCGAGTACACCGTATCGTCAGCCAATGAAGACCACAACAAACCGGTCTAAGTAGGGTGTGAACACCTCGCTCCTCATTCCCATGAATGCGTACCGGTCCATTCGGCCAACCCAATCGGCGCTTACTAAAAATTCGCCATGTCGATATCGAAGTTCGAACGCCGCCTTTTGGCACATCCTCCTCCCTGCACTCACAGCTTGATGATAGCCCGACGCCAAATCAATCTTGAGAACACATGTGCTCCCCAAAGTTGGTCAAACAGTCATTAATGCGTGGTAGCGTAATCGGGTTCCGATGGTCACCTCGCTTAATTGTCTATAGCTCCACAAACAACCTCATGGAGCCGCTCTTCTTCTTCTTACTTAATAGTACAAAGCATCCCAAGGTGAGACACTAGGTCTAATAAACCCTTCTCTAGTAGCTCATCTATCCGGGTCTTCAGCTTCTTCTAACTCCATTGGAGCCATCCCAGAGGGCTTTTGGAAATCGGAGTTGTTCTTGGAACCAACTCAATTGAAAACTCCACGCCTCGCGGTGGTAATCCGGGTAAGTCTTGAAACACATCCGGATACTCGCACGCCATGATTATATCCTGAACCTTTGTCTTCGGAGCTTTCACTTCTGCCACATTTGCCAAATAGGCTTCCTCCATCTCGGGTCGTCTTCCGTAGAAAAGTATCTCTGCCTCTCCTAGATGCTGGAAACGCACCATCTTCCAGTAGCAGTCAACGTGGGCATGGTGGAAAGCTAACCAATCCATCCCTAGGATCACATCAAAGTCCAGGATCCTCATCGGGATTAGATCAGCTATCAGCTCCTGATCTCCTATCTTTACATCACATCCCTCATAGACTAACTTAACAATCATGGAACTACCTATGGGGGATGCTACACTCATAGGTTCTGCTAATCTATTTGCATACATATTTTCAGGTACAGGAAAAGTAACAAAGAATGTATTTAATGTGTAGAACTGTGATCAATCAATACGCAGTGCATCTCAGATTAAAGATTTACACTGCACTCTACTATCACGCCGTGGGTGTTCACAAATTTTGCCGCTGTGTCATTGAAAAAGCCTGGTTCTACAGCTGAGATGGTGCCCCACGGCCTCCTCCACTTAGACCGTCTCGCCATTGACCCTCCTACCGCCTCGAAAGCACCTCCCATGGCGTAAATTCCTTGCGTCACGTGATAGTATGATCTCCAACAGTAGCCTGTGGAGCAACTCCACTCCCTTAGGTCAGTAGCGGGCATTGTTTCTTGTAATGCTCCAGTTGTCTGCAGTAAAAACAAGCGTCACCACCACAAGTCCCGTAATGGAATTTACCGTAGACCTGCATTAATCGCTGTTTTCCTTGTTGTTCTAATTTGTCAAGAACCACCGCCGCCAAGCATCGCTGCTTTTCTTTGTGGGCCTGGTGCCTCCTCCTCCTTAGGAGATTGGGCTACTCCTCTTATTCGACCTGTCAAGTCTCTGTTTTTGCTTGTTCAGGCCTCGCTCAACTCGGAGTGCAGACTCGACCACTCCTCGAAAATCTTCGAAACCATGAGCCATAACCGGGATCTTGATCTCATCCCGCAGTCCATCTTCAAACCTCGTGCAACGGTTATAGGGGTCTTCTACCATCTCTGGTGCATAACGACTCAGTGGCAATCGATCTCGCCTCTCTTGGCCCCTTGTATTCAAGTGAGTACTCTTCTTCGAATGCTCTCTTGAATTCTAGCCAGGTCTAGACACCCGACCTAGGAAGGCACATCTGAGCCAACTCCCACCACATCAAGGCATCTTGTCCCAACAACAACTGTATGGTTATGACCTTTTCATCTTTTGGGATCCTCATAGCCTCGAACACCATCTCCAGCTGTCGGATCCACGCCTCTGCCTCGGTCGGATCCTGTGTCCCGAGGAAGTGGTTAAGCCCCATTTGCCGGGCTCGAGTCACATAATCCTGACCCCTGGGTTGTTGTTGCTGGTACTGTTGTTGTTGTTGTTGAAAGTTTGGGAAAGTAGCAAAAGACTAAGCCATCTGTTCGAAAAATTGCTGCATCCCTGGAAACTTTTGCATACCCGGGTTGTATCCCGGGGCAGGATGCGCATGTGATGCATACCCGTACTCTTTAGGTGTAGGGGCATCCACGTGTGGTTCCTCATGGGGGTCCAAACGTGGCACCCTCGGTAGTCTCCCGCGTCCTCTCTTTGGCGGCATTCTGCAACATCCATTAAGCATCAGTTAACGACATAATTTCAATTAGCAAGCTAACAGCTAATCCCTTATATTAACTAACTTCGACTCCCATCCTAAGGCTCTGACTACCTCTAGACTCTAAGGTCAAGGAGCAAACTAGATCTGATACCACTTAATGTAACACCCATCTCGCCAATGAGACAGATGTCACACCAGTTGGGCCGGGAGTGCACCCAGCCCATAAGCTGTGTACTTAAAACCAAAAAATGATCCTGTACTCTAAATAAAATTCATATGACGTAAAGATAACCGGTTACATACCGGGAGTCATATTCAAACCAAGTCATAAGTAGAGTACAACACAAAGAGTTATGGGCAACTACGACCCCAAATAAAGCAGAAGAAAAGACATAATCAAGGTCTAATACAACCAAGCAAATGAAATACAAGGTAGGTATGCCAGAGCCAGCTAGACTTCGATCCCTGCTCGAGACACGAGCTACTATCCTGATCCAAGTCTAGATCCTGTAACAGAAAAATAGTAATCGAGATGACTAAGCTACACAAGCTCAGTGAGTAAAAGCTTCTCCGCCAGGTATTATACATACCTTTCATCTTTACTAATATACTAGCACAAGAACAATGCAAGTATAAATCATGAAGATCGGTGGAATTATCTTAAATCTTGATAAACATGTTATACGATCAGAAATCCGAAAAAAAATAACATAATCAATCTAATATCATATCCTGCATATAGTAAACATATATATATGCAATAGCCTCGTATCGTAATCAACATACAACCCTAGTTCAAAACTCTGAAAGAAACCAGCTGTCATCAGCCGGATAACCCGATCCTGATGATCGGGAGACAGCGGAAGAATCCGATCCAAAGACTCAAGCCCCGACGCACCGCTGATATAATCAACCAATCAGATCAATCGCCACGATTCTCATATCCAACCTCGACTGACCAGCTGGTACGGATCAACCAAGTTGTATCAATTGTCACGCTGCATATCTCTATATCCGGATTATTCCGATCCAAGACTCGAGGCTTCGACGCATCAGCCGTATAATCAACCAATCAGACAATCGCCACGCGATCTCGTATTCGAGACCGAATGCACCACAGTGGTGTGATCAACCAAACTGTATCAATCGTCACGCATATATCCTCGTATCCAATTCGGGCACCCAAAAGATTTCAGAAGGGGTTTTATATAGAAAATGATTTCGCAAACATTTTTGTTTAAGAAAAACGGATTAAAACAAATCCCTTCCTTAACCAGAGATCATCTACAATTTTTTGTGGGCTCTATACTGAGCCCCACTGGATCAATCGTCTATGTCTACCTAGAGAGCAGTCAAGACACGATGAATATCAATCTTTACCGGTTGAAGTTTCACTTTATGATTAATTATGCTGGTACAATTGTGAGCAAAACAACAAGTGTTAGAATCACTATGCAACTATGGCATGTATAAAAATCCATCTAAGAAATCACAAACCGATATAAAATCTCATAAGAATACGAGAAACCAAAATCATGGTAAATACATGAAATAAATCTAGATTTACGATGAAGTCCCCTCACCTAAGGTCCTTCGCAAATTCCTAGGAATCGCTCGGTCCTTCGGCAGCATCTACTGGACCTTTTCCCTTTCCTAGAATCGAAATACGAAATCTATAAATACGGAGTTTGTATTCTTGACTCGTACTCTAATTTAAGATAAATAAAATACGGTAAAAATATGAGGTTAACTCTTCTTAACAATTTGGGCTTCATGATTAAGAGAGTTAAGCATGGAATTTCTAGAAAAATTGGGCAGCACCTCCTCTGTTTTTAGGGCTCCCGAAATTCTTCAAACATTCACCATAATTACTAACAATCTATCCATGCATCCATACAATTTAAGTCTCATGCCCCAAATACTTTTTTAATGCCCTAACTTCAACCATTTCCCCCAAATCAGCCCTGATTTCATAAATCTTGGGTTCTTAATGAAGCTCATGTAAAAATTCTGATTTCACAAGACAAAGAGGGAACCTTGTCGGTGTTCGAATTACCGGAGTTGGGCTTGTCAAAGGTGGCCAGAATTTGGCCGGTTGGGGGAGTGCCACGCAGGTCGGACTGGTCGAGGGAAAGCCGCCCGCCTCGGCCGAGTAGCACCGGCCGTGGCTGTGAGCTCTACGAGACGTCGGGCGACTTTGGGCGGTTTGAGATGCTCTCGCTGGAATGGTAGAATAGCTGGAGGTCGCGGGGCCTAGAGGCGGACCGGGCGAAGCATACGCTGCTCACAAGCAGTAAGGCAGTCTGCCTCGAGCCCCGGCGCGTGCGTGATCGGGTGGGAGGTCATCTGCCAAGCGGCGCATACCCAAGTGAGTCTGCGTGGGTATGGGCGCAACTAACACAAGAGAGGGAAGAGTCGAGAGAGAGGCACGAGCTCTCAGCTTCAATTGATCTTCTAATTGATTTTTTTCTCAACCTAAGTTCCTCTATCAAGATATATATATATTACTTTTTACTTTATTTATTTAAATCCATCGTCATCCATTATCCCATCCCCTTTAATTATTTACACCTTATCCTCTAAATTATTGTAACATGGCTTCTTTTTATTTAAATTATCTCTAGTTTATCATCTCAATTACTTCCCACTACTATTCAAATAATTTATTTCATAATATTCTTCCACTTATGTCATGTCGCCCATTAATTAATGTCATCATTCTAATAATATCCCAAGCCAGATCCGGGAATCCCGGGTCAATGATCTCAGTCGTCACGGGCGCATTGTAGCCTCACGGGGTTTGCCTCTCGTCAGACCAGATCAGCGCATACCGGCTTTTGACTCGCCGATCTACTTTATCGGGACTCTAACATTTGTCTGATTCTCCTACTTAATCTTTCTTAATTAATTAGCATCTAAGAAATTTTCCAATTAATTAATCGAGGTTATCCTTACCGTCCACCTCCAACTATTCCAAGTGTAAGCTGCCTGGCCCAATAAGGCCTTCCCTCGGCCCCTTAGTTGTGAGGCTGGATTTAAATTTATTATTCCTCGATTTTCCTGTAATTGGACTTTAAAATAATTAATTTATTCTCCAGTGTTAATTAATCTCATTAATTATCAAAAAAATTTCTGATTTATTCACTTAGAAAATTCGGGGCATTACACATAATGTACGGATTATGTTATAATTTGGGCTATCCAAATAAAGCCTAAAAAAATAAATATATTCATATAACATTTGTTTTTTGAAAAACCATATTAATTCATTTCAAGGTTTTTTATATATATTTTAAATATATACTTACCTAAAAAAAATTCAAAAACCTAAAGAAAAATCCAAAACTTCTGTTAGTTGAATTTAGATGTGGGGAAATTATTTTTAAAATTTTATAATTCTACTCATTTTATAATATTCTTTAAAACCATGTACTAGACAATTGAAGCATCTAACCTCAATATATAACTTATCGTTGTCTATTATTAAATGTGGATTACCTATTTTCCAGGAGAAAAAAAAAAACCATATGCTAGGTTTACCTAAAAAGAAGTATTTTGAAAAACCATACCAACCAATTTGAAAGCTTTAGTTATTTATTTTAAATGTATTCTCATATAATTTGTTTTCTTAAAACTAAAATAAGAATCTTGAACTTTTATTAACTGTGTTTAGATTTTGAAAAATACTTTAAAAAATTTATAATATACAAAAAAAAAATAATGTTTAATAAATTGAAAAATAATTAAATTCTCTACCTAAAGAAAGTTTGCAAGAGGTATTAAGATGCCGCGAAAGACCACTTGATATTAAATTATGTCTCAAAATTATTTATGCTTTCATAAATTTTAAAAGTTTATGTATCTTGTATTCATTTATTTAAATTCATAACAGTATTTTTAAACTTTAAACTTTTTAAAATATATTAAATATGTTGGTGTAAAAAAACTTCACCAAATTATTTCACAATCTCAAAGCATATTTATAATTTAATGCTTTGTTTTAAATGTCAAAACCTCAAGTCATTGAAGTATTCTTAATTTTTAATCTTAAGACTTTATTTACATAAATGCAATTTTGGTATTGTTACATTTGTTAAGTGTAATTTACAGGATATACTTATATATTATCTAAGCTTACGCAATTTTTTGGTGTTTAAATGCAGAATATACACTATTATATAATAAAATTAATTAGGTAATTTATAAATTTATATAAAAAATATATCTAATATAAACTTTCAATGATGTATTTGAAGATAATTTTTCTATTTGAACAAGTGATTTAAAATGTTACTTTTCTCAATAGAACATTTCTTTGTTTTTATAAATATAGACTAGTCACTGGAAACACGCTTTGCAGTTTGAACCCCTAATCTCTCATTGTGGGGGTGGGTGGATTAACCAACTTTATTTGTGAAGATTGGTCTCAATAAAACATTTTAAATCATGTCAAGTGTTCAATTATACCCCCAAAAAAATTCATTATTGGTATTTAATAAATTGTTCATGTCGTTTATAATGATTTATTTGTTAAAGATTGGAAAAATTGTAATTCTTAATAATTCATTTGTTAAAGGATATGAGCAATGGTTTTTTACGTATGGGTCCTTAAGCAAAATAGATTGCAATATCCTTAATAAAAACCAAATTATTAATGCGTCAAAGAATTATAATGATAAGTATGACGGGTTTATGCATAAAACAAATAAATAACAAAAGTTGTAATTATATTTTCTAATATAAAAAAATAAAAAATGACATAAGGAACCTAGCTTGTGATTGTACGAGCCATTTGCTCCTACTCATTAGTGTAAAAAAAAAGCTAGAAATGAAATAACTCTGCATTCCAATAAGTAGAAATTAAATGAGGCTTTAATCAACATAGGTAGATTGAATCAAATCTAGCATTTCTTTTGAATAAATAAATATTTCTGCATTAAATTCCCATAACTCCAATCAAACCAAGCACTAAACAAGCAATATTGGAAGTCGAAGGCAATTCCACACACAAACACAAACCATATCAACAGCAGAGCAAGACAGCGGTGAGCTCAAAGATGAGCCCTCGCTGCTCCTCAACAGCTACCATGCTTAACGTCATCCTATGGCAATCAAAGGAAAATAAAACATTCAAAAGTAACAAGAGGATGCTCAAGAGACTCCTTCCGGGCTGCTGCAGCCTTACCGCCATGGGCTACCGCTGGGGTTGTCTTCTCTCCTTCCTCTGCGACATCAATGTGAAACGCCGTCACGCTGAGCTCTACGGGTACTGATGGCCTTGTGAGTGAGTTGCTAACTTGGTGTTTGCTGGAGCAACCTCCCATCCCCGGCCTCTCTCTCTATATATATATATATCTCTGATCTGTCCCTCTATCTATCGATCTCTCTTGTGAGTAGTAATTAAGCAATACTGCAAGGTTGTACGTTGGAATGTGAATGCATATAAATAGGGAAATAATTCTTGTGATGAAGTAGTGGAAGGGAAAAGAAGAAAAGAGAGGATAAATGAGGGATGAATGATGAAAGGAATTAATAAAAAGGAGAAGAGAGAAAGGAGGAGAGTCCAACCAACGATCGCTGTCGAATGGGTCGGTCGGGCCATGCAGCTCCGACGCCGAGAGACAAGCCTCGTGACATGAACGTCCTCCAAAGGTCCCCCTCTCGAAACTTCTCTTTCCTCTCCATTTCTTAATCTTTGAATGAGTACTGTATCCAGCTGATTATTTTAATTAATCAGAGAAAACAGTACTGTGTTCAAATAGTACATGGAATGGAATGTTTGGATGAACCAAAAGTATGTGTGTTTGAATTGTGTATATGATTTCTTTATAAATTATATTCAAATTTGTATTATTATTTTTAATATTAATACTATTTTTTATTTAAGTGGATAAACCACATTCACCGATCTATATAAAAACAAAAAAAAAGTTCATCGTTGAATTGGGGTTTCGCATAGGAAGGTGCCACTTGATCCTTACATTACAATGGTACATCATTGCACTAAGGTCCTATGCCCTCTACTCCTTGGGGGTAGGCGGATCATTCCTCCTCGATGATTCCTCAAATTGAGAAAGAGTGGGATACAAATTTAGCCTTTGCATAGTGGACTTCTGACAAGTAAAAAGGATTTTAAAGGTAAAGATCCATTGTTGCGTGACACCATCCTGGTACTTGAGACATTGATGATATGAGGATGGCCAGATCCGCTTTTAGTTCATTACTTATTCATCATCCGCTCCATTCATTTTTGGACTTGTAGCGATAACATGCCAATCTGGTTCCGCTGCTTTATTTTTGGTACCAATCTGTTCCCAGGGGCCTCGGAGCCTGTTCCTCTCTTGTGAAGTTAAGGCTCCCTTTAACAATGGTGTACATTGCTTGTAGTTGCAACTTCTTGGTGACATGTGCTGCACCAAACCAATATAATAGAAGGAAATCAGTGTGTTGGATTAGTTTCTTGTAAACATGCTGATTATCTTAGAAAAACCTCATATTCCTTTCTAGCCATAGGCTCCAGGTAATGGCCATAATGAGCAGGTTCCAACTCGTGCGTAGCGCCTTCTCCATTCGTTTGAAGGGCTGCCTCCCCCTAGAGATCTTGTATCTTTGTAGGGGGGATAGTAAGCCCGAGGAGGCTCGTGAGTTGGACCGTGATCCCCATTGAATACTAACATCAAAGGAGTAGGTGTTCCGTCGTTTCTACCTCTATGTCGCATAAATAGCATAGTTCTCTTTCTCCCTTCCAGTTTCCCTTTGCCAGGTTCTAGAGCATGAGGTTCTTGTCATCCCACGCCAGTCATGGGAAGAGTTTAACCTTCAGGGGACATGCCTGTTTCCAAAAGAATGTCGAAGTGTGCTTTTAGTTCCGCCATCCATCAAGTGATAGAATGAACTGACTGTGAATTCCTTATCCGGGGTCAGTCTCCACCATCTGCTATCCTCATTATTAGGACTTCCATGGTCTAGGTGTGCCTATATCTGTAGCATCATCTCTCTTGCCCCTTATGTTAATGGGCCCTTCTTGAGGAGTGGGGTGCCTCTCTAATGTTGCCATTGAGCTTCTTGGAGCATGCGGTCCTCCCTCCCCAATAGAGTGTGGAGTTCCGGAAAGCTCCTACATGAGACCTGGTCATTAAGCCAATTGTCGAACCATACCCTTACTATGTCGCCCGTTCCTGGTGTAATAGTGACATTTGCTAAGGTAATATCACATTTCTCCATGACTTTCTAGAAAAAGGATGCTCTACTTGGAGCTTTCTTGTAAGGGTTTAATTGTGTACTCCGGAAGTAACCCCACAATACTATTTTTCCAAAGAGACTAGCCTCTCCTCCTCGAAAGCAAAATTTCACCACCATTTGCTTAGAGCTTTCTTGTAAGGGTTTAATTGTGGTAGTTTACACATGATCATTGTAAAATCCAAGGATTTTAGGGAATAAATTTTCTTTAATCATTTGGTTAATAAGGGGAAGTTCCCAATATTGGGGTTGTTTGAACTTTTTGTTCCAATTTGCTCTTTAAGCAAATAATTGATAAATTAATGATATTTAATTATTCACAAATTGCCTGGTTGGTTAAGAGGTTCACCATATTTGGAATTAAACTTGATTTAATTGGAAAGGGAGATTAAATGGAATTAATTAAGTAATGCCCTAATTAAAGTTAATTGGAGTTATCAGGGACTGATTCATAATCTCAGAATATCTAAGGACTTTACAAAAATTGTACCTCTCTCTCTCATGATTGACATAGATGTAACCTAGAAAAGATCAGGGGGCTACCTGCAAAGTGGTGTGAAGAAAACCATAGGTAAAAGAATATACAAAATGATTAACGGCTGAGATTGGAGAATAAGAGGACGTGGGGATCACGAGACGTTGATCCAAATCCATCCATCCGAATCAGCCGAGATAATGGTGCGGTGTTCTCACCATACCTGGACAAATCTTGTCCACCCATCCTGATGAATTGTTTTAAGTTTTAGGCGGAAGGTCAATCATAGCCGCCCTTGTAATCTTGATCATCCCGGAAAGCAATTGAGGTTGCTCATCATGGGTGAATGAGTAAGTTCGAGGTACTAAGTTTTAGATCCAAATTGCTCAAGCATCTTTCAATCCAACCATCCATCCGGGGGGAGTGCTCGATACGAGGTAGGATAGATGACAGCAGCAGTTGAGATCTATGCAAAGGGTACCCACCATCCGATGGAGAGGACTGATCCTGGAGCAAGAGCAGACGTCTCCTCTAGCGAAGCGACATCAAGCTACGAGCTTGTCTTCTTCGCTGGATCAACATCGGCCATGTATGGAAAGGGCCATACTTAGTTCTTCTCCGCGATCAAAGTGATTGGGATCTCGCTCCATGGCCATATCCACGAAGTTCTATAAGAAGGGAACCTGTAAAACCCTAGCTGCCGCTTCTTCTCCTCTTGCTCCTCTCCTTCTCCATTAGAGCACCCCAGCTTGAGCCATAGGAAACGACCTTTGACGAGGAACCACAGGAGAGTTCTACAATCAAGAAATTATGTGACCAGTTAGAGGCGTCGCTAGGGAACCAAGGAGAAGCGCGCGCTGTGCCAGGGGTTATGAGATCGGAACAAGCTTGACGCGCCAACAGTTATTGCTGGTAAGTTCCTCTCCTCTACCACTCCTTGTTGAAATTGCATGCATGTGTGTAGGATAGGAGGCCACATCGCGAACGGGAGTGGGATCCGGCTTTGGTCACAAGAGCTCCGATGAAGTACCGTCGGGACCGGGTAGGGATGAGCCTGGTCCCCACCCTAAATCTAAAACTGGTGGACCAGACCCAACAACAAAGGGTTGAGTCTAACCAACCATTAATCAAGATTAAATGGTTAGTTTGGGTTGGGTCTGATAAAGTCAGGCAAGTAGATTGATTGGATTTGATTCTGAGTATTGGTTAGCCACTTGATTAATGGGTTTAGTTTAATCAATTTGAAAGGAGTAGGGTTAAATTTAATCAAGTAGATTAGGTCGGATCAAATAAATTGGCTTGGGTTGAGTTAGCCAAGGTTAGTCGCTAGGCATGAACAGATG
The DNA here is from genome assembly GCA_026586065.1 of Dioscorea zingiberensis. NCBI lineage: Eukaryota > Viridiplantae > Streptophyta > Magnoliopsida > Dioscoreales > Dioscoreaceae > Dioscorea > Dioscorea zingiberensis. The sequence continues at coordinate 33,161,154 of CM048819.1, read as the reverse complement.
GTCTAAACATGTTGCAAATTTTAATGAAGAGCGCCAGATGTACGTGAGGGTCCTCGTCAGGGCATCCATCGAATTGGGCTTGATTTTGAATCATTTAGATGGTGCTCGCCTTGATTTCGAAGTTGTTTGCAACTTGAGGTGGTTAAACTCTGAATTCTTTTCTAGTGTACTCTGATCTTTCATATTCGGACAAAGTTTTCCATATTTCTGCCATAATTGGAATTTTTCTTGGTTCGATACTTACCTCGGTGGGGAAGATGTTGTCGGATTCTGAAGAAGGTCCCGGAGTTTTCTCCCGAGATGCGCCTTGTGCTCCTTGATAGCTCTTGGAAAAGAGCTATTTTGGTAGGTGTTTGTCAACGTATTTAGAGTTGAAAAGTGCATTATTGAATGAATACTTGTTTTGGCTCTAAAATGTATTACTTGTCCATTTGTGTTATCTTGTATACATACATAGTAATTTACACCTGTTTGTAATCGATAAATGCTAAAATGAGTGAAGTATTTGTGTAACAGATTACTTGAAGTAGCACAGAAGAAAACATCACGATGAAATATCTGGACATCACGATGTTTAAACAGGATTAAGCACCAAATCCACCTAAAAAGACAGATCGTGATGTTCTCTTGAGCATCGCGATGCAAGGATTTTGAGAAATCATCAATGGAAATAACATCGTGATATTATGAATGACATCGCGATGTTAATCGCGAAGCTAGAAACCCATTTGAAGGCAGAAGATGCATCACATGTCCATGTCGGCATCGCAATGGCATAATTTTAGGGTTCTCGTGAGGACTTGGAACATCGTGATGTCATTTTCCAACATCGCGATGTCGACTGCACTGGATACAAAAAAAGGGGCAAATCAATAGGGTTGGGATCTTTTTCTTGGTGGCGGCTACGCGCAAAAGCACTGATCCTGAGGGAGGACAGAGTGACACCGATTTGTCCTCTCACTTAGAAATAAGTAGAGGCAATTCCATGGTATTGGTAGAGAGTTGTCCTATAATGCTTCCAATGTACCGAAAGAAATATGGACTTTAGAGGCATGATCCTTACAAATAAGGTCTTGTAGGATGCACCCGGAGTGCACACAAGTACAATTCTCTACCATCGATACACCTATATCCATAACGCTAATAACATAGCAAACCAAGGAGAAAACCTTAACAAGTTTTGCATCACCATAAAACCCTAGGTCATTCATCGTGAGAATTACCTCCTTAATCCTCTGCTTTCTCAACAACTCAATTATACCAAATCATAATTTTCTACTACTACAAATTCAACTCTTTACTCACTTAAGCATAAGTAGGGAAATCTAAACTCCGCTCTCTAGGGATTTCGACCCGTACTTCTACCGTTTATTACTTATGACTCACGCATACACTTTATAAGATCGGGACTTGAAAGTGCTTGCACTCAAGTTTTTAGTCAACACTCCTCTAAGTCTTCGGTGCAGAGTGCGCTCGATCTCACTATCATCTTCCACCAAATCGCTAGGATTTGCTCGTCATACACCAAATCCTCGCATAAAACAAGAAATAACAAGAATCAGCAGTGCGAATGGTGAGAGAAAGCAAGATGAAATGAATGAAAGAAAAAATATTAAAAAGAAAATAATAAAAGAAAAACCTAAAACTATGACTAACTAACAGACTCTTAGTATTTTTAGTGAGCTAGAGGTCCCCTGCAACGGAGCCAAAAACTTGATATGCATATGTTATACTTATGCTATTATCGCAAGTGCACGGGTCATATTCAGTAATAATGTGGACTAATAAAAGTCGGATGTCGAACCCAGAAGGACCTTGACAACTTAGCCTATCTAAATATCTGCTACCTAGTATGTCTAAAGGCTGATGGTTTTCTAGTCTAATTGCTAAAAGGAAAATTGGCTTAAAAACAGTTGATGAAGATAGTTATGACAAACAATCAGAGATGGGAGATACTCGGGCATTGAATCCCCTTCGGATATTTATACATTGGGGCAAGTATGTATTTCATATTGATGAATATGAGGTATGGACCAAGAATTCCTACAACGCTTTCACCACCTTTTTTAATGTGAGTTACTAATCAACGCTTATGAGTAGTTATAGGGAAAACATAATCTTGGAAGAGTTATGGGAATAATTCGTTTTATAGAGTCTCTCTCATAAACCCCCGATCTCTCGGCATATTCATAACTCTCACCTATTGAAGTAGATCTAGGGTATACAAAGGGAGCATTATTGTCTACACATATAGATCAAGATTGACACTTAGAGTGTTGCAATGTAAAGTATCAATACCACACAAAACATTAAATAGGTTCTAAAAAATTGAAATATTCATTCAAATATAGAAATTCATACAAACAAGATTAAGTATAAATTCTGAGGTTCATCATGCCCAAGTATTTAGTTCCCCATAAGAGGGGAACACAAATCCAATACAATCAAAGAGGAAAAGATGATAATCATGAAAAGAAACACTCTTTCCTCCACCGTTGGCAGTGACCGTTAGCGATGACCGTCGGCAGTGTCCCTTAAATGCTTGCCTTCCTCCCTTTGCTCCCAAAGTTTTCAATGATACCCTAATCTCCAAGATGGGAAGAAGGTTGGGGAGCCTCCAAGGGGATGGTGATGTTAAGGATCCAAAAGCCCCTTCTCTAAACCCTAATTCCCCTATTTATAGGGTTCAAGTTAATACATATGGTTAATAACCACATCAGTCAGATTCAGACTCAAATCCGCATAAAATTGGGTTAACTCCCACTTGAGCGCGAGGCAAACGGGCGGATTTTTGTTTTTTAATAAAAGTAAACAAAATAAACTAAAAAAATAGACTAACAAATTCTAATATTCCCAATGTTGCCAGTCCCCGACAACGGCGCCAAAAACTTGATGCACGCGATGATGCGGACGACTTCAACTCTAAGCAAGTGTAACTGGAGTCCATCAAGTAATAAAGTAGGCAAAGGTAGAGTTATCTAATCCATAGGGAGTGGAATACTAGTACTAACTGCCTTCTACTATCCAAATCTAAGAAGGAGATGTTTGTTATTTGTAAAAATGCAATTCTAGTCCCTACACTATGGTATATTGTTCATTTTATCCGTATATACTATGAAAATGTTCAATAATGCACTCCAATGCATTCTTTCAAACTTTTGACAATTATGATCCCTAGGGTTAACGTGGTAGCCAGCTAACATACAAGTTGAATACATGATTTTTTTAACATGACGTGGCATGCTGATGTGGCATGCCATGTGTCAAAAAAATTTCAAAAATTTCTTAAAAATTCTAAAATATTCTAAAAAATAAAACAATTAAAAAAATTCTATAAAAATAAAAAATTCTAAAAAATTCCAAAAAATAAACAAGATTTTTTAAAAATATTCTAAAAACTAAACAGGATTTTTTTAAAAAATTCTAAAAAATCCGGTCAGAATTCTAAGAAATTCTAAAAAATTCTAAAAAAATCTACAAAAATTATAAAAAATTCGGTTAGAATTCTAAAAATTATAAAAATTCTCAAATAAATAAAAACTTCTAAAAAAATTTAAAAAAATTATAAAAAATTATTTAAAAAAAGCCTAAAAATTCTATAAAAAATAAAAGTTCTAAAAAATTCTAAAAAATAAACAAGATTTTAAAAAAAAAAAATCGTAAAAATTCTATAAAAATATGAAAAACTTCTAAAAAAATTTAAAAAAATTATAAAACATTCTAGAATAAAAATCAATTTTTAGTACATGGCATGCAGATGTGCCAGGCACATGTCAAAAAAAATAAAAAAATTCTAAACAATCCTATAAGAGTTCTCCAAATGCTAAAAATAAATAGGATTTTATAATATAATCACAACAATCAACTAGAAAAATAGTAAAAAAAAAATGTGTTTGTATGTTGTGATTGATGTGATTAAGGTTATTAAGGTTATGAAGAAGTTGGAATGGTTTTGAAGATGTTATGTTTATAAAGCCCATTTTCATTTTATAAATGACAAATCATATGTTTTTTACTTTATTTCTAGGTTGATTATTGTGATTACATTATAAAATCTTATTTATTTTTTAGAATTCTAACCGGATTTTTTAGAATTTTTTAACATTTTTTGACATGTGGCATGCCACATCTACATGCCATGGACTAAAAATGGATTTTTTTTATATATATAGAATTTTTTAGAATTTTTAGAATTTTTTAGAATTTTAAAAATTTCTGTTTATTTTTTATAGTTTGTTAGATTTTTTAATTTTTAAGAATTTTTTAGATGGTTTTATAATTATTAAAAAAAATAATTTTTAGAATTTTTATAATTTTTTGGAATTTTTTAGAATTTTTTAGAATTCTAACGAGATTTTTTAGATTTTTTGACACGTGGTATGCATTATCAGCATGCCACGTCATTATTAATGACGCAATTGCCAAAAGTCTGAAAGTGGAGGGATCGTATTGAATATTTTCATAGTACAGGAACCAAATGAACAATATACCATAGTTCAAGGACCAAAAATACATTTTTTTTCCTTTTCTGTTTAATTACTTACCCTAGAAAAGAACTAACGGAAAATGTAGCTTGGTAGGTTGTGGGCAATCGAGAAGAAACATGGTACCCCGTGATCACAATCTCCTAAAATTCCTTTGTTGATTAATGACTCTCATAATATTAGCCAATCCATTAATTAAGTTTTGGAATTTCATAATTCCACCATCTAGATGTTACATTCGATCTCTCGCCAAGCAAATCTAACCCAATTACCTATGCCTAGTTATGACCTAACAAAGAGAGATATTGTCCAAGACATATAGAGATATGCAAATCATAATTGTAAACACCCACGTGATATCCCTAGAAATATAATCACAATCAATTAAGCACAAAGCTCACACCTAATTATTAATAAAAAGGGAAAAGCTAATAATTAAAGGAGTTCAATTAACAAATAATTCTAGGTTCATGCTGGCCCAAGCACCGTGTGTAAAAGGGGTTTAGTAATAATACCGCTAGCCCGCAAGTGCAATGTGGCCAAGTAGTAAAGTACCTCGAGGGTAGGGTAGTCCACCCATGCTAAAGGAATCCACACTAGTACTCACTAGGGACTCTATTATTATCTAGTCTAAAAAAGATGTTTGATAAATTGTTTCTAACTAAAAACATAATCAAACTAAGCTAAAGTGACAGCTTCAAACTTGGGAATTATCAATCGAAGGACATAGCACCTCGATCACTATCTTTCTAAGAATCCTCATGATCAGCCTTCTAATACTAGTTTCTTTGATTTATCTCGTTCTCGACAAAATAAGAACCCTAATTTAGTTTGGTCCCGATCTCTCGACAACCAAACCCTAACCATATGGAGTTTGCTTAACATACGGCTACATTATTATTGGTGTTCTATGGTTCTTACTATTAGGTTTTATACTAATCCAGAAAGTGAGTTGCGGTTACAAAGCAACCCAAGCGACGACCCGATCTCTCGACGTGCGCCTCCCTATTGTCTATGCTAAGGCCTAGTTTGATCAAGCGACGCTTCATCATGCATCAAACAATTCTAATAGTATAGCCGGCTTTTCTCACTAACAAAACCATAATAAGTATACATAGGCAATTCTCAGAGATAAATAAAGAAGAAACTAATATTAAAGAGAGGATTCACAAGTTAATCTAAGAGTTCAAGGACCCGAGGTACCACAAGGGGTTTAGCTTCCTCATACTAATGAAAGACATCACAATAACTAAGGAAGAAAGCATAAGAAGACTCATAAACTCCCTGGCACGATGCTTCCTCTGCCTTCAGCTTCTCCCCAAAACCCTAGCTATCGATTCCAGGATGCGCCAAAAGTCCTATTGACAAGTAGAATCGACAGCCTTTTATAAGTTTCAAACTTTACGCCACACGCCGATGTCATTTATAACACGGCCGTGTCCTCTTGTCATACAAGCGTATCATCTGTTACACGACCGTATCTTCAACAGTTTGAGCGCGCTTCTTTAATTGATTTGATTTGAATTCACACGCCTATGTCATCTCTCACACAGCTGTGTCATACTCTTTTTTGGTACGTCTCACTCCGAATTTCTCCAGAATTAGCTTCTTTTCTCCAAAGTGTTGAATTATCTGTCAAATTACACAAAACACCCAACAAAGCACAAAAGTGAGAGAAACTATGCTAAAATGGATACAAATGGGCATGGGAATATGATAAGAAAATATGTATAATTATGAACTCATCATTTACCCTCGCATGCTAATTGAAATCATAAAAAAGATATTGGAGAAACACATAATTGAAAACACGGGGACTCCCTTGCTCGATGTCTTCTCCGCATTCAATCTTCTCTCGAAACCCTAGCCGTCGCCTAGAACATTCGCCGAAGACCAATCTATCAAAAGTCCCCTTTTCCAATAGCCTCGGCAGGTTTATATAGATTTTAGATTAATGTGGCACGAACGTGCGCACCTAATGCACGCACGTGCAAGTCATCGACGGGTGGAATTCACGTGTTTTGGACCGAGAGTTGCACGGGCGTGTGCACGGCCATGCATAATTCCTCCTAGCCGTGCATATCTCTGTAAATCCCTTTTTCTAGCTGGTTTCATCGTGGTTTGTCCCATTTCTGGCTCCTTTTGCTCCGGGTGTCCATTTTACCTGCTAGATTAAAAAACAACCTAAAGGAATACAAAAATAGAGAAATTGATACAAGACAACGGGATAAATGCATGTAAATATGATAGAAATATATGTATAATTGTGAACTTATCAGTGCTTAAATATCTTAAAAACACTAGTGATATGTGGTCGCATACAACAAAGAAGAAGATTTGCTCATGGGTTTTATTGATTCAAATTTTGCTAGTGACTTGGATAAAATGAAATCAACTACCGTGTGTGTGCGTGTTTGTGTGTATATATATATATATAGGTTTGGAAATAGTCCAATTAGTGGGATGTCAAGGTTTCAACAAAAGGTGGCATTATCTACTACATAGACAGAGTACATGGCAATGATCGAAGCTTGTAAAAATATACTTTAGCTTCATGGCTTGATGGGAGACTGGTATGAAACCCACTTCTATGGAGTTACATTGTGATAGAATGGGTGCTATTTTTTCGGGAAAAAAAGTCCTATGTATCACAAGAGAAAAAAACATATTCAAGTCAACTATTATTTTGCTCGAGAAATGATTGAAAAGGACAATGTGAATGTAGTTAAAGTTCAAAAAAAGGAGAACATATTAATATGGTGAATCTAGAGTAGTTAGAGTGAAGCTTTACTTCTCTAGGCATCAAGGCAAAGTGAATTGATGGCTATCGGTAAGGAGAAGTTCATGATTTTCTATCAAGGTGGTGATTGTTGGGATTATGATGTAAATCACTCATTTGCACGAGATTATAATTTTTGCATAAATTTGTTTTAGAAAAGATATTTTAGGGATGTGTATTTTGGAGTAAAATGAGTATTTTGAATGAGAGAGGGAGGTTTATATTTTATTATAGTAAAGTTGATAGACGAAGGTTTTTTTTGTCCTCTATAGAAGTTTTATCTTCTCCATTGTTACTCTCAATGTAACTTCTCATCTTGATAATGAATTATTTCCTGCTAGCCTTGCTCGTAGACTCAACCCTATTTGGGTGAACCACGTGAAATTTTATGTCTCTTTTGCTTGGTGTTTGTTTGAATTCTCATAAAGAATTATCATACTCTTGTATCTACTATATTTTTTTGATAAATATGGATAAACCACTAGAACCACACTGCTGGTGTGATTCAAACTCATCTTAATTTAATTACTCTTGTATCTACTAGTATTATCAGTGTTGAATTGATTTGTTTACATTGACATTGACAATTATAGGGTGATCTGAATATTCCCGCGCCATTTTGATTCCTACAAAAACCGCTAGCTAGTGTCATCCTCATACTTGGTAAAGGGAGGCACTTCCCTTCACACAATATATCTAGACATCACCATTTGATTATCACAGTGTATCTACTGATTCTCTCCTAGAATGGCGTTTGTACAAATTATTCACATGGGGTCTATATTTATCCAAATAAGGTTGATTGTTAATGTTCAATTGCGCTCTTTGAACAGGAGATGGACAACAAAGTTATCTCAAAACTCAAATAACATATATTGTTTTGGTTCAAGCATCATCCGAAGTTAATAAAACAAAATAATAGGCATAATAATAAAAGAAAATTCTCATTTGTCGTCCAATATGAATGTTTTATTTAATTGAACTCTCAATCCTTCCAAGTGCAGGATGTCAAGCATCCCATTATTTTGAAAATAAATAAATAAATAAATCATATTTATTAAGAAATAAGTCTAGTGTACAAAGTAAAAAAGTACAAAGTACAGATCCTCTGGATCCTCGAATTCATAGATACATGGGCACCGGACTACCTTTGTTGGGAGAGGCCCCCTCTCATTCACCATGATCCCATTCCGTTCGTCATCCTCGAAGTTCGAGTCAAGATTTGGGGTTTGCTGGTCCTCCACACCAAACTCTTTTAGGCGATGGCCTCCAAGTCCCGTTCAAGCATCTCATTATCAAGACCATTTGTTGTGGTCCCTAACTGCATGGAATTGATGATGTCTACGTGAAGATGCGCAGCTTAAAACCCATTAGTCTATTTTTTTGCTTATAAAATTATGAGATTGATTGGTAAAAAATGTTAATTTAAAGAATCGGTAAAGAAAGATTACTAAAGTTTGTGATTTTTTCTTTTAACTTCCCATGAGTTATATATGGACATATATTATACATGTCTTTTATGATATTTTGTCTCTCTTGACAGGAAAACATTTCTTTTAGAGAGAAGTTTTAGAAAAATGTTCTTAGTTAAAAACTATGACGGGAGGAACTTTTTCAAAAAAGAATAACCATAAAATTTATTTTTAATTTATAATTATTAAAAGTCCATTTTTTCAATAAAAAGACAAAAAACAAAGCAAACAAAGCTTTTATTTTCTTTCACTGAAAAATCCTTTTAGTTACAAAAATCTGTCAACTAACTGTTAGAAAACACCCTTATTTCTGATTTGAAAATTACAAGTCATTTATATAACTAGATTGATTTTTGCAAGGTAGTCGACTTGTGCCGTGGCATGTCACTCGCCCTAAAACCCTAGGCCCACTACCACACGATAGACCCGCTGCATCTCGATCCCCTGCATACAAGCCTCCCGATGATTAATAATGACATATAAAATGCACAACGGAATATAAATATGATCCAAAGACATAAACATGCCTAATGTCATAAGTACATAGCGAAGCACAATACAATCTATAGGTCCTCAGTAGACTATACAGCTATATAACATAACTAGCTCCTACACGGAAACCTAGAATAATATATCCTCACACACAAGCTGCATCGTGAGGTGACTCAACCTCAAAGAAATCCACATAAGTCCCACGCAGGCACTCCTAGGGCCCACGCCCCACTCCCTGATCCTAAAAAATCAACAAGTACATGAGCTTTCGTGAAGGAAAGCCTACCAAGCATCTCCTCGCATTGTGGAATTATAATGTCGTGTCAAACTCAATATAAGATAAGCAAATAAATGAGCAAATAAAGAAACATGGCCATCAAACGAGGCGTGTGAAACACAAACCCTACCGGCCAAATAATCTGGAGTCTCAGACCTACCCCAATGAAACAATTACAATATTAGGGACTCCATAACCCTAATCATATCATTTCAAGATAAGCAACTCAAGCGAAGCTCGCAAACCATCCCTTGGGAAGCCATCAACCTAAGCCGATACCGATCCTCACCAGAAGCGCTACCTCACATACATGCATGTACAAGGCCAGCCAGACATCCTAATCGACGGCATACAGGATGTCCGTGAGTATCGTCCCCCTGACAAGAAAGCATGAACAAGGTGTCTACCAACCCTGAACGTCAATCAGGAGCCACACGCTCTACTGCACCGGGCGGAAAAATTCACAAGAATAACACGCATCGAGTGGAAAGAATTACACACGACCAACCATACATACATAGATATGGATTCATATATCAAGTCATAATCATCCAACACAATAGATATGTATGTATATGCCAAAGAATCAACTAATCAATGATGTAAAACATCCAAAGATAAGGGATTCTAGGCAAAGGCACTTACCGCAGAATAAAGATATCTCTACTCACTACTAATCCCTCGACACGCCTTCACGCTTCTACGCCGAGATCCTGAAATTAAATCTTAGCTTAATATATGTGTCAACCATACAATAATAAGTATACTCCTACACAATTTCATGACTCCCTCTTTAAGCTAAGCTTGTATGAGTTTCTCTCGACTCTTCTCGCTAATTAACTTGAGCTTAATAGAAATAATATATTGATTAGTCCATTGGCATCCCTCACATTCCATGAAGTATATTTATAAATATATTAATATCAATTTTATTAATCAACATCCATCTCTAATTAATCAATTAGATGGGTTAAACTTCACTACCCATGTCATCCATTAATGTATTATATGAAAAAAATTTTATTGGTTTATAGATAATGGTGTTACCCTCTCATCCAAAACCCACGTACACATGCATATGACTCGTGAGGGACTTTAACCGTTTCCCATTTGTTTCCCATGTCTTCCCAGCATGCAACCTCACTATGTTATACATGTACCAACAAGGACACATACATATAACTCCATGCCATAATAGATGTGTATCATTGATCCTTTCACTTGGTCAAGCCATGACCCATGCACTTACAACCTCCTCTCTCTCTCTCTCTCTCTCTCTCTCTCTCTCTCTCTGTTAGTATTTCATGCATGTATATAATCACCATTTCATTCCTTAATGTTTCCTGCACATGATCCAAATATGAGACCAATTAACAAGCAAGCATCAAGTTGGTAATTACACAACTAACTTCACTACTAGGGCCCTAATATTCCCTGCACCTCTCATTAGAGGGCTGATCATTCCCACATGTAGTCATTTTACAACGTAAGAAGAGGAAGTTTTCATGCATACATGGGTACAGGCCTATCATACTCACATAGAGAAGGGGATGGAAGTGCTCACCGGAACTACGGTGATCCTTGGTGGTGCAATCGGTCTCCTTAAGGGACTAGGTACGAACACTGCTCCCACGAGCTCCGCTCGGCTAGTATCACCCCAAGGTTGGTTGCAGGTTGTGTGGTCATTCGTTGTCTCCCCTCGAAAGTAATCGTGAATATTCCTAGTCAGAAGTGGAGACTAACTTATTGGGAGAGAAGGAAATCCGAGCTCACCGGACACCGGTGAGGTCGATCCACGCTTGACCACCTGGCAACACACCTTCTCTTTTCTCACTAACTCTTCTCTCGCTCTCTTGTCTCAATTGGAAACGCTTATGAAGAAGAAGACTTGCGCTTCATATGCGCCCAAGGATAAAGTGGTTTGGGCTTTCGAGGCTACAACACTCAGATGGGACAAGACACCGCCTACTTTTATTGCGCTGGCCGATCACGCTTTGATCAAGTGGACTCCTGATTAGCGCCAAAGCTGCAATGCTGTAAAGGAGATGGGATAGTTTTGTCTCTCCTTGGATCCAGCTTCTTCGTGGGATGAATCCGACATTACTCCGGGTTGCTATTTGCCCGCTTTCACGCTGCCTCCGACGCCCCGGCCTCGCAGAGAGACTAAGCTTCTACATCTCCACCACACGCATCAACTTCCCAATTCTTAAATCCAAGCCATTTGTTGATAGTTTGTTAAAGCTTATTCACAACCTCACTTGATTTGAACATTATGCATGTGTGATGGCATTTCTCGTATAAAAACCCTTGATTTTATTTGTAATCAATCTATATGCCCCTTCTTTATTTAATCATGTGAGTGAGGACAACTTGCTTTTTGGCCCTTCGTTATTTTATTATTTCTTGTAGGTCTTCATCTCATAAGAAACCCATTATGCAAGTAAACCCCCATTAATAATTCCTATTGATTCAAACAAGGGATTAATTTATTAAACATAATTAGATTAATAATTATGAGATTTAATTAGACCGTAAACGTGACGGCTCTTACAGGCATTGTGCCATGCCCAGGGGTCAGGGGTCAAGGGTTCCCGAGGTCAACTCGAGTTGAACCGAGGTCAATAATAAAATATTAAAAAATAATTTATAATAATTAATAATGATGAAATATAATAAAAAATGACTGGAGGAAAAATGGTAGGATACGTGACGCCAATCCGAATCAGCCATGTGTCCACATCGAAGGGCCCCTTATCTATTCAGGTCTGATCTGACCAGCTTCCTTAATAACATTAACTTATGGCATCTCATCGATTGGAAACTTCCAGACATTCAATCAACGATATGTAAGATCGAAGCATCGGACCTACCCAATATGCTATAACAACTCATCAGTTCGGGTCTATCCGATACGCTATACCAGCTCATCGGTTTAGAGGTATTCACCATCTCATCGGCCTAATATGGATCTTCGGCTCTTCAGAACGGCACCATTCATCAGAATTATTCTTCTAAAAGGAACATGCCTATTAACAGGCTGGCCTTCCAGAAGAATTACAGCTATCAATAGCTCAAAGCCAGCTGGCTGCTTAGCTGGAGCCTAGTTGGATGCTTAGGTGGCAAAACACATGACAGAATTCTTTAAAGCACATGTTGAAAAACCTGGCTTCCTCCCCAAGTTACCAAAGCCTATAAAAGGCAACGACTTCAGCTCATTTGGAAGATGAAGAATTCAAGATAGCGAAGATCTCTGGCTCTTTTGATTTAATTAAGTCTCATTTGAGCTTTTTTCCATTTTCTCCAAACTGAGTTGATCTTTCCTCTATTTGTAAAAATGTCCATGAATGCTTTGATGATAGTGGATTTGATCTTTTGATCCCTAGGTTTTTCCCACGATTTAGGGTTTCACGCTAAATCGGTGTCGCCTTCTTATCTCCATTGATTTCTTCTTGATTTTCTACCGTTTAAGTCCCAATATCAAAACAAATTCAACCGAGTGGTTTGAAATTTGGTTCGATCTCGAGGAGAATCTGATTTCAGCATCAACATAAAATATAATTATAATAATGAAAAAAAAAACATAATTAATTAAATTTGATATTTATATAATTATATTTAGTCCATACTGGAATACCGAAATCAATTCAAATAATAATAATAAAGTAATTGAAGATCGAAGGATCGCAATGCATTCTACTGGGAGTTAACGCTCATTAAAAACATCACATCCTCCAGACAAATCACAAGATAGAAATTTTAAAACCCAATTATTAATTTACTAAGGCAAAAAAATAAGAAAAACACTTGAATACAAAATTACATACTAGATCATGATGCAATACTCATGAAGCACTAAAAAAGAACTACCAAAGCATCGTAACTAAAGATCCCAACCTTTCCATCTATGCATCAAATCAAGAGAAAGGAAAAAACCAAAATCATTGATATGAAAATGAATTAGAGGAGAAAATACCGATTAAAAGGGGAAATGGATGGGCATGTTGAGATGAAGACGTTCGTATTGATCTCTGTCTTTGGCTGGGCTTCGACCGGTAACGGAGAAGAGAAGGAAGAGAACGTTGATTAGTGCCTGATTCCGGCTCTCCCAATCACCAAAGCTCTCACCGCTGCCATCGCCATCTCCTTACTCCTTTGCTCAAACGTCAACGAAGTTGGGTTTTTGGGGGATCGCTAACAATATGACTCGCTGACTACGGTCAAATCGGCCTCCCCTTGAACCGGACTACGCTGTGTTTCGCTTACGCCTTCCATACCCGGCTCTATGGGCATATATACCGATCGACCACATGGTCGGTTTTCGCTTTTGGTTGAATAAATAATGGCTCGGTCCCGTTCCACTTAAAAGGATTTTTTGTTAAAACAAAAAGAATTTTAGATTTTTTGGTTGGATATAATCTTAAATACATGTATTTTTAGTTATATGCATTTGTAAATATCTAGTTTTCAAAATACAGTACATGCAAATCTTGTGTTTGGTTAATTGTAATTATGTTTGGTTGGAAGTGTTTGAAAATCCAGGTTTGAAAAGCTCTAGTGTAAATCCAAATTTTGGATTTTGGATTACCTGGATTTTGGATTATGCTTTGATTAGGTACAATCTCAAAATTCTCTATCCTAGATATTTTCAAATACATTGAGTTTTAAAATCCCTTCAACCAAACATTAACTATTTAAAACCCAAGATTTTGAAATTTGACCGCTAGAGGTGTTCATCCTTTGGATGGGGATATCCAGGGATGTGGATTTATAGGGATGTGAGTTTACATGAGTGTGTTTGGTTGGATGATATAAAAAGTGGATATAGACTTTTAGCTTTAGTGTTTGATTGGATAGGAAAAGTGGTATAGACTTTTTGTATTTGGTTGTGGGGATATGAGTGGACAGGGAGATATATGGCGGCTCTCTCAAAGGGATAGTTAAGTTATCCATAAATGCATAAGTTCTAAAATACTAATGTACGTTTTTTTTATTTATTTAGAATTATTTAAATTAAAATAAATATACTCTCAATAATATAAATAGATAATTTTTAGAATTATTAATTTTTAATTATCTTAATTTAATTTATTAAACTTTCAAGGATACCAAATCATTCCTACAATGGTTAAAAAAAACTTCTTATTATATTAATTTAATCAATATAATTTTAAGACATCAAAGTGTAATGAATCATCAGGATAACTGAAAACTCATCTCGAGGCTGAGTAGGAAAGTTAATCCCAAGGCAGAGGGGAGTTTTAAAAAGGAGTGGAAGCTGGGCAGGAGAGGTCATTGAAGATCAAATCCCTAGAATCCTAATCCTCAACAAGGAGAAGGCGGCGCCAAGAAGAGCGAGGTTCATTCCACCAGAGTCGAGGCTCACAGAGAATCATCTTCCACCTATCGTACTATAGTTCTTATTTTCCTAATTGTTATTCTGCTTTTACTTAGTTGGTCATAGTTCTCCTAGAGAGGAACTACGCTACTACCGCTTATTTGCTTCTGTTGATGTTTGATGATTGTTCAATGGATGAGAATGGTGTGCTAGCCTTATCATGTGATTTTGCATCTATTTCAAAGATGTGATTTATCATTAATAATGCTATATTGGTACTTTCTATCAATTTACTCTTCCTTCTATGGATCTACTCTCTCTATGGATGAAGAAATGGAGTTACAAGCTCTCGAGGCCATGGTAGACAAGCTCTATGTTAAGATGGCTCATCAAAACGAACAACCTATACTTTCTCTGCACAAAAGGTTTAACAAAAAGGTTCAAGAAGATGATAAAAGATTCACAAGGTTGGAATAATCCATCGCTAACATCTCCAAATTAGTTGAAGATCGAAAGCAATGGGTTGTAATTTGGCCAATCCCAAGTTGTTGAGGTTGCCTTGGGGGCGCTTGACGAAATGCCCAAGAGAGGGTTATTGCGCTTGCAACAATCGGATATCAACTCCAACGGTTTGAATCACATGTGGACAAATTTCTTGCATGATTCAAATTGCTTCTTTGACTTCCACAACAAACCCCAAGTTCTCATGGAAATTGGAGAGAGACCTGAAGTTGGAGTTGATGATATGAAGAAGCCTGAAGATATGGTTGCAAAGGGTTTGGTGTTTGAGGATATACCCCACTTGTTTGGTGAAATGCTTGCAAGAGATTTGGTGTCTTCGGCTGCCTAGAGTAAAGGTACAGTACATGAATCACAGGGAGGGCTACCAAATCACAAGGATCATTCCGAAGCTGAAGGTGGTTGTATCAATCTAGCATGCATAAATAACACCGAGGTCGGGTTCATTCCTTTTGCAAAGCTAAATAGAGGGATTGGACAATCTATGTTTGATAGGACAATCATTGTTCATAGTGCAATGTATGCCACAAATTCACATCTTCGTGTACCTAAGCCACATAAGGTAGGCAATGATCCCAATGGGAGGCTAAACTAATCGATCTTACTATTTTATCGGGTGGAAAGTATATGATGGTGGTGGTTTTAAGAATATCATAGGATGTTTCATTACCGGATGACATTGGGGTTATGGATTGAACTGGGATAGATTGGATGCCATGCAACCATATATCTACATTATTGAATTGTATTCACACATCATTGAAGTCAAATCATGATCATCTTGAAGTCATTGCTGGTAGTATCAATATGGGTGATCGGATTGAAAAAGAAGCTAATCTCAAGCAAATTCTAGACATGGACTCTGGTTGGGTTTTGTATCCAAGTTGGGCAAGCTATAGCTTTTACCAGATTCTTATGAAGGCTGCCAAGGTGGTTTTAGACAAAATGCACCCTTGCTTGTTTTCTGTTGCATGGGATAGCCCAACAATTACAAGATGCAATACCTGAGAAAGATGAGAATGTGCAAGCCAATGTTCTTCACTATTCTTGCATGGTTGTTGTTCTCGGGAGATCTGGATAGATTCAAGAAGCTTGGGAATTGATTTAGAACACGCCATTCACATCGTTGTTCCTTGTGGGGGTCTCCCGCCATGCTGCAAGGCATAAGATCTACAGAGGGACCTTGAATTGGCCAAAGTTGCACCAACATCCATGTGCTCTTGAGCCTCGAGAATGCAGTGAAACCATGTTTTGCTTTCAACTCTATATAATGCAAATAGAGATGGGGTGATGTTGCAAGTCTTGGAAAGTTGTTGAACGATAGTAGTGCAAAACAAGGAGATTGGCAAGAGTTGGATTGACGTGAAGAACTCGATCCTTGTCTCCTTTTTTGAGACCGGCAAAGCCACCTCTGAGAGAAGCTCCAATGTCTACACAAAAGGAGGGTATGCTTTTCTTATTGAATCTTCTTACTCAAATAATCCTTTAAAAGCAAGAGAAATATCATACTATTGATAGCAATTGCCATTCAAATGCATAATCTTAGGCTGAGCATTTTAATTGGAGTTTATACAGTGATTTCAATTCTTAGTGGCTTGTTTGCATTCATAAGGAGATGGTTTGCAGCTCATCTGGGATTAAAGGCATACAAAGCATTATGTTGTGGCTTCATGAATTCCGCTTTCAAAAGCTTCCTTGTTGTTCCTTGATTCAACTTCAGTTGTTTAAGTGGTTCCCATTTAGCAAAAGTAGACTTTGCGAATGTGGGATGGGATGTAATGAGTGGCACATCAAGTTTATCACCGTTTCACAAAGAATCGGTATCTTAATGCTCAAAATGTAACACCCATCTCCAAATAGGGGACAGTGTCACACCAATGTGTCGTGGAGTGAACCCCGAGCCTAAAATCAGATAATCTAATAATTTAATCATAATTAAACACTAATATTAAGAAAACATAGTGTCAAATACATAACCAACAGCATACAAGCCATAATGTCATACAAGAAAATTCTATCATAAGAGTTCATAACTCTTCTAAGAGCAAATACAAACACAAATAGAAATATAACAACTGGATGACGAGCCTACTAAGGGTAGATAGGACTCTCCTCCTCTACTCTAGATATGGTCAAGTACTTGCCTACTACCTGCAAAATTTCACACAACAAGAGGGTGAGTTACAGGAGCTCATATGAACACTACTGTCAGGTATAATCATACTTGTACATCATCAACAAACAGGAATCTCAAATAAAATATAAATTGGAAAGTAGTAAGGTATGAAGATAAATGCAAGATATAAAAATGCGGGTCAATGCATTATCTTCAATCGATATACATGAATCATGCCAACATAAATAGAAAACCCGTGATATATGCACATATGAGTTTCCCTTAATCATTTATCATCGCATTGCAAAAAATGATTTCCATAATCATCCCGTCGGCTAATCAAAGCCACAACCAACACGGTTGGACTAATCAACAACCGGAAAGTAGAGAATATGTGGAAATCATAACATAATAGTCAATAATATTAATTGCCACCTACACACTCTACTTCCATACCGCAGTAAATCCGTGAGTGGAAACGAGGTGGACAAATCAACACCCTATAGTTTTCCCATCGGACCAATCAACAACCATCGAAAGTTATATAGTATATATATCGCATACTAAAACACCCTACTGAGGTGTAATTTAGAAGAGGGTTTTATTTTGGAAAAATGTAGGAGGTTTGAAAACATGTATAGTTTGGACTAAAAATTAGAGTTTACAAAAAAACAACCCTTCCCTACCTAGTATCGTATTCCCCGGCTTTGTCATAGAGCCACCACTAGTGCAAGAAAGTATATGGGTACGCTAGGTGCATTAATATTTCTATCAATCTCTCATTTTCTATTTAAAATATCTATGTGTTTTTGCATGCTTTTTTCTAAAAACGTGTTTCAAATCCCGGAAATTATCAATAAGAGCACATGCTTGTAACACTTCAAGACATTTTATGGAAAAATTAATAAACCTCATTGGCTCCCTTTAATCTCGGAAAATAAATAATTACGTATTTGAAAAGTTTTGTAGAAATACGATGAGCATGTCACATGCTGTGTTCCCTCACCGAAAGGTCGAGATGTGAACCTCTTAAGGTTGGTTCATCCTTCGACAACATGGCAGTACGTATGGCTTTGCTCTTTTCCTTTCCCTAGTAATTGGGATAGCAATTGATAAATACTTCGCGCTTAAACTTATGTTCAAGTATATCCATGCATATATATATTCATATATATAAGTTAACTAGCACCTAAGCATACAAATGGGAAGTTATAACTATGACTGTTAAGCCAAAAATCACCACTACTGAATATTCATGAATCTGATTCACTGCTTTACAGTGGTGCTAACTAAGGGTTTTGAGAGTTAACATCTATTTCCCATTTAAGGAAGAAGAGTTAACAAGCCCTTTCCCTGAGACTAATTTCACCTCCACAAAGTCAAGACATGCATTATCTGCCACAGGTTCTAGTTTCATACCTTCATAGGGCTGTGATCAAACTTTCATTCTATATATAAAAATTCAGATTTAGAATTTCTAAACTTAAAATCTCTAAAAAGGAAGCAGGGCAAGAGCAATTACTCCCATTTCTAAATACTCATATTATAGAAGTTCATTACTTGAAGGAATGGATCACGGTATGCCATGTGTCGGCTCCCAAGAGAAGTCTCTGATAACTCCCTATTTTCACTCATTACATTTAAACTGAACAATTGATGTGCATAGCTAATAGAAATTTTGACAGCATAACATTTAGTTTCCTCTCATGCTTTAATTATTTTACAGATATTCAAAAATTAAGCTTCCTAACTATTTAGTACAAGCATAAGAATCAGGGAGATTAATCTCCATCCTTTTGTTCAATCATCGTATTATCCCATCGAAAATTCCTACAGACTAGTACAGGATCTCAATTTAGCTATTCAAATCCATTCAATCTATCCCCTAATCGGAATTGAAATCTTTAAATTTCCCTAATCCTCACTTAGCTCCGGAGTACTCAACCTCCTCGCCGAAGAAGATGAAGCTTTCAGATCAAGTCGTGGAGAGGGGTACTGTGCCTCTCTAGTTGGCCGTGGATGCTCGTCCTGTAGCCCTCACTGTCGTCCGGTCCTGAACAGGGCAAGATCCGCCAAGAGGGAGAGAGGGAAAGATGGGTGGCTCGTCGGC